>JAODKC010000001.1:27560010-27579508 GCA_026777985.1 Mormyrops attenuatus
TCACTTGTGAACAAGACCCCGAGATACTTAAACTCCTCCACTTGGGGAAGGACTCCCTCCCCGACCCGGAGAGAGCAGTCCACCCTTTTCCGGCTGAGGACCATGGTCTCAGATTTGTAGGTGCTGATTTTCATCCCAGCCGCTTCACACTCAGCTGTGAACTGCTCCAGTGAGAGCCGAAGGTCACAGTCTGATGGAGCCAACAGAATCATCTGCAAAAAGCAGAGACCTAATCCTAAGATCACCAAACCGGACACCCTCAACGCCCTGGCTGCGCCTAGAAATTCTGTCCATAAAAGTTATGAACAGAATCGGTGACAAAGGGAAGCCCTGGCGGAGTCCAACCCTCACCGGAAACGAATCCGACTTACTTAATGTGGACCAAGCTCTGACACTGGGACCGAACAGCCCATATAAGGAAGCCCGGCACCCCATACTCCCGGAGCACTTCCTACAGGACTCCCCAAGGGACACGGTCGAATATTTTCTCCAAGTCCACAAAGCACATGTAGACTGGTTGGGCTACTCCCATGCACCCTCCAGGACCCTGCCGAGAGTATAGTGGTGATCCACCGTTCCAAGGCCAGAGCGAAAACCACACTGCTCCTCCTGAATCCGAGGTTCAACCCCTTCTTGAAGATGGGGACCACCACCCCGGTCTGCCAATTCAGAGGCACTGCCCCCGATGTCCACGCGATGTTGCAGATGTGTGTCAACCAGGACAGCCGTGCAACATCCAGAGCCTTGAGGAACTCCGGGCGGATCTCATCCACCCCCGGGGCCTGGCCACCGAGGAGCTTTTTAATCACCTCAGCGACCTCTGCCCCAGAGATAGAAGAAGTACCCAGACTCTGCTTCCTCAATGGAAGCGTGTCGGGGGGATTGAGGAGGTCTTACAAGAATTTCTTCCACCGACCCACAACATTCCGAGTTGAGGTCAGCAGCGCCCCATCACCACCATAAACAGTGTTGATGCTACACTGCTTTCCTGCCCTGAGCTGCCAGATGGTGGACCAGAATCTCCTTCCTGAAGTCGTTCTCCATGGCCTCGCCAAACTTCTCCCACACCTGAGTTTTCACCTCAGCGACTGCTGAAGTCACATTCCGCCTGGCTCGCCAGTACTCATCAAAAGGTACCAAAAAGGCCCGATAGGACTCCTTCTTCGGCTTGTCAGCATCCCTCAACGCCGGTGTCCACCAGCGGGTTTGGGGATTGCCACTGCAACAGGCACCGACCACCTTACGGCCACAGCTCCGGTCAGCCGTCTACCCAATTAAGGAACATGGTACATTCAGACTCAATGTCCCCCGCCTCTCCCGGGACATGAGCGATGTTCTGCTGGAGGTAGGAGTTGAAGCTCCTTCTGACAGGGGATTCCGCGAGACGTTCCCAGCAGACCCTCACTATATGCTTGGGCCTGCCAGGCCTGACCGGCTTCCTCCCCCACCAGTGGAGCCAACCCACCACCAGGTGGTGATCAGTTAGTTGACAGCTCCGCCCCACTCCTTACCCGAGTGTCCAATACATGCGGCTGCAAGTCCAATGACAGGACCACAAAGTAAATAATTGAACTGTGGCCTAGGGTGTCCTAGACAATCCATGGCGAGCACAGAAGTCCAATAACAAAACATCAATCAGGTTCAGATCGGGGGGGAGCGTTACTCCCATTCACGCCCCTCCAGGTCTCACTGTCATTGCCCACATGTGCATTGAAGTCCCCCAGCAGAACAAGAGAGTCCCCAGGAGGAGTGCTCTCCAGAACCCCTTCCAAGGACTCCAAAAAGGGCAGGTATTCTGAACTGCTGTTTGGCGCACAAAGCACAAACAACAGTCACCCGAAGGCAAAGGGAGGCTACCCTTTCGTCCACCGCGGTAAACCCCAATGTACAGGCACCCAGCCAGGGGGCAATAAGTATGCCCAGCCCCGCTCTGCGCCTCTCCCTGCGAGCAATTCCAGAGTGGAAGAGGGTCCAACCCCCCTCAAGGAGACTGGTTCCAGAACTCAAGCCATGCATCGAGGTGAGCCCGACTATATCTAGTCGGAACCTCACGACCTCGCAGACCAGCTCAGGCTCCTTCCTTGCCAGAAAGGTTACATTCCATGTCCCTAGAGCTAGCTTCTGCAGCCGGGGATTGAACCACCAAGGTCCCCGCCTTCAGCCACTGCCTAAGTCACATTGCACCCGACCCCTTTGGCCCCTCCTACAGGTGGTGAGCCCATTGGAGGGGGGGACCCACGTGCCTTCTTCAGGCTGTGCCCGACCAGGCCCCATGGGTGCAGGCGCTCTCCATCAAGCCCCACCCCCAGGCCTGGCTCCGGGGGGAACCCCAGTGACCCATGTCCGGGCGAGGGAAAATGTATATCTATGTTTTTTCTCATCATAAGTCTGATGAGCCGCACTTCATCTGGTTCCTCACCATAAAGCCCCGGGCAACTTAGCTCCTGGGATCATTGGAACACACAAACCCCTCCACCACGATAAGGTATCGGCTCCAGGAGAGGAATAATAATAATAATTATAATAACTATTCAAACTTACGAATTAAAACAAAGGAAGTATTGCACAAAAAGACCTAATAATAATGAACACAATTATTTAGTGCCAGCTGTAGATGCCTAGATGCTAAATTAACATTGTAATAATCATCACAATACATTTAAATCCATGGTATATATTTTAAAAAGAATACATTTGAAGTGAATTTTACGTCTAAACACAGACAGGTTTATCTTGATTTTATGGCTACATTTCCTCAAACCTTGTCCAAATAATATTTCCATAAACAACGTGCAAATATCTGAATTGTTCTCACGTGATTGTTTTGACATCGTGTTTCTGTTCGTTTTCCTGGGATAAGACAGGTTCTCTGTCTGTTTCGTGTGCACATTATAATGACAGGCTGAATAGTGTCATTCAGCTGAAAACAAAGTTTTTCGGGAGCCATTTTTGGTTTTGCTTCTGTTTATTTGAGTGCTTGTGACTGGAGGCAGATATGAATGGCCACAATTAAGATGAAAGATTGAAGATGGAGGCAGGCACGGTGTTCCTGCCCAGGACTTGGTTATGATGTCATCTGCATGGGTTAACAGACAGTTAATTATATTTGGCTGTGTTTCTGCCCTCTTGATAAGTAGCAGGAGGAGAGGACTCCCACTCGCACTCCGTTTGTTGCCCTTACAGCTGTTTGTTTGGATGATTCAGCATATATCCGTCTGTTATAGATGTCCAATATCTCATAACAATGTGAGATAATAATGTATATGCAAATATATATGTATTATTTCATTGCCTCAAGGCCTTTTATTATAAGGTGAATAACATAGCTAAAATAGTCTCATACACTAAAAATAGGTGTATTCAGACTTTTGACTGTCTGTGTATGTATGTATGTGTGTGTGTATACACATATGTGTGTACGTGTCTGTGTGTACATGTCTGTGTGTATGTGTGTATATATATATATGTGTGTGTGTGTGTGTGTGTGCGCGTGTGTGTGTGTGTGTGTGTGACTTTGTGCTTGTCATCCCCAAGTAATGAACCTGACTTTATATTCAGTTACACTAGAATCCTTCATCATAAAATCCATCATCCATCCATTAACTTCCACTTGTCCAGGGTTCGGGTCACGGGGGTAGCAGCTTCATGAGAGATACCCAGACTTCCCTCTCCTCAGCTACTTCTACCAGCTCTTCGGAGGGGATACCAAGGCGTTCCCAGGCCAACCGAGAGATATAATCCCTCCAGCGTGTCCTGGGTCTGCCCCGGGGCCTCCTACCTGTAGCACATGCACGGAAAACCTCTCCGGGTAGCGCCCAGGAGGCATCCGCAGCAGATGTCCAAACCACCTCAACTGGCTTCTTTTGATGTGGAGAAGCAGCGGTTCTACACTGAGACTCTCCTGAATATCTGAACTCCAGACACCCTGTGGAGAAACCTCATTTCGGCCACCTGTATTCACGATCTCATTCTTTCGGTCATTACCCATAGCTCATGACCATAGGTGAGGGTAGGGACAAAGATGGACCAATAGACCAAGAGCTTTGCTTTCCAGCTCAGTTCTTTCTTAGCCACAACAAACCAGTTAAGCGCCTGCAAAACTGCAGACGGCGCTCCAATCCGTCTGTCCAGTTCTCGATCTCACCTACCCTCACTTGTGAACGAGACCCTGAGATACTTGAACTCCTCCACTTTGCTTTTATGGAATATTTGACGTGAAATTCCTGTTTTCATGGTGACACAGAGAGGCTGCATGGCTGGATCAGAAGCACAGAGACAGATAAAACACTTTACTATTTTGGGATTTTGTTTTTTGTATTATTTTTCACCAAAATAGAAAATGCTGTGCATTATTTTAACACTCTCCATGTCTGCGATGAAAGGAAATATTCTCTTATCCTATAAATATGACGGAAATTCTCGTCACACATGAATGAGAAAGATAATCTTAGATTGTGTAGCGGATTCTTGGGCTGCCTGAGATTTACTCAAAACACAGCGTGGATGGATGAGAGCATCCCTGCTGAGCCGGTGACCTCTCGCAGATCGATCACTCTTAATCGGAAGTGTCTGGCAGATTCTCTGTTCCCCTATGTGTAAGCAAATAGACTGCTGTGCTGTCAGTGCAGGAGAGTCACCAGCAGGAATATGTCCTCATCCTCCAACTGCTCACTGCAAGAAGTAAAGACGTGATGAATTCTAGCCAACACGGTGAAAAATGTCTTGGAATTCCTGGTGTGACACTGCTTCTGTGAGTACTGGGGGGGGGGGGGGGGCTGTTGGCAGGATTGCCCCTATCCTGCTCACTGAGCCTTACGGATCTGTCTCCTCCTGGCTGCGGGCCACCTTGGGATTACATCCAAAAGGCACCTTAAATCCTGAAAGAGGCCGAACTACTTTCAAAAGCACACGCGCGGCACAAAAGCACACGCGCGGCATAAAAGCACACGCGCAGCACAAAAGCACACGCGCAGCATAGAAGCTCTGTAGCCAACTGCCATGCCCTGGCATTGATATGAAGACCACAGCATTAGCTAAAGTCTGCTGACGACTCGTTCACTGTCATATTGTTTTTGAACTTAAACACACACTCTGTCACCTTTTTGTTTGCCAAGCGTCAACGTGTGCTGTCACAAAGGGATGGTTGGCAACACAGCCTCATTGATCATGCCTGATAAACAGTTAATTATGATGAATCTCCCCAAAATGATCTGTCATGTACTTAGTACAATTCTCATTCATTAAACTACTCTTTAAACGCAGTAAAGGTTTTCATATATCCGTCTTACCTGTAGAGGCATTTGCTCACCCTCTGTGTTCCCTTTGCCCTTCGCAATATGTTTTTGAACCTTTTAGATTATTCAAAACAGAGCTTTTGGCCCTTCTTTGAGTGTCTTTCCTCCTTATCTGACATATACTGACTTGTATATAGTGATATTCAGCAGGATATTAGCAGCAGAAGTACCTTATGGACAGCACTTGCAGAAATGATACAGTACACGCTATTCTATCAGCGTCTCAATAGGAGCTTCATAATCCATTAAAAAAGCACAGTGAATAAGTCTAAAGAAAATCTATATGTCTTATTAGATTGAGATATTCCCCTGAAAACTATTTCCTAACGGGGAAGTCCTGGAATGATGTGGGATGTCAGGAATGTTGGCCTTGTCGTAACCTCACTCTGATCCCAGTCGTTATCCCAGAAACATCTGCAAGGGTAGGGACCTCGAAAGCCGTGCCTCAAACTGCTAATGGGGTTCTGCATCAAGACCTGTCCAGGAGTTCCAACACAAGAGGCTTCTTTGACCATTGGAAGAGATGCCTCTCTTTGTAGATGCCTCTCTTAATGCTGAATTACACACCGCCGATGTTGAAATCTGGATCAAAAAGCAGAAGGAGAGCACCTTTTGAAAAGACTTCAGTATGATTTCATAGCCTATTATTTAAATATTTTATTGTTTAAATGTATTCCTAAGCCCCAAATTTTCTAAGGTGACTATACTGTAAGCTTCTAGTATGCACATCACTACATATTCTAATTTTTCAATTTTTCAGCTTCCATTACCCTCATTTTCATGAGTTTGAACCTGTTCCTTGCCTGAAACTATCTTGAGGCAGTATGGGTGCCTCTAAAGGGAGACCACGAGCACTCAGCTTGTTCTCAAGCCAGGCGAATGTGTGAAGCGTGGCTTGCCGGCTGTAATTCTCTGCAGAAAAGACAGTTGACAAAGCAGCTGCGAGAGAGTCAGACCCATAGTAGGTTTGATGATTTTACATTCTTAAATACAAGGCAGCCAATGGGAATCCTCCTCAGGATTAACCTTATTGTTCCCCGATAGGTTCCCATTGGGTTAAACCAGGTAAAGAGTGACAGGGAATGGTCTACCATTTTTTTCTAGCACTTTTTCAATCATTAATAGCAGCATGTAATGCAGCCAGAAATGAGAACTTCCTCTTAATAGTGCAGAGAAAGCTGCCAATGAGTCTTGCAGATAAGGATAGCATCAAAGGTTACACAAAGGTCAGCGGATGTGCCGCTTACAGACACGCTGTTCCAGGGTCGGCTTTGCTGTGCTGAATTGATAATGGTTTTGAGCTAGTAATGTGGATATTTCTAGAAGGCATTCTATGAGGAAACATTGTTTATCAGCAGCATGATAATGGTTTAAGGAGCTTTGGGGATTGCTGACAAAATTTAGACATATTCTTTGTAATGAGAGAAGAGGATGGGCTCACCTTTGTTATTCTTATTGGAAGTTAACTTTCACTGAGTCAGAATTTTAATTCAGAACCAGGAGTGTGGAAGTGTGGGGTTCATTGAAAAAGCACCAGTGTTGAACCCTTGGTGACCTTCCTCTCTACCACTAGTGGCTAAGTTGCCGGTGGAGAACTGAAGTGCTCTAGATACCACAGTTGTCATGTGGGATCTCTGTTGATAACATCCATCAAACAGCCTTTCAGCGACAATGAGGGCTGTAGGAAAAGACCATACATCACTGAAGGGCTGAGAATGTGAATTAGCTGGCCTGCTGTAACAACGGTGTAGAGGAGCATCAGATTATCACATCAGTGAAGGGGCTGGGGACAGCAATGCGTGTCACTGACAATCAGGTCACAATTTCAGTTATACAATTGAGAGGAACTTAAAGCGAGTCATGGGTCCTAGAAAACAATGGCTTTAAAAGTCATGGTGGGACATTTTAGCAAATAATGCTAATTGTGTTTTGAAATTTACAACTGAATCCTTTCAGTTGGGTTTTTTTTCTGTTTGTATGAAGTTGGTGATGAAAGGCAATGACTAAAGTCATCGTTGGGTGATACCACATGCATTGTTCAGTAGTATGTTGCATGCAGCTGAACTCCTGACATAAGAACTCTCAGTAAAAGTCTAGTGTTAGCAGCTACTGAGTGTTTTCTCATGTCAAAAAGGGCTCTTTAAGTTCATTACTGACTTTTACTGTTGAACCAAAGGGAAGGAAGCATACGGAAATACTTATCAGGCAGAGAGCATATTCTTGGAAGACCTCAGAAGATGAATTTACTGCTGCTACTGGAGGTTATTGTTGGAGCGAACCCAGCTGGCCAGCGAGTGAATGAATGAATCGCTACATGCAGTTCAGTTCTAGCCTTTTGAAAGCTATTCTTTGTTTCCGCTTGAAACATCCTCATTCCCGGGCCACATTATCAGGTAATTTGGATGCCAGGGCACTCTTCGAATTTGCATTGCGGCATTAATGCCTGATACTGTATTTCTGTGCAATAGGGCAGGCATCATGAAAGTGGAGCCAAGCGTAGAATCGGTGAGGTAGCAAATGTAAATTGTCGTAGTTGTAACTTTGATCCCTCGTCTATTTTTAGATTCAGTTTCCTAAATAGCCTTTAGGGAACAGATTCACTAGACATCTGCAAATGTTTATCGTCTCCGGATTTCCTGATCAGATGCACGTTTTAACACGTTCACAGGGTGCATCGTGAGTTCAGCACTGGTGGGATGATAACCCAAAGAGATGTGCTCGCATTGAAAAAGAGCTGACGTTCAGCTGTGTCACTTCTGCTAATGGCTGGTGGACCACACCCAGCCTCTCTGAGACGTTCACATCAAAGCCCCTTTCCCAGCTGTTTTAAATCTGCTGTGATGACTAAAAGAGTTGGCGAGTGACAAATGGGCATGGATGGGATACTGTTACACTGCATCATTGCTGGCTGGGCGCCCTTATATCCTGGGTTTGTTAAACTGCAGTTAATGGAGAAGATGCCAAATCAATCAAGAAGGTAATTATTATTAGTTAATGTCAAGTCAATCTCCGCTAAAGATGGCATTGTTCCAAAATGTGCTATCTTCAATCAGGATCTTTCACCATCAATATAATACCTTGGAAATCAATTTAAAGCAGACTTGCATTATTGTATTATTGGACAAATGATCTGATGTCCTGTCATCCTTACGTGAAATATTTAAATAATCTATATTTTAGATCCTGTATCGAAGGCTACAGATTCAGAAGAAAACTATACTAAAGTGTTGGCTTATAAAGTTACAAATGGTTTTTCCATACTTAACCAGAGGGCTCAATGGAAGCATTTTCAAGAGGATCTGAATAAAAAAATGTACATCTACAACTCTCTGAGTGAAGCATTACTGTACATGGGTTGAAAAGAAATCCAGGTCACTGATGGGTTAGTGAAATGAGACTTTGGTTCCACGGTGAGTCGGATGTAGTGTGAGCTGTCAATCTTTGTCAGGCTTGATCCAATCGGAACTCATTAAGTGCCCAATGAAAAGGCAGCTGATCGCTCGCAGCATAGAACATTCCCGCCCACCATGGTTTCAAAGCCTCATTCCTTCAATCACTAGTCAGAACTACACTTTAAAAAATTTATTTGGCTCAATAACCACTTTTGATTTTTATTGTTTTTCGCTCTTTACTACATATTTACAAGTTTTATGATTTTGATCTTAGTCTGTAATTAAGTAAAGCTTTGCCAGCCACTGTGACTCATTAGAAAACGTTTTGTGGTATCAGTGAGGTGAGTCATATATCCTCAAGGTTGTTTAGTACCATGTGTTTTTTTTCTCTTTTAGTTATTATTAGATAATGGTCAACCAGCTAGAGAAAAGTGGTCAAACTGAAAATTAAGGAGAGCTTTCGATTGACTCATTGGAATTTCTAAAATGTAATTTATTTTTCACTCACAGCTTGATACTTAAAGACATCCACAGTCATCCAATCACAAATGAAATCAAGCTGCACAGTAAAGAACCCAGTTAAGGTTGAACATATATCGATTTAGCAAATACTTTTTTATCTAAAGCAAGGTACATATGAGAAGGCAGGGTCAGACACACCCTGGAGAAATTAGGGGTTAAGGGCTTTGGTCTGGGGCTCAGCCACCTCCTGCTCGCCAACACAGCATCTTACCTCACTGAGGCACACAACATTCCAGCAAAAAATATGCTGTAGTTTCCACAGGTACCTACATGTTATCAGCAAGCTCTCCCTACAGGAGAACATGCTTTAAAAGTCTCCTGTACTGGAATGTACTCTATATGCAGCACATAATGCTGCACTAACGTGAGCCTAATGATTGCGGAAGAAGAAACAGTGTTTGACAAAAGAATGTAGTTGTAATGTAAATGACTTTACATGCAACATTAATGTAGTTTAATGAACATTTTGGGAGAATTTCCATCCATCCATTTTACGTCCATTGTAGGGGACACCATGGATAGGATTGTAGTCGATCACAGGGAATACAGTCACAGCTACACAGAATGGGGAATTTAATATCTCCTTTAAGTTCATCTAACTGCATGCTTCTGGATGAGGGGTGTGAACTGAATTTCTTGGGTTGCATGTTTTCCACACAGGCATAGGGAGAAGGTGTAAAGCCCACACTCACAGAGACGGGAGCTGGAATCAAACTTACGTAGAGATGTGAGACTATTGAATATTAAATTTATCAGTTTTTTTCTAGCAGCCTAAGAATCAGGTGTTTACAAAATACAAAAAACAATCTAGTATCTGTTCTTAAAACCTCTTCGTATTCTTTAATCCTCTAGTTTGACATACAGTAGTTTAACTCAGTGACAAAATAAATTGTTCATATATGTACATATGTATATATACACACACACACACACACATACATATATAGTGAACAGATTTAATATTTACAGAGCACATAATAAGTTATTCAGGGTTACCATTTAAAAATACCATGAGAAGATAATGATGGCCATGGAGTATTTTGTCCTTCACACTGTCAAATTTCCGGGATTCATAAAAAAAATCCACAGCAGAGTCAGCGAAGTATGCTTCACGCTAGTCTGCCTTTTTCTGGATATTCTCTGGTGTCTGTTGAAACATTAATTGTGTAGGAGACGTTTGGCAAACCTCAGCATTTCTGCTAAATCGGAACTTCACACGTGGTTGCATTATCCAAAAACTCGTTACATTAATAAAGGTGTTCTTAACTCTATTATATATGTTTCTTCTAGGTTTAGTCGGCATTTTGGCCTTGTTGTTGTCACATGAATTAGACCCTTTGCTCACTAGGGTCTTTTTTATGGGATGTAACGCATCAAGGAATAGTTTCCACTATAAAAATGTACATATGAAGCATTCATCATGAAATTAAATCAATTTTACAGATTCATCAAAAAAAACTAAGTATTGGTCACTCATACCACCAACATGTGAGAACTGGCAAGAAATAGCACTGGAGGGGAATGGATTCCTCAGGAAATGGAATGCTAAAGACCCTTGTGACCTTGGGTTTCTCTGCATTTTCCTGCAGAATAGCAGTGCTAAAGTTCACAGCTTGCGCAGTCATCATGAATGAAGGCTCTGCCACTCAGACTAAGGGAAGGAGCAGTGCTCCTGGAGCTGTCTGAGAAAGGATTCGCCACACCATTATGGTGGCTCCCAAACCTACAGCAGACACACTTACTGCTAACCCTTACCATAGACCCCTCATAGGACACCATCTACATTATCAAAAAAAAAATTCACAGCGATTTTTTCTGATACTTCCATATTTGATGGCAAAGAACTGAAGCTTGCTGTCAGTCCATCCCAACTGCCCAGTTACTTATTTTTTTTTCTTCATAAATAAAAGTTATAAAGAAAAAAAATGATGATTTGAGGACTGTACTTTCAAGATCTTCCTTTTTCCTGCCAGTTCTGCTGATGTATGGTGAAAACCAGCCCAAAGAGGTGATAGAACAAGGTCTGACCTCTGTGATTTAGTAGCATCTGCGATGACAAATATCCATTTTTACCTTAGTTATGGTTCCTTAAAGTCTGTAGTTGTAGAGGGATGTCGTGCATAGAGTACTTTATATCACTGAGTTCTTCAACTCGAGCAGGTATATACCCATCAACATGCTTAAACGATGCAACACTAAGGCAACTCAGCGTCTGCAGAGGGTTATGGTGGACGAGCCAACGAGCAAGCCACCTACTGTTACAGTGTATCGTGTTAGTCATACAAGGACTGGGAGGGTGAATTTAATCACAGGAGAGTCTTACTTCTCTACTGGGCTAGAGGGACAGCCCCTTTAGCAGCATGCTAGCGGTAGCAGCCATTCACTATAATAATTTCCACCACAGTCGATGGTCTTCATTGTAAGACAACACTTGATTTTATGAGGCTTTTCTAAAAGTGAAATCGAATCACATAAGGTCCCTAGAGACAAGTTAGAGTAAATGAGATATGAAAACAAACTTGTTGTTCAAGCCATTGATGTTCCAGGGGTATGACTTTATGTTGTGTCAGTCACCCCACAAGACCAGAGTGGGGTGGAGCCTATAACTGGCTAGTACTCAATGTGTACATGATCACATGACCCAGTATTGGCCGACTGCTGAGTCTGAACCGATGGCAAGATAAGGTTATTTATAAGATGAAATGAGATAAAACTAATATAAGAACTAAAATTATTAATCACCGACTTCTTCTTAAATGAAACAGAACCTTGACAATCATGACTAATTCTGAAATGACACAGTTGTTGCAGAATAATTAATCTGTAACTCCATGAAATATAGAAGTCTGTATTAAAATACTGCTAAATACATCCTGCAAGCAGAGAATAGTCAGGTATGGGAAGGTGAATTTGTGCATTATTGCAGAGTGGGAAGCACATAAAAACATGGTTTGAGGCCGTAACTGAGGTTGCACATGCCACATTAAAAACCTTGTAAGTGGTAAAACCACAGGAATATTTCTCAAGGAAACAAAATTCCTGGGGGTTTCAGCTACCAGCATCAAAAGTGGTGCTCGTCACTGGGGTTTATTTGTGTGTAAAAACCATTGGCGTCAAACGGCAAATTTTTTGGGGGCAGTGGGTGGCTCTGCAGGTTCGCGCACCGTGTCCATCGTCAAAAGTTTGCTGACCCTTAACCCCCAGTTACTTCGGGAATGGGTTGATCTTGCTTTTTGCAATTGCATATTGCTTAGAATAGAAACATTTATTTAATAAATGTGAAATAATACAGCTTGGTTTTTACCAACAGACAAATAAGTAACCATGGATTTTGTGTATTATAATTACATGTAAAGATATATAATTTAAGTCTGTGTAATCCATCATCAATCATATATTCAGCTGCTTATGTAATTAATGGAAAGGTCCCATCAGAGACATTTAGTAGAATGTGGTACCCGAGGCAGCTTCGCGTCTTACGGCAGGTGATGCTGGTGGTGTGGAAAGATAGAGACACCAAAGCCAGCATCGGAGGAGGTCTCAAGGGTGGGATGGAGAGCTGGATTTCTTGCTTGGTGAGCTGCCTTTGATCTCCCAGCGCTTTCTTCAGAGCGAGAGCGGGGCGGCCCAACTGCAGAGCCCTGGAGCCACCGGCACTGGGGCGGGGGCAGGGGCAAAGAGCCTGTTTGTGCATAAACAGCACACGGCTTCTCTTTCTCCTCGGTTATAAAAATGCTTTGTTGCACACATCATGCGCTCAGGCTCTGGGGATCCGACACTTGCTGGTGAAACTGGATTCTTATTGACAGCTGGAGGCAAATAAAGTATTTCCCCTCCATGTTTGTTGGTCTTTGTGGAAATCCCCCCCGTCCTTTTTTCCCAAGCTTTGCGTATCTGACCACGTTTGCAGCATTAGCCTTCGAATAAAGGATTTTATTTGCAATTCAGTATAGTTTTAAGGAGTAAACGTTCCGTTATGTTATTCTCAAACAGCTCTTTATCAAGTCAATATGCCCTTATTCTCACGGCTTCCAGATGTACCAGCGAGCTTTCTGATTCTCTCCGGAACATTCCGCCTGCAGTGATTTTCCTAGGTTCTTGATAAATAACCTATTAAATGGCATAGTCTCTATTCTCTTACCAGGTGCATCATCACTGGAATGGGGAACTTCTGCTACTTTTCAGCAGACAGCTTCAAATTGCCTGCCGGTTACATTATGGATTCAAAGTCACCCCAGGCAAGGCAGAATACCACGTGTCTGAAACTGGCATTTTCATTTGGTATTTGCGTCATGTGACATCCCTGCCCTGGTCACCTGCCTCCTTCCTGGCTATCTACTAAGTTGCTATGACAACAATGAAGATCCTTCCAAACTATACTGAATAAATCACTCTGGGCCTATTCCTCTTGCCCCAGTTGTCCTTGTTAGGAACCAAACAGCAAAAATCCCTGTGCTATAAACATTGAAACATATGTCATCCTGCACAATTCAGGGACCCAATGGGGAACATGCGTGCAACATTTAGACTGTGACAACCTCTGTGTATTTTAGATGTTCAGCTACTGTTCTGGTGGGAATCCTTGAGGAGCTGAAGTACAGTACTTCCCCAGTCAATGGTGCTGTGAACTGAACTCTCTTTTCTCATCTTCCGAAAGTTCTCAGAAATCTGATGGTCCATAATTCCCACTTGGTCCTTCAAAACTCACAGCTGTGGAAATCCTCTCTAGTGTAACTGTCAGCACCATCTTCGTTATGAAAGTTTTGAAACACAAGATTACGTTGACGCCTCGTAAACTGAAAACTGGTTTTACTCATTAATTGCTTAAGTTATCAATGTCTGAGGCTTCTCAAACATGTACATTTCTGCAGAACCTGTAACTTCAAAGAAACACTTGGTAAAAAGTGGTTTACAAAGACTTTTAACCAGCTGAGACAGATCTGTCTTCAAATCATGAATACTGGGCACCGATTCAGTGTCTCTCACAGTTGCCCCAAATCATTTGTCCAGCAACGAACATCTTACCATCACACCTAATCATCAAACGTTAACCAGGTGTGAACCACATCTTAAGGAACTCCATGAAGCAACAAGGCAGGGACCCCTGTTCCTGTTAAATTTCAGAATCAGAGACCCTTGCGTCTTAATTCGATTTGACTGCAGATTCATGGTTTGAACTAGATTGACTTGGATTTTTTTCCAGGCCATTTGTTTTTCCATGTTGCACATTTTTCACAATTCAAATGACAATGACAAAGTTGGATTGCAAATGTCACATTAAC
Source organism: Mormyrops attenuatus (assembly GCA_026777985.1). NCBI lineage: Eukaryota > Metazoa > Chordata > Actinopteri > Osteoglossiformes > Mormyridae > Mormyrops > Mormyrops attenuatus. The sequence continues at coordinate 27,574,501 of JAODKC010000001.1, forward strand.
ATCACTTGGTTGCCAATTTTACTGATTATTCAGTAAAATACCAAAGAGATGCTTCATTTAAATTCCATCTTTTAATTCATTAACCATGTGACTGTGATTTCATTCATGGCCCATGGCTGGCAATTCGATCGACAGTGGTTCCGGGTTCAGAAAGTGGGTTTGATTTGATGCACAGTGAATCATTTCATGGTTTTTATGGTTGGAGTTTCCAGCCTACAAACACATTAGGATGCAGCCCCAAGTGTGACTTGAGTGGCCTGGTGCCACCTGACAGAACCAGCTCTATGGAGTTTACCTCCATTCATTTGTCAAATACTACTTAATACTTATAGCTTATTCTTTGTTATTTTGTAGTACCTAACTGTAAGATAAAATTATTTAATTTTCTTACTTTGATCCAATGCTATTTATCCACAATCATATTGAGAGCTTGCTGGCGTCATGGGGTGTTACTTATGGAGTGCCTTCTTTCCGATGGTGTGTGCCTTAGCAGGTTAAGCTTTTGTGCTCATAAGCAGAAGGTAGTTGGTTCAAAACCCAGGGTCAGTGGTGTGGTTTTATTGTTGGGTGCTCAAGTAATGGCCTTAAGCCTCTGGTTTTCTCAACAACAAAAAAAATGCATGTTGCTTTGGATAAAAGTAACTACTAAATAACTAAAATGTGAAGAGGCTTTGGGATGGACAGGGAATAAAGATAGGTACCTGAAACAGGAGGCTGCGCAGTCAGATGCCACTGTGAAATATATTCTTTCTGTTTTTTTGTTTGTGAAATTGTTGCAAAAAAAACAACAACAAAAAAAAATCAGCCATATGCCTCACAGGGTCCCAGCTATGAATACACTGGAGCCCCCAGGGGCTGCCCTGCAGCTGTGCAGTTATTCAGATATTATTCACTGTCAACCTGTGAACGCGGAGCTTGCAGAAGGGGACTTCCAGAAGCCAACACTCTAGATTGCTATCTGAGAAACTGCCATTCCTGAGGCCCCAAGCACCCTCGTTCGCCTCCTGCTTCTCCCAGCCGCATGTACCTGCCATTTGGAGAATATCAGCTCAGGCTGCCCCCTTTGAAGGCATGAGTGTGAGGTCTGAGAGGCGTGTTCCTCGACCTTGTAAAGGCAGAGGCTCAGGATCACCGCTGCAAGGTCTAGTGCCTCACCTAACCCAGTCCGGCATGCTAGACGCTACCCCTGTGCTTACCTCCGGGGAGCTCTTGTATAAATTTGAAAAGCAATGTTGGACAGAACGGAAGTGAATGACAAGCAGAGTGTGAAAGCATCCGTTACGACAGACTTTTTTTATATTTACATATTATATTTGCCTGAGGTACATGAGGTAATAGAAATAATAAAATTAAAAAATAAAAGGATCTGGTTTTACGGTAGTGCATCTTTTCCTTACACATTATACTCGCAAAGTCAAGTCAAGAATTTATTCAGATATACCATGTGCAAGATGCTTTTAAAACCGATTGTAATTATACATAACAATTTATAATTGGTGATTATGCAATAATGCAAGGAGACAGGTATTATTAGCCATTTTTAAGAATCTCAGTCTATAAAATTGCATACTATGCAAATTAATTGCATCAATTAATTTCAGCACGGTGATCATTATCAGACATTATCTTTTTCAGGGATTGAAGTGCAAACAATAAACATGTGAATAAACTAATGATACATTCAAATGCTTCATTCTTGGTAATTCTTGGTTGAAATGACTCTCCCCTGTTGTACTAAGTAGATACTGTAATAGAGAAGCAGCACCAGGGAATTCCTGCCGAAAATGACGTCCTTGTTTGCCTTGGGAGACGTGGAGACGACGGCCCTGAAAGCACAAAGCTATGTCCACCACACGGCCACTGCCATCACCTGGCTGCAGAGACGTCTGAGGTCAGCATCAAGGTATGTAACAGGCCTCGTAGAAGGTGGACCATACAGTGGAACACGTTGCATGGTGTTTCCAATTTTTCCATTTAGTCAGCAGACGATTTTTGTCCAAAGCAGCACACTTTTCCTTTCTTTTTTGAAGAAGCAGGGACAGAGAGACCCTGGGAATTAAACCACCGACCTTCCGATCACGGGCACAGCGTCCTAACCCACTGAGCTGCACACTGTTCCCAAACCCTGGAATAGTGAGCCTTTTCTGACATGGCTAGCTGGATGTTTCTGTAAATGACACTATGTTGATATGGTAGATATTGCCTTACAGCACTAGGTTTGAGGTTTGGATCACAGCTCGGTGTGAGTGGATTTTGTGTGTTCTAGGTGTTTTAGATTTTCTCTGAGTGTAGTTTCCCTCTGCAGCCCAAAGACGTGCAGCTGGTTGAATTGGCATCTCTGAAATGCCTTTAGCTTGTCTATGACCTGTGATGTACTGGATTGCTTTCTGGGGGTATTCCTCCCTTGTACTGAAGGACCCCCTGACCCTGACAAGGGTAAATGGTTGGAAGATGCATTTATGCAAAATAAATTCACCTTTTCTATTAGTACGCGCTTCCTAGGACCAGGCCCACCAAGAACAAAAACACCTAGACCCTAGACCTAGCCAAGACCAAAGAAAAGGTTGTGGTGTACAAAAAACTTTCAAAGAAATAATACTCATCCCAAGACATGCAAGTGCATTTTTACATTCTATAATTAGTCAATCAGCATGTTTCATCTGGTCATATCATAAGTAAACACAAAACTCAACGTTTCTTTCATTGTCAGAGTTCGGAGCAGACTAACCGCCAAGCTGGCCGTCATGCACCATGAAACTGTAGTTACTTGTGTGGCCTTGATTTAAAGTATGTCGCTTCTGATAAGTGCCTTAGTTTGCCTTCAATAGCAGATCAAAAAACATCAGTTGTGAATTCCATAAGAAGCAAAAAAACAGAACACACCAGCCAACCAGGCTGTACAAAGCAGCATTACAACTGTATTTTGAAGGCGTTCTCTGTCCCTAGTCTATGGAAATGCTGAACATTTTGATACAATGTGGAAAATCCGCTTATGCTCTTTCCATTCTTCTTAATGAGCATGACCGTTGCACAAAGGCCTCTGCAATATGCATTATAGCAGTATTAGAATTGAGTACAGAACTGGATTGTTTATATTTAAGGAGCATTTATATTAAGATTTAACTTAAAGTCGTTTATTCAGCTGATTAAGTGTTCTGTAAATGGTTTACAACAGAGTGGTGTAAAGACAGCAACACTTAATAAACACATCACACGTGAACATGAGAGTCAATAAAAGAATTTTCAAAATAAACAAATAAATACAATGCAAGATCCGCGACATATTAACCTGGTTAGGTAATACTGACATTTAAAAAGTGTTTAATGTGCAATTTGCCACTGCTCTTGCAAATGTAGAGCAAACTGCTTAAAATACTCAGATTTTTAGTTTTGTTTCTGACAATCTTGGAAATTTTGCATTTACAAAAAAAAGGATTCTTCTGTTGAATGTGAGACGGTTACAAATGAAATGCAAACGAGTGTATTTGGAAAAGGTGGCGAGGTGATGACTAACAGGAATTTTCCATTGCAGAGTACTTGCTTTCAGTAACAGCTACTGCCTTTTGTAAAGACGAATCATAAATAAGGTTAACAAATTGAGAGAAATATAAGATATCTGCTAAAATATCCCGTCGCTTTTTTTTTTTTAGTTATACATCTTTTTGCTCGCAGATTAATTGCAGAGGATGTGGACTGATATAACATCAGTGACGACCTGAAGAGCCAAGAGCATGTAGTAAAATGTGGGGTAACAGGAGTGTTTGATCTGTATGAAATGACAGCGACCTTTCCTGTAAGTTTTTTCTGAAAAACGGCACTCAGTTTTAATCTTCTTTATTTTTGCAGAAATGCTAAAAAATGGTGCCTTTAATAATTATTTGTCAAGAAGGGCCTCTCCAGTAAGTGAGATAATTACCTGCATCACTGCTCTCCAACATGTGCAAAACATTTGAGCCTTAAATAAAATATTAATTTCTTTTCTGTATCAACCACTGATGAAAAAAGTATGCCACCTTTACATTAAAGCTATAAATATTCACTTTTATTTATTTCTAACATATATGTGGTGACATATTTCTGTATCTAGCAATATGGTCAGTTGAAAGGATTAGTCACCCTAGAGATACACTCTCTCGACATGTTGGCTTTGAGGCCAAAGGGCATAAACGCAACAGATGTGGCCGTATGGGGCAGTATGATAGTTCTACGGTGGGGAGCTCTTTTACCGCACACCTCTAGGGTTGTGGGTTCAAATCCCACTTTCACTCTATATATATTGGCTTTGCATGCTCTCCCCATGTCACATTAGTTTCTGCTTCTAGTCAACCGTCATGCACTTAAGGTAATTGGTGTCTCTACACCTGTTTCCAGTGATGGACTGGCATCCCATTCAGGGTGTACCCCAGCCATGTGGCCTGTAATGGATTGGCAGACCTCTCATGACTCTGACCAGTATAAGTGCTTTGAAGACAGATGAATGGTTTGTGAACATACAGACAAACCACGTGTACAAAGATCACATTTTAACTGCTCTCTTTTAACTACTTGGCTCACTTGGACACTTACATAAAACGTCATACTTGAAAAAGCAACAGCAGGTTACAGCCTTGTGTTTGTTATTTTAATAGTAACTGATGGTGCCTAAGAGATTCTGCTTACAGTACCTATCATCATTTCCCATCCATCCATCATCCTACCATCCGTCCATCCATTTTCCAAATGCTTATCCACCACAGGGATGTGGGCTTGGCACGTCTCTTCCACACAATATTGCTGTAGCACGTTTTTGTTTCAGTGCTTATTCATAGTAACTTGTTCTGAATGTCATGCATTGTTCCATAACCTTTCATCTTGGTTCAGTCCCTTGGAAGGGTGACATCATGGGTACAGCCTTCACTCTGCCATCTTACCCAGGGCAGCATGGAGAACAGATTCATTGATGGACGTTGGATTTGATCTTGACCACAGTCTACACCTTGATATTCTATAATGTTAGCATGCCCGGGGG
>JAODKC010000001.1:27579973-27593001 GCA_026777985.1 Mormyrops attenuatus
CCCCCCCCCCCCCCCCCCCCCCCCCCCCCCCCCCCCCCCCCCCCCCCCCCCCCCCCCCCCCCCCCGGGCAAGCAGTTGACCTTGGACCCCCAGAGTTTTTTTTTCTCCCTTCTTGGGAGTTTTTGCCTCTCTTCTGTCCTCATCTGCTGTTCTTTCTTTTTTTCTTTCTTTCGTTCTTTCTTTCATTTCGTTGTCTTCCCTTTTTACTGTTTTTGAATTATTCTGTATACATGATGCAGGAATATACAGTACCAAAACACACCCATGTAAAGCACCTTGGGGTGACTCTGTTGTCACTATATAAAGGCACTATATAAAAAAAAAATTTAATTGAACTGAATCTTATCCCATAGAGCACAGGGTACACAACACTATGCCCGCTGAAATAAATTTATATTTGACCGACAGAGGGACAAATTTTTCATCAGTCAAAATGAGGTCAGACCTGAGTCTGACCTCATTAGGTAACCTAGTGATGTGTCTTAGCCCTATATAATAAAGGCCATTAACAGACACCAGTCCAGCTAACCTATTGGCCTTTGGATTGTGGGAGGAGACTGTGACCCTCAAAAGCAACTCATAAAAGCATAAGGAGAACATGCAAGGTCCATGCACCCAGATCACAGCAGGAATCATACCCATAATGCGGAGCTTCGAGGCCACAATGATCTCCATTGAAGCACTGGTACTCTTTTAAATACAGTAAACCTTCCGGAAATTTCTCATTAATCATTAAGCAGGCATCGTTACCTGCAGAGATGTAAATAGGGGACAACAAGCATTAACTCCGGTCTCATGACTGGAACAAGAACATCTATTATTTACTGTGATCATTCATAATAAAGAATTTCACTAATATGGAAACTCTATTCTGTTTCTTAGACAAATATTTTGGTATGAGCAGGTATGTACATGAACTCTGAAGCGAGCTTGTGTTTTGAATGAAACTGGGTTATTCTCTGAATAATAGGTTTCCAGTTTTTACCAGCATATTTTAAAATATGCAGACAAAAGCGAGGTAGGATTTCAGTGCCGTTGAAGCTGGTTATAATGAGAGGATTCAGTAACGGAAAGTAAGAGGCAGCTATGGGAAAAAGGAATGGCTGGATGAGGAAAACTTTCCGGTCCCAAGGTGATCTGGGACATGTGCTATACTCGCTACCAGGTGGCCAGTAGCATTTTTAAGGCGCTTTGTAGTTTTTTGTCCTTCAAACTTTGTTATTATGTTGCAAAATGTGTCCTGTATATGGATCTTATCCCAGGCAGTATAGAGTACAAAGCAGGAGACCATGCTGAATGGGATGCCAGTCCATGGGGGGTCACACACACCAGGAAATTCAGAGCCACCAATTAGCCTAACTGCTTGTCTTTAGACAGTATGGGGGGGGGGGCACACCACACAGGGAGAATGTTCAAACTCCGCCTTCACTGTAGGGCCAGGAGGCAGAAGCACTAGAAGCAACAGAACTGTTGTCGTTGTCGTCGTCGTTGTTGTCGTTGTTGTCGTCGTCGTCGTCGTCGTCGTCGTCGTTGTTGTTGTCGTCGTCGTTGTTGTCGTTGTCGTCGTCGTTGTCGTCGTCGTTGTTGTTGTTGTTGCTGCTGCTGGCACAATAATGTTATGGCTTGGATATGTAGTGCTTACCAACTTTCACTGAACAGACTACAACTGGTTTCCTCTTCCTCAACAACAACTTCTCTTTTTGGTGGGTCTGTTACCAGAAAACCGTGGGTCTATGGATACCCTAATGAGGCAGGCCTGCCCTTCCCTGGCCCAGGAGTACTGCACACATACAGGCTGTTTTTCCACCCGCGTCAGTGATCTGCCTGGAAGGGACCCTGCCGAATCCCCGTCTAGATTATTAATGGCTTAATGAACTCCGGGAACCGTCTAGACAGCAGAGCTCTGGGGAGGGAAGCACTTCTGCATGATCTAATGGCCGCTGCATCTGCACAAGCTTCTCAGAATGGAAATGTGCTTCATGGTGAAGTATACTGGACTGCATTTATGGCCGTCAATGTTTAGTGTGGGGGAACATGGTGGGGGGAGGATTAAAATTTACCAAGGTTATGCTCACAACCCACAGACTGGCTTTTTATAAAATAATATAAACTATTCATCCATCCATCCATCATTTTCCCATAACTTCTTGTTCTATCTAGGGTTGTGGGGGTCGGAGCCTAATCTCAGAAGCTACAGACAGAAGGCAGGGAATGACCCAGGACATGGTGTCAACCCTGTGCAGTAATACAAACTATCAGTCCATCCATCCATCCATCCATCCATCCATCCGTTTTCTAATATAACATAGATATAATATTGGTGTAATATAATATTAATACAACATAAAAATGTAATAATGTAAAATAATACTAGTAAAAAATAATAAAGATATTGATAAAAAATCTATTAAATAATGCCAGACCAGACCTGTTAAACCATCGGTGTCCTTTTGAAAAATTTTCATGGGCCTGACCCCCCCATCTTTATTCTGACATGGCGGGCAAGTAAAAACAACCATTTACACAGCATTCACTTAGCGGACTGTGTATTAACACCTGACACACTTCTCAGCACACAGTACACGTTAACGAGACAGGCCAAAAGCGTGTGGCTCTTCAGTTTCTCATTTTTCACAATTATTTAGTATACCAGGGTCATTTATACATGAATGTGCACACGGTTTATAAATCACATATATTTTCCTTACAGCTACGTTACCAACCCAAATTACTTCCTAATCTTACCTTTTATGCTCATTTTTAGGTGATGATTCTTTCTCCTTTTAGGTAAACAGATTAATGTCTTGCATGTAATAAATATTTTCCTCAACAAAAGGTTTGCCTCATCAAAAGCCCTGATGTGACCTGACAGTGTTCTCGGTGGAGGTCTTCTCAACCTTTACACTCCCCATTGAAAACGCTCTATTTGTACACTTGCTTGTCATTATATATGCCAGTATATGCCAGTTAGAAATGGTATTTAACTGCAGTGGCCACAGAAGACCATGCTCAGAATAGTCATCTTGGACCCCAGCAGGGAAGTTTTATTCCTGCAGTGATACTGACACACCTATGGATGTCACCTCGCACTATGCTGCTCTTGGTCCTCGTGTTCGCATCACTACCACCTCACACCATGCTGCTCATATTGGTGGCACTCATTTGCTCATAATTAATCCTTAACCTTTCACTAGTCAGGGAAGAGGCAAACACATGTCATGGGTTAAACTAGTTATTTAATTAACCATGACAATGCCGATATGTCAGTATGCTGTGTTCCTTAATGAAAAATGCTAATTTAATTCATGTCTTGTCTCTGGTTCAAACGCTGTTTGGCTAATGACAAATGTGATCTTTGACAAAACCTGTGATACGCATTGCCAGTTGATGTAGAACAAAATATGTATTGTAATCTGAACACCTTCCAGAGTCAACCTATATGACAGGAAGGCAAGATTTGAAATTGTGTAAATCAGTGTTTCTCAACCCAGTCCTTGGGGAGCCCCAGATGCTCCATGTTTTTGCTCCCCCCAGGTCTCGGTCAGATAGTCAAAATGTTTGCAAAAACGTGGACTTCGTGGGAGTCAAAGTTTGAGAAACACTGCTGTAGACGATTAAGCAGTTATAATTTGGCCCTGATTAACACAAAGTCAACAGCATCTATAGACCCAAGCATGGAATGCAGTAACCGAATAAGTGGGGGGGGGGGGTAATGTTCACATGTCTGTTTGCTTTTTTGGGCTTTTATTAATAAAGGTTTGCATTTAATTATCTGTCAGTAATTTTTCGCGATTATTCATCACTGCATTCTTAATGATGCTCTAAAAGTTACCCCCCCTGCCCCCTTATTCTGTGGCCCATGGAGCAAAGGACAACTGAGACAGTTTTAGGAGGAATTATCAGCATACAGGAACACCTATTTGGTTTGAAGAAAGAATGGGTGTAAAAATAATATATCAGTATGCTGTATATACAACTGCAGCCCCAATGTTACGTTACAGTACCATTACTTACTTAGAGGTAGGGTTGGGCATAGGGGTGTCATTGTTGACTTTCTTGTAGATTGATGGATGACATGCAAGCTCCAGATTTGTTTGCCTCGTACAATCTGTCCTTGATGGCATATAAGGTAAAGCACTCAAAAGCTCAAGGCTTCTCTCACAAGCAGGCTAAGAGGACCTCCAGGAAGGTGACCACTCATGCACCACTACCACAGGGACTTGGGGGGGGGGGACATTTATGGACGTGTACATTCAGAGTTGCCAACTTTGATCAGCTTGCTGGCGTGAGATTTTCAATTCGAGACAAGTCTGCAAACACATAGATATGTACATAAGAGTCTTTTACCTTGTGAATAGTCTGTAAGGTTTGCAAACTTCTCCAACGCTCTTGATATAGCTAATTTTAGGTTTATAATGGAATAATATAGACTAACCGTAAGATTTCTCTCATGAGTGTGAGAATCAGAGAGCATGAGGGTTAGCAGCCCTGATGAGTTTCTGAAAACAATAACCTGCGCTGCCTCACGCCGGCCTTCGGTCTGTTTGACCTTATTTTATCATTTAAAATTTGTGTAAAATGTACTTAGAATTTATTCAAAATAACGATTGCTACAATATTCACTTAGCATCTAAGCATATACAGCTGACAGTACAATTGTTGTCTTTTGGAGGAATATTTCCTTTGTTTTAATTGATAAGTTTGAACAACTTTTTATGTTATTATTGTCTGTATTCTATTATTGTATTATTTAACATCTTAGATATTTTTCGATCCATCTTCTATACCTACTTGTCCAGTGCAGGGTCACGAGGCACCAGAGCCAATCCCAGAAGCTACAGTACAAGCGGAGGCCAGGGATTGTGATGGAAGTGTGACACCAGCCAAGTGTGGACCTTAGATATTTATATCTATTTGATTAATTTTATTATACATTACTTTTATTGTTAATAGGAGAATAATAGAATAAACAGTCATTTCAGAATTACTCAAAGAGGTCGGTTTTACCATGTTCATGCGCAATTACATTCAGGGAGACTGACGGGAAGCCAGACTGCAGCGTGGGCGCCGAGAAAATTACACGTCATAAACACTCTTCCCAACAAACTGCAATTAACTTAATCAGATTTGCATTGTTAATAAGTGCCTCAATTATGGTCAGCATAATCTGTAGAATTTTCCAGGAAGCATAAGGCAGGTTACTCCGTGGGCGCATCAATCAGATTAGATATCATAAACCAGATCAATTTCGAAAGACAGCAGAAGGCCGGAAGGAAACTGTGTCAGGTATTTACAGAAAGTGCAACTCACGGTCTGCATGTGTTTGCTAAATGCACAGGCTATAGGACGTTCAAAAATGTGGATGTGATCCTGTCACAGACCATGGAGGTTTTCAGGGATGAGGTCTGTGGTGGAGAGAAGGCACCTTATGAGCTAGAAGACAGTAATCTCATGGGAATTAATGCATCTATTTATTTGGCAGATGCCTATATTTGAAACGATGTATAACTGAGAAAGCTGGGGCAGTTCCTGGAGCAATTGGGGGTTAAGGGCCTTGCTCAAGGACCCTATGCTGACATCACGCTGCCAACCCTGCGATTTGAACTACAGTACTAGTAGCTACTGTCTTAGAAAACTGCCTAGATTCAGTTTTAAAAGCTAAAATTAAACAAGAACCACACACAACATGCACACAACGCAAACAAAATTGAAAGTATCCAGTAATAATGAAACTGAAATGATAATGTAAAATGCTTTGCCAAAGAAGTGTGAACCAGGGTTCATTATTTAGATTGAATTCATTTTGACACTGTCACAGGAGTGATGGCCGCAAATGCAACAATGGGTGATGTTTGTGTTGACTGAGAGCTGAGTTTACTTATTTACTGGACTGTTGAACATTTAGCTCATCAAAAGGAAATCATAACACGGATATGGTTTTTATTTTCATTTTTTTCTAACAATGACAATCATTGTCACACCTTGTCTCTTCAAGCCTGTTTAGTAAATATGCACATCACCAAAAGAGTACATAAGAAAACATTCCAGAATGTTCCAGTTAGGGTGGCGATGAAGTGATGATTCATGAATCACATATATATGATACTAGGTGGGACTCTAGGACATGCTACACTGTGTACAGATTAAGCAGTTTAAATATGCTTTTAAGAATATAATTCAAAGGTTTTGGCATAGTGGGCGGCATGGTGGCGCAGGGGTTAGTGCTGCTGTCTCACAGCAAGAAGGTCCTGGATTTGGTCCTGGGTCCTTTCTGGATGGAGTTTGTATGCTCTACCGGTTTCCGCCAGGGGCTCCGGTTTCCTCCCATGGTCGGCAAGTGTGCAGGGCAGGGTGGTTGGTGAGTCTAAATTGGCTGTGTGTGTGCCCTGCGGTGTGTTGGCGATTGCCCAGGGTTGGTTCCCACCTGTGCCTCTTGTTCCCAGGATAGACTCCAGTGTCCCCAGTTGGGATTAAGTGATGATGGATGGGTGGTTTTGACATACTCCTGCAATTTTTTTTATTGAGATGAACATGTAAACACTTCAGCAACTATTACGACATGTCCTAATACTGCTAAAAATCCAGTTTTGCCAGATTCCCTGTCAATGTTTAACTTCTTTTAGAAATTACTTTAGTGAAATCAAAGTCAATCAGTGAGCTACATGCAGCCTTCCAGCACATTCTGGAAGATTGACTGATTTTACATCATCGATTCCCAGCATTACTTTCCTTTTATTTGTGCTGACAAATCGCCATGTTCAAATTTTTTGCCACTGTTGTGCAAATTAGAATGCCAGATATAGTCGATTCAACTAGAAAATCAGTCATGTGAATGAAATATACAAAATCATTCATCAAAAGAAAGACTCAAGTTAACATTAGGGCCTGGTTTTCTACCAGTGATAGTTTATTACAACATAACTTTGGCAATATTACTTGTAATAAAGGTGGAATGTGATGTATTGCTCAGAAAATTTTCTCTTGCTTATACAGTATGTACATCTAAATTATTTAATTTTGGTCTTTAGAAAGGCTGAACTGTTATCTACAGCTGTATTGACTTTATGTTCTGAGATGACGTGGGATATGTCCCTGGATTACTGAGAACCCAATTATTGAGTAATTCTGACATTATTACTTTCGCTGTTTTTATTCTGTAATTTTATGACGGATGTACTGTGTGCTGGGGATTGTATTTAATTAACTATGGACAATTATTGTGAGCCCACATCGACCCTGTCCTGGGTAAATGGTTATAGCAGATGGATGGATAGAAATTGTGTGAGGCAGAAGTTCTCTGAGGAGCTCCTTCAGCTGAAAGAAAAAGCCCCCTGAAAGCTTGCTTATCTAGATCGATTACCAAGTAAGATATGTTACCCATAGGGGTGATTGTCTTTGTTTTCATTTCTCCCATTGTTTTGAATAGCTATATGCCTAACAGAGGCTGGTAAATGCTTGGTCAAAATAGTGCCATCTGTGAGAAACCGAGAGATATTTCAATTCAGGGAAAATACACCTCTGCGCGAACTTTAATAAAGATCTCGGCAGCAGTTTTTGACAGGAGTGTGTGTCTGTGTGTGTGTATGAGTGAGTCATAAACTGTAAACTTTAAGTCCAGAGCCTTCTCTGAAATCCTCCCTCCCCGTAACCATAATGGAAATTTTTGTGACTGTAAATTAATTTCATTGGGTTTTTTCGCTTACCGTGATAAACAAAAACTATTAATTGAAATCTGTCATGCACAAAGCACATATACCTACACATCAGTATTAGTGATCCGCGTGTGTGTATGTGAATTAGGTTTTATCACATTGTGGGGGACATTTGGCTTATTTTGACGTGGGGAACATTTTTCAGGATTAGAGTTTTCCCCATAGAAATGAATGGAGAGCTTCTTCCTTGCTTCTAGGAGCCTGATTTGATCCTGTCCTAGCAGTGCACTTCACACCTGCACTTAATGTTTCCCATTCTCTTTGAAGGTCACTTGATGGCATTGTCCAATTCACAAGAAACTGACGGATAAGTTAACGGTCATCTCTGGCATCTCTCTTCTTGTATACTGCTGTCTAAGAAATTTTGAATTTCTAAGCCTTCTGCCAGCAGAACCACGTTTAAACAAGGATATAAAAATGCAGATTTAAAAAAATATATATATAGTGAACTCCCTCTATATGCTTATATATAGAACCTGTGAGAGTGTGAATGTGTGTGTGAGTTTCTACATCAGTAAACCCAAGTCCTATCTGCGGATTTCACCTGGAGTGCATCTATTAAATTGGGCTTTTCAGAATCCTGCGTCTGGAAAAGATCTCACAGCTGCTCTGGTTCTGCACCTCACAGTAAGGTGATTAGCCCTTTCTAATGCTTTTCACAAGAAACCATCTATACGGTCTGTCCTCTGCAGACACGGTACAGGTCTGAAATGGGGTGGACCTAAAATAAACTGGGGGGGGAGGTCCTTTGACCTCTACTTTTGTTTAAGAAGTTGTTCAAAAGTTTTCAAGAGTTCAAGAGTTTTCAAAGTGTTTAGTGTTGTGGATTCAAGAACTGTTATTTCTGAAGAAGGATACAGAATGGTGATCTATTTATTTTTCTTCATCCTATTTGTCATCCCAAGTCACACACACAATTTCTTCTATGTTTATTAAGATCAAATGTATTGATCCCTGGGAGAAATTCCAGATCATGCCCTCACATGATCTGAGCAGGAACCTTCCCATCTGGAGGCAGACATGCTAACATGGCACCACAAGGTCACCCCACAGTTGACTCTTCCGTTATAATAACATGTTATATAGACATTTTGGCCTCCAATCAACAATCTATTCTTAAGACTCGCTCAATGCATCCCATAATAATTAGCCTGAGGGAGGCAAAAGGGATCTCCAATCTCTGCGAGATGTTCTGCTCACTCTACTGAATCTTAATTACAACTTAGCATAGTTGCCTGAGCCCTGTGATGGACAGGTACCCTGTCCTGGCTTATTTCCTGCCATGAGACTGTAACTTGCTGGTATTCCCTGTTGCGCTGCTGCGACTTTTGCCGGGCATATTATCCCTGTCTTTGGGATTCAGGGTCCCATGTATTCTGATCTCAGTCTGTTCCTGGGAGTAACAGTATGGGTGAATCACATTCCATGGGAGAGCTAGATTATTTAGTATGGACATTTTAGCATTTAGGTTACAAGATGTATAGAACCGCAAGCCACAATACGCTATGTAGGATAATACAATGACAGGTGATGCCACAATCCTTTAAAAATAAATTCGAACAGATACTTTGGTCAGAAACTAAATATATGTAGTAGACGAAGCATTACAGGATTCACAGAAACTGTATTACACATAAGATAAAAAACAAACTGAACATCAAGGGTGGCACAGTCCCTGAAGGTGTCTCCGCCCTACTGGCTGTTTGATGCATTTTTCCATCTGCTTCACCATCTGAGTGAGGGGGGCACCCCATGTCTTCGAACGCCTTTAGACAGCTACCCGCTAAGCTCCGGCATCTGCTCGGTGCTAGTTTGGCACGTATGGTACCCACGTGCAATTCAGGGTCCTACAATTCACACTCAGCCTGTGCATAAATAGTTAATGAGCATGTCACCTGACCTGCACCTCAATGTACGACTATAGTATTACTGCTACAGTGTCAAACAATGTGTCTCATGGGGCGCGGAGGGGGGGTCCTTTTCTCTCTCCTTTCACAATTTTGTGTTTCTGGCTTAAACATGTGCATTTGAAAAACAAGTCCCTAAATATTAATTAAACATTATCCCTGTCCAGTGCCCACAGAGAATAAGCCAGAGGCGACAGAGAGAAGGAAAAACTCCCTAGAAGGAAGAAACCTTGGGAGGAACCAACTCAAAGGGGCAGCCCATCCTCCAGAGGCCGGCAGAGGCAGTCAAGTTCCTGATATATTCACTCCAAACTATTAAAATCAGAGTGTAAATGTCCAGTGGAGATACACATTCTGATATCTGGGCAGGCAGGTGATGGTGCTGCTTCATTAAAAAATTTAAGCAAATTCTCATTTTTCCAATAAATAACAATTTGACAAGTGTGAAATATAGCATAGAATCCCAAGAATATAAGCGTTTGGAGTTATTTTGGGTTTAATTTGTATGGGAAATGTGTATTGCTCATGTTGTATTAAATTAGAATCACGTAATAAGCTACAAGAAGTTCACAAACACATCTGTTTCCGTTCTTTATCTGTGAAAGCTGCAGACAACAAGCATGTGGCTGAACATCGTCTCGGCAGAGCAGATATTTTCACTCTTGTTGTTTTTATTGAATAAGCTGCATAACTGAATAAATAAATGCTTCATTGTGGAAGTAATCAAACCTATTGTCTTGACACAGATCGTATTTTTCATTCATTACAGTAGTATGCGTGTATGTGACAAACCATTCTGTCATATTGGTTTATTGTGTATATCTCATGGTTTTGTTTATCTTGTTTGTACACACATTTGAGTTTCTTGACTGTTCCTTCTTTTTTGTTTTGTTCTTCCCCCACTATACCTACTGAACGCAACTGAATTATACCATTATGAGCTGGGGTGATCTCTCATGTGTTCATGCTGACTGATCACCAGCGCCATGGCCACAGACTCAGTTAATGAAGCCCAGCTGATTACACAGATCGACCAGCAACAGTTTAAATGTAGTTGTCTGGCTGATGGGAGAAGGAGCGCTGCATGATGGATCTGCAAGGCATCTTGTGGTTTTCAAATTTAGTGGTGTTTCTGTGCTGTCGGTCAATGGTGTCTAAGTGAGTTGCATGTTATAAATATGGAAAAATGTCTATGGATTAATTAGCAGACAGTACATTTTATTCCACTATTCATTTGCTTTTGTTAAACTGTTCCCGACCATATTTCACATCTTGCTTTGAGTGCGTGATCTCCTGGTTCAAGTTTTGTCTATCCACACATAGCGTCATGCCCAAATACATTTCAATTTACAAAGAGAATCTGATCTCTGTAGCTTATGTCAATTGTTTTCAATTTGTGTCGGTGGTGGTGGGGGGGGGGGCGTGTGAATATAGGCTGTCAGCATGTAGTATAAGCGTTTCAGACCAAGCCGGTCAGAGCTGTGATTTGCAAACGCTTGAGACATGAAAGACACATCCGCCTTAACCTCAGCTCCTTCTGGATGGGAGGAGAAAGGTAATGAGAGATATGTATTGGTCAATCTCTGAAGGAATGGGAAGCTTTGAAATAGCTGCATGTTCCAGCTAGGGTATGCTGAATGCATTATTTGATAGTATAATGCCTTCAAAGAACCATTACTGTCTAACTGTGTGATTATCTTCAGGTCATCGTTTATCCATCTATCCATTTTCTAACCTTTCTTCCTGGTCAGGGGCATGGAGGGGGGTCCTGGAGAAGACCCCAGGCTGCACAGAGCTGAGGTACGTAAGGCTGGGGTACACCTTGGATGGGGTGCCAGTTCGTCACTGGGCATCCACATATATTGTAAACTGGGCCAGGTTCACGCATAAGGACACAAGCAGGGAATAAACATCAGTGTACATCTTTACAAGATGGATTATGACAGACTTAAGGCACATGGAAATGCAGAAGACAAGAGTTAATGACAAGATCAGTCACGTTCCCTAACTGGCAAGGTAAGCAAAGGTAACACATTACATCAACACTGTCAGAAACAAGGGGCTACAGTTTTGTTCCCCAAGGTCCAAACAGCATTAATGTACCCCCAATGGTAGAAAAATGTTCTTCAGAGTACATTTCTGTACCTTAAAAGGTACATTTATCTACAGCTAGGGTACAATTGGCAGACCCTTCATGGTATAGTTCCAGTGACAAGTATTTGTACCTCAAAGGTGCAAATTGGTGTTTTTTTTTCTGACAGTGAAGCAACAACTGTAGGGGCTGAACTAAATAAATAGCCTAAATAAAAGTAAAGACCTAGATCTAAATAAAAATAAATAAACAGACATTTACATTCAGTTATCATCTGTTTAATCATTGAAACCTGATCCATTTTATACAGTTACTGAATCCAAGATTATCAGGTGCTTAATTTTTAAAATTTGGATCCACTGCAGAGCTATCAGTTAGCCCTTATTGTGCTTACCTCATATACACAATTACATTTAAAGTCAATTAAATTTTAAAAAGTGTCATTTTGCAGATTAGACAACATGTGCAAGTTCTACTGTTATTATTTTATTCCCTAGCAGTCAGTCTTCTCCGCGGAGTTTAATTTAGCAGCTGATGTAAACGCTAAACCTGCCCATTATGTGGTTTATGGAGAATGGTGTGCGTGTGATATGTGAGCTTGGAGATGGGGGCATGCGGCTTAGGGATCAGCCCTGCTCATCCAGGATGGATACCAGTGTAGTATTGATGGCCCTGCTCGCCACACTGAGATCATGTTCCAGACAGCACCAGTTCATTACTTAATTCTCTCCTTCAGTATGTGCCATAATGTCGTCCATAAAAAAGACAGCAGTTATTCCTGTTTTATAGTTGTAAATTAGCTAAATAATTGCATTATTACCAGTGTACTGAATTTCTTCCTTAAAAATATGATGACTTGATCACAACTGAATCACACTTTGAAAATATGCTTGGCAAGGATAAATAATCAAGGCATTTTCTTTTCAAAGTGGGATGATGGTTGTAACTTACATCTGAAGGCAGGGTCACGCCATTCATTTGTACGGCGTCTTCAGAAGGCTTGCAATTATACTTCTGGGGACTCCAGGAGTATAACTCCATTAATTTCTATGGGAAAAATCCCAACATGAGGACCTTAACCCTTATCCAGCCCTAACCTTAACCATAAGTAACTAAACAAAATACTAGACTTTTGGCTTTTTTTTTATTGCAGTCACTGATTTTTATAAAATTGAATTTCCCCTTGTGGAGACCAAAAAAATGGTCCCCACAGCATCAAAATAACGGGAGTTTATCATATTGTGGGGAAATTTGGGCCCTATAATGTAATGTATACCCTGGCCGGGGGGGGGGGGGGGGGGGGGGGGGGGGGGGGGG
>JAODKC010000001.1:27606206-27620676 GCA_026777985.1 Mormyrops attenuatus
GTGATGCTACGATTATACAATTCCTTGGTAAGACCCCACCTAGAATATTGTGTGTAGGTTTGGTCACCATACCTTAAGCAGGACATTGCTGCCTTGGAAAGGGTTCAACGTAGGGCTACAAGAATGATTCCTGGTCTTAGAGAAATGTCGTATGAGGAGAGGTTAGCTGAGCTGAATCTGTTTAGCCATGAGCAAAGGAGACTAAGGGGGGAACATGATCCAGGTATATAAGATTCTAACAGGTCTGGATGTTGCTCAGCCAAATAGCTATTTCAATATTAGTTTAAATACTAGAACTCGTGGCCATAAGTGAAAATTAGCGGGAGAACATTTTAAAATGAACTTCAGGAAGCACTTCTTTACACAGCGTGTAGTTGAAGTATGGAATAGTCTTCCTGCTAGTGTAGCGCAAGCTAAACCCTGGGCTCTTTTAAATCAGACCTAGATAAGATTTTAACAACTCTGAGCAATGAGTTAAGTTCACCCCAACCAAGCTTGATGGACCGAATGCCCTCTTCTCGTTTGTAAATTTCTTATGTTCTTATCTTCACTTTAACATACTTATCATAAATGCATTCGGGTAAGACTAGGATGTTACAACAAAGTCAAATCACATTTATAATGAAAGATAATTATTATTAAAAATTTCAACAGCAGTGCCTCAGGCATTCGGCTTCGGTAATATGTAGCAGATAATGTGCAGTTGGGCTGTTTAATGTCTTTCCCTGGGTTAATGGGGAGTTTCCTGTATGTTTGTAAATCGAGTGACGTGAGCATGAGTCAGTGCACTGAGTCCATGTGGGCCTCTCCTCACACGTTTGCACTCTTGCTCTTCTCTCGAGGCTTGTTGACTCTGCTCTGTTTGCCCATTTGCCAATTTCCCTTCACAACAAACGCACCGGCGGCCGGAAATTCGTGGAACAGTGGCAGCGGCGCGTCCCATATTCAGGTGACAGGGATACAAGGGTCGTGGTGACCCGGAGCGGCGGCACATTAATTAGAAAATGAGCGTGGTGGCATGTCATGTTTCCGGACCCGGTGGCCCCAAGCTTTTCTCAGACGTATCGATTGTACAGTTTCGCAGAACCCCAGGTGCACTGACCCATGTCGTTTCTACATTTGTTGGGCTCGGCTGAGGGTGGACATCATAGAACTCGTGTCCCTGAGTGGCCTTTTGACCCAGATGCCATGTCCCCCAAAGCCATACAAAGCAACTGTGCTGAGTGCATAATTGCCACAAAAACAAAGTCCTGAGCACACAGAGTCCTCCAGGAACCAAGGTCAAATCCAGGCACATTTGGGTTACCGGAGACAATAAAAGGATTTATGGAAATACAGACATGGTGCTTCAGGTGCACACACATAAAGATCCAGAAGTTTGTCACAGAGAGTAAAAAAACATTTGAGGTGATTTTTTTTCTCTCCCAAACCGGTTGGTACATGCATAAAGCCTTGAGCAATGCCCTTAATCCCATTGGCTCCAGGGACTGGCTAACCATGCTTTCTCAATTGTACATTGCTTTGGATAAAAGCAACTCCTAAATAAATGTAATGTAACTGTAAGTGAGCTCCCTTGTGCTGTAAAGTGCCTCAACAATAGCTGCACACATAACCTGATGACTGAAGCAACATTACATCCTGTCCACATCATATAACAGGAAGGTGTGTGGCCCAGGAAGCAGCATATGTTGATTATTAAGTCTGATTTCCATAATAGTAACTTTTAAAGCTTATTAAAATAAAGGAGGGAAGTATGTATTAGTCAGCAGTCACCTCTGGAGTGACTGGTGTGTAAAATATGCTAAAGTGTCACAGCTGTGTTAGGGCATACTCACAACAGGCCCCTTCGCGGCTGTGTTAGGGCATACTCACAACAGGCCCCTTCGCGGCTGTGTTAGGGCATACTCACAACAGGCCCCGTCGCGGCTGTGTTAGGGCATACTCACAACAGGGCCGGCTGCCTTGTACCGTGCTTGACCACGATTGTCCCCCCTTCCAACTTCCCTGCTGATCTGTGCTCACATCGTGCTTAACCCAGGTAGGAGAGGTTGCGTGTCAAGGGGGCCTGGTTGAAGTAATCTTGTGTCTGCCCAGGGAATTATGCATGGTGGGCCTGGTCTTAAACATATGTTAAAGGCGCTTCCCGCTGATTCTTCTTAACCGATGGACATTAGTGTCTGTGCAGCTGCCATGCTTTCAAAGATAACAAACGTATTAGGCTCTTACCCATCAAACTTCAAGAACCTGGGTCCTGGTTCTGAGTTCCTGGACTGTGTTTTGCAGTTCTTGGCCACTTTTGTGTTTCGCTGTCCCAACAGGAAATGTGACTTGTATGCAAAGCACGGGAGACGCCGAGGTCTTCTCCCGAAGCAACATACAATTAAAAAAACAACCAGTCAGGCAGTCTCAGGAGCAACTTGACACATGTGGACGTCACTCTACCAATCCAGGGATTTGAACCAGCAATTATCCAAGCAGAGGTACAGCAGCCTAACCCACTGAGCCACACGGTGCCCAAGCAGAGCCCCTGCTGTGATGAAGTGGTAGATTGCATCATGCTGATAGAGTAACCATCTCTTTCCCATCCTCTCTGTAAAGGGTACCTTCTTCCCAGGATGTACAGACACTCCTCCGAGCTCTACAGCAGCTTCTGAATTTGCTGAAGAAAGGATCTGATGATTATAGACCATAGACCACAAGCCCCACGGGATGAAGGGTCTTGTGGACCAGCAAGCCAGCTTGCTGTGGCCCCAGGCTTCATACCAAAGAGTCCCTACCTAGCCTACTTGGTCTCAGGACATCAGAGGCCAACTTGACCCCCATCCCCTCCCATCCAGCAGCTATGGATCTGAGTACCTACAGTATAATGAGAAGAATTGTTTGTTGGACTGCAAGTTAACTGCAGGCCAGGGGGAATTAAACTGGCTCTGATGAAACTATGAAACAAGCCATCAGAGGAATATGTGGGACCACAGTGCCCCCTCCCCCAACTCTGTCTGTTCATCGCCAAAAGCAGGGCAGCATAGGGCAACACAAGGCTCATCTGGCTCATCACCACACATACTTGTAATGTCTGTTGACCTCAGCCTTGGGCAATTCACTGTTGCTGAGTACAAGAAGAGGCTATACTTCTTGGGGGGGGGGGGGCAATACTAATAGTAATATTATCACTGCTCCCCAAATTTCAATGGTACCACCATTAACATTCCCAGTGTGTTTTTGTTGGCTTCAGTCAGGCTGGTTTTGAATGGACGCGAACAGCTGTGATCCCAGAGGTCAGAGGTCACGAGTGACACCAGTGCAGAGAATGAGTTACAGTTCACGCCTTGTAACATATTCGCAGAAAAGGACAGGTATGTGGCCCACTGGAAAAAAGAGGTGACTTAAAACCAGGGCATGATCCCTCTGGGACGGTTCTTTGGCAAAGCCCTTCAGATCCTAGGTTCTCCAGCATTGGAGAGGAGCATCTGAATCAAGGACTGGATACAGGGACCTATTCAGGGTTCCTTAACAAATTCAGGTTCCCTGTTTAAGGCTGAATCCATAACTGTTGTCCAAAAAACTAAACTAAGTAAATTGTATGCAAGACTCTTATTGCATATCTACAGCTTTCGGTGCCTCTGGGTATGGATCAGTGGGTTGTGATGCATTGTCTGCAATCAGAAAGTCACCAGTTCAAACCCCAGTGTCAGCTAAGTGCTTTTGCTGTTGTGCCCTTGAGCAAGGCTCTTAATCACTTTTGTTTCTGGAACTGTCTGACCTGGCATAAAAATGTAAGTTTCTATGTATAAATGTGCTTTCTAAATAAGTTATATTAATTTTAACGTCAGCACAAAAATGTGGAATTTCAGCTCACATCCGAAGTGGCATAGATAGCGCAGGGATGATGGTGCATTCTGGGGGACGTTTAGAATCCGGTGACTTCTGGATCACATCAGATCATCATGTCCCTGACCATGTCTCATCACTGACCATTCCTGTGATTCTTTTCCCCACTCTCTTATGTGCCAATCTGTTGAGACTTAGAGAAGCAAAGGACTTGAGGGTAGGCGTGATGGCGAAATGAAAAGGGGGTTTATGGGCAGAGACTGGAAACAAACAGGATCGTAAGGGATCACAAACAGGGGAACTAGCACCCAGGAAGGTTCAACATCAATGAGCAGACTGGGGATGATGAGACAAACAGATACCTAATAACAGCCATGCTATTGGTCCCATGGGGGAATTCTCCACCTACCATACCTTCCTCTCTGCAGGTGAGACAAACAGACCATGAAGGGCAGCTACCCATAGCAGTGCCCAGGGAGATGGGGGTTAAGGACTTTGCTGAAGAACCCACAGATGACAGGCTGGGCTCAAACCAGCAACCTTCTGATGACAGCCACAGAGGCTTAGCCCCCTGAGTCACACACAGCTCTGCTGAAGCTGTGACACTAACATGGGGCAACAAGCAACAGGCGTGGCTCATCAGGGTCACATTAGAGAGGAGACAAGAGGGTCAGGTAGACATGGCGGGTAAGATGTGACACAATCCATGCCCAGCTGCCCCCCCAAATAACATGTAAGTTTAACACCACAAATAAGAGACGCCTCCAGGGCTGTGTAACCTTTAAATTCAGAAATCATTTTTACATTTTGAAATGTGAGGCCTGTCGTTTCCCAGCAACCAGGCAGCAACCCCCCCCCCCCCCCCCCAACACTCCAGACACATAAAATCAGTTCATGTCCAAAAGGCAATTTAGTAAAATTCCCAGAAGGGTAATAAAGTCAGTCTTACTGAGTAACACATCCAGTTACTCCCTTCAAAAAAGCCCATTTGCTCACTCATTCTAGAAGTGCTTTATTGATCATTTCCAGTGACATATTTTGGAAACAAGTCAGGTAACAAACTGCAGTGACTAATCAGAGAGTCATTTTAACGCACAGGTTCAGATTTATTCTCCAAAAGCTTTTGTCCAAAGTAATATACAAAACAAGGCAAGTTCACACACAGGGTGAGCCAGCATCCCATAGCAGCTTGGGTTACAGATCTTACTGAAGGGCACTGCAAGTACTCACCTGCTAACAGGATTCACTTACTTTATCCAAACTGACTTACAGTTGAGTGAAGGGTAAGAATTTATGCACAGTCCATGGCATTTGAATCCATCACCTATGAGTTGTTTTTATGCACAATACTCCACTTCTTAAGCTACATGGGACTACTGAAAGCCACGTTCATCTGGATATGAGCACACATGCATAACTCACTGATCTACACACCATCCCTCAGTTCAGTAGAATATAATTATTGAAAGGCCGTTATATCTTCAGGCTTAATCTGCACAACCCTGTCCTCTCCAGCTAATTTGGTAGTTAGATTCCTTTAATGGGTGACACAGTGGCTCAGTAGGTATCACAGCTGCCTCTTTAAGTCTTTAATCCTGCCTTCACTCTGTGTGTGCCGTGTGAATGATCTCCTGACATCGTCCAGGTTATCTATGGGTGCTCTGTTTTCCTTCCACAGTCCAAAAGCATGACAGCAGGTGAATCTGCAACTGCAAATTGCCCAGAATGCACGAGAAATGCGTGAGTGCATGTGTGAGTGTATGCGTGTATGAGTTAGTGTAGGCATGAGTATATGTGTGTGCATGCATGAGTGCATGCATGAGTGTATGCATGACTGTATGTGTGTCATGTGTGAGTGCATGTGTGAGTGAATGTGCGTGACTATATGCATGAGTGTATGTGTGGGCGTATGTGCGTGAGTGCATGCGTGAGTGTACATATGAGTGTATATGCGTGACTGTATGCATGAGTGCATGTGTGAGTGCATGCATGAGTGCATGTGTGAGTGCATGCGTGAGTGTATGTGTGAGTGCATGCGTGAGTGTATGCATGAGTGTGTGCGTGAGTGCATGCTTGAGAATATGTGCATGAGTCCATGCGTGAGTGCATGTGCATGAGTGTATGCGTGAGTGAATGCTTGAGAATATGTGCATGAGTCCATGCGTAAGTACATGCGTGAGTGCATATGTGAGTGCATGTGCATGAGTGAACGTGTCAGTGCATGTGTGAGTGTACGTGTGAGTGCATGCGTGAATGTATGGGCCCTGTGATGGACTGGCATCCCATCCTGCCTTCTACCCTCTGCTTCTTGCTTACAGCTCCAGGTTCATGACAAAACTATGTTTGAAACTGGAAGTTAAAGGGATGGTTTCCCTTTAACTTTAAAGTGCTATAATACAGTTTGACCCACCCTGGAATTTTCTGGATATATGATGTTTTTTACTTGAGTTATGAATTAAATTAGTAAATGAATGCACTGCATATTACATTTATTGCTGTTAAGAAATTGATCAGTCCTTTATTTTTAATTAGGTACAAATAAGGAAATAATTACTGAGTGATTAAGGAGTAATTAACTAGCAGGTGGCACTGAGGCTCTTTAGGTAGTTGTCCTACACCTCCATGGTTGGTTATTTGGCTTTCCCACCACCCTGGTGTATGTGTGTGTATGTAGGGGGGGGGAGGTTATCTTTGTCTTAATTTGTGGGGACCAAATGTTCTCTGCAATGTAATAAAAATCTGTTATTTTAACGTCTTCGGGGCCATTTTTCAGATCCCAAGAAAGATCTGTGAATGCAATCAAAAAGCTAAAAATGCCGAAATATTTGTAGTTTGTTTGGCTACTTACGGTTAAGGTTATGGCTGGGTAGGGGTTACGGTTGTCAATGTTGGGACTGGGGTTTTGTCCACAGAACTGAATGGATGGTCCTCACAAATGTATGGGTACAGGTCTGCGTGCGTATATGTGTGTGTGTGTGTGTGTTTCCTCTGGGTACTCCAGCTTCCTCCCACAACACAAAGGCACCAGTTAGGTGAGCTGGCATTTCTGCAATGCCCTTACGGTGTGTTTGTGCATATGTGCCCAGTGATGGACTGGCATCCCATCCAGGGTGTCTCCCCGCCTTGTGCCCTGTGCTGCTTGGGATAACTTGCAGGCTGGGATAGGCTCCAGGCCAGTCCCGTAACCTTGTATGGGGTAACCCGTTGGTACCCCATTGTTTCCATGCAATGGAGCAAGTCACACTGTCAGTCATCATCAGTGGCTGATTTATTTATTCCCAACGTTGTGCCCTCGAGTACCGATCGATTCGGTTTTAATTGTACCACTGAGAAGGGTATGTTTGAACTCGACCGATTTTCAGTCTGCCTTCACACAGCTGTGTACTCTCTGATGCATGTTTATTTTTGCAATCATTTGTTTTTGTGTTCTTAAATGTATGACATGTGTTGCTCTCCTGGAAATCCTGGCCTCCCCCCTTTGCAGTCCCACATCCTTGATGTCCAAATTCCTCGGCTGTCGTCGGCTCCCCCTCCCCCCCACACCCCCCCGGAGCTCACTAAACAGTCAGGACTGTGCTTACCCTGGACTCACTCAGGACTGGACTCACACCTCAGTACAACAACAATTGCCTTTGATCCTCCTCCCCCTTCATCCTCTCCTACTGCCACCTTGCCACAATGGATTGGTCCTGATAGCATCAGTCCTGAACTGCTGAGACAGCTCTGTGGAGTTCCCCAGGGCATTTCTCACCCTGAGCCTGATCCCGGAAAGGGTCCCTGCATTGTGGAAGGCATCCTGCCTGATCCCAGTTCCCTAGAGAGAGCAACAATCTGCACCATGCGACCATCGACCAGTGACTTTGACATCCCACATTATGAAGACCCTGGAACAGCTTGTTCTAGCTTACCTCAGACCCCGGGGCAAGACAGCATTGGACCCCTGCAGTTTAAGAGGAGGAGCATATTGGAGTGGATGACATCATCATCTACCATAAACACAGACTACTCCTACCTGGACTTAGCCAGCAACACTGTAAGAATCATATTATTTGATTTTTCCTGTACTTTAAACACCATTCAGTATGTTTTGCTGAAAGAGAAGCTTTATGAGATGCAGGTGGGCACATCCATATCCACATCCTAGATAATAGACCACCTGACCAGCAGACATGGCTGTGAGTAGCATGAGGGTCCCACAGGGAGCATTCTTGACTTTCATGTTCACCCTGTACTCCTCAGACTTACAGAAGCTCTCATGGGACACACCATTGGTGGGGTGTACAAGGAATGGGCAGCAAATGGGCTATGGGAGCTTGGGGGAGGACATGCTGGAGGGGCCCTCGCTGAACCAGCTGCAGCTTAACATTGTCAAAGCCTAGGAGATGCTGGTGGACTTCTGCATGTCTGAGGGTGCCCAGCTCTATTACCATAGAAGGAGAGGACATGAAGGAAGAGGACACTTATAAAATCTACCTGGACCCCCAGGAAGCAGCCATACAGTTGTGTGGAGTTCTCTCCATCTTCTCTCCATGTTCCCTGGGGTTTCCGCCGCTGTTCAAAGATTCATGATCAAGGTGGACAGTTGTCTCCAATTGTCTCTTAGTGTGTGAGTTGGCCCTTTTGATGTACTAGTCCACTGCATACTGCATCTTCAGTGCTCAGTGTTTTCTGGGATAGGCTCCAGGCTCTGTGTGATCTGGCATTGGATAGGTAGTTATGGAAACTGGAAAAAAGCAGAGACCAAAGCTAGAAGGAATGTAACAAACGTAGGATTCAACAGATGTGCCAATGATCACTCTTCATGTTGCACACCGGGGTCACTACTTTCTACATCAAAGTATTATGACAGCTTTCTGAGTAAATATATCTTTTGAAATCCATATGGTTCCGGGTTGGAGTCTGACTGTACTCCACTTTGGTACTTTGGTTTTTTCAGAAAATCCAAAGGCTTGATGAAAGGGTGAATTGGTCCCTCTGAATTCCCAAAGGGCATGATTCAAGAAAATCCAGTAAAAATGATTTCAAGAGTACAAATTAACGTGGTTATTACATGTATGTGGAAAAAGTGAGTCTGTAGCCTTTTCAGGAAAGTAGTATTATAGATATTGTATTTAAAAACTATTTGTGCATTTATTTACACATGGAACTTGTCCTTGCCCAAAGTCTGCCTACCTATTCAGCACAGCTGGCTTGTTTTAAAGAGTTTAGCTATTGTCCAATAGTTAGGACCAGCTGCACTTCATTGCTGAGAATAGTCTGCACAGGGCTGATATGTGACATTGGAAAAAAGGACTTTCAGGGCATCCCATCCTGACAAACAGCCATTCGCAGCAGCGGTGTAGGGCTTGGCATCCTGTATGCATGTACCAGTCTCACTGTGTCTCTTTTTGAGGCAGGACATAGGCTTAGCGGCCTGGATATATTCTCGAGGCAGGCATGGACCGTGTTTACGCCCTTTTGCACAGTGGGTGGCTAGATGGCCACCTCCAAATATAGCAAAAGAGCATCCACTGAAATTTTGAAAAATGCTCGGAAAATACTATACAAACAAAATACCTCTGAAACCCATATTTAAAGGCCTCTTGATTGCAATGAATATCCTAAAATCTCCCTTGTAGAGGAAATATTTGGCTGTATAACCTTTACTAAATGAGGAACAGCAGTTGAATACAAATGGTCCATCTCTACCATGAGTCATGGAGCCCTTGACAAGGATCTGCAACATGCTTAGAAAAACAGAACGCTGTTCAATAGGCAGACTTACATATTTATATTTTTTCCGGTCATTTTAAAGCTGAACCTTTCATTAAGTTGAACCATCATCCTTGCCAGAATAGTCACGTCTCCGTTGGGCCCCTGAGCCAGGCCCTTACTCCCCCTAAATGGCTGTCCCTGTGCTCAGACCCCAAGCTTTACTCTCACTTCTATAAGTGAAAGTGATTAGTTGTCATTGTTGACACACCACAGCATACATCAACAAAATAATCCTCTGCATTTCACCCGTATGTGACATGATGACATAGCAGGGGGCAGCTAATTCAGCACCCAGGCAGCAGTGCTTGGGGACGGGACTTTGCTGAGGGTATCTCAGTGGTACTTGGCTGGTTGGGCATTCAAACCAGCAGTCTTTCAATCACAAGTGTGCTTCCCTGGCTTCCCTTCCCAGAGCATGATGGGATATGTGAAAAGATGTATTCCAATGTACCTGTACTCATACTTGTCAAAATGACAAATAATGCAGCATTTTATGTCACTCTCATATCCAGACCCAGGACTATTATCATCAGTATTGCTTTTTTTTCTCTCTAAACCCCGGCAGAATTAAGAATTAAAACATTTTACCTGAGCCAGTGCTCAGTAGTGGTATAGCCCAGGGCCTAGTCTTATGTCCTGCTCTATTCTCTGTCTGCATAAATAACCTTCACATACAGCTGCAGTTTCAGCTGTTCACCTGCCTGCTGATTACAAAATGCTTTGCTCCAGGGCCGACTGTTTGAAGTCAGTTACATTTTACATTTAGAGGTCAGTCTCCCATCACTGAAGCTGCACTGATTTTCTTTATACAGAGGTCTCCTGCATTTTCAAATATGGGACTTTAGCCCTTAAAATTGTTTCAATGTGCCCAATTAAAAGGCTGTGTGCTGCTTTTACTCTTGAAGGAGCTCCTTTCAGAAATGTCCGCGGTGCACACTCGTGAACAAGGCAAATGTCTCTATGGACCTCACGACAAATTATCTTTTAGGGATGCCCCCGTTCCACTTTTCATGAGATTATTCTTTTTCTCAAGATTTCATTAACCAGGATGCTAAATGCAAATAGAATAGTGATACTTTGTCAACATAGGGAAATTGGACCTTCTCGCTTTCTATGAGACACACAGACATTTATTCAGGTGAAAGTAAGGTCAGCTAACATCCAAAGTCCTTAGAATAATTTGAGGTTTAGGGCCTTTCTCAAGGGCACAGTAGTGACTCCATTCTGCCAGCCATGAGATTTGAACCAGCAACCTTTGAAGGACAGACATAGTGTATCAACGCACAGAACCACAACATCCTTCAGAGAAGGACAAAAGCTACATCGCAAGTCGCAACCCTACCTTCAGCTACACCTTTGGCAGAAGATGAGGCCGGGATTATTTGAGTCCATTTGGTAAAATGGGCCGGCAGTTGACTGAAGACAATCCTACCCCCCATGTCTTTTGTTTTATCTCCTTTCTTCTATTACTTCCTTACATCCTCCAAGTATCCATCTATCATTTTTTAAATTGTTTGCGTTCCAATAACTGATTAATTGTTTCTCATGATTTTGACACTGCATTTATATTGCCTAATATTTTCTTGGTTCTGTCCTTAATGATCCTGGTTCTCTTTAAACAATGTAAACCTTACCCAGGAGGACACAAATATATATACAGTGGATTCTGTTCTTAGCATGGCCCAATTTGTGTATGAATCACCTAAAATAAAAGGGCCCAGAAGATTTTGTGATTGGTATTTGCTCAGCTGAATGTAAGGCAGAGATGGCTTTTCTGTGACACAGGACACTGGTCCCGCGTAATCTGACGCTTCCTGTCTTGTTATTTACCGGGGATTTCCACAGCAAAAACAATGCAGGCCTCTTTTGATAGCTGGCTGAGTCAGACACGCGCCAAAGCTCTGCGCTTGAAGGAGGAGTCTGCAGCTTTTGTTGTACTGTTTTCTACTCAGATGCCCAAGGTGTGAAAGCGATCTGTCTCCAGCAGGGAAAGCTTATCCAGACATCACATGTAAGTAAGGAGCCACACAAGGAAAAAGGAAAACATGGCCGATAATGGGATCAAAGATGGATAAAGCTGAATCATCTAGCATGATACTGTCTATAGACATCTGGTGTAGTTTTCAGTAAGGGAACACGATACCCATAAACTTATGCCTCGGAATAGGAATAGGAAAATTAATTTTATTAGATATGCTAAAAAGATAATTTGCACGTTTCTCAAATTTCTAAATTTGTCGCATTATCATTCTCAACACAGAGTGTATTTATGTTTTTTGATATTTATTTTATATCTGTACGTGTGTAGTTAAATTGTCCAAAGCCCAGCGGTATCTCACGTTAGATATCCCTGTTTGTCATCGTAGTAAAAGGCTGACAAAGCATAGCCACATTAGCGGTCGAGTGCTAAGCCGCGCGTCTGCCTGAGCTATGACATTCCGTTCCATGCCTTCCATCGAGAGAGTCTCCATATGAATAATGAATGGGCCAACTCTCCACCGCAGCATTAAATTTGACCTTGGTTAATAATAGATTGAGGGGTAATACTCACCCCCCCACTCCCAGCCCCATGACAGACCACAATGGAATACCCTTCTGTAACTGTGGCTGTGGATCACTTTCTTAATGGGAATTATCACTTTCTTGTTTGTTATCTCGCCCCGTCACTCAGCAAATCATCACAGCTTAGAGCGCCCATCACCATGTGAGACGTATCACTCCAGTTGGTTCTCTTGTATGGCTCCTCAGTGGTGGGATGAGCTACTGAACCACATCTGGTCCTCAGACTCCCACTCCACCTTCAAGAAACACCTCAAAACCCATCTGATCACTGAATAACTTTACTTAACCCCATTTTTCTTTGAATGCCTTTATATTGCATTTGCTGCCCCTTGTGTAGTCTTCTTAGGTTCTTACTTTGGTACTTTGTTAGTGGTTATATGTGTACTTGAGTAGCTGTTTCTGTTGCTCCTGCTCTAATAACTGCATAAACTTGTACCTGGGCAGTCACTGTAAGATCAGCCTGGCTACACTTATGCCTAGTGGATTCCTTGATAGCATGAATGTTTGCAATGTGCTGCTTGCCTTGATGTACATCACTTTAGACAACGGTTTCTGCTAAACATGATTAAATATTACTTTAGGACCCCTCCATCAGTTTATTGATCAAAATATTTCATAAAAGGCAGGGGAGTAAACACACATCGTCGTTAATGGCATGTAATTAGTAAGCTTGCGGACTCCAGTGAAAGAGGGAGGGGCATCTGGTCTTATTTTTTTGTATCCAACACTTAACATAGATATTTAGTTATAGATAAGGGCATCGCATACTGTACATTTTTTTCTCACAATACATAGGATGACACGTGAAGACATTCTCTATAAAAAGCCACCAGTTTACTTACTTCTCTGAAATGGTCCTTCATATGTTCTATTAGAGTTGCTGTTTTTTCTTTGCTGTAGGTAGTTTTAGCATCATTGCATCATTAATTTGATTTAATGGTGACAGCAAATGCTAGTTTGTTATCGAAGGTATTTTATCCTGTTATGTATTTGCCTCAGTTAGCCTGAATGAATTCTATATGACAGCAGTTGCCATGTTAATATGTCGTTTCCTGCTGGCCACGTATCACTGAATGCTACGTAATTTTTGCATTGATGGATCTAAGGAGGACGGTAAGTGCGAGAAGGACGTTTGCCAGTCAGGAGGGCATTCAGGCCTGGACCTGCGTCAGCCCACGAGATCCAGTGACTTCAATAGCTAAATTAAAACACCCCCCCCCCCCATATTGCTGTTTTAATCAGTAATAATCCTGTAGACCATCCATTGCACAACAGTATTTTCCATGAGCTATGTCCCGTCTATATTTGCAGGCCAGTCATCATCTGTGACGTACCTCATGTTTGTTTTGTGTTTTACGGAAACTGATGAGTCATCCTGTCCTATCTCCTCCTGGTGGACTGCAGGATCCGTTTCCACAGTGATGAGCCCCAGATGGCACCGTGGCCCGGATTGATTAGATGTGATTTGTGGCAACACCGGCAGAGTCAGGGACAATAAAGAGATGGTGTGTGACAACGAGGATATGTCATCCCTAGTTCATGGTGACCTTTAGTGGCATTTCTGTTGTCATTATATTCTCTCCCCCCCTTCTTCCAGTCCGTATCGATCCCTGGACCAGATTGTCCTCATTAGTGCCTGCTGAGATGTGCATGCATATGAAATTTGTCATTACACTCTCTTTGGCGCAAAGGTCAAACTGGAAATTTCTTGAGGGACAAAGGTATTCACTGTCCAAGTTGTTTAAGGAAGTTTCAGGATGGAAATATGTAGAATGTCATAGGTCACTTAATTAAACTATTCTAAACCTGTTATCCCACAGCTGTCTTGGTCCCTGGTGTTCATGCCATTGTTCACTTCATTTGTGTCTTTCTTTCATCCTACATTCCCAAGTCCATGAATATACAGCTTTTGCCACCTGTACAGCATTTGCCTCTTATTTCCTGTCACCTGTCAGGACTAAACCTCAAGTACTTCACTTCACTCCCTGTCACGCATCAGGGCCCCTGCCCTCTGTGCTTCACTTCCTGTCACCTGTCAGGGCCCTGCCCCCTGTACTTCACTTCCTGTCACGCATCAGGGCCCTGCCCGCTGTGCTTCACTTCCTGTCACCTGTCAGGGCCCTGCCCCCTGTACTTCACTTCCTGTCACCTGTCAGGGCCCTTCCCCCTATACTTCACTTCCTGTCACGCATCAAGGCCCTGCCCGCTGTGCTTCACTTCCTGTCACCTGTCAGGGCCCTGCCCCCTGTACTTCACTCCCTGTCACGCATCAGGGCCCCTGCCCTCTGTGCTTCACTTCCTGTCACCTGTCAGGGCCCTGCCCCCT
>JAODKC010000001.1:27628300-27658916 GCA_026777985.1 Mormyrops attenuatus
TCGCTGACCCAGCCTGGATCGGACTCTGAGCCTGACTGTACGCTCGCTGACCCAGGCTGGATCGGACTCGGAGCCTGACAGTATGCTCGCTGACCCAGCATGGATCGGACTCTAAGCCTGACTGTACGCTCGCTGACCCAGCCTGGATCGGACTCTGAGCCTGACTGTACGCTCGCTGACCCAGGCTGGATCGGACTCGGAGCCTGGCTGTACGATTGCTGGCCCAGCCTGGATCGGACTCTGAGCCTGACTGTACACTCGCTGACCCAGCCTGCATCGGACTCGGAGCCTGACTGTATGTTCGCTGACCCAGCCTGGATCGGACTCTGAGCCTGACTGTACGCTCACTGGCCCAGCCTGGATCGGACTCAGAGCCCGATTGTATGCTTGCTGGCCCAGCCTGGATCGGACTCAGAGCCCGATTGTGTGCTTGCTGGCCCAACCTGGATCAGACAAAGCCCCTGAGAAAAAGAAAGAGGATGGCGAGTACCTGAGTCTATCCCTATCCCAGGAAGCACTAGGAAGGCAGGGGACACCCTGGATGGGATGCCATGGCTGACATGCCATGATAGCATTGTATTGCTTGTCGCTTGTAGCTCCTGCAATGTGTGGCTCATTATTTTATACCATCCCACCGGATTCACATTAATAGAAATGCTGGTTGGAGAAAAACCAAGGCTCTCTGAGGATTGTATTTCAGAAAAAGCAAGTTAGTGTTTGATTAAGGGTGTAATATCACCACAGTAAAGGATCCAGATCAAATAAATTCCTTCAAAGGCTATAGACAACCACCACTCAAACTGAATAAGCAGTTCCTGAAAATGAACAGATTATATGTTGATGTAAAACATAGATGTTATGTCATAATTATTAGAATGGAAACCTTAAGAAGCCCCTCCCTCCCTTTATTACCAATCCTGAGCCAGCCAATCAGAGCGTGATGTCAACCTGAGAATGCTTCCACAGCAGATCATAGCCTACATGTTGCTGTCAGGGTGGGGGGGTTGGCATCCCATCTGCCTGCTGACTGAGAGCAGAACTGCTGTTGAAACCTCCCCTCGGCGATATGGGCTGTCAGGGCGGCGGATGCAGGTAATGAGAGGTGGATGTCAGACAGTGAAATATGGAGTCTCCTCTCCATCTTCTCCACTTCCTCTTATACTCCCCCCAGGGCGATGCACCTTTGTCTGGGAGTCACGCCATTCCTCAGTGCACTGGACATTATTCCCTATAAAAACAAATCCACTCTTAAACCATGAAACTTTGTGGTTCTTGAAGTGCAGTTTGTTCTCATTCTTCTGCAAGGTGCAATTTATGCACCTCAAATTTCACTTACTGG
Organism: Mormyrops attenuatus; assembly: GCA_026777985.1. Taxonomy (NCBI): domain Eukaryota; kingdom Metazoa; phylum Chordata; class Actinopteri; order Osteoglossiformes; family Mormyridae; genus Mormyrops; species Mormyrops attenuatus. The sequence goes on from JAODKC010000001.1 coordinate 27,629,640, forward strand.
TATTTTTGCATTATGAATTACACTCTTTTTACTCCTGTTTATCAATATCACAGGGGCAACATTTCTGTATTTTTGTCACCTCGTAACTTGTGGTATGTTAATGTACAGGCAAGGACTTCAGTGGCACAACTGTGGGTGTTTTCTGTCTTCTGTAGACCCTGATCTAGAGGAAACATCGATCCAATCCTGTCCCCTGGCTGACATCATTCCCTGAGTTAATAGCACAAGTTATCACATCAGAGATGTCTATTGCTGAGTCACATGTGAAGAGATTTTTGTACCTACGAATATGTCATTTTCTAAAACCTGGAAAACAAAATGAGTATCGGCACAAAGATGGTGCTGACTGGGAGTGAGGGCTTGCTTCAGGGTCATGACACAAGGGAATTATCTGTGTCGATGAATAATAACGCAGAATAAACATGCTCTTCATTTGATTTCACCTCTCCCTGGGGCATCCAGCCCCCCCCCCCCAACCATCTTACAATCAATTATTATTTATCATTATATTTCCTTTTGCTGTCATTTTAGAAAAACCCCTTGATACCACTTTAAATCAACTTTTATTCAGGAAATGAATGTTCAGGAAATATTTCTCCAGCAAAATACAACAACATATGTAAATATTGGGGGCCATGCGGAGTGGAAACTGAGAGGAGGAGCAACATATTCCCTTATGCAGGCAGGCGGTCGCATGCAATGCACCTCCCCAAAATGCCAGGGAGCCTTAAGTGCCAGGAGATCTTAAGCCATCACTGCTGAGCGCCGTCGCGCTCAGCACGCACACGCTTTCAGCTTGCATCTCAACCCGACTAGTCAGCAGACAGAATGCGACACTCGCGTCCGCCTTTTTCTGCATTCGACATCGGCAGAGGAGGCCTGACATCATTAAAGACGCAAGTCTTCCTGGTGACATCGGATGTCACATGATTTTAACAAAGTAACCTCTTCTACTAAAGCAAAAGTATTATTATGAGCTATGTTATCATACACAGCATTTACTGCGGCCTACAAGGTGTCCCGGACTTAGCCCATGTAGAGCTCTGGGCAAGCTTCAGCACTGTGACATCAGCTTCTAAGTCAGTAGCCCCCACCAAACCCCCCCCCCGACAGATGATGGCACCCTAGGAAGCCACCCATGGTACCTAATGGGCTGTCCAGCGCTGCCTACATGGGTTGCATGCATGCAAAATTTATTCTATGGCACGTTTCTCAGACATAGTCACAAAGTGTTTTACACATTTAAAGCGAAATCACTATCTGACAACAAAATAATAAAACGACATCTCAAAATTATACAATAAGTTAATGTAATAAAATGACTGAATTAAACAATACAATAAAACATAACACACACAGCAACAATGAAGTAACCATAGTACAATCACTATAAGACGCAAGCTGGCAAATATCTGTCTGACCAAATGAGCCATTAAAATGTAAAACATTGAAAGAACATTCCGCGAATGTTACAGTACAAACGTTCTCTGCCAACTTTCAGAAGAACACATAATGTTGGCTAAACGTTCCCTGTTAGCTGGCAAAGCCCTGAATGCAAAAACTAAAATTTTAAGCTGAACCCTGTGGAGATTCAGAATCCAGAGCAGTGAATCAGCATGGTGGCTCAGTGGTCAGTGCAGTGAACCCGCACATGCAGTGAATCAGCATGGTGGCTCAGTGGTCAGTGCAGTGAACTCGCACATGCAGTGAATCAGCATGGTGGCTCAGTGGTCAGTGCAGTGAACTCGCGCATCCAGCCAGGGGCTCCCATCCCCTCCCCCTATCTGCAGGTGCAGCTTGTAGACTATGTTGGGTTTCCTCTGTACCCTGTTGTTTCCTCCTATCCCAGGTATGCAGCTAAGCGAACTGACATCTGTAAACACACAGTGCATGTCTGAGCGCCAAGAAGTACTGGCATCCCATCCAGGGCGTAACCCAGCCTTGCGCCCTACGCTGCCTGGAATAAGTGCCGTCGAACTGGGTGAAGTCATTAAAAATGGATAGATGTAGCATTTTTGGCTACATACTGTATGGTTTCTGTAATTAAAAAACAAAATGAAATATTAAAGATCCACAACAGAAAGAAACGTTCACAATGATTTTATCATCAGTTGTGAACCTAATTTTGCTCTTTCCTTTCCTTTTCTTATTTCCCTCTTTCATTTTTCTAATGGAGAATAACATTGACATCATACACTCGTGACAAAAATTTTGGAAATACTTCCAACTTTTGGAAATTGCAGAACTTTATTCGAGTTACTACGGTTACTTATTCACTTACTGAATCCATTGTATGATATTTGTAAGCATTCTTTGCCTATTTATAAACATTACTGCCAACATTCCTGTAGTAATTTTTAAAGTGCAGCACCAAAAATGTGCTTCCACAATTTTGGCCACAAGTGTAAGTCCAGCCAGTAGCATTTTACCATGTATTACAAAGAACACCAAGCCAGTGTAAAAAAATAGACTCATATAATATATTAGCATCTTTGTCCTATGAGAAAACATCAGACCATTGTTAAGTGGACATCCCTGTTTGAAAAGAACCCAAGACAAGAGCAGCGCCCTGGTTTTGAAGTCATTCCATCTCCTTTCCTCTAGAAAGAATTAGGGGGTGCTTTTGCTAATTTGCTTACTGGTTACCACTTTCCCTTCCCTCAACAATCCCGATCAAAATGATTCCCCATTTCTGTATCAAGATTTTGTAGCTAAAAAGTGAAGTAAACGTTAGCACTCATATCAAAAAAATGTCCCATGTCCTATACAGAACGAGCTTCAGACCCATCTACTATGGGAAACAGTGACCCTCATGATTTTCATTTATGCTTTCCTGAGCCTCCTCCATCTTCCGGCGGTATTTTGGCCTGGGCAGATTGCACCACTGACCACCATGCTGGGGGGCTTTTAATTATTATGGAGGAGAATCTCCCTGATCAAAACTTGATTCTCGCTGCCTTACTATTGAATTTAAATTAGTGTAAAACCAGCAACTATGTTCATTCTCAGTGACCAGGCATAGATGTGGCCCATGTTTGCATGCTAGGCTACGCATGAGTAGCTTCTGCAATGGGGTGGAACCTGGAAAACCCTCTTTGCCTGACCATGAGATTAGTTAAATAATAAGCTGACTCTTTGTCAACTTGAGTGACCCAGTTGGCGTTTGGGAAACACAGACAGGGCAGCCGTTGCGTTTAAAAACCGAGAGAGAAAATAAATGGTGTTTGGTCTAGACATAAGATCCAGCTATCACACATGATTTATTGGCCAAAAATGCCATAGGAATTCTTCGCTCTTCTATTTTTTTGGCTGTGACGGATGACAAAGGTGGAACGAGGAGATTTGCAACCTCAGAGGAAAACGCTGGAATCCTTTGTTACCAGCTTAAGAAAAACCTGATATGCTCTGGGAGAAGGTCACCCAAAAGTCACGAAAAGGGCCATCATTCTAAGCATGACGGCTGTATATGCCTGATGCTTCATCCTCATTGTCTAAGATAATAAACTGAAAATAAACCCAATAATAAAGTCTTGGCTTCTAGGCCTGTAATTTCTGAAAGGAGGGCCAAATCGAGGCATAGGAAAAGTAGGCAGCTGCCTAAGGCCCGATCGGCACAAGAGTATTCACACACACACGCACACACACACACACACATATATATATATATATATATATATATATTATAAATAAGAATAAATATACAATATAATAATGAAAATAATAATGAAAAAGAAAACCATATACATCAACTGAAAATGTTTATGTTCAGGCAGAAACATGGCCAGCTCTGGCTGTCAGAATAGGCAGGTGCCTAGGGCCCATGAATTACCTAGTACCTATTACCTGATAGGGGGCTTCCAAAGTATATCTTTGCCTAGGGCCCCTGAAAAAGTAGATGCTTTTCTCTGTGCGGTGTTATAGTGATGTCAGAATAGGTGTATGTGTGTGAAATCTGGACTCGATGGACAATAAGAGACCTTTTTGGGCAAATATATATGGATGATGCTTACGGAAAGACCATGGCCACATCTCAAGACCTGCTCCAGGTTTTAAACACAAGCAAAACTGCACTGTTTTTGTATCCAAATAAATCAGCAGTTAGTCTAACTTTCAGTGATCAATCAGAACCTGGATGAAGTTCCACAACAATTAAGAAAAGCATACTCTTTAATTCCCTGTACATTCATTATATACTATGCATTCGCTGAACATCTGGCGTGTTCTGTGCTTTAAGAACAATAAAATGACAGTTTGAAAAGGATCTTCTAAAAGCACTGAACCCAGTCTTTGTGTTATTGCATTGCACATGAATGTTGTGATATGAAATCTCATAAGACTTGACTGTGTGACAAAAGCTTCCAGTTAAATCATTACATCACTTTGAATTGTTAGGCATGTTCTCAGAGAAATAGGTCTTAAGAAGCAAAAAGGGGCAACTGCATGGCAATAAAGAGCATTGTTCCGGACACAAACAATCCATTCTTAACCTGCAATGGGCCAGAATGGCAAAATGGATCAAAGGAAGAGCCTTAATAATTTAAAAAGAGCAACACAAAGCAGTCAGCTGTTGTGGTGTTAAAGAACAGCTGGTGCCAGAAACAAGCCCAAAGACAAAATAAGTTCTATTGTAACTGGAGATGGGCCAACTTGAGGGGAAACTGCCAGGAGAGTCTTTCACAGAGATTATATAACGAGGCCCACAAACATAGAGGTGAATAGTGTGATGGAAACAGGGGAAACACTGTGAATCGAACATAACGAATCCAGTCAGACGAGAACTGTTGTACACCAGGGGTCTATTAAACAGAGGTATACCGTGTTTTGTGCTTTAGGGGTCGTTCAAAAAGGTTTCCAGCTAAGATGTGTTTTGCTTTTATTTCACAGATGATGGGTTTGTCCCATTGGGGTTGTGCTGAGTGTAGAAGCTTGACTATCCCACAAAGTCTGAAAGTTAATGGCCTCTGTGTGTCACCTCCTATCACTTCAACGTCAACATCATGCCCCGGCTATATGGCTGCGAGATGCTGGACACGGAGGCAACTCCAGCTTAGAGAAGATTCCAATAGATCCGAGAACTGTATTGACATCACTGGATATTGAGCCAGACTGAAGTTCGCCGTGCAGGAGGTGAAGCCCAGGGAGGCAGATGTTCCCAAACGTCGATGGCGGCGGCAAGGCAATTCCCAGTTATGTGCCGGTATTTACATAAGTGGGGCGGGTTCACTTTAACCTCAGGTTGCCATGAAGCCCTTTTTTATTCGTTATACGTTTAAATCAGCATAAACGCACATATGGCGAGAGCTGTTTTTACTGCTCTGCTGAGGCCGGAGATAAATAAAGAAGGCGCCCAGGAGACAAAATTTATTTCAGTGTGTTAGGGCCAGGTGTCAGACTGAATAACTTCATAGCATGTTCAGAGGACATTAAAAATCTACTTTACCCTGGATTTCTTTAAACTTTGGCAGATGGAACGTGTCAACGGTCATCTATAGGTCACACAGAGGTCATGTGGAGATTACACAGACATTCCACAAAAGGACAGTGACTAAAGTCTTGCTCAGTATCCCGACCATAACTGCTTTGTTTTTCTTTAAGACCTCAGAGGCTAATTTCATTTCTGTAAAGGTGTCTTAGGCTTCATGGGCGAAATGCAGCAATGTGACATTTGACCAGGGTGTGGGAATCGGGTGTGGATGGACTTCAGGTCCTCAGACAATACAAGCCACTTCGCCACCACCTGGCCATTGTGTGAACTTAAAAAAGTTGAAAAATCAGACCATACCAGTTAGGTACACATAGTCATGTAGTACAGTACCAGGTTTGAACAGCCACCCACCCCCTGAAATGTTTTGTTACCGATAAGGTTTGCAGCCAGGAACTATAATTACAAGTGTGAACCTCCTTTGAAATTTGCTTCAGCATTTGCTTCAGCCCCCCAATCTGCGAAATCTATCAAGGGGAACCCCCTCCAGTCAACAATAAAATCTACTGACATCAACCTATCAGTAGACAGTAGGGTTGCCAGACCCACAGAAATTTATTTCTGTCCATGGGCCTGAGATCAGTGTATCCAAGTGATGGATTCTGGAATTTTCAGATAATATCAATGACTATCATTCATCTTAGATTTACATTGTTCTGTGTACATGCATACTATTTTTCTTTGAAATCTACTACGGTAAGCATATCAGTGATTCCAAATGGCAAAAGCGATGATTGGGTTCGACAAGGCGAACAATTGGTTCCAGTCTCCTTCTCAGGCATCACTTCTGTTCTGCTGAATCGATGCCTTCAGCTGTGAGGAGGTCTCCTATCAAACTGCACGCCGATTTATGTTCTCCCTAAATTCCTGACAGCACAGCAGCACTGAAGAATATGGCCCGCGACGATGAATCAGGAAGCCAAGCTCAGCCAGGAAATGCTGGAAAACATGAATGGCTGCTGACCGCAGCTGAGGATAATCGGCAGCTGGGGTGGACGCTGAAGTTCAACTCTATACAAAGCCCACTGAAACAGGCGGGTCGCTCTTAAGGTAACTGATAGAAACAGAACGTGGTGCCAGAACAGAACCGCGATCTTTGGGATGTTTACAGTGAATACATTTTACTGTATAAACAGTGAACCTACATTTTACATTCACATTCCATACATTCTCTGTCCCTTTTGTTCAAGCATAAATGCCCCATATAGAGAGAAATGGTTTCACCTTTGTCCGATATTTTACTACCTGTTGTATATAGTAAGCATCATCTGATGTTTTTGTCCTCAGCCCATTGTGTGGGCCATGCGTGCCATGCGTGCCATGCGGGCCATGCGGACCATGCGGGCCATGCGTGGGTTTGGCCTCTGTGCCTGTGATCAGATGGTTGTTAGTTTGAATCCTGCCCTTGGCAAAATTGTCAGATGTCTGTTGGTCCCTTGATATTGGACCATAACCCCCAGAAAAAATGTTCCGGGAGTGCTGGATAAATAGCTGACCCTGTGCTCAGACCCCTAGCTTCACCCTTACCTGTGTGTGTGTCTCAAAGAAGCCCAAGATATGTAAAAAGGAGAATTGCAATGCTTCTGTATTTGTGCAAATAAAGCATCAGTGTCACGTTAACAGCAACATATCAAAAGAGCAATGGTATCTGCTCTAGTGATTTATAACTCAAAGACTTTAGCTGTGTACTGAAACAAACAAAATGGTTAACGCCAGGGCTTCCAGCCAGGCTCGATCTGTAAGACCTTTAGAGCTCGAAAAGAACCCGTTTAACTGAGCCCATGTGCTGCCCCCCTGTGCAGGAAAGGTGTCGAGCAGAAGTGCAGGTGACCTGGCGGGGGGTCAGGCCTTATGTTACGCCTTTCTTTAATTACACGCCAGACAGAAGGCATCAATTTTGTTTTGCTTTGAGGATGAAATATTGGATTCGGAGACAGATCCCCAAGGCCCATAAAACGGGGAGAAGATGACAATTTAACAGTCACTTCCCACATCCCTTGTTTCCAGCCGACTTGGTGTTTTTAATTTGGACAAGTTAATCACTGCGCTGTTAGGAAGTCCTCCACGGGGAGGGTGGGGGCCACGTATCCGAGCTGCGTGCGGGGGGTGCATGAAATGACTCACTCAGCTGTACATAAAGAAGGAGGACCCGACAGAACCGCCCTCTAACCCGGGAAGAAGTAGCTGAAGAGGGCGCTGTTTGGAAGCGCTCTTTGGAAGCGCTCTTTGGCAGATGTTTATATGTTTCTCAGTCTGTATGGCTTCCAAAGAGACTTGCTCTATCTAAATGTAACCACTTCCCAGAGATCAAGCCAACAAATCGCGAAACGTCTCGACGCCTTTTTTTTTGTTGAAATACTTCCCCACTCTAACGCTCTGCCAATAAAATCTTTTCGTAAAGCCTCTCTTTTCTCAGTCTGGAACAAGACCCACCGGAACAATTAAGGTCGGGAATTATGTCAGATCTGGAGGTGATGGATAACCAGGATTGGGGAAATACTACAAGCCTTCAAGGGTATTATTATAAGAATGTATTTCAGTGACCTCTGATGCTACGCCAGGTGGTAGTTGGCTGAGAATTTGTGTCTTTTTTTTTATTTAAAGTGAGAACTAGACGCTCTAATGTCTTGGCAAAGTCCATCAGAATACATCGCATGTCATATGGGCCCTGAGCGATGATGGCATCGTCACCGTCATATCAGAGCACTATAATAAACGTTGTGGGAATTATCCTTCACTTTGAATTTAAGACTGAGCTTTAAATGTCCACCATCCATTCCGTACCGGATTTTGACTTCCTGTGGGAGATTTTGGGTGGTAATGTTGACGGTGACCACAAAATTGGAAACAGGATCAGCGTAACAATGAAAACCTGTTTAAACCCCAGGTTCCACCTTGAGGTTCTTGTTCTCAGATCGGCAGCCAAGAACCACTGCGGGCATTTTGCCGGGCTGCAGTCACAGCGCACCAGTACGCTTTCCTGGGTCTTCACAGTGCTTGACAGAATGAGCCAGAGGGCATGCTGATGTACGAAAAGCCTGGAGTCAAAGGCTTTTGATATGAATACAGGACCCATGTGCAGCTATTGCCCTTTGCTCGTGGAATTTAGCCATTATGACTGCAGTATTCAGTATGCTTATAAACTTATAGATGCTACTTTGAAAAGGTGGGTCAAGAGTTGATTTATCAACATGCATGTAAATATTTCACCTTTTTCCACAAAGGCAGACACCTATGTAGTCAGCAAATCTTTGCCACTTTGAATACAATTCTGAAAGATTTTACTGGTGTTGCTTTTGTTCCAACAAAAAATATAGTTCAGGTTCTGATACGAACCTAAAGGTTCTGAGACCTTCTTAAAGGGTCTGGCACCAACTTAAAGGTTCCCTTGTGTTCTCCACCTGTGTTGTCTTTTAGGAGCTTGAGAAGATGTTTTCCCCATCTGGCATTCATTGTTCCATGTTCACAGTTTCTGTGTATCTGCAGATGGAAGAGCAGCCAAGACTTGGCAATGGTACTGCGGCAGGTGGTAGTGAGATATATGGACTTAGTGGCTGGGAGAAACCTCTGGTCTTGCTCCATTCCAAAGCCTGGATTTCCGACGGCTTCTTCAGTCGTCCACTTTCCCCTCACATGCCATTGGACAAGCACCTTAATTCTGGAGTAAAGCAGCCCAGGTGTTCTCTGCTTCTATGCTGTGTGGAGAATTTTTAATGTTCAAAACAATGAATTGTGAGGCTGTTCAGTTTTACGCTTTTCAGGGATTTGGAGCCGGTGGGGGAGGTGCCACATAAAAATAAATTGAATTGCAGCGATATTGCCATTTAATATCCTTTGGATCTTCTTTTGGGAGCCTTTTTGCCTTTTAGGGTGCGTGTTTTTTTCCCCCTGCAGCTTTTACTTTTGAATATTTGCAACTATTTTGATCTGCAGTTATTTTTTGTTATTATTGACTGGTAAGAGGGAGGTCTGAGCATCCCTGCTTAGACTGCTGCCCCAGCGACCAGACCCTGGATAAGCGGCAGATAATGGATGGATGGATGGATGGATGAATTGACCATCATATCGGGTGGACTTTGTATACTCACTCCCTACATTGTTGCCGCAGATTAGAATGTCTTTATGTTTAAGAAATGGCTCCAATCTGCTCTTTAAAACCATGATTGTATTAAATACTCACTTAAAACATGTAATACTAAAGCCAATGTAATGCATCCCAAAAGTGACCATCCCAGGGTCCCCCTGCAAACGCACTTGAATTGTTCCCATAATGAACTGCTCCATACAAAACCCAGCTGTACAAACAGGTAGATCTGTTAACTGCAGTCATAGGCTAAGCAACAAAACAATATTAATACCAGTGCATTATAAAATCAAATTTCCCTGGTTTACCCAATTAATTCAAGGCTAGCTAGAGCTTCCTGTTAAAATACACTCCTAATGAAATATGTATAACCACATGTTACACCAATTACATTTCTGAGGAAACATCGGTTAGGTATCACCATTATGACTTAGGGGCAGTTGGCAGTTAAGGATACAGGTTCTGGTTGCCAGATCTTCAAGGTAGTACGACCATGCAAAGTGACTAACCTGAAAATTCTCTAGTAAGATGACCGGCTATGCAAAAATGCCCACACTGCAAGTTTCTTTGGACTGAAGCATCAGCTAAGCAGTAATATCATAATAGTTTGATCCACAACCCAAAATTAATTAAGCTGAATTATTTTCCTTCAGTGGAGCAGTCTCGCTCACCGGCTTGTCTAGACTTGTTTGCTAACTGGCAACCCAATCATTCTCGAAATGGGATATAATGAGTGCAAATCTTCCGAGAGTTAGTTAGGATGCAGTGATGTTTTAACCGATCAGGTTATATATGTGTTTGCCAGAGTAATCACAGTATGGATTTAATTATTAAGTACACTCATTAAGAACTCTGCTCAGTCAAGTTTGTTTATATCCATGGAAGATTGCTGACAGTGGTAAACTTAAAACGTACATATTATGTAACCAACCCATTTTTTGTAGCTTATTTTCAAGTCTGTAAAATATTAATCTACCACCAAAACCACAGAAAAAGGAGGTACCGCTTTGTAAATGTTACACATTTTCAGATCTGATTTGGTTTAGTAAAGTATTTCCCACCTAATGCATCACGAAGGGAACAATGGCATCCGTCTTTGCCGTTCGGTTTTTACAGGCGTCGCACTCGCGCCATGTTTCCCTCACTCAAAATTCACTGTCATCTGACATTTGCACGGAGTGAAATGTTTGCAGATCACTGGCAGGAACATTTTCACCAGACTCATCTCACATTTAACCGTTAGAAACTCACCCCCTGATTATTCACAGATTTTTTCAACTCTTATTTTTTACTAAATGTCCAACCTCTTCGTCTGAAAACATCCATATATTATGTGTATATTTTGTAAGTGATCATATATTGGGCTTTGATGCATTTAAAGAATGCTTTCGATATTCTTTTCAGGTCTTTAACTTTAATACATACATAAAACAATAATCAAAAATTGCTTGCCACGTAATTATATTTTAATTACTCATTTGTATTATTACATGTGCAATAAAATATTATGTATAATTTTATAGTAATTACACCCCCCAGTTTTTGAAATAGCTTAAAAATGATGCATCCTAGATATTACTAGTGAAACATGGAAGGAAAGTTCAGCTTCTATGGAAGCTGAGTAGGTAGCGTGGAAGCCTCACATTTCCAGGTTTGGGGATTTGAATCCCACTCTTGTGTGTGTGCGCATATTCTCCACAGGTTTGTGCAGGTCCACCTGGGTACCATTTTCTACAGTCCAAAAACATGCGGTTAGGTGATTTGGCATCTCGAAATTGCCCGTTGTGTGTTTGTGCATGTGCGTGTGCCCCCTGACAGGCTGGCATTGAAGGCATATCCCTTCCTGGTGCCTCATGCTTCCTGGTACAGGCTCCATTAACATCATGGCATCAACTGTAGTGACACAGTCCATCCCTCGGCAAAGTTTTCTTCTGGAGTATTTTGCGTAGTCATTTTCAAGAAGTCATTAATCATTCCTTCAAGCTGACTTCCTCGACTCTCCAGAGCGTTTGCTTTTCATTTGCGGACAGCTTATTTTTTCAATTCAATGTAAAAAAATGTGTTTTTCTGGGATTAAATCCTGAATTTAAAATAGCTCATATTCCTGATTCCACAATAAGGCAAAAGGTTAAATCTTTGTTAATTCATTTCAATCCATATTTGGAATTAATATTTTTTATTTTGCAGATTAATTCCAGTTTCCAGCCAAACATATGGAATGAGGTGTTTGGTAAATATATACTGGTAGCTTATGGGGTCTTAATTAGGGCCTGGGGGAGCGTGGATGCGAAGGAGACCCACCAAAAAATGTGTATTTTCACAAAAGCATTGTTTTTCTTGACATCCTTCTATAAGTCCATTTTCATGCTTTTGAGACTTTGTAATCCTAAAATAATTTAATTTTTTTAAGAAAACTCCTGCTGTTGCCTCTGAATATTCACTATCTGCTTACCATCTGTCTCAGAACTGCACATGGGAACTTGAAAATAAACTTGTGTCCTCTACCCAGCATGCCATCTTCTGCTCTTTCACAGACCTGAATTTCTTTCTTAACAGACCCAGTGGTGAGAAGCTGAGCATTTATATTGTTATATACACATGCTACTCAACCTATGATGGGGTAACGTTCGGATGAACTCATCAATTACCGTAAATAACTAAATACCAGTATTTGAAAAGTTAATAAAAGAATACAAGTTTATTTTGTTAAAAAGGTTAAAAGAGGTTGCCCTTCCAAAACTGTCCCTCAGCCCTTTACCAAGGAGCCAGTTTCGATGGTGCAGACATCTTGGCTCTTCAATACATGCTGAATGACCCCCTACAGACTGAAGACCCCAGCTTTAGGATGCGTGTCATTACATTATGCTTTAAAATTCAGAGATTTTAATTGGTTAGATCAAACCACTTCTCAATATCAGAGCAGTGCTCAGTGCTGCTCATTGCATATACATGAGATAATTACATTAGAGAGGACGATCCTCTGGAGCCCCAGAAAGAGCCCCATTGGTTCCCTGAGCTGGAGACTCACGTCTTTAGCTTAGCAAACGAATCCTTTTGCCTGGTTCCACCAGTTGTGAAAATATGGGCTTGAGTCCCTTGTTGGGCATTTCAGGCACACCTGTGACACATTTACTCAATCACGTTGTTTTAGTAGCTTCAAAGCGGATGAAAATTAGTTAATTTATGTCCCTGCTGCTGTTACTCTGAATGTTATGCTGCTGCCATTGGGGCCATCTATTTCCGGACTGGGTAAAACCAGAAAAACGTGCCTAGATATTTATTCTCTCATTTATCTAGCATCACTATCGTGATCAAATTGATTTTTTTGAGGCCGGCTTGGAAGAATTTAATCAAACGATTGCCCACTTGCAAGCACCAAATATATATCACTCTACACTAGAATAACTCATTACGGTTGACCATCTAGAATGTTCAACCCAATCAGCTAAGGTACCCAGACACCCAATTTGCTGATCAGTGGCTGTGTGCAGCTCTTAAAACGAGTGCAGTTAGCCACTGGAAAAAGGCTAACAGAAGGAAACAGATGATTGATGGTGCCTCTGCCTCTTTCCTTTATGTCCACTCTGGACAAACGGTCTTTTTTTTTTCAAAGATAGCTTCAAGTTGGCATTACGTACAAGGTTTAATCATCCTCATGTCTGCGCTGAAGACCGAAAATGTCTGATTGAATAGTCAACAATTCCAAAGAAAACACAGTAAACCCAATTTATTCAAATGCAAACAGAGCAATAACTGAAATATGTTTTTCTGTTTAAAGACAAGAACTGCACTAAAAAATAAACTCATTTTGACCTAAAGTAAAACTCCAGGTAAAATGAACAAAAACGCTGGCCTTCTTCAGCCAAAAATTATGTAATATATCAGAAAAAAGGAGCTCCTTTAGATGACTGATAAATGATCTGACTGCTTTTAGTAGCTATTATACACAGGAATGTACTCCATAAGCGTATTCAGCTAAAGCTTGAGAGATCCAAATGGGATGGTAACAAATGAGCCTTTGTCGAGCCCCGGGAAGCATCCCGCCGATTGTGTGCTCATTTTGAGAGGCGTTCGGCTGCAGCTGGCTTTGGCTCACACGCTTGTTTACTAATGTCTTTCCCCCACTGGTTCTCCTGAATGTCAGCGGCCTCCCTGCTGGCGCCAGCAGAGTTGCAGCCTGTTGCTGAAGCCCCGGCGGCGCGGCGAAGACGTCAGCGCAAGTCCAGCGGCGCAACGCTCCGCAGAGTACTGATTTATGGGACCTGACACCTCCAGGTGTTTGCGTCCGCTCCCATTTCGGGAAGGGGGGGCAGCTCCCACAGAGGGCGTTAGACGCAATTGGGAGACACGCCTCTCTTCTGTTGCTGAGGGACATACTGATCCAGCGGTGAATGTGACGGATGAGTCTCCATCTCCCGGGCCCTGACTTACACTGGAGGACACTCCACCACTGCCAGTATAGTGAGGGATCGCCCGGCACTCGTCTGTAATACGTCAAACACTGAGCGAGTTGGGTGCACTGCATTATGGGGGAAAATAAGGCAACAGATTGTCGTCCTGAGATGACAAGGCTTGCAGTAACCAGTTGTGTTTTCTTTCGCTTGGCCTTTTTTCTATCCCTCATCTGCTGTGGTATAGAAGGGATTTAGTTTATCATCAGTGCCAATTTGGGTGGATATCTGTGGATAGTACTGTTGCCTCTCATCTCCAGGGTCAAATCCCACCCTAATGTGTGGCGTTTCCATGTTCTGTCAGTGTTTTATAGACGTCAAGACATGCAGTTGGGTGAATTGGTGTCTTATATTGCATCCTAAAATAGAGGAGCATGCCATCCAAATTGTTCCCTGCTCCATGCCCTCTGTTTTCTGGGATGGGCTCTATTCTTACACTGCCACCCCAGATGTGGATGAATGGATGAGTACCACACTCAGCAGTCGAAGCAGAACCCTAGCATGTATGCATGAATCACCCCTAGCTCCCAACAAATATGACCTGTGATTGCTAGGTTATATGCAAAGCGAAATGGGCTTTTGAGATCTCACTGCAGGCCATAACGGTCGGGTTATAAATAAGATATTGCAGATTTATGAGTTAAAATTTATACTCCAGAATTAAGAAGCCCTTCCCCCACCCCAAGAGCATAATCATATTTTTTCATTCAATTTCAACTCTTAACGGCAATAAAATATTATAGTTTGTGCTAATGGCACCGCGGAAAGGACAGGGCCTCCAGCTTCCTGTTACCTGGTACTAAATCTCTTTGCTGTTTTTGGCGCGGTTAAAGCGTCATAAAGAGGGAGTGACTCAGTTGTCTGCATAGACTTATTTGCAAACTGTCAGGCGTGAAGATAGATGAATTAGGCATCTGGGGCTGTTTTGCCGACCCCTTGCGATATATGTTCTTTTTTTAGCCCGCTTAATAGCTCTCGATGCTTGTTGGCTTTTTTTCATCAACCTTCCTTAGAGACTAGAACAGGGATGTGGTTTTCCGTTCAATTCCTATAACTCGCTACGTGTGGCCTAGTAATGCGTCCGCTCGTTTGAGGCGACACATACACCCCTCGCACTATCGCTTCCCAGACAACGGCTGCCGTTGCCCTGAGTGAAAATTCTTCACTTGAAAGGCTTCTGGAAACATCCATCAGTGTAAATGGACGAAGTTGTGTAAGAGTAATAGGAAAGATGTGCTTTTTTTCTGAAGAGTTTATTGGAAATGTGCTTTTCCTTTTGAAAACAGCATGATTTAAATCAGATCTGGGTTCACACCATGCGACATGATAGGTCATTGTTCCTCCATCTGGCTTGAAACGCCACAAGGCCATCGCCAAGACAGTCATCGCCTTGTGACTGTCACCCTTCCCCCTAGCTGGCCCAACCAATTCCTTCCCAGTATTATTTAATCTGCAAGAAGGTATTTGGCTAATTACACTAGCAACCATTCTGTCCCTTCATACAGCTACTTAGCACATTCTGTACGTTTGATGCTATGTCAGAGATTGCAATAAAGGCCCATAAATCAGGGGGATGACGCCCATAAAGAGGTCATAGTAGAAAACTTGGCCTTCAGGGGCAACTTTCTCCGCCTTCCAATCTGAGAGCCACCCGGACGCCTCGCCTGAGATGACTCCTAGCTACAAGTGTGAGCACCTTTCACAGCATGAATGAGCTGTTATAATGACTGCTGCTTACTGTCCCTTAAAGTCTATCTGGGGATTTTGCTTTCATGTGCATTTTAATTTCCTGTGTACTGCGCAGTGACATAAATGTGGGCCTAACACTAATCATATTCAACATCTTGCTTGAATGATTTACCTTTTACGTAACGTGAAGTATCTCCTGTAGATCAAACTGACCGCCGTTCATGGAATCATCCACCTGTGGTCGAGGTTGGTTTCTGACTGGCGACAGAAGTGAAAGCTACATTATCTCCATATTGGCTATAATTAGCTATGTGGAAAAAGGTAGGGGAGATAATGCAAAATGCCAAAAGGAAAGTAGGAGGATGCGTGCGGGCGAGGGCTAAATGAGGCAGAAAATCCCGAGGTGGGTGGGGTAACTGTAAGCTGTCACTCGCAGACTGCTGGGAGCCACTTCCTGTTGGTTACCTGCTTCCTGTAGAGCTCAGCCTGTCAGCGCCTGGCAGTGGGTGCTAACCCCTCCCACTGTGGGCATGGAAACCAGTCCCTCAAACCCTTTAACATTCATCTAGTGCATGGCTCTTCGAATCTGGACCTCAGTTCCAAATCCAGGCCTGGTTTTCAGTTCTCCTAGGTAGTTAGTTTAATAATTACTGATTCCGATTAGCCAGTGGGGCTTCACACCCGGCTCACAGAGGACCATGATTTGAACAGCCCTGATGTAGTGGAGTCTGTGTACTACTAATGTGTACTACTATATATTTAAACACACACACACACACCACACACACACACACACACACACATATATATATATAGTACTACACGGACAAACTATATATAGTTTAAACTAAAAAGCTTGATGACGTCTCATTGATTATGAGGGGGATGGGTGCAGGATTTTTGTGCATTAGAATACAAAACCTTGTTTCAGTTTTTACATTTGCGGCTCAGCTGGTTGCCAGTTCACCACATGGGTATTGCAGCCTGTTAGTCTTTCAAACAATTCTAGTCAAATGATCTGCTGGTAACCTCAGAGGTGCTTCAGTTCGTCTAAAAAATAGCAGAGCCTTCTGGTTAAATCCACTCACTTTTGCTTTCACGACCTCAGTCGAAAAACACTTGCGTAAGATACAACAACCCCGGCACTTTTTCCTTTTTATAACACCCTTTATCTGTAAGAATGCTTTCCGCATCGTCAGGTGTTTTACATCGTAGGTGCAGGAAGCGATTGGTGGATTGATGTGGTTTTCCGTCCTTCAGATCGCTGCCGAGTTTAACTCTTTTTCCATTTTCTCGAAACTGGAGTCACAGCAATAGACAAAACAAGAGAAGAATGCAAATGCAAGCGTTTAAATGTGCACAAAGTATCTACTGTGCCACGCTTTATGGATTTATGTTTATCGAAGCGGCAAATGTACAAGGAGACAAAACACTCCGCAGCTGCCGAAGCGGTATGGCAGAGTGTGTACATTTTGGGCTGAACGAGCCAAAGCACAAGAAGGCCTACTTTGTTTTCTGGACTGTTAGCTGCAATCTTGCTCCAACCCGCCACATCCACACCCCCCTGCACCCCTCCCCAGGGAGACAGATGGACTCATAGAAGTAGTTGTTTTTGCACACAAATCCGCTCCTTTTCTGTCATTAAATAGGTCCTCTTTATGTCGCGTTTTTCATTCAGCTGAGGGCTGTGCTGTGCGCGCCTGCCAGTGGGCCTGTTTTGGCGGGTAATCGCCTGCCCATCCACCAGCTGCTCTCCAGATAGCTGTGGCGTTCCTGTTGCCATGGAGACACCCAGTGACACACATGGTCTGGCCAGGTGCCAAGGTAATGGGGTGGAATTGAGGTTTTTTTTTCCTGTTTGTGTGTGTGTGTGTGTGTGTGTGTGTGTGCGTGTGCGTGTGCGTGTGTTTGTCTGGGGGGCACAGAGGAGGGGGGCTTGGATAGGAGAGCAGGTTCCTTTTTTTCCAGTAAGTCATTACTCGCCAGTAACAGGAAGGTCTCCAATTTTAGCCAAGTTGGGCCAATTAGTTGGATTGAGCAGCTGTTTGTGAGTTGGGGCTGCCCTTGACAGGGACTGGGCAGTGGGTGCTTAAGCAGGCAAGAAAGACGGGCCCCTTTATACAATGAGTCTCCTATTTTTTGTGAATGTATGTCTTCCCTGTATTACAGGTCCACCAACATCATGGCTGATCATTTTCACAGCATGTATTACAACTTATTTATTTATGGTACGATTTAACCCAAAATTATTGAGAAAATCTGCAACTGAGAAAGCAGAGGGTCGGTCAGTCCCTGGAGTAATTGCTGCTCAAAGACCCAACAGACCCAACCCAATCACTCTGCTGATTTTGGGATTTGAACCAGCGACATTCTGATCACAAGAGCAACGTCCTAACGCACTGCACCCCTAAAAAGGTAGCAGATATGTCACATTTATAATATAATTTCGCAGAACTTTATGACACTGGAATGGGGCTGGAAGGGCTTTTCAGGAGTAACAGGGATTGTGTTGGAACGTTATCAAGACAAGATTCCACAAAAAAAGCGGATAAAAAGTAAAAGTCAGTTGAGTCCTCAGTTTCATTGATTCCATGTCAAGCTGCCTTAGGTATAATTGAAAAGCAAATTTCCAAAACACACTCAGTCCACAGGGTGCTTTTTCAAGAAAATGTCTGGGTGAGTTTTTCAAATTTTAACAAAAGTTCTTCACTTGATTACATGTGAACAGAGTGAGTTTTGGTTCTCAAAACTGTAACATACGATGAGGAAGCCTGACTTTAGGTAATTGGCTGTCTCATCTCAAAAACTTAGGAAATTTGCACATTTGGTACTGAGTGTCATTAATTAACGCGGTGTGTGTGCTTCGCTGTGTGAGTGTGGCCTAGTGCGCGAAGCGAGGCCTCACCCATGAAGCATGGGGCGAGAGCCAGGTGCGTCCCTCAGCCTAACGAGCGTTTCGGCACACGGAGGCGGTCATGCAAGTCACACATCGATGCCTCACAGGTGGACTCGGTGTAATTGGCACGAGTACAGGTCATTTTTACATATCCATCTTATTTCTGTGTACAGAATAAGTGAGGAAACACACACGCTGGGGGAAGCGACGCCTGGGACCCCCCGAAATGCGAGCTGTGTCAATATTTCACTGGAAATGCCAGTTTCTTTTTCTGATGTATAACTGACCTGTATAACTCATATCTAAAAAGAGCTGAAAATGTACAATGGTTACCTCATGCCTCCAGGGTAGAGTGTTCAAGTCCTGCCTCTGCTCTGTGTGTGTGGGTGTTCATGGAGTTTGCATGTTCACCCTTGTGTTGCTTAGGTTTCCTCCAGTTCCTTAAATTTTCTGGTGCAGTTCAATTAGGTTTAAGTTTATGTATGTACTCTGTGACGGCCTGGCAGAGTGCACCCCAGCCTGGTGGCCTGTAGTCTTTGGAATTAGCCTCTTAGCCTCTCATGACCCTGACCTGGATAAAGAACTGGAAGATGCATGGATGGATGGATGGATGGATGGATGGATGGATGCATGGATGGATGGATTGATAGGGATAATAACAAGCACTTAATAAGCACTTCATATGAATACTTTTATTCATCTGAGCTATCCTGCTTTACATTTAATATTTTTTCATCCAGAATATGAAATGAGTGGATTGGAGCAGATTGGCATGCTGGGAAATGATCAAGACTACTCGAGCTCATTAGTTATGTTTTAATATCCTGATGTCACATAGCGCCGCAGACGTCTGCCACGTGTAGCAACAGTGGCGATTCAAAGCCCTGCCACGCAGCACTCTGCTTTGTGGACGCACCGTCACATGGTGGCGCCGGGTAGGATATTCAGCCAAGTTGGAGCCCAGCTCCATAAGTGTGCGATTAAAGAGGCCAGTGAGGATGAGGAAAGAAGCAGAGCTTCCGGGACACTGACGCTGCTCAACTGCTTACTGACTGATTCCAGAATCTGGCTGGCGGTGCAACACTGCTATGAATACGCATTAAGGCAAAAATACTAAATGTGAATTATAATAATGTGACCAGGAAAAAAGGGGCCCAGTGTGGCTGGTGCGTAATGTGGAGACGACACATAAACTGAAAATGTCAAGACGACCAGCTGGCTCTTGTGAGGCTGACTGAACTGGCAGAGATTAAACGGCCAGCTAGATGAACTGGGTGCAGCTAAGCTGACAGTGATGAAAATTATGGTTATTACTGTTATTAATATTCTATGGTGATCTGCAGTTTGTAGATACGACGCAGCTCATTGCTTTTTCTCAGCTTTTCATATCTATATGCATCCATAACCTTGACATTTAAAGGGTGCTTGACCCACTTGAATGACCTTTTTCTAAATAAGAGACTTTTTTCTAAACTGTTGCCCACTGTGTCTCTGACCTGCCTAGATGACCATCTTTACTTCATAAACAGTCACGGCTGAATCATTTGTTTTATTGTTTCAAGGAAGTCAAGATAAGGTAGAGTTTTCTGTCTAACATAAGAGACACCATGAGCCAGAACCAAATTCCTTGTTGACTTAACATACTTGGCCTATAAATCTGATTCTGATTCTAATTCTATGGTAACATATTATAAATAATGAAGGATTCCAACTTAAATGGATTAGGTAACACGCCTGTAATCATTTGCATATGTTGACGTTTGTTTTGTGCTTAAAGGTATTTCTCCATAATTTCTAAAATAGCCTTCTATGAAGATTGAAAAAGGCGAAACTCCGAGAAACCGTGACTCTGGTTGGAAAGGGCGGAGAATTTCAGAAAGAAAAACAGGTTGTTAAAAAGCGTAACAAAATCTTGAGAGGAAAAGGAAACCGCCAAGGCTGTGGTTTGCGTCTTTTTCAAGTGAAAGCGTGCATATTTGAAGCAGGTAGTGACATCATGAATCCCATGCTGGTGTGGAAGACGAGGCCCGACAGCCGACCTTTGCGAAAAAAAAGGCTACCTGAGGTTTTCAGCAGATGGAAGAAATAAATCGTAAAGCTGGAATAGTTTAGAAATTACATGTGGGTGATACTGCAATTTTTATATATCTTTCTATTTTTAGATTGGGAATCATGACTCGTTTTATACATTTTAATTGATTACATTTTTAATTCAGTTAAAAAATCATTGAATGTTCTAAATGTTGCTTTTCAAAATTAATAAGGGCTCTTAAAAACGTGATATTGACCTTATAGAATTGTGATTTGTAAAGCCTTATAATACTTTTATAATACTGCAAGTTTATTTATGAGCCACACTGAGCTTGGCAATGAAATAAGGGTTACAATTGCTTGCATTGATCTGATGATCAAGTCAGAATCAAGTATATCTGTAACGTTTACAGGAAAATGTTTATTTTACAGTAAACTAACCATTTTAAGTGCAGTGGTAGCATGAACACGGCATATCCAGTACAAATAACTAAAGAATGTAGTACAGATAACTAAAAAATTATCTCAATTTCTGATTCCATAGATTAGTACATGTATGTAATGCTGCCAAATTATCAGGTTTCATAAGATGTTACTCACTCCCACCACAAACCCCAGGAAGCTATAACTTTTGTATTCACATGAAGACTCTGCATCTTCCAAGAAATGGTAACATTAACTCAAAGTATTATAGAATAAACAAGGCACATCTTATTTACTGCGGTGTTACATAGCGTACTATTTAAGAACACAAGTGAGAACATTAAGGTAACTGTGGCTGATTCTTCCTGGTGCAGCATACATATGATCTCCTAACTTCCTTTTAAGTCATATGACCCAATTATCATCCTGCTTTAAAGTTGCTGCTTAAGTCTTGAACGTTCCAAGTTAAGACAGAAACTCTCACAGGGGAAAGCCACTTAGCAGCGCCACAGAAAGCTTAAAGCTAAATGCTAAGAAACAAAACATTAGCACACACAATGCAGCATTGTATTCAGTAATTAAACTGCTCAATCATGCTTTTTTGCCTAAGGGAAGAGTTTGTAGCTAATACTGGTAGTTTTTCTTCCTTCCTATAAATCCTTTGGATTCCTGGTATTGGTCCCATGCAGAGATCAAAGTGCTTTTATTACCTTGTCCATGACCTAGACGTGTTGCTCTGTCTCTTTTTCTTTGCAAATTAAGAGTGGGGAGAGGTGTGCTTTTATTATGAATATGCACCCTTTACAAATAGTTTATGAAAGTTTCAGGGAAAGTTTTGTATGAATAACTTATATTATGTAAACATCAAACAGACACAGTTACACACACACACACACACGCAGACACAAACACATACACACATACATACTATATTAACAAAAGTAAGTGGTAGGCCATGTAAAATCACAGGGGGGACAATGCATGCTGAGGCACACAGTGTGCAGAAGTCGTCAACTATCTGCAGTGTCAATAGGTACAGGCCTCCAAACTTCGTCTGGCCTTCAGTTTAGCTAAAGAACAGTGCATAGAGAACTTCATGGAATGGGTTTCTATGGCCGAGCAGCTGCATCCAAGCCTTATGTCACGAAGTACAATGCAAAGCATCGGATGCAGTGGTGTAAAGCATGCTGCCACTGGACTCTAGAGCAGTGGAAACGTGTTCTCTGGAGTGACAAATCACGCTTCTGTCTGGCAATCCAATGGACGAGTCTGGGTTCGACGGTTTCTAGGAGAACGGTACTTGCCTGACTGCATTGTGCCAAGTGTAAAGTTTGGTGGAGGAGGGATTATGGTGTGGAGTTGTTTTTCAGAGCTTGGGCTTGGCCCTTAAGTTCCAGTGAAGGGAACTCTTAATTCTGCAGCATTCGAAGCCATTTTGGACAATTTCATGCTCCTACCTTTGTGGGAACAGTTTTGGGATGGCCCCTTCTTGTTCCAACATGACTGCGCACCAGTGTACAAAGCAAGGTCCATAAGGACATGGATGAGCGAGTCTGGTGTGGAGAAACTTGACTGGTCAGCACAGAACACTGACCTCAACCCGACAGAACACCTTTTGGGATGAATTAGAGCGGAGACTGTGAGCCAGGCCTTCTCATCCAACATCATTGCCTGACCACACAAATGCTCACCAGGAAGAAAAGTCAAAAATTCCCATAAACACACTCCTAAACCTTATGGACAGCCTTCCCAGAAGAGTTGAAGCTGTTATAGCTTCAAAGGGTGGAACAACTGCATATTAAAGCCTATGTATTAAGAATGGGATGTCATTAAAGTTGTGTCCCAATACTTTTGCCAATATAGTGTGTGTATATATATATCGTAGTACCAGGTGGACCTAGGTGCATGCTACTGTAGTCCTTAAACAAGCATAGAACAGGCACCCAATGAGCACTTAATCCAAACACACACACGGAAACACAAGGTGGTCAGATGCCGAAATGTAAGGTGCACACACGGTGAGAGAGTTATGTGTGTATGTATGTGTGTGTGCGTGTGTGTGTGTGTATATATATATATTTATATACACACACACAATTATATGATACAATAACATATACTCAAAAATGCCATTTATTAAAATATTGTGGATAAACGGAGCCATTGAATATGATGAATTACAGTAAAAAAAACATAATGATATGTTATGAACTGGAAAAGAAATGTTTGCTCCAGCTTATACAGTAAGTATCTATAAATTAGCGTTGCCAAGTCTCTGCCATTCACTCTCATTATCAGAAAGACAATGGCATGTGAACAAAGTGAACAAAACACAGTTAAATAAAAATCTAATTGAGTTAAAAGACATCAGTAAGTAGATAAGCTGAATGGTCTCTAGCATCTATTCCTTTGATACTTTGCTACTTATCAATATATGAACTTGTCATTTCACCTTATGTGACAATGTGGACCTGCAGCTTTTATGCTTTTCCTAGTTGTTTTTGCTCTTCTCACATTATCATTTCTATCCAGCATATTGTTCACAAAGTTTCATGAATGCAGCCACTTAATATGCCAGTGAATGTCTGGATTTGACAAGCCCACCTGTGCTGCAGCTCTGACTGAGGGCTGTGAAAAGGCTTTCTGACACTCTTACAAATAAAAATGGAAATAATTAGGATGCACCTTAATGAATATGGGTCCTTTTCAATTAAATCAGCACATGGTTAAATCTAAGAGTGATGATTATTTAAAGGACAAGAGCGCTGAATATGGATATTAGAATAGGTGTCCCCATTACCTCTGAACATAACGTTAGATGTTAAAATAAGGCAAATCTGTACAGAATGAGCTAAAGGACACTAAAATCTCTGTCATCTTAGCATAACTGTGAAATGTGGTGACCCTTTGGAAAGGTAACGTATGCTGCAGCCATGCATTTATAAAATTGAATTTATTTGTTTGTTTTGCTATTTAGATAAAGTCTGCCTCACGATGTAAAAATGTGTAAAAAGTGTAAAAATTGCAGCAGAAATCAGTTTGCTGGCAAGCGGAAAATGAAGTGGCAACTCTGCACGACGGCACATATGTATAAATCCGTGGAGTCACGATCCCTAGTGGAATATGCATGACAGGCGTGATCTACCTCCATGCTGGTTTTTAATAAAACAGATTTTTTTTGTACGATTAAATTAAACCATGTATAATTTTCTGCAAGAAAATGGACGAAATCCTTAACACAGTGTTTTAAATATCTGAAGCATCACTCTGGTTTGGACGGCTGCATTATGGCCTCCCACCATTGGCTTGGTTCTCAGAGTTTTTTCATGTTCATGTGAAGAATCGTTAGTTTAAAGCGTTCATCGACTGTACATCCTGTACCGGACTGGCATCACATCCAAGTGTCTTATGCCCTCAGCTTCCAAGGACAGTCAACGCTGCCTGGAGATCCCTCCACCATGTGAGACGTCTCATTCTGGACATGTCTCATGCGCGGTTCCTCCATGATCTACTCATCCACGTCTAAGTGTCAGAGAGCCTCACAACCTTCATGAACTGCCTCAAGACTTATCCTTTCCAACAACTTCCCAGCGCATGTGTACTTTGGCCATTGTGTGGCTCTGCAGGCTATGACTTTGGGCCTGTGATTGGAAGGTCATTGGTTCAAATTCTGTGGTTGGAGGAGAGATTTCTCTGTTGGCCCATAACCTCTAATTGGTCCAAAAAGTGTCTGACTCTCCCTTTATTGTTGCATGTGATTTTGGATAAAAAAAAATGCTAAATAATTCAAATAAGTAAATAAGTACTGACTGCTCCATTGTTAATAGCCATCCTCTGGTTATGGTCTCCTGCCATCATTGTCTTGTAGAAACCCAGCCACAGTGTTTTATTTGAATAGCTCATCTGATGTTATGTGTTTACAGTCTTGTATAATGTGTTATGTAGCTTGTTATGTCTCTTTCTGGAAGCTTATCCTAATTGCGACTGAGCCTAATTTGTCTCCTTGAAAGCTGTATGCTTGCGGTGTACTATCTGCCTCAGTTATATTCTGCTTTGGACAAATAAATAAATGTAAATTGAATTATATGGAAAAAAACGTTATGGAAAATGGACATGTAGTACCCTCGTCAATTGTATTGACTCTATACTGCTGTAATAGGTGCGGTGGTTGAAAGCGGTTGGAGCCGGAAACGAAGGAGTACACTCCACTCGGGCTCCTCTCTTGCATTGTTCATATATACGGGGCAGTAATATATGAATAAGGAAAAGCAAAACCAAATCAGGCGAGTGGAGGGGCTACAGACAGACTTTAAAAGACTGTAGAATGGTGATGCAGTTACGTTTTCATAATTACATTTGTGTAAATAATCGATAATCCCATTCAATTAACAATTAGCTAGTAACTAGTCAGCTAAACAGTCTTAAGCTACTTAGTTGTAGGTCAGAAACAGACAGTTGACAGTCAATACCTGAGGCCAATGCTTGAATTAAGCACATGCAAGCAAGTGCAATCTTTAATTTATTGCCAAGAACAATGAGATAGATTTATGGCAACATTATCACTTTTACTGTACATGGGACCTGTGTTCATAAAATGTTCATTAAGGCATGATGCATTGGGTCATTTGGTTAATAAAGCACTTTTCCAGGATCATAGAGAGTTTTATCATATTTAACGAGAAGCCATAAATGATTAAATGCAATTCATGCTTTATGATTATGTTATAAAAGCATCTACTTCTTTACTTAGACCAATACAACAACAAACTAGCAACAAGAATAATAAGTTGGTA
Organism: Mormyrops attenuatus; assembly: GCA_026777985.1. Taxonomy (NCBI): domain Eukaryota; kingdom Metazoa; phylum Chordata; class Actinopteri; order Osteoglossiformes; family Mormyridae; genus Mormyrops; species Mormyrops attenuatus. The sequence goes on from JAODKC010000001.1 coordinate 27,655,489, forward strand.
CATTTCTGAAAATTTATATTGGTGGTGTCCACAATGTTGATCAGGATGAGTGATTTGAAGATGGATGGACAGACAGACGGATGGATGGATGGATAGACAGTGGAGGTCCTAGCCAGCGTAGGTATTTGATTTTAAGCAGAACCATCTTCAAATGTGGCGTGTGTCTGGAGCAGCTGGTTGATAGCAGTATGAGTATCTCTGTGTGGTCATCAGAAAGTACAAACCTGGGGCCATGGTCATTGCATAACCTGTGAAGAATCTGGCTTTCTTTGCTAGACACTAAAAATATGCTGTATGTGAAATGAAGAGCAGGTGGCATGCAGTGGGGCAGAGAATAGAGGTGAAGGTTATGGTGAAGCTGGGGTGGATTATACCAACTGCAGTATGAATCTGCACTCTTTGGTGTGAAAGGAACTCTTTAATGTAAAAATACACATTTGTGTTTTATAGACTGTCAGCGATGAATACATCGTGTTTTCGACTCTTTTGATAGCCTCAGATAGGACATTCCATTGAACCCTAAGGGCTGGTTTCCACCGACAGACACACCACAGCTGGTGCGTCATAGTGCTAGAACATCCGCATTCCTGGACATTCATACCTCACCTTATTCGGACCACCGCATACTTTGACACCAGACCTGGCCTGGCACTGTCCAGCAAAGGTGGTCTAGAGTCAGGTTTATTTAGTGTGGTATGCATGTTATATTAAAAACAAGTATTTCCCTAAAACCCGCCATGCATTTTTAACTTACAGTATGCAAGGACATAGACAGATATATGGCATTGCAGTTACAAATGTCTTTGATTTCAGTTTGAAGCTATCTGGGAGTCTTTATAATCCCATAGTGAGGAATCATATAAATGGCGGTATTTCTGGACTTCCTCAACCAATCTTTCTTCAAACATGCCAGCCATGTTTGTTTTCAGTCTGAGCAGAGAGGGTAGAAAAAGTGTTTATATACAATCTTTGGTCCAACTACTCTCTGACTTTCTGCTATTTTTCCCTTGGCCAATGAACGATTGAGGCATGTCTGCATCACTGAACGAACCATCTGCGTTGTTCCGATTTTCAAGTGGTGCATGCCCTCCTTGAGCACGGCCCACAAATGTGGTCTCCGTACCCGACCTCCATGACAAAAATTACGTCACAACAGTCACATACCGTGGTGCATACGTGTCTGCAGTAGGTGGAAATCAGCCATAAGAGAAATATATGAATCACAATTGGTATAAAGCAATGTCTTCAATGGGCCTCTGTGGGAAATTCCTCTTAATGAGCTCTTCATCTTTATGAACTGGAAAAATAAAAAGGGTAAATTGAGGATTTTATTTTGTCTTGTTTTACAATGAACACTCATAAAAAGAAAAACACAGTCCGATAACTAAACAAATGTTTCCTATTCAATTGTGTCATTCTTTGTTTAATTGAAAAAATCCACACAATAACATTTTTGTACATAAATATTCTTTAATCGTTGATTTAATAAAACAACACACATTTTATTATTCCTCTTTGGAGGATAATTTGTAGACCTACACTTTTGAAAAGATCGTTATTGATCTTTAAACAATTACAATGTAAGGGCGAATGGAAGGTTTGATTTAAAACAAAAAAGAGCTATTTCAGGGTTTAGTTTCCTGTTTCAAGACTGACAATGAATACAGACGGCAGCTAATCTAGGTCGGTTAATTAAGAGCTCAGCATGAGCAAATGCCCTCCAACCCATCTACAGTATGTATACAGAGTTGGTTGAGCAGATGAATAACATAATAATGACCTAGAGTAAACGTGTCTGGGTGTGCATGTGTGTGTCGATTATGTTTTTATTGCATTGTGGGGACCACATGTTTTGACGTTGTGGGGACCATTTTTCCGGTCCCAACAATGATCTATGAATGCAATCAAGAAGCGAAAAATGGCAAAAGTCTCGTATATTGTTTGGTTACATATGGTTAAGGTTAAAGCTGGGTAGGGGTTAAGGTCATCATGTTGGGATTAGAGTTTTCCCCATGGAAATGAATGGAGAGTCCCCACAAAGATATAATTACAAACCTTTGTGTGTGTGTGTGTGTGTGTGTGTGTGTGTGTGTGTGTGTGTGTGTGTGCGTGCCTAGGGACAGGTTTTGTTGTCTTGTGGGGATGTACCAGAAAAAAAACAGCGGCCATGGGGAAGTCCCTACAAACTAAACAGCTCATCTTAGCTTTATTACCCGTTTTTCCCCCTAAACCTGCCAAACGTTTTTGCTTTTTATTTGATGGTTTGGAGTCACGTATCTTTATTACATCTGAATGGAAGTGAATGTGGATTCCCCAGAAGGGTGGTGTGTGTATGTGGGTGTCTGCGTTTGTGTGCACGTGCTGTTGATGGCACATGGGGAAAGGCACCTCCTTAATCCTTAAGCCCATCTTTTTAGTCTTCTAACCCTAATCCTAACCTTATGAAAATATGGAATAATAATGGATTCAAAGAGGTGAATTCCCATAGAGAAAGCCACTTTTAAAATTTGCTTGTTTTTAAGGAAGTACTAAATGGATTATACAATGTTTAAACCACTATTGGGATGATGCTAGCACCAAGATTTAGAGGGATTTACACTGCTAAAGCTAATCGAGCCACTTTCAGGAAATAAAAATAATCTGATTATAGAGGGAGTGAGTTATTCTTCAAACCGAGGGATTGTGGTATTATACCAAAGCAGGGCTTAAATCCAGGAGCTTCCGTACTGTTTTATCTGTCTCCTCTTTTCCACAAAGACTGGATTTCTGTACAGCGTGGGATTTTTCAACAGAGGCACAGATTGTTCCAGTTTTTAAGTTTAAGACCTTAATATGTTGCTGTACATGGGCAAAGGGACCCAAATAAAGACTGTTGGACCAGATTTAACATTTCAATAACACAGATTGGGCCATGGGCCAGTTATAATGAGTGCAATTAAAGTCAGTCCAAATAGTTACTTCAAATATGCATATACTGTGTATAAATAAATGTATTCATCCAGTGTGTCCCACCTCGGCAAATCTTGACAACAATGGATGGATGGCAACCTTCTGATCAGAAACACTGTGTCCTAAACCACTGAGCCATGCAGCTCCCCCCATCTGTGGGGGCAGATCCCCTCTTCCCCTGCACTCATTCGATTGGCCATTGTGGGAAAATTGCCATCCTGCATCCCACTCCTTCCACGCTCCTTGCTTCAAGGCCACGGTGAAGAGCGTGTTCACAGGGCCTGGCCCCTACTCACCGAGTCTCCTAGCTGTTTAATTGTAGCACAGCCTCCGAGCTCGAGGCTGTTCCTTGACATCCCAAAAAGGTCCTCCTCCATCAGCTAAAGGACAAAGCCATTGGGGGGGCCCGGCGGGGGGGGGGGGGGGGGGGGGGGGGGGGGGGGGGGGGGGGGGGGGGGGGGGGGGGCGGGGGGGGGCGG
>JAODKC010000001.1:27658926-27679646 GCA_026777985.1 Mormyrops attenuatus
AAAGGTCCTCCCCCACCCGCCAAAGGACAACCCCAGTGCCCCCCCCCCCCCCATGTTCCCCAGGTCTCAAACAGCTCTCCTCTCGCCAGGGTAGGGACAAAGACACCAGGAAAAGACGAGGGGTAAAGCAGAGACTGCTATGGGATATACAGGTAGCTTCCGGAAAACCAGTTGCCTTAGAGGTAAAGTTATTGACTAGATACTACAGTGGAAGAGTTATTGCCTCTGATGAACCGCCACTGTGTCACTATTGCAGAAAGGGAGGAAAAAAATAGGTTACAAACAATAAATGTAGTTTTCAGGTATTTCACTAAAGGAAGACCGTGAAATAGCTGGTTCATCTTTGCCATCCTGATGATTTGCAATTCTTCAAATCATATTTTTAGAATAATTCATTAAAATAAATTTCCAAAAATGTTGGTGGAAACTAGAAAAGCCAACAGTTCTTCGCTTTAGATCATTTTTAAAGTGTGATTTTATATGATCCCATTATTACATCAGCAAAAACTTGTTGAGACAGGAGATCGCCGAAGATCCCCAGGGCAGTCTTCAGCTCAGCAGCGTCACAGAAGCCATCACTCCTGTCCTGCCCTCTACTGTCTGAGAAACGCAGGCGTGAAATATGCAGCTTGTGACTCAGACGCAGGTGATGCTATGAATGATTAATAAACACAGCATGTGAAGGTGCAAACTCTGCAATTGAATGCTGCTTCTTTGTCTTTAGCTTTTCCACAAGATTGGTGCTGTTATTTTACTATTGTGCATTATATCAATCCATTTCCCATAAACCCCTATTCTTGGCAGAGTCACCAGGGCCTGGAGCCTATCAGAGGAAGCACAAGGCACAGCACAGGGGACACCCTGAATGGGATTCCAGTGCATCACAGGGGACACCCTGAATGGGATGCCAGTCCATCACAGGGGACACCCTGAATGGGATGCCAGTCCATTACTTGGCACATGTTTTCAATCACACATCAAGGCCAGCTAAACAGTAAATTTACACTCACTCAATCCACAGAATTTTTGAGAAAATTTCCTTGGCAAATTTAGCAAAATTCCCTCGTCGGATTACATAGTGAGTTTGGTTCCCAACATTCCAACATATGATGAAGAAGCCTGACTTTAGGTCATTGCTGGTCTCATCTTGTCACGCTGAGCATCGGGAAGCAGGCGAAGAAAGCTGTGAATATGAACAAAAGGGTTTTATTTCCTTGGATTGCACAGAGACGAGACATGTAACGTCAATGACTGGACTGGGGAAACGAACGTAACGCGGACTTAAATACAAAGAACCAATGGCAACAATGGGAAACAGCTGGTAAACACTGGGAATCCACACGAGGGTAATGAGTAGGCGTGGTCAACGAGGGGGGCGGAAGGACGGGTCATGACACATCTGCAAAACAACAACAAATTGACTGAGTAAATTTTGAAATCTGCTCTTCAATTTAGGGATTTAATCATTTAGAAATATAACAATATATTTTTGACTGTAGGGTGAAATACAGGATGACCATGCAAACTCAGCATAGACAGATCTAAGGCAAGCAATGGAGCCCATGAAGTCTGAGAACACTGGGTCACCCAGTTTAATGTATTTCTAGACAATGGTGTAAATAAAGGCATAAATGAAATAAAAATAAAAGAAATTGGATGCCAAAAGTTGACTGCGTAGCTAGAAATTATATTGTAACATGATAGATACTATATCACATGTCATTCAGACTAGATAATCCTTCTGAAGTTAAGCAGGTTTGAGCCTGGCCAGTCTTTATGATGGGAGACCAATTAGGAAAGCTGGGTTGCTGCTGGAAGAGGTGTTGGTGTGGCCAACAGGTTAGCCCATCCTGTGGTCTGTGTGGATCCCAGTGCTGCAGTGCAGCGATGGGGACACTGTGCTGTAGAAATGGCGTCGTCCTTCAGATGGGACTTAAAACCAGAGTCCTAACTCTCTGAGGTCATAAAAGACGCCTGGGAATCCCTCAAAAGAGTTTGGGTGGTACCTCGAACCTTTGGCTAAAATTGCCAACTGTGCCCCTTTCAAAATTGGCCTCCTAATCACCCCCTATATCTAACTGGTGAATTCTCTCCTACCCCTTCACCACCTAAGCTACTGTGTGGTGAGCGTACTAGTGCAGAATGGCTGCTGTCATATCATCTAGGTGGGGGCTATACAGTGGTGGTGGAAGTGGCTCCCCATTGGTTCCGTAAAGTGCTTTGGGCTTCTTGAAAATCATTATGTATATGTAACATAACAAATTTATTCATAATACGCAGAAGTGATATAAACATTGGATTGTTCTGGGGATAAACAAATGTTTACTCAAGAGGGTGTCCTCACGCAAGCCCATCTGCATCATGCCCATGGATGTTCGATCCCCGAAGTCCAGTTTGTTTGACCAGTGTGATTGCTCCGTACCGTGGGCATGGTATGCTGGAGAGATGAGTTTGGGCACAGTTGGACTTTGGCATGGTACGCATGCAGTGTAACTGCTAATCATGCCTGATCACTGGACTCAGACATAATGTCAATGTTTAAAAAACATTGTGGCAAAGGGATCATTTCAGCCTATGGCAGAGGTGCAGTGTCTGCTGGAAGACTTGGGCTGACAAGAGTATCCAGGAACAACTGGATGCACACATAAACTCCAAAATATTTGGTAAAATGCCAGACTATCTTCTTCTATATGCGGCACAATTAAATGAAAATCGCTGTGTTTCGTACTAAGTACATCTATATCAGGGCCGTGAGTTATTGTGCCCAAAATGACTCCAAATAAGCTACAAAATAAGGGCATTAATTATGAATCCCATTGTGCTGTGTGATAGAGCTTTCCTTCCTATGTTTGCTTCAACACAAAAAGTTGCACGGTGGAACGTCAAACGCAATGTGAGTACAGAGCAGCAGGGCAGTGGGGAGGGGGAATCGTGCTCAGCCACGGTGCAAGGCAGCCGGGCCTAGCGGCAGTACACCCTTAGAGAAAAAGTCTGGAAAAGCCATATTTAATCAGTTTCGGAGTTAAACCTTCGGCTAACAGGCTGGCAGTAGCTGGATAGCCTCTGTTTTCAATTTTGGGTTTGGGACTTGGGTTTAACCAAACCAGGTTAAAGTAACTTGATTGAGTTTGCAAAAAAGCATTTCTGGAGCCCATTCATGGGGCTTTATCCATTAACCTAAAGGGACAGCAATTCATTAACAACAGAGAATCTTTCAAATAAATTAAATCCTGATTAAATAAATCCAGATAGAAATCCTTGTTTTTTATCATTGTCTATTCAGAAATGGAGCTGGCTATCAGGTTATCTGCAGTATATTGCTATATACATACATGTTTGTAAATCATTTCTTTGTAAAATCCCTAGAAATGTCACATTATTCATAAACCAACCAAACCTTAAGAGGCAAAATATAAAGTTTTATTGCCAATCATTAATATTTATTATCCTATATATTATCCTAAGCCTTAACCTGGTTAATTAATGGTTGTTGGAATGTCTCAAAACAAGCACATGTCTCTCACTGGTTTATATATTATACTGGCTGTTCGGCAAGAGAATTAATAATCTGAGATGTCTTTACACTCACATGGTCTTTGGGGACCCATACCATTGGTATTATAGTTATTGACTTGTGACAGCTTCTTTTACTAGTCCCTAGAGTATACTGCAACAAAAATATATCTGAAAAATGGCAGTTTTCTTTCAAATAAAGGAGAAAATTTAAATATCAAAGTTTGGCATGTTTTCTTTTATTTTCCAAATATGAATTGGAAATGCTTATGAATGCATTGTGAGATTTCTCCTCAGTCCATAACACTGGAATCGCTTCCTGAAAAATGCAACGCTGCTGGTACCAGTAACTTGGTCGGAGAGCTCAGCCTCCGTTCTGCAGCATTCCCGTGTGCGTGCGGGCTGTCAGCTCCCAAGCACGCTGCCCCCGGAGGCCAGGCGTGGCGAGACTCCGGCTCGGCTCTGGACTCTTTGTCTTGGTAATGAACGGGAGGCATGTTGAGACTTCCAGCAGCTTCATCCGCCCTTGGGGTCGGCCGAGGCCTGATTCGGCTGGCTGACAGGGACCCCGGCCCGTGAACAAAAGGATCCGAGGGCATCTTTACTAGGTAGCAGAAAGGTCAGGGCCTGTGCTCCGCAAACACCCTTGTTGGGGTCTGGAATAGGAAGGGGACAGGGGTGCGGACATAAAGGGTTGAAAGGGATCTCAGAAGCCATCAAACCACGAGGAAACGATCGCCGGCAATGGTGACAGAGGCTGAATGAGTGATACAGAGGTGGCAGTTACACTCCATAAAGGGTCACTGACCCGCCATTACGGCGGCTTGCCGAGGTGGCGGGCAAGCTTTGTTTCCACAAAGGATCTTTCCTCCCAGCAGGGCTGTCGGACACAAGGCCACAGATATGATATATTCATTTTCGCCTTTCACCTCACAGAGCAGCGGCCGCCTCGTGTGGGTCTCTTCCCCAGTCTCCTACATTTGTTTTGTTGGCCATGTTTAATTTTTCTTATTGTGAGGGACGAAAACCTTGTCTCATGTGTGAGTGTGTTGCTTTCACCAGAAAGGACTTTGTCTGGCAACCGCAAACAAAAAAATTACATAGTTTGCAATTGCATGTGAGTGTTATGGAAACACTGTATGGGGGTTAGTGAAGGATTATACACTGGATTATAGTGAGTTTTATTTTTTAATTTAGCTATTGCACATGCAGTAAACTTATATTGTGTTGTAGTTTCTTATCCCAAATTAATTCTAATTAAATTTTAATGCATGACTGGTGCTAATGTCCAAAATTAGATTTCATAGGATTGTGTAAACTGGCATTCAAATGTTCTGGATCTGGAACTGAGGATTCCCTCCTGTCTCTCTCATTCCCCCGACCCAATTATAAAGCACAATTATTTCCCCCTTTGTTTAATTATTTACAACTGCTGTCAATTACTGGGCCGAGGCAGAAGAGAAAAGGTGACTGAATGGATGCAAAGTTGGCGGCGCTGTGCACCGATTTGATATGTCAGCAATGCGAATATGGCGCAGATTTCCAGTGCCATCTGGAGAAGCTGAATGACGGCTAAGCAGATTTGCTCCTGCGTCTGTGCTGCGGTTATGTCATCACCATATGCCACCAGATCCTAGCGAAGGACTGTAGGCAAGCCATGACTCTGTAAAGGCGGCGTGTTTCACGTCTTGAATCCGATCGACGTGTTCAAAATCACATTTACAGCTACCCCAAGATCTATTTCATATCAAATGCAACATGCATTTCATTTCATTGCCACACAATTTTATTCTTAGCTATTTCTTCTATGAACTGTCATTTCTCTGAATGCCTCGAATCACGAGGACTTGAGATCTCCTGTAGCCTATTTAGTGAAACATTTTCATAATGTGCAAGTGTTTAGATCAGAAAATCCATCTTATCTTTGGATTGGCATTCTAGATTGAAACTCTTTGTGTTTTGTAAGAGATTATAATGAAATACAGTCAGGTCATCTGCTTGTCCTCAGGAAGCCTTGGTAATTCCCTTTTAATGATACTTCCATATACAGAATCTGCTACAACAGAAGACTCATATTTTTTGGAAAATGTATTTTGACTAATAATAACTTTATATGCCATTTGTGCAACCACAAGTATATACGAATAGTTTGATTTACACATAGTATTGCATCCTATGAGTTACAGACATGCATATATACACAGGTGAGAGCAAAGCTTGGGGCTCAGAGTGCAGGGTTAGCCACTTGTTGGCGTCCTTGGAGCAGTTTTGGGGTTAAGCACATTACTCAAGACCCCAAAAGAGATACAATTACAGGATTCAAAACAGCAAGCTTCCGGACACAGCTGCAGATTCCTAACCCAGACACCACTGTAATAAACGAAATATTCTCTTATTATATCTATGATTAGAGAGAAGTCACAAAAAATGCCATTCAATATGAAATGCATGCTGAATTCACAGTGTAAGCTGAGGTGGTTTTTCAGACTTGTAATATGTATAAGAATGACAAAGCCAGCCAGAGCAGAATATGAAGCTGATGGAAATACAGTTTAAGGCAAATTTATACTTTGATAACCACAGGTTGAAGTGTTTGAACAATGTTGTTTTCGAAAGTTACTCACGGCAGCCTTCGGAGTCGATTAACAGATTAGCTGCCCATTATTTTCATCACCAATATCATTACTCTGCTGGATTAAAATTGGGCTTTAAACCCATGACCTTCTGAACATGCACACTGATTCCTAACCCACTGAGCTACATATCACTAAATGCTTTGGGGTCCATGGGGGAGGATCGCTGGGCCCTGGGGGCCCCCAGCTCCAGCAGTGGCATCCCTCAAACCACGCACAATAAATATTAAATAACAGGTTCCGGCCACAACGAGTCATTACGTTAAATAGTAAATAAACACGTTAAACCTTAGTTCAAAGGGGCTGAAGCAGCGTGTCGTCTGACTGTACTCACTGGCTATTTGTTTAGTTTTTGAAACATATAAGGAGGTTCAAGGCCCCTAAAAACAAGAAATTACCCCCACCCCAGCTCATAGGGCCACACAGCTCAGAATACAGTAATGGCGGGAGCAGCCGTCTGGCACTCCTCACAAGGTCAGCGCACCCCCCAATGAAATGAGGAGCTGGGACCTGTGAATCCGAGCATGTCCACGGGCGTCCCTAGTCGGCCCTCACCCATCCTGCTCACGTGTTTACGTGCAGCGGTTGGAAAGCAGCTTTTTGTCTTCCAAGCACGGCAGCGTGCAAGATTCAATTACCCCTGAATGGGTCCTGCACCGATCGGTGTCACGCCCTATTCAGAACGAATCCGGCCGCCCAGGATCTGTGCGGTAATTGGGGTGGACTGGGGGGACCGTTAGCACAGTAATTTCCAGCCTGCCGTTGCTCCTGTTCGCACACCCTTGACCCCAGAAATCATGTCCTACCAGTGGCCGGGGACCAGGATCAGACCTTATTCATTGTACTTCCCCTTCAACATTAAATGTAAATGCATGGCGGGTTTTGAAAGCAACAGCAGCTCAGCTGGTGAGAATAAACGGTTGAATCTGTGCAGTGTCCCTTCACGTCTTCACTCTACAGCTGAGTAAATTTACTGCTGCGTTGGGGTCAGACAGTCTTCAAAACAGCATCCTTTCCTCGAACAAAACAGGCTGGATTTTTGGATTAACGTTTGGAGATGTAGTGTATCAGAATATGCATGGGTTCCTTTATGGTTGTGTAATTTTCATGCCACTCTAGGCTGTAATAATGAACACAAGGACAGTTACAATGCAGTAATGCTCAGTTTAGCATGCTGATAGCAGCTTAAAATTACTAGGCATTTCCTACCTAAGATTACCAGGCCTTCCCTACTTTCATGTCATTATAACCGCAGCTCTGAACCAACATAAGAGTAAAATTTTACGCTGATTTTATCATTAACTCTGCGTCTTTGTTATCTGAATGGTATCTCCAAAAATTGCTAGTGAAGGACTAAGAGACATGGATTCAAAAGGACATATCATAATAAGTGAGATGTTAAACTTGAGATGTGTCATCGGCGGAGGGAGACAAAGCTGAGGCGTTTGCTTTAGATCTCATAGAGCTTCATGCAAGATGATTCCCCATGAGAAATGCATGCTGATGCTGATCTGATGCTGATCTTCATAGCAACCTTCTACTTATCTTGGGGAAGCAACAAAAAACTCATCATTATTTTTTCCTGTCCTCTGGGATTCGTTAAACACATATATAAAAAGAATAAATCTATTGCATAGCTAATGAACATTTAAGAGTATCAGGCTTATATGAAATATGTACCTGCAGAGACACACACACACACACACACACACACACAATTTATCATTAAAAAAAATGTATTATTGTTTTTTTTTGTTTGTTTGTTTTTCATTATTATTAGTTTTTCCCTCATAGGATATTATGAGGACATGGGCCGAAGTCAGGTGCCAACTTTCGACTTTTTGATTCCCTCCACCTGCCTCTTTGATTAAATTAGTATCCTCTAAATTAGTATCCTCTGTTTTGATCTGCCTCACTTATCTGGAAGTCCATGTTTGTCCCCAGCCCCCATGCGCTGCTGTTTTGTTGAACCCAGTCCGAGAGCCTTAATGTAGCTATTTTCACTTTCGGGTCCGGTTAACAGAGTTCTCCTAAATGACAGCAGGCTGCAATTATTTTACTGGCTCTGGCCTGCTTAGAAGAGATAGATAGCTAACAAGCCAAGAAAAGGCATTGTTGGGCTAAAATTAGATGGTGTAAACTCATTAGCAGTAATTATAGAGACTAGGTCCTTTTTTGATTGATGCGTACATCATTAGTGGCGTTTTATTTTTTCCTTAAAAAGAAATTCCTTTCTTAATGTTTGATTAACATTTCCTTGCTTAACATTTTAAAAAAGCAACGTTATAATTACTTATCTTTGCATACAATATGCAACAAAGAATGAAAGAATGGAATACATTGTGTATTGTTTGCTTTCAAAGACAATACCCGTTGGTTCATAGATAAAAAAGCGAAACCTTGTGGCGCATGGGCTGAGCTGGAGAATTGGAGCTGCCATTCATGGGGAAGTGACTGCTCTGTAATTTTGAGGTCAGAGGAAGGTGCGCTTTCATTCTGCCTTGATTGCTTGTGGGTGGCATACATTCACAAAGGAGAGCAAAGAGCCAGAATATTCATGTCATAAATAATCCATTGACTGCTTTTTGGGTTGTGGGCTGCACACAGGCCTTATTCCCACATCCAATGCGGGCGCTTTGCTCAGAATCTCAGTCGTGCTCGTTGCTCATCCTCTTATAAATAGTTCAAGTAGGCTGGTTCATTTCTAAAGCCATCAGTGACCTGGTGAGGGCCTATGTTAACAAATTGCATTTCCAATTAATTACATCCTTGTTTTCTCTGAATAATTCATGAATTCCAATGGAGGTCTTATCTAATCCCATTAGTAAGCACTGTCAAACGAGTCCGGAGCACAGGCTGAATATCCTCATGCTGTATAAGCAGGGATCGCATGCCTGGCGCCCTGGTACACAGCTGACAGATATGAGCACAGCTCATTCTGTACTTCTGCCACCCAAGCAAATTTCTCACTCTCGTTATGCAAATCCAACTTCTTTTTCCGTATTAGCATTCCTGTATTAGGAATTTCCCACAGCTAATAAATGTTTCTTCATATTTTCCTTGCATAGCATTAAAAATGTATCAAAATGCGGGAAATTCAATTATCGTGTCCATAGGGTGTGTGTGTGTGTGAGTATTTATTCACTTTGTTGCTCTATTTTAAGATTTGTGCATGGCCTTGTACTGAATGCTGTGAATGTGGTCAGTAACGCAAATACCTATGAAAAATAAATATTCCAAATTAAAATGACAGGAAACTACGCTGGTTTTTGGCCTCTGTGCTTGTGGTTAGAAGGTTGCCAGTTCAAATCCCATGCTCAGCAGTGTGGCCATTGTCTCTGCTGGGTCTTTAAACAAGGCGCTTAACCCCCTGAAAAATGCCTCAGAGATAAATGGTTGATCCAGCACTCAAACCCCAAGCTTTATTTTTACCTCTATGTATGTGTCTTTTAGATAGAGCATGATGGTATTTGTGAAAACGAACACATTTCAACGCACTTGCCTAAATGGCAACTAAAGCTTCACATCCCAAAGTCCGAATTGCCTCAGACTCCCACAGCTCAGTCTGTCGCAGATCACAGCTTTGTTCCCAGGCTGTCAGAGTCGCCGCGCGTCTGCTGGGTTCACGACGCGCATTAGCTCTGGCCACCATCTTCTCTGACTCCCTTTTCATCTTCTGCCTTTTTTTCCTGAATGGGTCACCAGTCAGTGACCTGACTTCATGCCCCCATTGCCCGCTCTCACACGCCTCTGCGTTATGGGCAGGTCCTTGCAACAGGCTGTCCAAACACCGCTGCCTTTCTGCAGCGGCCCACTAACTATCAGCACATGTTTGCTTTTAATAAGGCTGATCCTTGGGCGGTGGCGCACCGGGTAGCACTATCACCTCAAACGTCCTGGATGGCAGACTTGACCCCTACCTCTGCTCTGAGTCTGTGTGAAGTTCACATTTTCTCTGTAGTTCCTTTCAAGACGCAGCAGAAGGCCACCAGTTCAATTCTCCAGGTCAGTCAAGTATTTTCACTCTTTGGCCCTTCAGCGAGGCCCTTAGCCTGACCCTGCTTTCTCAAAAATGTGCACTTTGAATCAAAGCACCTCCTAAATAAATCAAATGTAGTGTGTGTGTCCAGTGCATGCTGGGATACACTCAGGCTGCCCATATAACACTGCGCTACATGAGTGGTTGGAAGAAGCACAGTCTGACGTGATTTTGGCCTTTTCCCCTCATTATTCTATTTCTGTGTTTATGTGGGAAAAACAAATATCACCATTGATTTTGTTGTTTATATTCTAATCAAAAAATATACCCCAGAAATTTTAAGAAGCATAACAATAATTATCATGATCAATGCAATTATTAACAGAACAAATATTCTTAACAAACCAATTAATGGATGTGGCAGTTGGAAAAATTGTATCATATGCCAAATGATTAGTCTTTTAAAAAGCAGTTTATTTATTTACCTTAAAGAAGTCATCTTCCACAGGATGGCTGTAACTGCTTTATTAATTAAATGCAAAGACAAGCTTGACGATCATAATGTGTAACGTAGTATTTGTCTATATTCTGGGGATTCGCTTATATGAGAGAGAGTGAGTCTTGCCAGTTCATACCACATGGTGTCTTTTCTATGTGGTGGGAAATCTGTTGCGTCACAGCATCATTCACACATACCATCGACTCTCTCAACATTTTACAGTCTTACGATCGATGTGTTTATGTTGCAAATATTGATTATGAATTTTCTTGCGGTTCTCCAGTTAGGGAATAGAACTACAAAATACACCTTATATATTTTTTGTAATCGATTTTCCATTTGAATACAATTAAAATATTAAAGTCATACCTTTGTCTGTAAAATGAAACACAATATAACATTAAATCACACTTTTCCGAATGCATTCTTCAGAATGCAGTATATTTCTTTGTTCTTGTGGCCATTACGTGCTAATGCGGTCCCGTACACAAAATAGCCATTGGAAGACATCTGCTGTAAAGTTATACACCACGCCTCATCACCAAAGCTAGAAAACAATTATCCCGCTAATATTTTTTATTGATCGTAAATTCAAGCAGCAGTCAGGAAAAATGACGGCACTCGTTGAATCACAAGCGTTGTTAAAGCGAATTTACCTTTTTACAGCCACATAAAACAGGCACGGCTTTTCTGTTTCACAGACTCATTTGTCTGAGACGACTCCATCGCACATCTCGCCTGCCTGACCTGAGCCTCTCTCTATCGACGGCTTTTCCGGAACCCTCTGGTACGCTAGTACCCTTAAGCTGTTAGCGAGCCTTCTTCAGCTCAAGGGCTCGATGCCGTGGATCCGAGCATGAAGCACCACTCAGTGTCGCGCCACGAAGTGATGAATTTGGCCTAATTTTTATTTTTTTTATTTTTGCAGTGACAGCAATCACGAGGGAGGGTCAACCGCCCAACACAAGGCTCAAAGAACTGGGAAGCCATAGATCTGGGGCACTATGCCATTCAGTCCTGCTCGCTGGGGTAAAACTGGGGTAAAGCTCACTGGGGTGAAGCTCACTGGGGTAAAACCCTTAGCTGCACTTCAAAGTGACCCATATCTTCCGAAATAAGTTATTTACCAAAAATCTGAATGCGCTTTTGTTATGTTATTTGAATGTCATTAATTTGAATTTTGATTGGTTCACCACTAAGGATATTTTTGATTGTTAAGCACAGTGTAGCAAAGTTACTGAACATCTGTTTAATTACACTCAAAAATTATGGAAAGAGCTTGATTTCTGCAGATTGAAAATAATTACACCACCCTATTCTGACTGAATTTCACCAACACCAAAACACATCTCGGGATGCTCATTATTCTATTTGGAAAAAACTTCAGATTAATAACCCAGTAAGTCAGCAATACTGAGGCCATAATTTGGAATCCTGTGATCTTGAAATGCAAATGAAGGGGATTATTATATTTCTATTTCATGATGTAGGAATGAAATTAAATCATAGGTTTATCATCAGTATATTTTAGAAACATTTATCAGTTCTTTTTGCAGATTATTTGTACCCCAATTAAAGTTAGAGACTCTTAATAATCTAATAAACCCAGTTTCTTTGATGGATTGGCATCCCATCCGGGGTTTGCCCCAGAATGTCCCCCATGCTGCCTGGGATTTGCTACTGGAAAACCTCCGCCCCGCCTCCCCCCCCCTTGTACTGGATAAGCAGTTGGAAGATAGATAGATGGTCCTTATATTGCTTTGGCCTTCATGATATTTGCCTCTTTGTTCTTTTTCAGTTCATTTATGTAAGGCAAACAAGTAGCACCATCAGTTTTGTATACATTTTATGACAAAAAGTGCTCCCCAATTGTTAAGAAGCATAACAGCAATCAACTTTAATTTAATTGTTAGTAAAGCTAAAATTAATAACGCAAACAGTTACTGGATGTAGCAGAGAAAAACTCAAATCATATTCCAAATTTTAATCATTTTTAAAGTAGTCAATCTGCAGAAGTCATCTCCTGTAAGTGACTGTCACCGCAACGGCATGCTAATTAAATGATGATCACGCCGTGCAAAATATTGTTCATCTATGTTCCCAGAGCTCACGTATGTGAGAGATTATTCTGAGTCATGCAAGTTCATAGCACATAGTTCGGTTTTCTGTCTTGTTCTTTGCCTCACAGCATCTTTCACACAATGCATTGCAGTATTTTAGGCCAACAGTCTTTCACTCTTGAGTCTTTGCTGTTGACTTTTGTATTGAAGATGTTGATGTATTTTGTTACTTTGTTATGTTTTATGGCTCCAAATCTCCCACAATTCAGTTCTGAATAAGTGTTTGGGAAGATCAAGGACAGGGTGAATTATTGACGGTTTAATTAGTCTCATTAAAAATGAATAAATCATGCATGTGACCTTAAAGAGTTTGGTTTATCTTTGAAATCTGGCCCCAGGTCACCAGGTCAAAGCCAGCCTGCGCTTCCCAGCCAAATGAGGTCAGCCCCACCGTTTCTGGGTCAGATCCACAGCTCACGTCTGTGAGTGCTGCAGTCTGGACAGCAAGGGCTCTTCCAAATCGATGTTCTTGGTGGCCCACGTGTAGATAGTGTGAATTTGTTTTCTTGGGGAGGAGCTGATCCTGGCTTGGGTGTCCCCATCTTGATAAGTTGACAGGGTAGAGGCTGGCCAAGCGGAGGTACAGCTAGCAGGTCAGCAGGAGTGTGCCTTCTCATGCTTACTCCTGTCTTTAGTGAAACACACCAATTCCCTTTTGGTGGAATACCCAAAACGTAAAAAATAATTGTCATTTAAACAGCAATATAAATCACTTAAGTTCAAACCATAGATATGGGGTAATATTCATTCATTCATTCATTCATTCATTCATCATCTGTGCAGCTTATTACCAGGGTCTGGAGCCCAACCTGGGAACATCAAGCATAAGACAGGGAATAACCCCGCAAAGCAGGAAAGAGGGTGATATATAATAAATAATTCTGTAATGCCTCAATATGAGAATTATATTGTGCTGTATTGCTCTCATGTGACAGAACATTTCCGCAATGAATGGCAGTCTTTCCGAGGAGAGAGAACATATCTGCAGACTGAAACCCAGGACTGCTAATGACATCCAGCAGGTTCTTGTCCGGTTAACAGGACCTGACAAGATAAAAACCAGGTTAAACGTGACGCAAGGTTCCTCGCCGTTGCTTCAAGGTCAGTGTTGAGGAAAGACGCTGGATTGTAATGGTGCCCTTCTGCTTTCCATTGATCTCTTCAAATATCTCAATGATAATACCTCAGTTCGTAGCAGCTGTAGGTTTTGTGTTGGTTTTCACATTTAGTTTTCCATAAAACTAAAGTTATACATAAGGACATTCTCTCACGTGACATTTTCAAGGCTCGCCATGAGACATTCCGGAAGGTGCATTCTTGCCTGTGCATATTACTCTGGATCTGTATTTTCTCTGGCAAAAAATGTAATATATGAGCATTAGGGTTTGTGCTGTTACATTAGACTTTTGCTACATTTCTAGACATTTGTTTTCCATTAACATAACAAATAGTTTAAAACAATGATAAAATTCACATTAGGTACTACATACTTATTATTATTATTATTATATGTTTAATTGCAGTTTTCTATGTGCTTTTGTGATAAAAGCGCTTAGAAAGCTACTTGTCCTTTTGCAGTTTCATTTTCTAATGCAACCTTTCAGCTTTTCAGCACTTTGTCGCTAATCATCCCCTGTAACTGAAGAGAGCTCCCTGATGTGTAAGTTTGATGTGCCCTGTCTGTGTGTGTGGGTGGGTGGTTTTAGCCTCAGCCAGAACCCAGGCCTTCCGGATGGTCTCCTCTTCTGGGGTAGGCTGGCAGATGATCAGCCTCAGAGTCAACAGACACTTCAGACATCCCCGGGCACTTTCCAGCTCGTGGTCCGATGTCTGCAGCTGTCGCTGGTCCAGGAGCCGGCTGTCGAGCAGAGGCAGATGGTATCCAACTGTATAAACGCGCAAAAGGTAAACTCGCCAACTATATAAGGCTTTCTGCTTGGGGAGGTTTAAAATAACCAAGCACCGGACGTCCCGGTCGAGAGGCAGAGCCGATCAGAAGACCTTCATTCATAAAGGATTTATTCATTCACAAAAATGAAAAATCATTAGACAAGATTACTGAATCACAAGTAAAACAAGATTTTTTTGTAGTGAGTCACAGTGGCAAATGGAAAATAACATCCAGGATACATATAATCAAAAGTGTGATGCCACTGCATTTCACTGCACTGCCTTTTACAAAAGCACCAGCATACAGTGGCATCACACTTTTAAAATCAAGGTTAAGAAAAATTATCCCCTATTATTAGTTGCTTTCGATATAACCCTATTATAAAGCTAAGAACAGAAATGACTGCTGGTTATATAAGACTGAAGGCAAACTAACCTTATAGAATTTAGAATGCACGTGCATTTGCAGTCACTGCACTTTGATGTCTGGAGAAAAGTTTCGAGATAAGTAAGCAATGCACAGCTTTCACAATGTTGTGTAACTGCACAATGTTTTACCCATGATACACTAACGACTGCAGATTCACTTACCCTCCATGCACTTCTGCCCTCTTTATATTAGCCACTATTATAACAAGATATGAAGCATTTTTCTATTTAAGTCAAGGAATGATAAAACATGATGAAAAAATGATTTAAAAACTATGAAAAAACAGGAGCTGCCCTCACAATGGTGGACAGACAGAAACTCTCAGAAACAGAAGGTAGAAAATGTGTAGATAAATATTTATAGATTCTTCTCTTGCTCAAAATATTAAAAGGAACAATTAAATTTTGCTGTGCTTTTTGTTTCACAAAAAGAAAAGTGCAGTCGGAATGTGTGGTGCTTTGTGTAACGAGCTTGCAGGAAAACTCCATACATGCCATGACTCAAGTTCTGTTTTGGAAACTCAAACCCACATCAGTGCAACTGACAGTTCGATTTTTCCCACCCAGGGACAGCGGGACGCGGCGGGAGTTGGAGTTCGGGGGAGGCCTTGATCCCGCCTGACTGTTGTTCCAGATTGACAGCTGCGGACAGATGATTTAATCCTGTTATGTCCTTTCAAAAGTGCTGTGCACATGCAGATTGGCCATAGATGACCACAAAGCCATTGTGTGCGAGTTCCTCCACACAAAAAAGGAAAAGAGAAAAAGCCCGGCAGTGAGTTCATCGCTGGTGTCAGCGGCGCGGCGCACATTGTGCGGAGGAATTCCCGCTCTGTGCTTTCTTAAGCGGCTTCCTCTTTATATTCTGAGGAAAGTACAAAGCACCTCAGAGCCTGGACGGTCACCTACAGCTACTAATTAAATGACATTTCTGGAAAATGCTTGATTTTTTTCTTACATTATTATTGCGATTATCACGTTTCATTTCACATATGAAACAATGGTGTTCTGCTGTTTTTCCCGTTGGAAAAAAAGGAAAGCTGATGAATGCAAAACGTATTATGTAATCTTTTGAGGTTTATTAAGCAGAAGCTTTTTTTTCTTTTACTCTCACAAAGGCTTCCATGTAGCCCAATTGAAAAGCAAATTTCCAAAATTCACTGTCTCCTTTTGGCTGTTTTTGAGATGAGACTGCCGATGATCTAAAATCAGGCTTCCCCTTCATTTGTTATAGTTTTGGGAACCAAAACTCACACAGCCATTTTA
Source organism: Mormyrops attenuatus (assembly GCA_026777985.1). Classification (NCBI taxonomy): domain Eukaryota; kingdom Metazoa; phylum Chordata; class Actinopteri; order Osteoglossiformes; family Mormyridae; genus Mormyrops; species Mormyrops attenuatus. The sequence goes on from JAODKC010000001.1 coordinate 27,675,256, forward strand.
CATTTACGTTTACTTTTGTTTAGCAGACGGTTTCGTCCAAAGTGTCGTAAAAGTGAGGCAAACAGCACATTAGCAGACCTCATGGAAATTTTCAAAACCCACTAAGTCCACAGAAATTTGCTCAAAAATGTATCCTGTGGACTGAATGAGTATTTCAAATTTGCTTTTCAATTGATCTGTGATCCTCTAACTTGCTTCTCAGGTCTCCAAATCCAGTTGTTTTCATTAAAAATTTACTGGTAATTTACTGGAGAAGCCATCAAACAGACGCTGAGCTGGTGACACCCAGGAACCTCTTGAGATTTCAGCTTGCATAGATCCATGCATCACAAGTATTAAGACAGCGGCCTGCTAGGGATAATTGACTGATTAGTTGGTTACTATTGTTGATTGGTATTCAGCTGGATTCCCTGACAGACCTGCTGAATCATAAGGAGACTTAGAAGCAGGTGTTTGCATTGAGTGATTAAATGAAATTGAATTTTCTTTATTTTGGTCAAAGAGGTCTGGCGTTTTGAAAGGGAGAGTGTGAGAAGTTATGCGAGATATCCAGGCCTGGGTGCTCGTCACTACGGACAATGATGGATGGGGGACAGGTGCAAACACGACTGCGCACCTGGAAAATGATGGGACTAGTGGGTGGGAAAGTAGTATGTTTCTGCTGGGGAGTGGAGCTCATTCGTCCAGAGTAGGTGCGGCACGTTAGAGTGAGCCGGGCTGATGTGGGGCAGGAAATGTGAAGACTTGCTGAGCATCATCATCATCATCATCACCATGTTGCTGGAAGGGGACCTGCAGCTGACTGAACCCTGGTGCCCAAAGCAGGATTAACTATTCCCATAACAAATCAACAGTCTGTCAGGGCTGTCCAGCAGGGAAAGCGGTAAGTGTTAATAAAGCTATCCGGCTATAGTAACTTAGCCTGAGTAATGTCACCCTGTGAAATATGCCCTGCATTTTAAGCTTTTATTTATTTATCCCCATAAGGTCACTGACAACAGCACATTAGGGTTGTTTTTCATGCCTTATATTTTGAATAAGTATTATGGAACTTGGTGTGGTTCAGCCTGCTGTGATTATAGTGTTATCTTTTTGTATTTTCACATCCTATTTATTGTGTTAACTTTTGTACCTTTATAGGGTTTACATGGTATATCTCTTAGTGTTGGGGGAAATAGAGAATAAACTGGCGGTAATTTACACCAGGCCTCCCCGCCTCTTGGCTTTCTGGGGGTGTGTGCATGCGATATGCACTGAGAAATGTCATGTGTGTTCCACGTTTCTGAACTCGCACCCTAACAAGGGGTCTGCTTCTTGACAAACCTTTCTCTCCAACAACAATCCAGAATGCCAGCCTTTCATAGTGAATGTAGAGGAACACAGTGTATCAAATTTAATGTCCTCTTTTCTTAATTAAATAAAACTGACTTTTACTCAATATCGAAGCGTAGTTTTCCTTTTCTATAAGGCATGAACATTTGCTGCGTTGTGACTAACGACTACACATCTTATATGGGTGTTCATGGCTGAAAGCGATACTAGCCCTGGTGAATCACCTCTTTGCAGATATTGTTAGAGTTTTATGTCTAAAGAAATATGTGTTTGTGTAGTACTGAGCATAGCAACTATAAATCCCATTTCCAGCATGTCCTCTATAAAATTTGAAGGTATGCATAGCCTGTCTCTGCACTGTTTATTTTGATTCTTACATGCTAAAGGTCACCACACTAGCAAACACACCATACTCTGCAATCAGAATCACACTGGGTATTGTGTGTGCATCACAATAATGAAAGACAAACGTAATCCTATTCAGTTTCTTCTCGAATTTGCCAAATTCCCTGATGTCAGCCGATTCATGAGTCTCCATATAATTTCACGTTTCCTTGCACGAGGACATCCTGTCTCTTTTCCAGCAAATCCTGGCATGCATCTGCGCTGGAAACTTCAAAGTCACACATCTCCTTCTTATCTGAAGTCTCTTAAACCGTCTGCAGCGAGACATGAAATCCCAGCGGAGAGCTGTTAAGAGCAGAAGTACAAAACCATAAATCATCTGAATGATTAGGCCTGAAGTCTGTGTCATTGCCTGACAGTTACATTTAACAAGCAAGGTGGGGGGGGGGGGTCTCGCTCGTTGACGGAGGAATGAGCTGCAGCTGTGTTCCTTTGGTCCGGCACCTCCACGCGTCTGTGATCAGAAGCTGGTTTCCGCATGTCATTATTGCACTTGTTAATTGCTAAAGCCAGGCCGGTCTCGCGTTTCACATTCAGGTTTTTTTTGGCAGACGGGGAGGGAGAGAGGGGGCAGGGGACACCCGCCATGAGGCAGAGGGCCAAGCGGGAGCAGTCTGGCAGCTGACAGGATGGCCGAGGCGGGGAAGAGAGCGAGCCAGAGAGCGTGCGGACCATCCTGCAGATAGAGGAGCCGATCAGGTGAGGAGAGCCACGCCAAGGCGGGGGGGGGGGGGCGGTGTATCCACTCACCTGTGGAAAGACCGGAGATGCCTTCACGAGAAGGAGAAAAAACTATTTGTAAAGGCTGGATTGCATTGTGTCAAGAAGGCAGCTTCCCTTTAGTGACAAAGAAAGCAAAGAGGGGTGGATCAAAAGCTGGGCTGAGCTGGCAAACCGCCTGTGACCGCCATGTGTGTTCCTGCTAAAGGAGCAAATGGGCAAATGGAGTAATGAGTGAATATCAATCTGATGGCCCCCCCTTCATGAGCAAGTGGTCAGAGGATGGATGGATGGATGGATGGATGGATGGATGTTCAAACATTACATTAATGCTCTCACACAACTCATTATAATTTATGCCTTCATTTAGGGGTGAATTTTATGTGTTTCTGTGATGATCAGAGGTGAGACAGCCAGACTGGCTTTACTCATGCATCGCAGCCCGAGATCTCCTACAATTTGAAATGTAGTGTCTGAATCCGCAGACAGACATTTAATTTTTTATTTTTTCTGTGTACGTATCATATGTATTTCCAAATACACAGTGCAGGTATTTGCAATGTATGCAGAGTATCGTACTTTAAGTACTTCCCTTTCAAACACCGTAATATCATTTAATACAATGTAATGGCCAAACATTCCTCACAGAGCAGAGGTGCATCCTTACTGAGCTGTATGGTGTCCAGACTAGCAGTCAGGGACACATCCGTTGACTTGGCCGAATGAGATGATTTGTGTCGCATTCTTTCTTTGCTCTTTTTAAAAAAAAATATTATTGTTAAGTCTATTATTGCAAAAAATGGAACTACCTACATCTTTCCTGAGGAGTCCTGTTCATAATCCACAGGAATGAACAAGTACACTAATTAACTAAACCGTATTCCTGGTCTTAGGGATGATGTATTGCCATTTTACACAGTATTAGAATGATACTGGGAAAGCAGCTCCCTGATGTTGCAAACACAACACAGGACAAAATATGTAACAATGTGTACAAAATAGTCAATAACATGTGCAAAGTACAGATGGATAGGAGTTATATGGTGGAGTTCTTTAGTGCCAGGTTACCATACTGGAGTAAAATCTGCCCTTAAGTCTGCTGGTGTGGACTTTGACTGCCCTGTGTCTTTCAGTGGATGGCGGGAGTTGAAACAAATGGTGTCCAAGGTGCGATGCATCACCAAGTATGTCTACGGCTCTGAAAAGACAGTGAGAGTTTTGGACGTCTTGCAGGGAAGGTAGCAGAGTCAGTAATGATACTGGTAAAGTAACTTTAAGAGCATTAAGGCCGTGTTGCTTACCAAGGGCTCTCTGCTTTCCCCCTCTCTAAGTCCTTCTCCCTAATTGTGCTGCATGAAAGCAATGGTATGCAAATGCATTCCTACCTTCCTGGTCCTGAATGTCAGCACTGACCTCCTCCATACGACGGTTCCTTGCTACTGTAAGTCAATTTTTTGACCTTGCTTCTGGAAGAACAGTTCCTAAGGTGTTAGGTCTGTATAGAGGCAAAAAAGTCCTGTCAGATGAAAAATATACTTCACTTGTCCCCTGGGGATATAATTTCCGATCTGTTGTTATATATTCTGTATTTATATCCCAAAATGATGCACATTTTTAATATTTTTTTGAAATATGAAATTTAAAATTATTCACAGCAGACGTAAGTACAAATTTTAAGGCTAATATTGGGGTCACTGCCATTTATTAGGACTCTATTAAAATAAGACAGAGCTGACATTTTCTAGCAGGATCTCAGTGAACCTGGACCGTTCAGACTCATTTTCATACGCTAATCCCAGAGCAGCTTTAGCTATGTTCTTTCAAACTTTGCGCTACTGAATAATTTTCTTATTTCGTTATACACTCACCTAAAGGATTATTAGGAACACCTGTTCAATTTCTCATTAATGCAATTATCTAAGCAACCAATCACA
>JAODKC010000001.1:27679746-27699996 GCA_026777985.1 Mormyrops attenuatus
ACAAATCTCCATCAACTGCAAGATGCTATCCTATCAATATGGGCCAACATTTCTAAAGAATGCTTTCAGCACCTTGTATCAATGCCACGTAGAATTAAGGCAGTTCTGAAGGCGAAAGGGGGTCAAACACCGTATTAGTATGGCATTCCTAATAATCCTTTAGGTGAGTGTATACATGTGATATAAAAGAACCAGAATTTTTATTCGCCGAGTACAAAACGTACAAGGCATGACATATCAATTACACGGACAATTAAGCATATATCGAGAAAAAAAAAGAATAAAAGTAAAATAGAGGTCATAAAATAGATATAAAATGTCCAAATAAGAAAACATGTAGACAAATTAATAAGGTGAGACAACCTTAGCTTGAGGTATGTATACTAGAGCTTAAGAAGATGCAAGAGTATGTAAAACACGTGCAACGAATGATTGTATACGAAGCAGTGTGTTTATAGTGTGTCCATATTTAGCAGGGGCAATGGTCTTGGGAAAGAAGCTGTTCGGGTGGCAATTAGTCCATGTGGACAGGTTTTCAGGCAGAGGGAGCTGACAGCCAATCATGTTCTCTGCACAATTTGCTGTAGTCTCTAGATCAATGCTGCAGAGCTGAACCAACCTGGAGGATATAATAAGTGATACTATTCCAGCCGTGTCGAATGTAACCATCACCTTCTACGATGGCTTTCATTTCTCCAGCAGGTTCAAAAAGCACAGGTGTTGCTGTGGTGGTGATGTAATTGTCCCATTTGAGGTCACGTTGGATGGTTTTACTGAGAAATTTGAAGTGTCTCATGTCAGTGTTTCTCAACCTGGTTCTTGGGGACAACGAGACGGTCCACGTCTTTGCTCCCTCCCAGCTCCCTGCCAGACAGTCTATATGTTGCTTCCTACCCAGAGCTAAGGAGGGAGCAAAAACATGGGCCGCCTCGGTGTCCAAAGGGGCTGGTTTGAGAGACTTTGTCCTATATGACCTAGGGAGGTGGTGGAGTTTTCTATGATCAATTCCGGTGTATTTTTGCATGTTCACCTTGCTGACGACACACCACGACACCAGTTCACTTACTTCCTTTCGGTAGCTATTTTTGATGAGTCCAGTCAGCGTGGTGTCATTTGCAAAGTTAAGGAGTTTTACAGAGTTGCTTATATAAGTTTATATAAGCTATCTATATGTATTGTACAACATATTTAAAGATCTCTGATACAAACCTTTAACACTTGTCTATCCCTTCTGAAAAGTGATATATTCGTAGCTGAAGTCCGTCTTGTTTTGGTTAACATTTTGGAATCCGAGTACAGCTGCTCCAGACTGCCATCGCATAGCTGCATTGGGTAACAGTTGTTAGTTGTTTACTGTCTTTCTCAGATTCTTAGGCATTCAAACTGCCCAAAGCTAAGTGTTGGCAAGTGAATGAAGACAAGGAGGACTGAGGACCTTAAGTACCCTAAAACTATTTTTCTTTTGATTCCCAATGGAAAAACAACCAAACTTCCATACAATCTCAATATCTTATTTGAGTTATATGCACACAGCTTCATCCATACTTTTCTTGTACCTGCTTGCCCTGGTCAGGGGGGTCTGGAGGCTATCCTGGAAGCTTTGGGTGCAAGGCAAGGAATAACCCAGGATGTGGTGCCGAACCATCACTGGGCACACTCACCTGCCATTCACAATTTGGCAACTCCAGGTCACCTTAGCCTGTTTTGGGACAGTGGGAGGGCTGGGGATCATAGAACCTGGAGGAAACCTCATGACATCACCGGGAGAGCATGCAAACTTCACACACATGGAGCCAGAGTAGAGAGCTGAACCCAGGTCCCTAGGGGCAGGAGGCAAGAGTGTTAACCACTGTGGCACCACATCCCCCCATAATGTGACTTTATATAACAAACAAAAGCAGAAGCCATTTTTGTAATGAGTAATAATCACACTCAGTGTCTGTCAACTTTTATTAGAAACCAAGGGGTTTTTATGCTAATTGGTTTGGCTTGAGAAAAAGTCAAAGGCAAACTTCCTCTGTAAAACATGTGTATTTGAAAAAGGATTCAAAGGAAGTATGCTTAGATATGGCAGAAAGTCCTCTGTTGGAGACGCCTTCACCAGCACCCCGTGTTGCACTCTCAGGCCCCACAAAGCGTTCACAATCCGCCCAGATGTGAGGAAAGCGCTACTCTTCCCGTAAATGCTACAGGTAGTCCATTTAACGGTTCTCGCTCAAGTAGGCCCAGACCAGACATAATAGCTTGGATGGCTAATTAATTTCTGCTAGGCAAGCTTCACGCTGAGATCAAACACGTAATGCTCAATCATGGCACCTCCAGCACAGGGGCCTTTGCCGTACGTGTTTCCATGTGAAGAGACCTGGAAGAAGCCAAGAGAAACACTAGCATAAGGTTTGGATTTCCGAGACGGAGGCTGTAAATTACACAGGAAGTCCTGATAGCCACTTGTAACGAGACGGTCACACAGCAGCCTTTCTCTCCCACTCCACCTAGGTAGGGAAGGACAAAGCCTGTGGAACCTGTGAAGGGTTGCAGGGTCTCCTTAAAGGATAAGCCCTTTTTTGGCCAAGGTGAGGTTTGGCTTTCATTACCAACTCGTTAAAGGGCCAGGTTGTGTGACTGGAATTCCCACAGAGTGGGGGAACGCAGCCGGGGGTCGGGTCTGTACCTTTTGTTCTCCACATGTTATGGCAAGCTGTTAACCAGTTAGCCCAGGGCGATGCTGGATGATGGCACCACCACGGGTGTGAGCGACGAGGCCTCGTTACACCCGAATCTGTCACCGTCTTCTCACACGTGGCTGTTTTTAGCACCGCAGCACATTCTTAAACATCTCGAGACGTTATTCCAAATCATTTTCCTGGCTGTCTGAGACCCACATTCCCCCACTGGCTTGCACCTATTCGCCATGTTGCAATGTTAACCTGATAAGTAGTAGTATTTTTAGTATTTGGTGGATTCATTTATTTGCGTAACACAGTATACAGTTCGATCTATTTATAAAATCTGGATATTTTATTGGAGCAAAATTTGGGTTACAAAAAAACTATTCAAAAATACGTTTTTTTAGTTTGTGACTGTTTTTTATTACTGGTTAAATTTATATGTAACCAATGAAAAGCAAATTACATGGACACTGAAGACAGAACTGCATACATATAGGGACATTTATAGAATAAGTCCATCCAAATTTCGACCTCTTCTCCTTCACAGGGTCACAGGACTTGGAATAAATGCATTACTCAAATCATCAGCATCTGCCCTAAGGTTCTCAGTTGTCTTTTGTTAATTGACATTTTCAGCTTATTTCATCAGTCTGCCTGTTAGGTTAAGAGTCATGGTTGTCTTACCCGTTTTCGAGTTCAGCCTCAGCTTCCAGTGCACCGCTGCTGCTGTCATTCTGTCTTCTGGCAAAGTTCTTACCTCAGTTTGAGCAGGCACACCATGGGTTCCTTCCAGAATGAGGCTCCATCAGTCCATAAATGAGGGCCCATAAAAGCCCCAATTGTTGACTATCTAATACAGGCTTACGAAAAGTCGAGAGCACTTGCAAAGGATTGTGGGCCATCACAGGGCATATTAAGGGAAACATCAAGACACCAAACTTTGGAAAGATTAAACCCAAAACACAGGGAGAACAATTCTGCACAAAAATTGTCTGGGCAGTAATTAAACTCATTACGAAGGTGCAAGGCCACGGTGCCACCAATAACACATCCATCCATCCATCCAGCCATCCTCCTTTATTCTTCCCACCATTTATCTGGTACAAGGCCTGTGTCCTATTTCATCCTGCCATGGGCATCTGCTGTGTAAACATAAAACACATCAAATTTCATGGCGTCTGCATATGGTGATCTCATATTTTCGTTCACAGCACAGCTGCCACAGTAGAGACATTGTTACTGTTCATGTACAGTCAGTGGCTCGGTGCTAATTTACAGCCTGCTTCAGCCAAGTAATCGTCTGAAATATGACTCTCTGGGCTCGGGTGACATCTCAGCCCGTCATCCAGGTATGCAGAACAGATGAGGTACAAAAATAATTACCCACGGAAATAGCTATATTTAATATAAAATATGTGTCGTAAAATATAAGCAAATGAACAGTGATGCTTTGTTACGGGAGAGAATTTAGCTGTGGATCTCTAAGAAGGGAAGATTTTTATAAAAGTTGAAAATCTCATTTCCTGACCTATTTCTCAAACTGTAAGAAAACGGGTAATGTAAAGAAGGAGATAATGTAGTTTACCTTACACAAACTGTATTTGAAGACCACGTAACTGAAACAGATTAATATTTATATTTTTCATAAAACATTGAATTATTCAAGTATTATACAGCTGAAGAAGCAAAAATCTGCGTTTCTAATCAACTTTTGGACGCTTGCATGCGAACAGCTCGTTGCATGCTATGGAAACGGCAATTAGTTGATTTTAGCTAAGCGCAGCCTTCAGCGGGACGTTTTATCTCCTTGTTGAATAAAGATCAGACTAAGAAGTGGTGTCTCGTTAAGCTTTGTTAAATGTTTAATCAGATGCAGGAATAACAACTTTACATGATGTTTGAGCAAATTGGTTAAGGATGACTATTATCCATTTGGGTGTGTGAATACCGTTCAGGGAGCTTTGGTAAAGCCTGTCATTGTCTTCAGCCGATTTTGTAGTACTTCTACTTATATAAATGATAAATGTACATAAGAAGTCATGAAAGCATGTAACATTAAAAGCGTACTCTGGGTCCAATCACATTTCCTTACAATTTGTGTTTCCTAATTCTCAACAATGTATCTCTTTCCCTAGTAAGGACTAAAGTACAATTTTACTGTAATAAAATTATTTTCTACCAATATCACTTATAACCCTTCTTGGCAACACTGTTTTCCCCAGTCGTAGCATTAGTATTTGATGTCTGCGGCATCGCTACTTGCAGCCAGTGAAATATAACAGAAAATACATTATATCTATATTTTGGGGACTATTTTAAATGGAAAACAAAAAAGATCAAATACTTAGAAGGTTACAAATACAAGAAATACAATAGAAGGTTAAAACTAGACTTAAATATATGAAACAAACAGCATGGACAAATCACCTCATTATTCCAAGAGCTATATTGATGAGACCAACTTGTAAGCAAATAAAAAATGTTCCCCAAGGGACGTAAAATGGCACAGGAAAGAAGGTGTCCATCTGAGCTAAAGGGCAGTCTTTGGCACCTCATTTCCTAAGGTAGAGGCTTTGATTGCTCACAGACTTTGCATCAGATGGGAGACCCTCCCCAGTGCTGACTGTCAGGGCAAATGAGGACGAGAAAAGCTGGGGGGGGATTGAGTGCGAGGCCTCCAGAAGACGCAAGGCATGGGGGTGGTCTGTGTAAGTAGCATGGTGAGCGGGTGCCAGTTCTTTGTGTTTGTGTCATGGACCTGCTTTGGCAAAACTGGCTCAGACCCAGCTGGGTGATGTTCAATTCTGTTTGATTTTTAGGGCAGTACTTCAGAATTCCCGCACTGCAGCTGAGCGCGGGGGGGGGGGGGGGTCAGGTGAGCGCCGCATGCAACAGAGCAGCAAACACCACTGATGCATAGCTGGCCATGGAATTAGTGGCGCGCTTATATGCTTTTGTTTCAAGGTGAAGGAAAACGTATTAATAATTTTGCTGACGATATACAAATTACCCTAGAGGTTTATCTATCAAGTTGCTTTTTTTCCAATAACTATAATACAGCATACACACACATCAGTTGTGCTATTCATAAGCACTTGACACAAAATTTTATTTAAAGGTCCCAAAGGACTTTAAAAACCATGAACTGGCTGATATCTTGGAGGTCAACTGTAAACGCTGTGAAAACTGCTGGATGCTGCATTTATTTCTTAAATCCCCATATACATGAGTATAAGTGTAGAATTTGATGCATGCTACATAACCCTGAGCCTAGATCACAGGAAGAAAATACTTAATGATAAGTATACTCTGCTATACTCCAGTCAAATCCTACAGTAATATGTCTCATAATGAACAAGGACCTTTGTGTTTGTTTAAAAAAGATTTTAATTTAGGGATGGAGGTAGGTTATCCATTTTAATTTGTAGTGTTTGTATACAGTTATGCAGTTTTCCTGCAAATAAGCAATAAAATCAACATGATGATTATTAACCAACTGTAGCCAATATAATATTCATAATCAAGTAAAGTTGCGATGAGTGAACACAAAATCGTTGCTTGCAATCTCTTATTTTCAGTGATATATCAGCCAATGAACATGCTGTGGCAGACAGGTAGACTCCATTATCCTATTACTGTAGGTGCATGAATACTGCAGATAACTGTGTCTGGTTGGCCAACTCTGACACTGGAACTGGTGACCAAGATGATCACCACTTTGGAGCCTGTAGTTTTGGCACCAATTCATCTTGATCCCCAGGTTCCTTCAGGCAAAAATAATTAACAAAAAAAAATCAATCCAAACCCGTGTAATCGCTTACGTTTTGTCTCATTATGGAGAGAGCTGGTCACTAGGAGTAGGGTGGACAAAGATGCATGGAGTTGAATGATACAATGAAGTGTGATTTTTAGAGCGGTGTTTTACAATCCAGTCCTCGGGGACCCACAGTCAGTCCACGTTTTTGCTCCCCCTGAGCTCCTGACCTGACAGTCCACATTTTTGCTCCCCTGGCATTGTTTAGTTTCGAAACCCAATAACAGTACAAGAAAAAAACATTTTATAGGTATATTTCATTGTAAAGCATGTAAATATCATCTGAAAAACATTACTGGGAATAGTGCATCAAAATAACTTGGCTACTTGTTAAACATGCAAAATTCGCTGGGATAAATGCAAAAATAAATATAAAATACATAATATACTAAGATATAAAGAAATGCAACTTGTAAAATAAACTAACTAAAAGTCTATTTGTTACCAAAAATAACATGCAAAGCAACGCTTTTTAAAGCTTTTGTATTTTATATTATTTACTTAACAATAAATTTAAAAAACAAAAAACGCACAGAAGAACACAAAAAAGAAAAAGAATGACAAAAGTGAAACCATATTAACCGAGAAATAAACAGAAAAGTAATTCCAAGGTGGCGGTTCGAGCACCAAATGCCCTGCTGACTTTACGGAATCAAGAGTCTGCAACACTTACCCAGGCCAGTGAAAGCATAGCTTGAACGTTTTATTTTCTGTGTGTTCCAATTGCCGTTCCCTTTCCCGAATCACACATATTGCTGCCGTAATTTGAAACAGCATCAGTGACTCTGCAAAGGTGTGTTGAAATCACAAAGAACAGCCCTCTTACTCTTTACCCCAGAAGGCAGTGGAGAAAGGTGTGCAACCCCGGAAATTTGCTACCACTGGAAATGATGATAGCACCTGCTCAGTGATGCAGCCAGTGAAATAGCTGGAGGAGAGGATATGACAGCAAACTATGGTAATAAACTGTCCTGATCTAGAGGGAGTACAGCATTATGGGTGGCAGAGCTTGGGCCAAATCCACTCCTGGCTGAAATTTCCTCCGGCGCTGCTAGTGACCTCTCAAGTCAATAAATGAAATTACACTCTCGGTACCTTAAAGGCTATTTTCATGTCAGGCCATTCATTGGTGCTGTGTAAATTAGCAGAAGCTTTAGCCCCTGGGTGCTCTTTTCCTCATTACTTCCCCCTCAGACGGAGGTAGGTCTCACAGCATTGACTTTCCTCCTAATCTCATGCCTACTTTCATGCTGAATCCCAAGTGCATGGAGCTGAATGGCATGGAGCAGGTGGTCAGGAGCAGGCAGGGAGGTGCCGCTGTCCTGTGAGGCATTCCTGCTGTAATTACATTATCTGGCTGATTACCGAGCCCAAGTCCTGTCATCTTGCTCTACCTCATGCGTGACCACTGGAGTACAGAGGCCCTTCCGGTATTCTGGAATCTTGCGGTAAACCCTCACTCGCTAATACGTTCAAAAATCGATGTATTATCTAAATAAGTTTCATGTGTCAGAAAAATTATGGCAAGTGCACATTTGGCATCATTCATTTAATTAGTCGCTTAATCAAGAATAATTAATTAAGGGCTAGATCGTAACTGAAATCAGCCTATACTGGGCTAGGATTAAGATTGGGGAGTCTTGAATTCAAGCCTTCTTGGTACAACTTACTTTATTATTATTTATGTAATTTATATTTATATAGGCAGTCCCCAGGTTATGAACAATTATATTTTTTAATGTAATAGGCTTGGCAGTCCGTTTGTAAGTACAAGTTGTCCATAAGACATTCTTAACCTGGAGACTGCCTGTAGTATTATTGTATTATTGATTAATGACTGATGTCTTCAGGATAGGTAGCATTACATCACATAGTCAAGCCAGTCTCTGTACTCATATCCTGGGTAACACTGTGAAGTTCACTGTCCTTTTCTGCTTAAGAGGTTCTTGGTGAAAGATAAACGCAATAGACAGAAACACAACTTTTAAGAGATAAGTTGGTAATAGTACATATACCTACAATCCATTGGTGGTGCAGCCCGGAATCATATGCTTGGTCCAATTTGCAGCTTCCAGGGTGACGGAGAAGGAGTAGAAGAACAGGATGTGAGCCTATGGTGGAGCCCAGCGTTGGGGAGCAGAGTCAAAGTGACCCCCGGCGCTCCCAGTTGAGATGTGAAGACCTGCGAGGTCCAGGCCGCTTGTTTGAGGGACATGACCCTTTGTAAGGCCAAGTGAACAGGAGGAAGTCATCTCTCAAGACAAAGAATGAGGCATAATTAGGGCTATAAATATTGCCACTTACACGCCACTAAGAAAGAGACTTATTAGCCTCCTCCAAGGGTAATTAATCTTGTTCCTTGGAAACGGTGCCAGGCGCTAAGGGAGTGAGAAAGGATGGGATGGTCGTTTAACAGCTGATTTCGTGCAGTCTGGGTATAGCTTTATAATGAGGAAGTATAGGTAGGAGTTAACAATGATCACGTAGGGTTTAACAGTGATATCATGTATATCATCACATGTGTATTTATATATACACAACAATGGACCAATGAATCATGAAGATGTGGAAAAATCAAGGATTGTGATTAAATTATAACATTTTAAGTATGGTTGGTACCCAATATGTCTGTCCTAAATAGATCTATGTGTGACAAGATGCACGTTGAAAATCTGGCTTAACGTTGTACTGCATCCGTCCATCAATCCATCCATCCCTCAATTCATCCATTTTCCTTTAACTTCTTGCTCAATACAAGCTTGTAGCCTCTCCCAGAAACCATGGAGCTTTCTCCAGGCAGGACAGAGTATCAACGGCATGTAAGGCCATCATAGCATCATAGGGCACATTCAAGCTCACATTATGGAACATTAAGGCCTGTAGATATGCCTCATAGTTTACTGTATAACTCTATACACAAGTATACAAAAGTATTATGCAGTCAAAAATGTTTATCTATTTATCTGAGTAGAAGGTGTTTATTTGCTTTGAAAAATAAACACAACGTTAGAACATATGCAAATTTACATTATCACAATAAAAAAATAAAAATTTCTTCTGTTCTCTAAAAGTTACTGATATCTTGTCGGATGGCTAGGTGAACACTGATTTGGGCGCCCAAACCTGTCCTCAGGAATGTCTCAGTCATTCCATGTACTCACTAAATTCTGCCCCCAGCTCAGTTAATTAATTAATTAGATAACCCAAAGAAGCATTGATTAGCTAATACATGTCTTAATATTCTTATACATTGTATTTATTACTGTTCTTTTTGCACTATGACCAATGAGAATGATATTTCATCTCAATGTATGACCCAGCATTATAGAGCTGAAGGTGACCATAAAGATACTTTGACTTGACTTTTTTCATTTTGTTACACCCTCATAATATGGCAATATAGTATAATACTCAATATTAATCTGGCTTTAAAAAAGAGATATAAGTGAAGAAATGACAGGTAGCAATGGTGTAAGCTTAGAGAACTGAGCACTTTGACCGTTTCAGACAAAGAGCCTACATCTGGATACGCAGTGCCCAACATAAGTAGGTTTTATTCCCATCTAGGCCTGTATGACTCAATTAAGCTACTTTATTTGATTAGCCCCGTGTTGAGACGAACGTCTGTCCCTGCCATTTGGTGCTACTTAGCTGCAGTAATAAAATCTGCACCACTTTCCTAGTCTGCTAGTTTGCCCCAGGCCAGTTCCAGACCTGTAGGCAGTAGGAAGTTAATGTCAACTGTAGGCAGTGCTCGAGTTGTAAAAATATTTCAAGGGGGGATGGTGGGAGTCAAATCTTTGTGGGCTGGGGGGTCCTCACGATAAAATTTGCTGATTAGCAGATTACCGATTATAAATTTTTCTGAGCCGATCACAGATGTAAAAATTTGCTGATTTCAGTGGTTCAGATTAAAAACTATTTTGGTCCGGAGTCTGCAAGTTGAGTGCCCCCCCAATACAGTTTTTACCTTTACATGAGTGAAACTGCATTGGACAATTTGGGGGGATGGTGAGGAGTGATGGAATATTTTCAAAGAGCAAGATTTTTGTACACCCCTGACAACTCAAGTCTAGACTAAAGTTCAAGTCAATGGTGCCATTTATGTTATTAACACTGACTATATCATTCACTTAAAATGTAGCTATATAAGCTAATTATGTAGCATGCTTCTTACCATCGATAAACCTATGCTATTGATTTTTGATATTTTCTGTCGTAGAAACACTTGGTCCTGATGACGGATGGCTCCGTCAGAGTTTGTGCTGAACTTGTGGGTCGGGTCATGCTAAATGACATACAACTGAGGATATAATTACCTTCTCGCAGAGGCCAATTAGAGGGGATACCGCTCGTCAGTTTTATCGGGCAAGACACATGAGACTTGCAGCCGGCAAGCAGCGCCTGGGTTATAAATGGTGATTTGATCTTTTATTTTTAAACCATGCCCTAGTGATGACAGAGTTTCCTGGAATCCACTTGTCACGTTGGATGCAGGTGACTTTAATATGTTTTTTTTTAGGTCATCACGAGAAACAGATCTCTTGAAATGTGTTTCCAGGATTGTCTTATAAATTGAGATGGAACGAGCAGCAGATTCTTGCAGCTACTTGAGCAGAGAGGAGCATGTGCTGAGAATGTGATCTCCCTGCTCCCTGTCCTCAGTCTCAGAATAGCCCTTTACATACTCACCCCCTTGAGATACCACCAAAACCACGCTCCTGTTTCATGTAGAGAACGTTTTGTATTGTGATATGTCCTGGGGGGGAATGGTGGCTTCGCTGATTTCAGATAACCGTCCACAAATGTTGTGGTTTCGTCTGTTATGTTCATACATGCAAATAGCCTCTACTCAAAACATACCCAGACTGTCAAGTAATGTGGGCCAAAATCCAAAGAAGTGAAATGGTTAGTGGTATATCTTGTGTATATATCAGACTAACTCCTTTAAGCTTTGAAGGGATGGTAAAGCCAGTGAAATGGCCATATAGTAAGCACATCATTTATTGCTAATAGACTTGCTGTTTGAGCCCCTAGTTATAATGCTCTTCAACCTCGTGGTGTTTTAAATGTGACCTTAGCAGTTGGGGTATGGCTGTCAGCTGCCAAGTGGCTGCTGGTGTTTAACCGGCTGTCGATTTCTGTCTTTGTCCAGAAGCAGTGGTGCATAGTGATCAAATTCTGGCGCTGTAAGGTGTCCATTCAAAGTCTGATGATTCACTCATATGACAAAAACAGGCTTTCTTTGTCTAAATAAATAAATATAGATCAGATTTCAAAAGTATGAGTAAGCTTGTGCAGCACTTTTTTGCGGGAACTTTTTTTTAAATCTTGGATAGCTATATTTAGCTCTGGATCTGAAGTCCATCATCACGTTTTTAATTTTGACTCTCCAAAGTTCCCAGAAGCCTTCTGGAATGACTTCTCTGGTACGGTTTCTATATATTTCACGCCGCTCTGAAGTTGAACCCACCTGTGTGCGTAAAGTGAGACCCCGTTTGCTTGACATGCCTGGAAAGTGCTCTCACCAAGATACTTCACTCAGCACTGACAGAAAGGGCATGAGGTGATGATAGATCCACAAACTGGTGATGCTAGAGTGTGAGAGCAAGCCTTCCAGAAAGATTAGCCACCTGGAGAAAGCTGAGGTCACAGTTACACATCTACTCGCTGTGGATATAGGAGAAACTGTGGGCTAGGGTGCTCGTTTCAGAGGAGTGTTATCCTGGACGTGTGCCCTGGAGGTAAGCCCATTTGTGTCGTTCTGATTTTGGCAAGCCAGGCTGTCTTGCTGACGCCACACACGTCGGTCCCACACGGGCCCCCCAAACACGTGCCGCCAAACACGTGCCCTGCCCCCCAGCTGCCTCGTCCTTCGGTTCCCCTCTCTGCCAGCTGTGTCACATTCTTCCACATCATGGGGGTGTAGATAAGCACATTCCTCACAAGAGCAGCAAGCCCCAGAAAACTTCATCTATCAATCTATTTGATTGTTAAGAAATCATCCCTCAAGTCCTCCTTCTCAAAACTGTAGCTAAGGTTCAAACGTTAGACCCTATGAGGACACTAATGTGGGTGACCATGGGGGTAGCACTTTATCCTCGGACATTTAGGGTTGCGGTTTCGAGTCCTGACCCCGTGTGTCGAGTTTGCACGCTGAGCCTGTATTGCTTCTTTTGTTGGTACTCTGATTTTCTCCCGTAGTCCAGAAACATGACGGCTAGCGACTCTAAATTAGCCACGGTGTCTAAACACAAGCCCTGCGATAGACTGGCATCCTGTCTAAGGTGTTCCCAGCCTGTGCTTCCCAGAATAGCACCCAGGCTCACACTGACTGTGTACTGAATACATGCTTTTGGAAAATGGATGGATAAAGTCAATGGTCATTCACGCTAAGATTATTCTTCTTACATATAATATTAAAAATAACTGAGGATCTTTAAGAAAAGAACTTTCTTTATATCTCAGCAGAATGTCATTATGCGATAAACATGAGAACTTGTTTTTAAATGATGTTATGTGTAATAGCTGTCACACCTTGTTGAGCCATCCCTCTGGACCACTTGTCATGTCCTTGGATCCGGGTGACCAGGAGCGAGGCACATGGCCTGCTCTGGTTTTCATCCAGCCGGTGTAGATTTCGCCTCTTTTAAACAGGATCAAGTTTTGTTTTTAGTTTTTTTTTTGCATGCATGGACACAATGAAATCCAGTTCTTTTAAAGGTAGGAGGTGAGTCGAGACACAGAAGGCACGTGTTTCGCTAAAGAAATCGTCGGACAATGAATGGTGAGCGAGTGGCGGCAGCGGCAGCGGCAGCTCGACTCCAAATGGCGCGATTATATAAACCGCTCCACTTGGCACGGAGACCCTGTCTGTAACCACAGCCAAGGCTGTGCCGCCTGCCAGCTCTACATCGGGCGCGATCTGCGGGAAGGGAAGACGACTATACCCGTGCCAAGCGGTGACATCACAGCCCTTTATCCCCGAAACAAAGTGGAGGCTGCGCTTCCTCCTTCCTGCTGTACCCGACCACTCAGCTTCTTCTCGACCAGATTAAAAAGGTAGCTAAAACCAAGGGGGTGGCGTGGGGTTGGGGGCTCTGTGGGGGTCTGGCCACACAGAACAATACCCCCACTATTACGGGTTGCGTGTCATTCATGAGTCGGGAAGCCCGGTGTTACAGTGAGGTCTACCCATATGGAGCCAGATACTTTACTGTAAGGCTGCTTCAGAGAATCATCCAGCAGGGGCAACCTTGGAAAAAACGCACCACACATGTGGTTACACACTAAGGGGCTTAGGGGAAACTGCGAACGTCAGGGGGACAATCAAACACAGCATAAACGCAGCTGGGGGTGGGTCGTGTCCCCCTCCTAAGAGCTGTGGTGAACCAGCCTTACCGACCAAGAGCCTTTATTAACTTTATTAATGATTCAGTGTGAGAGTAGCATGCCCTGATACGGTGGCCCTTAAAGGGGGGGGGGGGGGGGGTTAGGATTAATAAAAGGGCCCCTGATTTACACAGCCCAAACGTGCAGGGAGATGAATCGGCGCCTCTGAATTGCTCATAAAGATGGACTGGCATCCCACTGCCTCAAACCCTCTGTTGATTGTATTACAGGTGACCCTGTACAGCAGTGTTTACTGCTCCCTTCCAGCTCCTGATAGGAGCTTTTCGACTAACTGTGGACAGTCTGGCAGGGAGATCGGAGGCAGCAAAAACCTCGACCGACTATGGGTTCTCGAGGACTGGATTGGGAAACATTACTATGCAGGATAAAAGAGGATGGAGGGATAGATCCCTTTACTCAGTCTTGTGGTGAATCATCAACAAAAACTGGTTCATTTGGACTGTCTGATTTTTTTCAGTGCGTGTTATTATCTTTTTCATTGTTTCTATTCTTTGCACTACAACACCCAATACGCGCCCTTTGTGATAAAGTTTAAAGCGGCATCCTGAGAGATGCCGGTCACTCACGGGCCTCAGGGTACACTGCTGATTGTCTTCCTTCAGCTCCACTGAAGCTATTGTCAGTGTCGGTTCTAGGTTTACCTGGCGCTCCAGGTGTGAGCCAGTTGCGCAATGAAAGGTAACACACAAAAAAAACATCTGCAGACATCGAGCCCCCTTGATGAGCCCCATTCTCACTTTAAAGGGCTTCATCACAGCCGGAAATGAAGGAACGGGAAACGCTGTTAGGCGTTTTGTTCCTCCGCTTGGCTAAACTACTGAGCACACTCTGTCATGCAGATATATAGCTTCCTGCCTTGTAACTGGGACCTCCTTCAGCATGTGACGCCATTAATTCAGTAGCCCGGCGTTAAGATGAATGCTGACGAGAAGAGGAGATGCCATCGCCATGGCGACGGTCGATCCCTGAGCCTTCCGCAGCTAGCTGAATGCTCATTAGGTGACGGTGTCAGTAATTCTGGCACATTATGCATTGCATCACGGAGCTTCAGTAAACATCCATGAGTCTTAAGGTCCCTCCATCTACATAGTTGATGAGTTTCTCGCCTCCTTGAAATGGCTAACACACTCTGCGGTGGGTCATTATCGTTCATCACGGCTGCTTTGCATTAGCCGTTAAGAAATGGGGGCTTGTCCACAGTTTCATGGCTCGAAAGATGGTAGTTATCTAGGGCTTTGGGCTGTTTCCTTTGTGTTGTCCTGATTTCACATCTGATTTCATTCCCCAAAACAACATTTCAAATTAATTTTAGCTTTATGTAATTTATGTTACTTGGATTTTTTGGGGAAATTTTTTTCTCTGTGGCAGAGGTCAGAGGTCAGAAAACATAGCAAATTGCTAAGAAGAATGACTTGCACAAATCCAATACAGAATTCAGGTGTTTTATATTTCCTGTTTGGACTGACATCCCATCCAGTGTGCCCCCTATTTTGTGCTCCAAGCTCACAGAGATCCTGTATTGGATAGGCATTCCTCTTATTAGACAAATCCAAAATACATTTCTTACTGTTTGGGCTATTTGCTCCTTTTTTTGTTATCTGAGGCTCACGATTCTCTGACACAGTGGAATGAACACAGCACACACAGGTATTCCGAATGGGTTTACGGCATTAATCAGGAATATTACATATTACCTCTGCTGTTGGCTGGTCTACAGGCACCAAGCATTTGACAGTAAAACATGGCTTTTGGAGTCTTTCCCTGTGCGGTTAAACATCATGGAATATTTAGGAGCAGTTTAATGGATGGAGATTTATGATACACAGAGGGAACTGTCCTTGCTGTATTACCGTAGGTACAGACAGCATACCATGTAGACCCTACGAGATTTTCCCTCGCTTCCATCTTCACTGTATTTCCATGGGTATGAATAGTACGCAATGTTGACCCTACGTGACCTTGTCTAGCCGCCGTCCTCACTGTACTTCTGCGGGTACACTGCGCCTGCCAAACTGACAAGAGGTCAGAGCAGTCGATGGAGTAGCTACAAGCAGTGGCTGCCCCCAGGTTGGGGCTTGAAGTCCGTTTGGAAGGAGAGGTGGCAGGGTACCAGGCTGATCACGTCCCCCCCACCCCCCAACTGGGACGTTATGAAGGTGATGAACGGGAGGAGAGATGGCTCACTCGGCACAAACGACATTGAAGCACACTTGAGATATTTATAGGCTGTTTTGATTGGCAGTGCGGTAGAGATGTTCTCCCTCCCTAAGGCTATCATTAACATATTATCATTGACTGCCGCAGTCCCGGGGTGAGCCGCTTAGCATTAAATCCTTGCAAGTTTGAGTTAAGGAGGCGGAGACAAGCAGCCTGTCAGACTGCAGCCTTCCGGGACCTTCAGCTAGCAGGAAGCTAACGAGAGCTGATCCCTCTGACTCGTCTTACAGAGCTGACGATTGAAGGGAAGCATCGCTGGGATCAGCTGAGAGGAAGCCGCCTCTACCCACCCTGACCGCCACTCTCTCTCAGGGAATGCATGGTGTCAGGAAAGAGTCGCTTCTTAGCAATTGCTGTTTTATCCCAAACATGTGTTTGTGTCCAGAAGTAGACCTACATCGCTCAAAATGCTGAATCTGTCGCCCAAGACAAATTATACCCACTATTGCAGATTTAGTCCTATATTCTTGTGGATGACATTGAGCACACATGAGTAATACCTTATGTGATGTAGCTAGATCAGTCTGTTTCTTACAGTGAACTGTAGTAATCACTTTTACATACAGGCAGGTTCCGGGTTAAGAAAGTCCGACTTACGGACAACTTGTACTTACGAAAAATTGAGTTGAATACGACGGTTCATAATAACGAAGGCGCGCACTACATTGTGACGCTCAGGAAAACGATGTACAGCTGTTCGTCAGCTCAACATGCAGCACAGTATCATATGTATTTATGTTTATTGTTACTGTATTTACTGTCATTATTGTTATCATTTTTGTTATTATCATTACGTTCTGTATAATTATTGTTCCAACTTACCTATAAAGTCAACTTAAAGGCTGACATAGGGAATGGTTCGTAACCTGGGGACTGCCTGCATACTAATACACTGCACATGCCCAAAAGGGATTACAATTCATAGCAGAAGAGGCTACTCCTTAAATGGGGTATTTACATGTGATTTGTGCTGATTCGGACAATGCAGGCGTACAAAGAAACTTGACCCAGGGAACAATATTTTCACTCATGGAATTCTGATTAGATACAGATCTGACGGGGGGGGGATTAAGCCATTTTACTCTTCTTATTGTTCCGAATTAAGTGTGGTGTCATGTCCAAATAGGGGAACAGTATGCTTTTTTTGAACTGGAGTTACTGAAGTTACTGAAAGGTAACAGTCAGCATAATCATAGTTTTGAAGCTTCATTCCCAAGTAAGCAGAGATTTCGATGGGAGTTTGCTGCAATGCTAATGGTGACGCCACCAGCAGAAACGTAGTTTAGAAGTTGCGTATTTGTTAAAGGCCATACATAGCTATTTAACACACAATGAAATCCGTGCGCTATCCTGTACTTCTATTTCTTGAAGATATATTTACAGTATATGCACAGGTCCTTATTTTGTCATTCCGGTGAGCATTGACACAAATTTCACAAGTTATCCTTGTTATCTTGGCAGTAAATGCTATTGACTTCCACACAAAGCCATATGAGACACTAAGCTCGAAGTCAAATTACACGTAAAGCAAAAGAGTGGAATATTTTTTAAGATTACTACTGTTACAGTATTTTTGCTATATATCTTACAAGCTTGACTTTCATGGTGGGATATTGTATGGAAGACTTTGGGTCATGATATAGGAAACTTCAGCGGAATGATCACTGCTACTCTTCTGTTTTCCTTTCATTTCTACAGCTGTTCCTCACTCCTGTTCCTCTCCTGAATCCTTTTACTGGCGAGTTTGTTTTGATTTTGACACAGAAAACTCCGGCATCACAGGTGCAGCTGCTGTGTGCTTGAAGCCCACATTGACTGGGGCCTACCTGTCATCTCTTATCTGTCTTACCCAACACGTATCTTCTGCCTACAGAGGCTGTCGTGGAACATTCTACACACTCCCATCGAATGACAGCCATTGTCACACCTCACAAAGGAAGAACCCCAAGCATTTTCCTTACAACAAATGTTTTACAGCAAGTAAAAAGAAGCTTATTTAGACAATTATTATTTAAGGGCATTGTTTATTTGCTGTCCGATTACTATCCAAATATAATATTGGCAACACGTATGCAATTCACACCGCTTCACATATACAACTAGCAGTAATTTGGAGTATAGTCAGACTCAAACCCCTCCCCTTTCTCTGGTTTCCTAGAAAATAAAGCTTGAGTAACATCTTTTGTGATGGAGGTCATATCTGATGAACTGTAGGGTATGCTGTGAGTGAGTTGGCTTTATGGAGACTGTTACAGAAAAGATCATAACCCTCAACACATCCCCATGCCGTTTGCTTGTCAAAAACAAGCCTCAGGCTGGTTCTCAGGCAGCATCTGACGTAAACAGACCCTCTCAGAACTCAAAGGACCTGATTCTGGCAATTTTACTCATTCGGAAACCAAACTATGGCGGTGACAGGTGTGTCTGTGCCATTATTGATGAGTTACGGCTCAGATGAAACGGCGGAGGTCTGAACATCTGCGAGGTCCCAAGCAGCATTCCTTAGCCCAAGCAAGCCCCCCCACCCGCCCTGGGCCCTTCTGAATTTCAGGCCATGAGACAGCCACCGTACAACCAATAAGTGACTTTTGTAGCCAAACAAGACCCTGTATATCACATCGTTTCATA
This sequence comes from Mormyrops attenuatus, assembly GCA_026777985.1. Lineage (NCBI taxonomy): Eukaryota > Metazoa > Chordata > Actinopteri > Osteoglossiformes > Mormyridae > Mormyrops > Mormyrops attenuatus. The sequence continues at coordinate 27,698,488 of JAODKC010000001.1, forward strand.
GGTTGACTGGGTTGAAGGCTACGTAGATATGCTGGGATTTCCTGAAGCTCTTGGTTGGACGCCACCTCTCACGTCATGCTTGCTGTTCCCGTTGTAGCTGAGCTGAGTGTCCAGGGGTGAATCACAGGGGTCTGGGACTGACCTTTTGTTAAGCACTCTTCAAGGAATTTACATTTCAAGAGCCCTGCGATAGCTGCGTGTCCCGTCGGGTCCGCATGAAGTATGTGACGAGACATGACCCCGTCGCCACACATGGGAAACATGACCCGCGGGGTGCTGGAGCGCGGGGCCGGGCTACTGTGCGCCATGAGTGACAGCCATTGTTATGCTTCACACAAAGCGGGCCGACGCAGTTTCCTGTGTGGAAATATCTTTCATCACACACACCTGCTGAGAGATTTCTTATCTGACAACACAAATTTGGCTGCTCTAGGCACAGAACTCTAAGACATAGAGCAGGATATAAATACTTTAAAGAATTAATTGATGTGTTTAAATCTGATGTTAGGATGCAAGATTTTTATTTGTCACGTGTATGATTGCAGTGGTACACCAGCAGTGAAATGCAATTGTCGTTACTGCAGATTGTGTAGGTAGGAGGATAAAAACAATTAAATAACACAAGCACTTCAAATATAGAAATGTATTCAAAGTATATAAAAGTAAATGTAAAAAGTTCTACATGATACATGAGAAAATGTTTGATGTGCAGGTTGCAGTTATGCTTGGTGATGTTAATGATCCTAATGGCCTGGGGGTGGAAGCTTCTCCGCCGTAAGGCTCTGGAGGCGCCTACCTCAGCACGGTCCCTGGGACAGTTCATGGCATGGGGGTTGAGTGTCTTTGATAATACTTAGTGCCCTGGACCCACGGTGTTGGTCATAAATGTCCTGCAGGGCGAGTAATTTTGTGCTGGAGCTTCAAAGGGGATCACGTCACAATGACTGATCATTTATCCAGTTATATCCTTGCATTTTATCAGAAATGTATATTATTACACTTTTATTAAAGCCGTGCATAACTATTGCCTTTCATCCAAATCACTTAAGTATACAAATAGCTTATTTCCCCTTTTAAATGCTCCACTGTAGGCATACTTTTCCATAGGCCACACGTGCTTTAAAAAGTCAAAACCCTGTTAGCCAAGCAAAGGTACTGACCTACAGCCGAAAAAACAGCATTAGCTAGCTAACATTCCCCGGTGAGGATCTGTGTATTCACACACACAGACAGCAACAGCAGAATTATATCACAGGATGAGAGGTGCGTGAAGCCTGGAATCGTGGCCGCCGAACGCAGCCGTCCAATGAGCTGCCTGTCGCTAGGAAGAACATGGCAACAGGGTCTCCTCCTGTCTCAGCTGATGCATCACCTCACATGGGCTACCCCCCCCAAAACCGAATTTTTTTAAAAAAAAGGGCTCTGCAGATTGGGCTGCCGGGGGGGGGGGGGGGGGGGGGGGGGGGGGGGGGGGGGGGGGGGGGGGGGGGGGGGGGGGGGGGGGGGGGG
>JAODKC010000001.1:27705527-27722821 GCA_026777985.1 Mormyrops attenuatus
CCCCCCCCCCCCCCCCCCCCCCCCCCCCCCCCCCCCCCCCCCCCCCCCCCCCCCCCCCCCCCCCGCCCGCGCCCCCCGCCCCCCCCCCCCCCCCCCCCCCATGGAAGAGGGGAGGGTGACTTTGATGTGAGAGATCGGTTACCAACCAGACGAATCATTTCCTCACAGTCAGGAAGAGGCCAGGAAGAGACACCGAAGTGCAGTTATTGAGTGTTGGGGGAAAATTACATTTCATAGGAGGCATTTAGTGTTGCGTAATTGATTTCTTAACCTAAATCACCTTTGTCTTCGGAACTTCTTCAAAAGTAGATAAACTAAGCGTTCAGGGAAGCCTTTCTGCACACAATTGTGGTATTGAGCTGTTCATTTTGCACTTCCTGTTAGCTTTAACGAGTCTGGCCATTCTACTCTGACCCCTCTCATTAATGCTGTGTTTTTACCCAAAGAACCACTGCTCATTGGATGTTTTTGTTTATTGCACCGCTCTTTAACACTCGATGATGCAGTGTGTGAAAACCCCATTTTGGTGGCTGTTTCTGAGATGCTGGAACCACCATGTCTGGCACCAACAATCACACCATGTTCAAAATCACTTAGATCATTCGAGACATTCTGATGTTCAGCCAGACGGTAAGTGAACCCCTTGACCCTGTCTGAATGCTGTATATATTCAGATGCAGCATGCTGATTGGTCGTTTGGAGAAGCAGGCTACTGGCATGACTGAGCATGTGCACCGAATTAAGTGACTCTTGAGTGTAAATGAATAAGTGTTAAATAACCTAAGTGTGAATTCTTTATTCTGATTCTCTTTTATATTAAATTTTGCTACAGAAAAACACACACATGAAAATGAGACAGTGGTAAATCTTTCCATGGTACTGTACACACCTGAACAACATGAATTTATGCAAGATGAAGGAACATCAGGTGAACGTCCTTAGTAAAAAAATTATAGAGGAAATTGTTCCACATAAGGTCAAAACAATGGGTATTCATCACGTCCCCAAAAAGTAATGTATATCTGGCCCACACACACACACACACGCATACCCACCCAACCCCTTTCTCCTAGGCATCATTCTATGGCAGCCGAATACGATTTGGGTCCTTTACGGGTCCTTGCACCCTCCCGGAACAGATACATAAATACAGAATATACACAGACCAATTTAACGTTCCAAAATCTTGATAAAGTTCATGTTCTACTTCTTTTTGCGCATGTTCCCTCCCAGTCCAACGACATGTGGTCAGGTAAATTAGCCGTAGCACTGTGATGGACTGGCAGTCACTCCAGTGGGTCCCCTGCCTTGTGCCCTTTGCTGCCTGAAAGTATAAGCAGGCATGGAAGACAGATGGACTGCAGTAGAATGATGCGTGGAGTACTTTCCAGCACAGAAGCATTATGAAGGTCTTCCTTTGAGATTTTGAGAGCCTACAGTTGCTCTGCTTTAAGACTTCAAAGACAATCTCTGTTGGCTGTGCTCCTCTCCTGGAATTTTTAAAGCACTTATTCATTCTTCATGCTTCGCTATCAAAGAGCCGGGGTGCCCTTTAAATATGCAAGCTCTCCTTCACATTTGCAGAAGCCTATGTAATGAAGTGCACTGTACGGAGCAAAGCTAAAGTCCTGTTGGTGAGATACACCCATTTAATTACATGATTTAGGAATAATTCAGTTGAATCATTAAAATTTATTTTTTAAAGCTTTTCCAGTCCAGTAACGGCTGTGAGTATTACCAAAAAAGTAGTTGACATGAAATGTTCAAACATCTTCGAAGAATACCAGTCCTTAGCACAAGTTTCATGGGAGGAAATAAATGAACCATAATGAAATATTCCTAAATTGAAAAATTCCCTGTAAATTAAAATTTGTAATTCATTCTGAGGGCACTTTAAATTAATGTGACTTACAAAATGGTAGCTTTTTCTCAAAACGGTACGTTTACTTAGCTAATCAGATTATGTGGACTTGTGAAAGGCGTGACCACACGCTCCAGTCTTGGAAGTTGAAAATCTTTTTTATCATGTTCCCTAACTGTGACTTTCTCTGGCAGTAGTGCTACTGGGAATTCTCGGGCCCGATGCCAAAACCCACAACAGCAGATGCCGAGAGTGTAGCTCAAAGTGTAGTGATTTGCTAGGTCATGGCGCTAATGAACCACAAGCCAAACTGTCACTTCCTCTGAATCCTTCACATTTTCATTGCATTATAATCTCGATTTGATGATCGGCATGTCGTGGGTTTTTTTTTCAAACTCATCATAGACCATATTTGGTTGGCCTGACAATTCCTGCCAGCCATGTGTTCATATTCCGAATGATCAGTGCTTGCTGTCCTTGTGTGTTATGGCTTTGATTTGCACATACACTTGGTGCCCTGGTTCTCTAATATGCTGGTCATCCAGGCATTCAGACCTGACTTAAACTTTTGAGTTGGATTTCTGTGTCCAAGTCATTTAATTCTCCTTCTTCCTAATGCACCAACTGGTACCAGAATCGCAGATACTGAACTGACATACATAACAGTATAGTGAACAGATACTATAATAAAAATGTCTCCAACTATTATGTTAAATATATTTTTAAACATTTTATGACAATTACTATTAATATATGTTATAGGTTACAGCTTTTATACAGAAAATAACAATTATTTTACCGTTTTTTAATAATTTTTCAAATCAGCATAAGCTTTCTAACCAAAACAGCTTCCTGGAAATTATCCCAACGCTCACTGCAGGTAGGAGAGTCACCACGGCCAGTCCACTAGTTGCTGACCTAGATTGCGTTTCTTCGGTCCATATCCCAAGAGCTATTCAACCTTTGAGGTACTTAAGCAGAAATAGGAAATATTCAGTAAAATATCCAGCTTAATAAATGCATCTATTTAAGGTACAATGATTGCTTTTATTTACAGACTAAATTCCAGTCTTAAGCCAATTGAACTTAGGGAGTCAATCTGAGTCTCCTCTTTTGCGGAACAATCCACCATTGTGATAGCCTGGGCCTTCTGGACCAGAGCGCTTGGCCTGGTTAGCACCGGTCAGTAGCTTAGCAAAGCGGATGCAAAGGCTTCCTCTCTCAGGTCAGCGAAGCCACACAGAAGCCTGTTTTATAAGGGACACAAATCATCAGCACATCTGGAATCTTCTTGTAAAATCCGGCGGTTTGGCATTTCTTCTTCTACCCTTTCTCTCCATCTTACTTTTTCCCCTCATTAACTTTTAAACGGAGCAGTTAGCAGCTGCTTAAGGACTCAGACCTCAAACAAAAAGCTCTGAACTTCCAGTCCCAGAGGGGGTCCCCACTATTTTATCGTTGAGTCTTTCATGACATTTAAAATGGAAGTTGAAGGGGGAGGTTTTTAACTCCACCCTAAACTACACCCATAAATAACCCCCTTAAAAGGAGCTTTGTGGTCAAGCCCAATGGTGGCTGGGGGTCACCCAGGGAGCCCAAGCCAAGACACGAATCAAAGTATGGACTGCATTTTCAATGGGAACTGGAGCAAAATATACTGGAGAAAAATTTTCTTTCCCCACAAATAGTTTTAAGCCAGACATTATTTAAGACAGCCAAATACCCAGGGTCCTTTTGGGCTCCTTGGTCATTTGTTATTAATCTTGTTGAAAGCCAGTAGCCTACATTGGTGGGCATTGGTGGCTTGATGGTTAGGGAAGCACACCTGCTATTGAAAGATTGCAGGTTTCAATCCCCGACCAGTAAAGCACCACTGAGGTACCCTGAGCAAGGTACCGCCCCCAAGCACTGCTCCCCGGGTGCCGAATTAGCTGCCCCCTGCTATGTCACATTGCCACACTCACGGCACACTCCTCACGCCACACTCGCGCTACACTCGCGGCACACTCCTCATGCCACACTCATGCCACACTCATGGATTTCATTCTTGGTAAACTATTGATACAATATTTACTTCTGTCATAGAGAAGTTAAGCTCTTTAAGTAGAAGCTGTATTATCCAGTACTCAATGTGTGTGTGTGCGTATGTGTGTGTGAGTGAGAGAGAGAGAGAGAGATTACTCACTTACTAACAAATATTAATAGCAATTTACATTAAATATTAAAAATGTATTTGACAGAGCTTGTAAATAAATTTACATTTGCAGAAGATCACATTGTGAAATGAGCTTTGAACTTCCAAGGTTGGGGCTTTGAATCCCACTCCCCCTCTGCAGAGTTTGCATCCTCTCCCCATATTGGGTGGGTTTCCTCTGGACACTCCAGTTTCCTCCTGCAGTCCAAAAACATACGGTCAAGCTCGTTGGCATAGCGAAGGTGCTGGTGGTGTGTCGATCCTGCTCTAGGCTGGCATCCCATCTGGGGTGTTTTCCAGCCTCATATCCCGCTCTTCCTGGGATAAGCTCCAGGCTCTTTCTGACCCTGTAATGGATAATCAGTTAGAGGTTAGATGTAAGTTCTAATGTGAAACCCATAGCCACCAAAAATGGTTTCCCCAACTCATCTGTGCATTTCATCACAGCTTCGTGGTGTCGTGACACCTTCTTAAAGTCATTTTGTTCACATTAAAACAGCAGCCTCACTGAACTAGAAATTACATAATACAGTTTCTGACTTCTATGTAGCTACATCCATCCCACCCGGGCATATTTAGACCAGCATTTCCCAAACCAGTCCTCAGGCTACACTGGATGGATCCACATTTTTGTTGTATCCCAGTTCCCAGCACACCTGTAAGGTATTTAGAGCTTCTGATTGCTTGGGTCAGGTGTTCTGGGAACTGGGATAAAACAAAAATGTGGATCTGTCCAGTGTGCCCCGAGGACTGGTTTGGGAAACACTGATTTAGGCCATGTACACACAGAAGAGGAATAAAGTAATTGATTTCATTGAGTTTGTCATTGAGGGAACCGGAGCACCATTAAGCACGCTCGCTGTACTGGGTGCAGGCGGCCTCGGCCACTTCACAAGACTCTCCACAATGAAGAGCATGCCATCCATCCATCCATCCATCCTTCCATCTAGAGCTGTGACAGTTTGTGATCCTCCTTGTGTGGTTGGTTTAAGCCTTGACTGACCCTTCCTAGTTAGACCTCATCCTCGTGAATAACTTAATTTTCCAGGTTTTCTTTAAATTAAATCAGTCAGCGGGAAAGAATCAGGCAATCAGAGCCTACCACAAAACTAAATTCTGCTGCTTTACGTGATTGATTATTAGGATTTTTACCTCTAAAACACTGATACTCATATTTATGAATTTAGCAATTATATTTGCAGTTGATGTTCAATTATACGTCAGTGCGGCTTAACCCAGTCCCTGAGGACCCCCAGACAGTCCACATTTTCTTTCCCTCCCAGCCCCTAGATAATCAGAACATCAAGCACCTGGTACAGGTATGCTAGGAGCTGGGAGAGAGCAAAATTGTGCGTTCTCTGTGGGTCTCCAAGGACTGGGTTGAGAAACACTGTTATACCTTATATGCTATATGTTACATAATCATCCAGTAATCATTTAGTGTTTCCTTAAGTCTATTACTCAGCCTCTACAGTATTATATTATTCAGTTTACTCTAATAGGGACTTGTGAATGTGAATCTGAACATGATTGTCAAGTGCTTAGCGCATGGAAACGGTTTGTGGTTGGCCCGTATATTTGGAAATGCAAGAGTGTGTCTGGCAGACTAGCCTTACATTTCACAGCATGCAGTCAGACAGGCCAGCATGAGCATTTATGGTCAGATTGTGAAACAATCAATCTGAGCACCTTTGGTCCTCCCTTGTGTGCAAAGAAAACAACTAGAAATTAAGAGTAGAAAAAATATTTAATTATGTCCATATAGTGATGAAACCCAAGCAGGCATATATTTCATGAACTGCTGTGTCACATCCTCAGGAAATGAAAATCATTTACATTATGAAACTCTCTGGGGGTGCGCCAGCTGAAGGCACCTTCAGAACAAATGGGTTTGAAACAGTATGTTTTATCTGTGGCCTAGTAGCAGCCGTGAAGCTCATGTCAGTGTGGCTCTACACGCTTCAGTGACACAGCCCAAGCCCCTTTTGATTTCCTCAGAGCTTCACTCAAAGATCTCCACCCACCTAACCAGAGATGCGGCAACCACCTCTCCCTTTGCCTGACTTCATAGCATGATTGATTTTATGCCAAGAGAAAACCCAAGGTTAATCGGAGGTGCCGAACAGATGGTCTGAAGGCTCCTGCAGTCTGGATGCCATGAGTTCTCACATCATCCCAACCTTCAACCATCACTGGAGCCTCCAGAGGTTATTAGGGCAATTCTGATTGCTTAGAATTCGAGCCTTAATCCATCTTATCTTGAAGATTAAGTACATGCTGTTTTTTTTTTTTTGACTGTGTTGTTTCATCCTCAATTCTTCCGGGAACAAGACATCGCGAACTGAAGATCTAAAATAGTCTTTTGCTCAAAACCGTTATTGAATTCTAAAAAGGCTTTGTCATTGCACTATGTACTTTTTTCTTTGAATATACGTAGTCAAATGCAAAGCTATTTAAGGGTCACTTACCGCATTTGAAATAGTAAAAATGTATCATTTGGCCAAGCAGATATTTTGCTTGAAGTGGATACTGCTTGTAGACTTTGAATAGCCAAAGTGTAAGTGCTTTTTGAGTATTAATAACTTCAACAATGTAACTGATAATGTTCACAATAAAATGTCTCATTGGACTTAAGCAAGAATCTCCAGCAAATATCAAGACTGACCGTAGCTTGGGGAAGAAGATATCAGAGGTCAAGTTCTGGCCAAGCTTTGAGGAGCTAGTCACCATGATGGCTCTTCATTTAGAGCGGTAAATCTGTCCCTTGAGTACCATCAAGGTGCATTGATTTTTCATATCATTTCAGCCATCTGGGATGTGACCGAATTCAGTATGAGAAGAGCAACTCTTGTTCGCTGTTTTGGTGTAAAGCATATAGTAATAGGAAGGTAATCTCAAAACCCAGGAGAAGCCAAATAGCTATCCTTCAATCAACATGCCCCTTAGTTACTAGAATTACTCATCCTCATTCTAGATGTGCCATGAGTAATAGAACTGCCCACCCTACATCTAGATCCTAATCATTCTATCTCTCTTACACCATTCAGGATCATGGAGGTCAGGAGTCTATCCCACAAACAGAAGGCAGGGAATAACTCAGGACGGGCAGCCATTTTGGACTGTAGGACACAATCAGTGAACCCAGTGGAACCCCTATGATGGCACAGGAACATGTAAACTCCAAACACAGAACCAGCGAGAGGTATGAGGCATGCTAACCACTGTGATACCGTGCCACCTAAGTCCTACAATTTTCCTTCCAAAGTCGATATGTATTTTGCGTAAATTTTAGCTGCCACCAGATGTTTGGTAGATGGGAGACACCTGCATTTTACCCGTCGTACCACACCACGAATGGTCACAGAGCTGCTGCACAGCTAGGTGAGTACAGAGATCTGTGAATGGCAAGGTGTAACCCAGAGTACTAGCTTGAAATAGTGAACAAGGCCCTTTCTAAAAATAAAAACCCTCATATCTTAGTTAATATTTCTTCATCTACCTAGTAGAGGAGGCCTGAAGCCCATTTCAGGCAGCAAAGTCCACAAGGCAGACACATACCCTGGATGGGATGGCACACAATATAGGCAGCTAAGGATGCTAATTAGCCTAATTGTCTGGATTGTGGAAGGAAACCTGTACAAAATAGGGTCAGAGTTTGCAAACTCCACACTGAGGTGACAGATAGGATTCAAACCTTCAATCTCGGATGGGTGAGGTCACTATGCTGCCCTGTTTCTTCACTACTTAGTACTGGGGTACCTTGGAACGTAAGCTCAATTTGTTCCAGAAGGCTGAGTTGTGCTTTGGTCGAGGTCTCCATAAGGAATAATTAATATGAATCTACTGCGTTCCAGACCCCCAAATGACTATGCCTATTCAAACCTATGTACCTACCTAACTAACAATAAAAAACATTAAGAATCAATATAAAGCTAATACACAGATGAAAAAGCACACATACAAAGGCAATAAACATGAAATACATGACCATTTATGAGCACTTTACCTGTATTGAGGTGAGCTGATGGCAAACTAGAAGTGGCAGGTGGAGAGGAGGAGGGGTTATTGTTTGGAAGGGGACCACATTGGTAGAGATGAACGCATCTTGGCCCAAAAGTTTTAGCAGGAATAGTCGAGTTCCAAGATCTCCTTCAAGATACAAGTCCAGAAAAATTCGACAGACCCGCTCGACGTCCATGTTGATCGAGCTAAGAGGCGTTCAAGTTCCAAGGTTCTACTGTACTTCTATTCAAATACAGGAACTGCTTGTTGCCAAGATTTATTTCATCGCAATGATTTTTTGCATTTTTTGTCAATGTTCAGGTATTTCAACTGAAATATGAAACATTCATTATAAGCAGTTAGTCAGCCTTATGGGTGGTGTGTTTTTCAGTAGGTAGTATTCAAGGGTTGGATGCTAAAATCCTTCCCCCATTCTATGTGTGCCGGCTGCACCCCTGCTATTTCCTTCAAGATTTCCAGTCTCTTCCTGCACCCAACAGGAGTGTAGTTACGGGGGTCTCTAAATCACATAGAGTGTCCATCCAGGATGGGGAAGGAGAGGTCAGAGGTCCCACAACCCTGTACAAGATGAGCAGTTGGAAGATGGATGGAACATCTGCCACATGGCACAAGAAAAATACATAACATAGCTAAAATACCATACTCATCCAAGCTTAAGCTTACTTTTCTAGTCCTACTTCTAATTTTCCTTGCATATGACTACTAAGAATGAACAGTATCTTTCATTTGTCTTCCGGTCATCAATCTGATTGATCAAGCTGTTTCCCGTCCGCAGAATTCGAAACCGAGGATTGTTGCACCAATCCTCTTTCTCAGCGTGACCAACTTCGTAAGACTTTGTCGACATTTATGAATCCTGGCCACTGACGTTGTTCAGATGTTTGGACTCCGGACATCTGCTCTTAAGGCCCAGATGCCGTCCGACTCGCCGATGCAGAAGGCCCAGGCCGCCTAAGCGCATGACTTTTGTTCTGTCAAAGAAAAAGTGGAAGCAGCAGGCCCTACATCTGGCCCACAGCTTCAATGAGAGCCTTCCCGCTCTTTGTGGTGGATTTATCGGCCTGTGCCATTACCATATTTAACGGGTTTAAGGGGCATCGGGGCACAGAAGACCATCATCCATCAATTAAAGTGAACAAACAGTCGTGGCAGCGGCTGTGCGTGGTGCACTAGCTCCTGCATTAATGCAATTATGAAAATGAAATACTTCACCTTTATATCACTCCTATATATTATGCTACTATTTATATTAGTATTTATAATCTCCTTCCCTCAGGCTGTATTTTTTTTTGGTTTCTTATGGTAAAACTCTTCACTGCTGCAGATTTTAAATGCTCACACTTATGGTCACAATCATAACTGCTTGACATAAAATCCACATTATGGAATCAACCACCATCAACCCCTGATATTTCAGCCTGAATCCCCAAATTCACACAGATTATCAGACAAAAACAGTTACAGACGCTCCTCTACTTACGAAGGTTCAACTTACGAACTTTCAGACATACGAACGAAGAGGACTGCAAGTCCAAACTGTGTTCATTGGGCTCCCGTTCGGAACGTATCTCGTCCGTGAGTAGAGGAGCGTCTGCATTTGCATTGCTTGTGATTTCACTTCATCATGCCCGCCTTCAGCTGTTATGTTTAAAACTGAAGCTGAAAGACAGGTGGGATTTTCATAGAAGCTCTATTCCTTCTGTTGATACTGCATCAAACCTCCCTGTCCTCCTTTAACACTGCAGTTTTCTATTTTTAGAATGTCTATATATCCATCCATCTTCTGATAGCTTATCCAGTCCAGGGTCACGGTGAGCCTGGAGCTCATCCCCAAAGCACAGGAACACCTTGGGCAAAATGTCAGTCCATTGCTGAGATTTTTGTCAGGACACGTGAAAATCTTCTAGCTGTTTCTTTGTGTCCCGAAACTCAAACTAAACCCAAATTAAAAAACACATTGGACAGAGCTTTTTGTGAAAATGAATCAGTTTTCCAGACACATCTTTGCATCCCTATACCCATACTCTATGTTGAATGTCAAGAATACAGTCCCCTATTTACTAGCAGGGTATAAGCCATTAACACGGCCTAGAGAGTCACCTGACTTGCCCTTGCTGCATGACTTCTTTGCTCTCTCATGTGCCAGGCGTGATTGCTGGTGGTAATTGATGTGTTGGTCCAGTGTCTGTGTTTGCTTTCTGAAAGGAAAAGGCAGATAGCAGAACTCAAGTTTCCTTCCTTTGTGATCCTCCTAAATTTACTAGCTTTTCACACTTAGCTCAACAATTTACTGGACCTGAGCCCAAAAAACAACTCTAATCCGTATGCTTTGCGCTCTCCTGCAACCCTGGGTGTTCCAGAGCATAGAGCATAAATAACCCCCAAAATCAAAGGCTATGAAATTACACCCATGGAGTTTGAACCTGAATTATTTATTGTAGTTGCTTAGCAAAACTGCTTTCCAGAATACCTATGGTGGACGCTCACTGAGGCTGCTAAGGTTGATGGTTCTTTGCCCAAACAATGAAGCAGCATGATAGCTCAGCCCATCATGAGGCTTGAACCAGCCGCCTGATGCTACCTGCCCCAACACCCCCCCCCCCCCGTTTTTGTAAAAGCAGTCACCTGAGGCATCAAGCAAAGATCACGCAGCCCCACTTCTGCGTCATTCTAGTGGGCTATTATGTCGTAATGCTCCAGGGAGAGGTCACAACAGCATCAGATGGAGAGGAAGAGTCTTCCCCCGTGAGGCATGCGGCATTTACCCAAGCCTTTGATAACTTCACTCAGACAGGTAGCCTCCTGAGCAACAGATAACACAGAGGTTAAGAATGTGGATTTAAAGGTTATTGATCTTCATGGAGGATCCTGCTACTGAATTAATGGGTATAACAGCTAAAAGCAACTCAACTGCAATACAACCTTCTAGCAAAATGGCAGCATTTCTATTGGAAATACTTGTTCTAAATTGAGGTATAGAAATACAAAAAAAGCGGGAATTCTACTTTTAATCTGTGATCAGCAGGAGCTTTCAGTGACACTGAAATTTGCATATTGCATGTAGATACCAATGTTATGATCATCGCAGCGCTGGACGATTTGTTTTATTTTATTTTTCAGTGTCCCGGTTCATGGATTGAGGCAGAACCACAGTGCATGATAGTATGAATGACTGAAGACACAAGAACCGCCATTATCAAATCTGTCAGTACAAACATTCAGCACATGAACCCTCAAGTTAGTGGGAAGGGTATAGATGTAAATATGTGGAAGGTGACTGAAATGATTTGGCAAACAAGATAGGTTTCTTGTAGTTTCCTTAAGGGGCAAATTTTTATGGTTTCAGATGGTGATGCATTAATTATGCAAATTCAGCCATGTTTTCTTAGGCAAAATCACAAACATGGCTGAATTTCGCTTCAAACATATATATACATTTTGGTCCCGGTACTTTTGATTTCTCTGTCCACACTGGTCATGCAACAAAGATGTTTATTTTATGCCTTTTTAAAAAGTTAGTAGGTTCTGAGTTACTGCATCCTATTGCTGAGAAGATTTACTTTAAACTTTTCGAGGACGGGCGACATTCCAACCGCACTCAAGACATGAACTTATAGCCCAAGCGATCTTGGAAAACGAACGCTTCAGTGGCGACACAAAAGGCTAACTGTTTCCTTTGACATCTCGGAGTACTTAAGTGAACCTTCACTGCTTGCCTTCGCTTGCTCCTGCTGTTCTAATACTCTCAAAGGGAAACAGGGAGCTCTAAGAGGTGAACTTTGCCTGAGAGACTGTGATTCTCTCCCCCTTTTCAGCCAAGCAGTTAAGAAAACCGGAAGGAAAAATGAGTAGAACCTCTGGACCTTTCAAAGCCTTCTTATTAAGTACATCCTTCAACCATTGGCCAGGCTCTAACTCTAACCTCCCTCGATTATTCAATCCGATCGTACATCAATACGACTTTTGTCATGTAACAAGGTTGTGAGGTCCGCAATTGTCCGACGGCGCCGCCGAACCAGCCCCGTTTATTTACCTACATGTCCGGGAGCGAGGGGGAGGATTATAGCCTGTAACCGCAAATCCCATGGGCCAGGTACCGGGATGATGGGCGGAGAAGCTCAGTACCTAAGAGTCGGTCTACACAGAACAAGCCGGCCACTGTTCAGGGCTCTGGCACTCGAGCAGAATGGGTCTGCGAGTGGAAAGGCAGCCCCACAACACGCGCTCAGAGCAGAGAGCAGGAACAGGGTCATTAGCTACCAGGGCTTTGGCCTTCATGATCCTCCTCCAGGGAGTCTGCTGGGCTCCTGTGTGGTCCCTCTCACTGCCTTTCTCATGTTCAGCCTTTCTGAGGCTCTGAACAAACAAAACATAGAATAGAATATCTTGACATGAAAAAGGTGCAAAGCAAGAAACACTTTGACTGTGAACAAACAACACCAAATTATTTTAGTCATTGTCAGGCACTGATGATATAAAAATAACATCAAAATAAACAAAAAAAAAGCTGCTTCAACCCATGCAGTAAACTGAATTAGCAAATCAAGAGAAGCCATAAATCTTCCCCCTGTTTGTAATAATGTCAATGCTGCTAGCATCCTGTCAATTCTGTCCCCCATTCCCAGACAGGGTGGGGGGCCCCCAGGTAACTTTCACCCCCCAAGTAAGACTGAATATATGATGTTCCTGTCCCTAGTCTTTATGCTGGGGCTATTAAAGCAAGTCTTTTATGGTTCAAACAATATGTTTATTGTTCAGGATGGTAAATTCCACATCTGGCAGCCTGTTAAAAAGAGAACATTAAATTTAACGACAATCGACTGGGTTAGCGAACTCACTTATTATAGCGTTCACATGTCACTCATTAAACTTTATTTGTTCTGATGAGAGGAAGCTATTTATTAAAACATTAAGACAGTGTCATTATCTTTTGTGTTACAATGGAAGTTCAGAATAAATAATGCAGCTAATGCATGCCATATATTTCTAATGTATGTTTGCTATAAATAAACATTTCCACAGAAAATATTTGCATCCCTTTGTATCATTTTCAAATTCAACATACCAACCTCATATCTACTGATAAATGAGAAGGACATTAACACACAGGTGTGTGTTCAGTGTAAAATGCTGCTCAGTGAGCAGGTGAAATGAAAGGATTCTACATTTTAAAACGCCGATCAAATTCTCATGCCTGTCACATTCACTTCTACCACTTTTCCTGTGCTTTTTTTTCCCCAGGCGTTAAGGATCAATAAAAATACCATTGGCCCCATCTGAAATTCAACCAGGCTGCTTTAAATGCAGTTCAGGGATTTCAGCATCACCTATCTGAGGAGATTTAACAGATTCTTGGCATCAACAGAAGGACAAAAAACTGAACATTCCCAGCCTGCAGACGCCCTCGGTGCAGTAATTTTTAGAATGTTTTTGCTGATAAATTATATGTAGTACATTTTGGAACATACTTTTAAAGCCTGAAACATGACCAACATTATTTCTTCAATGAATCCATGAGCTGGGAGCTTATGAGCCTCTCTGAGATATCCTGTGGTACCTCTTGGGGCTACTCCAGCACAGAGCAGCCATTACCGCTGAGGGGGTAATGCCCCAGTCCCACAGGCAGCCAGCTGCAGCTCACCTCCTCTATCCATCCTTCTTATAGAGTGATCCGAGATGCAGTTAGCGGGGATCCGGCCGACACGGATCAGCACCCAGCTTTGCTGAGGTTGTGATACGCTCTGTATCACAGATTCCAAAAGCATTTGTATAAAGGAGTGCTTTACAGTGAGGCAGTGGAGGAATGCATTGGAATGCATGGAACATGCCGGAATCCTGGCTCTTTTATGTGACAGTCATCAGGAAGGTGAAGTGGAAAGACACATCCAAGGTGGATGGAGAAGATTTAGTGATATACGGCATGCAGTACCTACAGTAACTCCTTCATTAAATACTTTGCCTAGTTGCTTAGTGGATGTGACTCTTACCTAATGATTTCTAGCTGAGGGTTTGAAACCCACCTTTCCTCTGTGTATGTGGTATTTGCTTGTTCTTGTATGGGTTTCTTTCGGTAGCTCACCTAGTTGAGTGTTATGTTAACAATGCAAAGGTTGTAGGTTCGAATCCCCAGGGGCACCTATAAGTTACAACCCTTCTCGGTACTGCAAATTTGGACAACTTGGGACAAATGCATCTGGTATATTTTATACCTCGTTTTTTAAAGACCTTCCACAAACATTTAGTTTCATGTATTAACCTGGACCTGAATTTTTGTGTGGGATGTGCATGAAGTGCGAAGGAGGGACACTGGTGTCATTGTCACTGTCACCTTGTTTTTATTGCGACGGCAGTCAGGATGCTCTTAGTGCATTAAGAGGAGCCCCAACACACCGCATGCGGTCTGTCTAACTCAGCTGAAACCTGGCAGGGGGATCAGCTCACCCCCCAGTGCTGATTTAACAGCCACAGCACTCAAATAAACACTCTGGGTGTTGAATTAACATTGCCAGTCGATGACTGCAGATGACCGACATCCGGGATTGCTCCTCTGCCCTCGGCATTACGGACTTGCTCCAAACCCCCCCCCCCCCCCGCCCCAGCATGTGGAGCAACGCTGACCCGACCTGGGACACCCCCTGCCGGCGGGCCAAACCTACAGGGGGGCATATAGGTCTGCCCAGGCTTATCTGCTGAGTGTATCTGTGTGGCTTTCACATCATGTTATGAAATGTAAGTTGATGCTCAGAAGAATTATATTCTAAATCAACATGCGTGATGTATAATATTGTGTTATGTATAATGATCAAGGAAAGCAGCCAAGACAGAAGCAGCCATAGCGATAAGCATATATACAGTATATAATATAAAACATATACATGTAAGTGTACATATATGTAGCAGTGGTGGCTGGTGGCTAAAAAAAATGGGGGATGTAAGAACATTTTATGATTACATTTATTAGTGAATTTTTCCAGTGAAGATAGAAAATGTTCTTTTAAATGACTGTAAAAGTTTATTGATGAGTTCTTACAAAGTTACTTGTTTCATAACTTTATCACAAAAAGAGGCACTTCCTCGTACGGATCAGCCATCTCTGATATGCAGTATTAAATTGTCAATTAAGTAAAAAGGACATTTTGTTCTGGAATGGCATTATTGCATCCGGTCTGAATCACTGTGTGTCCTCCTCCCGTTTGTGCCGTTACCATTTGCTGTGGCCTAAACTAAAGTTATATAAAAGGCAATATGACAGTAAATGGTTGTTTGATATGATGTGGCCCTTCAGGAGTTAAGCATTAACCTCTGTCCTGTTAGCCTTCCCGCTATCGCTGTGCCAAGGGCGGCCTGCACTGGGCTTCCCTTGGAGAGGAACCGTGAATTCCAAGCCTGGGGAGCGTTTTCTCTGTCGATAAAGTGGCATTTAAATCCCACACATGTTCCCATCCCCCTGTCACCTTCCGAAAGCCCAGAGCTGTGCCGCTGTGAGGTATAACTGAGCTTTAAGTGGAGGAGGGCCAGGCACTGATTTAAGGGCGCCCCCCGCTCTGTCTGGCATGGGTGGGAGCTGGTGCAGGGGACGGAACCCCATATCCCTGTGAACGGCAGTACTGCGGACATGACACAACTGAATTATTCACATCCGCTGGCTGGGAAGGGGGAGAGGCTCTCAAATCCCTTGGCTATAAGCACTGCCTTGGAATCAGACCGGATATTAATTTAACGACATGTGTATGCTCACCGTGTTTGTAGTATCGGGGACGTTTAAGGTAACTGCTGCTTAATGCCAAGAACTTGTCACTTATCACTTGGAATTCAGTGGCCATTTTACCTTTAGTAATTCTGGCGCTGTGCTGCTATAGGACATAAATTAGCTAAACGTGGCTATGCAGAGAGCAAGGAGACAGAGTGTCTTTGAGCCTGGGGAGTCTGGGGCTGTTTCCCTCTCCCCCACAAGGCACAGTTGTTCATTTTAATAAAGGCTGATGCAGGAGTTTGCTGTGCGCGGACAATGTGTTACAGTCAGCAGCCCTTAACCAGCGCAGCGCTGGGAGACTGTGGGACAAAACTGGTGGAACTGCGCCACCCTCAGGCTCCCCACATATAGACATCGATACACGCACACACACATACACACAAACATGCACACACACGCACACACACATACAAGGAGGCATGGGTGGTGTGCAGAAGGGGGGTGGAGTCCCACAGTCCCCCCTCATCTACATCGGGGAGGCACCGGGGCCGGAAGCATTTTAACAGCGGTGTTACTGTGGGAATTTGCTGTGTCTCTTCAAAGAGCCAAGGGGCGGCCTAAGCAGAGGGGAAAGTCTGAATGCATGCGGCACAGACATATTAACCATATTTGGAAAATATGATATGAAACTGTGATGAATAGCACAGCGGTACTGACCAGCAGGTGAAACTCACACGAGAAAAAAAATTCCTTTATCCTCCAGAACAATGGAACCCCATTGAAGGGAATAAGGCTCTCATTTTAACGCTATTTAATGAAAATATTAATCACTTTAAACAAATGTAATTAGATCTAAAGTAGATCATTACTTAAATATGAATTTAGAATAAGGTAGAGAAATGTACTCTGTTTTACTGTCATTCATATGATCTCAGAGCTCATCCATTCATGAATTCACTTATTCATAGTAAATAGGCCCAAATGATCGCCTGTACTTGTCCTGCATGTGTAACAATTTGGGAATAGTAATGGTGCTGTGAGGTAACCGGATCTCTTAAATGTAATTTAGCGCATTGAGCGGATAGCGAGCTAAAAGCTGTACAGTGTCACAGTCACTTCCTCATTACGCTGATGTGATTAGCAAGCAGCAGCTGCTGCCGTCTGGGATCAACTAAGTCCGAATGGGAGGCTCGGGCTGTGATTACTAACAAGGGCCAGCACTTAATATATAATACTTCAAAGCACGTACTCTTATGGACTTTTCCACCGCACAAAGTACGGTACTTTCGGTACGGTACTTTCGCTTTTCCACTGACTTCGGTCGAGTACCAGTACCGAAAGTGCCAAACAAGTTGGGGTACTTGTTTGGTACTTCGGTACTGTGGGGTGGGACTTGCAAACGTATTTGCTGTCGACTGGTTATGCAAATAGACTGCCGCTGAAACGCAAAATACAACCGAAATCTTTTGAAACACACAGCGAACAGCGAGAAACAAAATAAAAAGCAGTAGAAACAAAAATAT
>JAODKC010000001.1:27722964-27761036 GCA_026777985.1 Mormyrops attenuatus
ATACTGTGATAGAAGATGGCATAACATGACATAACAATAAACCGTATTTTCCAGCCTAAACTGTTAGTTTTAATTTTGGGCTGTTTTTTTATTATTATGATGATTTAAGCTGCGCTTTGTGCCGATGTCGGTCAGGGGCGGTCACTGATGACGTCATTTGGCGCCGGTACCATTTTTTTACGCCAGTGGAAAACCGACACGAACGGAGTACCAGACTTTTGGCACTTTATGGAAGTACCGAAGGTACGGTACCTGGTGTGGTGGAAAAACACTCTCAAAGTAAACAACGCTAAACATATCATTCAGTGATTTATGAAATGAAGGGTAGCGTAGAAGTGGTTTTAAATCTACTAAATGCTTCAGCAAGAAGATAGAATTTTTCAGTCAAAACGGACAAGTGGTGCACCCTAGGGGTCTTCCCTGCCCCATCCTGTGATATTGCCTGCCCCATCCTGTGATATTGCCTCCCCCATCCTGTGATATTCCCTGCCCCATCCTGTGATAGTCTCTACCTTGTGCCTGTGGCTCTGGACCGCAGAAGCCCTGAATCAGACAAGCTGGTACAGAAAATAGAGAATACATGCATAAGTGATTATGGTTCCATGCCCATATGTACCATTTAGGACACCGAGGTCAACTCCTCAGAATTTTTTCTGCAAGTCCAATAACCACGATCCATTATGGGTCACACCTAGGAAAAGCGAACACTTTTGAGCTCAGTACTGTATTTTCCAAATCCTGGCTACGGCCCTGTTTGGTTCAATACATATTTTTATATAATCACAAAAGTAATTTTACACTGTTTCAATACTCTCTGTCATTTGTGATTCTACAAATGAGCTATTTTTGTATTTATTTAATTGCAGGTAGATATTTCTCCATAAACACATGCAACACAAGAGATGGTGTAGAAATCGTATGACGCAAAATTACGATAAAAAAACATGTTCCCTAAAAGACAGATAGAGGAAAACATTGACTTATTACCGAGTCACGTAGACACACATCAATTCCGTAATGACAGAAAATAAGGGCCGGAACAAAAGAGAAAATGAAATCGAGCTAAGAGGCCGGAAAAGCAGATCTGTGAGGGCTGAATGGCAACTGTAATACAGAACAAGCCTTTGTTGATGTAAGAGGACAACACTGTTGGACCTTTATGCTACCCTGAAGACAGTGATTAATGTGGCATCACTGAGCAGCAGAGGGACCATGGAAACACCTCATACTGCTCTGCTAACCTGATAAGCAGGGTGTTCCAGCAGGCATAAGCATCATTTGCGCTGGCATCCTGGCACTGATGTGCTGGCATCCTGCCCAGGGTGATCACACGGGCTGTGCATAGCCTGGATTAGGCTGTAAACCTCCCTTAACCCTGTACTGAGTAAACGATGGATGGATGGATGGATGGATGGATGGATGGATTGACTGGTTGTCAGACGGATGGATGGATGGATGGATAATTTATGCATGCAAGTAATGCATGTCGAGAAAATGCTGAGAAGATGCTGTCATGGCTCTTAAAGACTTGTGACTTTATAGATGTCTACTTGCCTCCTCCTAACAGGCTGCCACAAAAATACACATAGTCCTTCAGAAAATAAAACTATTAAGCAATGTGAAAATACCTTTCAGACATTTGCATCTTAAATATTCACCCACATGAGCTTCAGCATTACGTCAAAATTGCATTGGGCTTGTTTGAGACATCCTTAGTTTTCAAATGGAACATTTATTTTTAGTTTAGCTTAGTTCGATTCCGCATCATCAGAATGTGAGAAGATTACTTTGACAATCGTATCCCAGTCAGATAAGGTCCCACTACCCTGACAGTGAAGTAGAATCCTGCTTGAGACTTTAGTAGCATATTTACAGGCCATCGAAACACACAAGTCAATTTACCAATGTCACTTAGCACTGTGAGCTTCCTCTCACTGGGTCCTCACAGCATCCCAGGCCTGTCCCTAAATGTGCCTGTTTGTGTGGGTATATCAGTGATCCAGCACTGTGAGCTTCCCCTCACTGGGCCCTCACAGCATCCTAAGCCTGTCCCTAAATGTGCCTGTTTGTATGGGTATATTAGAATAATCCAGCACTGTGAGTTTCCCCTCACTGGGTCCTCACAGCATCCCAGGCCTGTTCATAAACATGCCTGTTCGTGTGGGTATATAACAGCCCCCTACATTTTGTTATCCTTGGGCTCTGCAGTTTATCAGCTGTGTTCCTGTTACACAAGGGGGTCCTGATTCACTGAAGAGGCCCCAGATAAAATGACAAAAACAACAGTAATCAGACGGACCACTACGCAAAACAGTTACAGACCAAGCTGATGCTCACACCCCCAAAAAACACCCCAACCATTCAAACCCCTCTGGCCACTGCCATGTGAGTTGTGCTCATATATCTGGACAGTTGTGAGTAGTGTAAATTCAGTAAGAATTGCAAGTATATTGTTTTTAATGAAAAGCATCTTTATGTATGCATTGTCTTCATGGATGATTCTATAGAAATTACAAAGAGAAACACCAATAACATTTTATGAGCGGGGGCACATAGTGTAGTAGTACACGCTTGCTTAATGCATTAATTAACCAGTAACTAAGTGTTAGTTATGTACTGATCCCATGTTACTTCATCAGTAATCAATCATAATGGATCATGAATTTCATGGAATTAATACATTAGTTCAAGATGTGTACTTGAGTAGTAACTGACTAACTACATTATTTGTGCCCCCTCAAATAAAGTGTTACCGAAAAGCCAATTTTAACACCATTCAAGATACAACTTTGGTCACTTTTGACTAATTTTACCATTTTGCTTGAAGATGCAAGATTATAATTTTTTTTAACAAGCTGGTTCCCTTTCATGCTTCCCTCCGCTGTTTTGCAGCTACCTCATTTTTGGCCAAAGTTGAGCATAGCTGTCAGAAAGCAAGTACTAACTTAAAACCAGATGACCACTAACTAGGAAGTATCTAGGCTCAAAAATCCTCCCGTTTGACATTTTGCAACTTCTGCATCTCGGGAAGCCTTCCATTCATGAAATGAATAGTCGACACAGCTTAAAGAAACAGCACATAACAGTAACTTTGTAATATAACAAAACACTAAAATCCTTGATGTTTCGGGATAAAATTTCTACAAGGGCTGGAAGCATCAGATCCTGGTGTGCAAATATACAAACAAACGTGTCAGATGCATTCAAGTAAGAAAAATGTCTGATATATTGACTATCATATACATTTTATTCATTTAGCAGACGCTTTTCTCCAAGCAGTATATGCTTACTTTTTGAGAGAAAGCAGACTGAGATTGGGGGTTAAGGGCCTTGCTGGAGGACAAAATGACTAGCATAACATTCTATATTGAGCCCTTGTTGAATTTACTGGGTTTTTTATCTTGTGGCTGATTATTAATGAACTGTGTTCGAACCCAGTTTGACAGAAGGTCCTTCACACATGCACAGATTATAATTTCCTCTCATTCATTCAAAAAAATGGACAGCACAGGCTGGGTAAAGCACTATGCTAAATCAGACTTTGTGCGCAATAGTCAGCTGTGGATGCCTATGGCATCATCCGTCTCCCACTCACCCCAGCCCTGGGCATTATGGGATATGACCTCCAGCATTGTGATGACTGTACAATCATCTCGTATCTAGGGGATTTCAGTTTAGTTTGGATCAATGGCATTAGATGATGTCACAGAAGCTCTGGGTCCGAATGTGCCGCACTAGCATCCTAGGTTTTCCAAGGTCTTCTGGGAAGACTAATGGCCATAAGCTAATCGCTATCAATAATGTAGTGCTTTGCTTTCTGTGAGACACACGCTTTGTGTGATTGCACTGTCAGTGGTGCTCGTGATGGATATTGTCTTTTCCCATTAGGAATAGCAACTGAGCCAGTTTATGTATAGCCTGTGCTAACAGGTTCTCGTGCTGGTGTTATGTTAATGTCTGTTCATATCCCCTGGCACAGACAGTCGTATGTAAAAGGTAACATTAATGTAGTTCTACATTAGCCCAGTTCCGGAACTCAGTTCACCTGGGACTGACCGTCTCCCAGACGAGCTCTTGGGAATGGATTGTTTGGCTCTGAACTCCCACTGATATATATATTTTGCCACACTTAAAGCAGTGGTGTGCTAATCACTAACTGCTATGATCCAGACTCAAGTTCAGCCCAGGCTGGAAGTGTCTGGGTCAGCCAGATTGGTGAGAACAGGCAACTCCCATTTTTATTGCCTGTCCCTGAAGGTGGCATGCCTCGCCCCCAGTGATGTGATTAGATTATATGTTAAAAACACAAGGTGGTATCAGTAAAGCAAGCCGCACAATGCTGTCGGGAATCAGACGATTGTGGGCAGCTGTCAGTTAACTGCTCACCTTTGAACTCGTTTCAAACTTGGGAGGTGAAACCGCACTTTCATATCAACGGAAAACACCGAGTGAGGCAGAGATGCTGAGAAACAGTCCACCTCGTGTGAATCAACAGCTTTCCAGGCCTGAAACACACTTGTCGAGGAAACCAGCAGCACGTTCTAACAGTTGTTTGAGATCCACTTCTGAGAAGTCTGACAAACAACTAATCCTTCGAATTAGGATTGGATGATGAGGTCATGAGAGGTAGCACTCTTTGTACCTTTTCTGTACCCCAAAATAATGAATAACGAAATAGGAAGGAATAAAAAAACAGGGACTACACAGTCCACCAGTGACTGGCACACTTCCAGGGCTCTCGGATCAAATTTCACCTCTGGTCTGTGTGTGTGGAGTTTGTATCTTCTACCGGTATTTTGTGGGTCCAAAGATGTATACTTAGCCTCTAAGTTTGTGTATGTGTATGTGCCCTGTGATGGACTGGCATCCCATCCAGGATGTACCCCAGCTGAGTACCCTGTGATAAACTGGTATTCCATTCAGGGTGTACCCCAACCTTGTGCCCTGTGATGGACTGGCATCCCATTTAGGGTGTACCCCAGCCGTGTACCCTGTGATAGACTGGTATCCTATTCAGGGTGTACCCTAGCCTTGTGCCCTGTGATAGACTGGTATCCCATCCAGGGCGTATCCCAGCCTTGTGCCCTGTGATAGACTGGTATCCCATCCAGGGCGTATCCCAGCCTTGTGCCCTGTGCTCCCTGGGACAGGCTCCAAGCCCCCATGACCCTGACTAGTGTAAGCATTTAGAATATAGATGGGTGTATGACATTACAGCTTATGTGCTACCCGTGTCAATTTTTAAATAGACAACCATTTCTTAAGAAAATGGTTTACAATTAAGGTCTGTTTATAAGGCTGTGAGGTAGAAGAAAGGCTCACACCTGGAAAAGTATGCTGCCATCTCTGGTGCAGTAAACTAGACACAATGGAGTTCACTGGAAATGTATAAACCACAGCAAGTCGTAGACTGGTAGGGGACCTCCAGACCAAAAGACCAAACAGTAGATGTCTTTAGAGCCTATGCTCTACACTATCCCATCCAATAAATCAAATTACAAAGGTTGTATTGCATAATGTAAATACAACATGCACAATAGTATTACTCTGTTTTCCTACCACTATTGAAATTCCTATAAGATGGGTTGACGTGTCATACAGGAACTACTTGCTAAATAATGACTTGGGTCATATTTCTGAAAGCTCAGATGACAGGCCAAGCATCGCAGCCAGTGGTATTTACGTATGTTAATTCCTACACTTGCAGTAGCTGACCACTTACATGCTGTATTTGACAAAGGCAACAAACCATATTAGTGCCGATAACTATAAGCACAGATCCAGATCTAGTGGACAAAAATGTAAAGGTCTGAACCGAATTGTTCATTATGTCTTTGTCATACAAGTTTCTACAGTTTAGCCAAATAAGGAGAGTTAGCGTGGGCTTTTTTGGCTAAAGAGTGAAAGCAGTTCTCCCGTGTTTCCTGCAGCGTTTCTTGGCTGGAGTCAGTTTAGATTTTCATATAACCTCTACTGGATTTAGGGCTCACCCACCATGTGTCGTTGTGGCAGGAATACACTTTAAAACAGAAAAATAAATCACATAAAACAATTGAGCCATAAAAGTGCAGCACAGGACACACATTGGGTGGGAGAGGACTGGATGAGCAGGAATTCGCAGCCACTTCTCCGGCACCTTCTTCTGACTGTTATGATATGCAACATTCTTTATCGCCTGCTAGCTTGTCCCCTATGTGGCTGGCGAATTCACAGTAATTATCAATTGACAGTTTTTACAGTGAAACCACAGCATGAAAAAAATAGTTAACACTCTTAAACAGTAACACCTTAACAGCATTGTTGGACACATTGTTTTGCATTTGTCAGTAATATTGATCATATCTCCATCCATCCATCCAACTATCTGTTTATCCATCTTCCAGTCACTTAAAATGGACAGTGTTACAAGGATTATTCATGTTAATAAACTAATTAATTTTCTACCTTTTTATTATTTATACGCTGCGTGGATATGTGGTGGACATGGAATGAAGTACAGGGGAAAACAAATACACATGATTCATGCCATATTTTTCTTATTTTTGGTACTCATTGTTTTATTATTTTGCTTTTTTTTCCAGTGGGTTATGTCATTAAATATACAATATGCTATTTCACAAATCCTTTATAGCAATGAAGGTGATAAAGATGCCTCTAAGCATTTAAAATGTATTTTTATCAAAACAGAATAGATATTTAGTTAACAAACAAAAAACTGACTGAGATTCCCACCAAGATCAATGGGCAGA
The DNA here is from genome assembly GCA_026777985.1 of Mormyrops attenuatus. Classification (NCBI taxonomy): domain Eukaryota; kingdom Metazoa; phylum Chordata; class Actinopteri; order Osteoglossiformes; family Mormyridae; genus Mormyrops; species Mormyrops attenuatus. The sequence continues at coordinate 27,729,714 of JAODKC010000001.1, forward strand.
GGTGCTTTCTGCAGCTTTCAGCTTCTCCGGGAAATCAGGGTACATAAAGCCTGCATCTCCAATCAAAGAGGGCACTAAAGGGCCCATTTTAAAATGGCAGTGATTCCCTCAGGACTATACCAAACCCTGCCAATGATGGGGGTGGACATGTGGATAACCTAAAATGCACAAGAAACCTAAAATATTGGTAGAAAACTGTTTAGTGATTATTAATGGACTTCAGACACCGTTAAGTCATCAACAAGGAAAACATCTCATTCAATCTCCCAGAACACATAACTAGTAACCATCTACAGTAACTATGGGAATTTGCTGGACTGTGACCCTCCGTGATGCTCAATGCTGCACATGGATCTTCAAATGTCAACTATCAAACTGTGTACTCAGAAATTTAGGGAAAATATCAACAGCTGAAAGTCTTCCATGATAATATAAACCAGAAGACCAGAATCTGTTAGACTTAAACCCATTCACTTCACGTGACCAGATGTACGTGGCCTTTTGCTGTTCGCTTCAGATTTTTGTCAGATACAGAAAAATAAACAATTTTCCTACAGTTTTATGAAAAGCAACAGCAAGGAAAAAACACAAAACAGGAAAGTTTTAAAAACATTTTTATGAGAGAAATCCTAACTCCTAGTAAGACATGCCACAATGAAAATGGCCTGATGTTGATGCCTAGCACAACAGAGTAATCTGACAGTATCTGTTAATATGCCCAGTGAGACACACTGTCTTGTTACTCAGAATTAATACAGTGAATACTGTTAGATTGTAGTGAATTTTAAATTAAATGTTACACTATTAAATACGTTTCAGGAATCGGGAAATCTTAAAAGGATAGAGCTTGGAAAGAAAACATAAAAGATTAAAATTAAGTTACCATTCATTTAAATTCCAAAATTTTTTGGGGCATTTTTCTATATGATGAAATCCATACAAAAAGAGTTTAACAGCAAACTATTGTCATGAAATTTGCTATTTCATTTACCGCTGAATAAAAATATGTTTGTGTATTTTCCTGTCAAATGACCACATTGACTGATGATATATGTAGCGTATATAATATATGAAATGCCATCAAACTTAATTAACAAGTAATTCTACATGCCGTATCTGTCTAGTGCAGTGCGGCTTTGGCCTTTGGGAGCGTGTGAAACTGAAAAGTGATCCATCTTCCAAGAAAAAGAAATGTGTGAATGGTCAGGTTGGCTTTTCTGCAGCCCTTTGTGACAGCCCCCTAACTGTACAGTGGGGCGGGTATTTGTGTGTGAGAAGAGAAGTTGAGCACCTTGGTGGGGGCCCCAACGTGGCCCAGGGTGAATCCCGCTGACAGCTGCTGAAGCCTGGGCCCACACACCTTACAGCACCCACACGAGAAACAATTCACCTTGTTTGAAGTGGACTTCATGAGGCATTATGCATTAAGTAGGAAAATGTGCTTTTCTGAAATCACACCCATGACATGTGCTGGATAGCGGCTATGAAATGGTGGCCGTTTTGAAATGCAGACATAGACATGCATTGTGGGCACATCCTCAGGTGTCCCACAGCCCTCTGCTGGATCAAGACGCACTTCCACACTCACAGCCATCCTGCACCGATAAGCGCTTATGATTAGATGCATGGATGGATTATTATTATGGTTCAATATAAATCTTCATCTGGTCAGGCTTCTGTCAGCTTAGTACACTGATTTTGTACACATCGATCAGGTTTGCTCAGGATCTCAGAGCTGCTGAGGATTGCTTATGAATAATATATGGTTTTTTTTCTCTATAAATCAATAGTCTGGTTTTTATTGGGCCATTCAACCATAGTTGGCTTCCTTTCTTTGCCTGCTTTTTGCTGCATGTTTTCTTGTGTAATCAAAGTCTTATAATAATACCCAGTGCCATCCCACACCATCCCAGACCATCCCATCTCATCCCTGTCCTTCCAACACAATCCCAGGCCATCCCATCTCGTCCCTGTCCATCCCACACCATCCCAGGCCATCCCATCTCGTCCCTGTCCTTCCCACACCATCCCAGGCAGTCCCATCTCATCCCTGTCCATCCCACACCATTCCAGGCCATCCCATCTCATCCCCGTCCTTCCCATACCATCCCAAGCCATCCCATCTCATCCCTGTCCACCCCACACCATCCCAGGCCATCCCATCCCATCCCTGCCCATCCCAGGCTATCCTATCCCATGTCATACCATGCACGCCATCCCATCTCATCCCAGACCATTCCAAGTCATCCAAGTCAGACTGAGTGAAATGTTTCATAACTAAGACATCAACTAATGGATGGCATTTGCAGAGAAAAACAGTTAGATTCTGCCTGACCACAGTATGCTTCACCACGCATTTGCAGGACTGTTTGTGGGCTTTGGGTTGAATTATTTTGTTCTTTCCTGTTTTCCTTCACCCTGCCACACAAACTAGTTTTTCTGAAGTTTTGGGAGGTTGTTGAAAGATGCTCATTTTCTCCTATATCAATTAAGTCTGAGCTCTGTAACCCATTCATGCTGACATATCCATAGCTCATCACCTGATCTAGATAGTATTAGGTCCATACAATGCACTTTCCATCTTGATGATTGAGCAGTCTGAGTTAAAATAGATTTTCAGTAGCGCCACTTTTTTTTTCAACTTAATCCATCACTTCATCCTAGGCTTTTAGTGTGTAAGGGGGGCTGCCAGGGAGAAGCAGGCTGTGCGAGACTGGATACAGATGATCATTGATTGAATGAAAGGCCGAGGCTGCTACATTCTCCTAAGACTTATGGTATTGTGGTTGGCAAAGACCTGGTTTGTGGGAGGAAATTCTTCTGGTCAAACTATGAGGGTGACTGCAGAAATCACACGTGCAATTTCTCTGCTAGCTAGCAGGCTGCCCCAGACGGTCAGGCGCGCTGTAACCTGTGAGAAGAGAGAATAACAGAGATTCGGAGTATTTGTGTTCACAGGGTGTGCAGCAAATCCTGCCCATGGCTTTTGTGAGCAGTGGAGGCATTATTGTCTTTGTGGAACTGGATTTTGATTGTGCAAACTTTTGTATTTACTCCTAGCCTGGAATATGAAGGGAGAATGTGGAGAGAGTGGGAGGAAAACAGAGAGTGTTACCACATAACCCCGTGCTGTATTATGTTATAATATCAGTCACTTTAACTAAGTGCACATTTTGCCGTTTTGAAAAGAATGTTTGGGGGTTTATCTACCATTGCCTCTGATATTCAGGTTGATGTTCTTTGAGAAGTAAGCTTTCTGACCTTATAGTGAGTACCTCAATAGTTTAAAGTAACTCTGTTTGCAACTTACTACCTGTCTGTGGTCCACACTTCATGTCCATATGCAGATAAAGTCCCATGGCTTGTTTAGATCTAGTTTGCACCTACTTACGTGTAAGTAACTGTGACTTTTTGTCATTATAATCATTTTAAAAATTTTGTTGAATATATGGAACAGGCAGTTTATTTATATCACAAATACTACTCCAAGGTGCCCCAGCTACAAGCTGTGAAATATTACAGTATTGAAGGGCTCCAGTATTTTGGCCAAATACTGCAGAATGTTTTTACTGGAACACTCCAGCCCAAATAGGTTAAATGAATTTACAAAATGGTAGAATGGCTTAATAAAGCTCTGGGTTCATCTGAACCTTGCATTTAATTTATTGTTAGATGCTTTTATCCAAAGTAACATAACTTTAAAGCAGGACCAGCCAGTCCCTGGGAAAACTGGGGTTAAGGATCTTGCTGAGGGGTCCAGTGCTACTGACCACAGAACCTTACCATCGCAATTTCCATAACCAGAGTTGAGTAATTCAGGTCCAGAGAGTAAAAATCCAGCCCGGGATTTTGTTTCAACCAACCAGTTGAATACTCTGTGACTGTGACTCTTTATGCTCAACTGGTTGAATTACCCAACCCTGATCATAACCCACACAGGATACAAATTCATGTTTATGTATTTTGAGAGTTTATTGTAATTGAAAGACAGATATTCTGTCAGAGAGAGACACCATATCCTCACCCATGCCAATCATTGTGGGTGACGGGGTGGGGAGGCAGAGAGGGCACATCGCTGTTCCTTTTTTGGTTTGCCTTCTCTCTGCCGCCCTGGGGGCCAACAGCCAACACTTTACTTGGGGGGGCAAAAGAAGCTCAGTAACTACTCAAGTACAAATCATGAACAAATATAGGTCCTGCATGAAATACATGAACCGTTGCAATTGATTAATGAAGAACGACCATGGGTTCAATATGTAACTAACACTTATTTACTAGTTAATAAATACATTAAGTAAGAGTTTACTATTACATTATTTGTACCCCCTCAAGTAATGTGTTACCCTTGCTACAGACCTCTTATACGTGGTGAATATGCTGACAAAATCCCCATCCTCCACTATACAAAATGGCTGATCATCAAATGCAATCACGTCCATTATTTTAGTAGCCCAGTAGGAACTGGGCACATCTTACTAAGCTACTTAGTTAGCTACCTCAGAGCCATGCCCATTGCTACCATAGCTAGCAAAAAGAACAACTTTTTTGTGCTACCAATGAGGTGAGTTTCCCAAAAGCCGTGTAGCACAAGGATTATCTTAACCACTCAAGAATGTGTTGTGTGCAACCAAACAGGGGTGAGTTTCCCACAAGTATCGTAGTGCAAAGATCATCAAGTTGTGCTTCCTTTATGAATATTAATGATCCTTTCCCTGCCATCCTACGGTTCAGAGATTCATGTGCTGGTGCTGCTACTTTGCACATCTACCTGCAACATGTGAGTGTGAGAGCAACAAACCTGGAAGCAGAAGTATCTTTAAGGAGAATTTTGCCACCACTGACATTACAGAATTCTGTACAATTCTAATTTTAGTAGACAGTGATGTCAGAAGTCAGAGTAACTAGAGCACAGATAAATTAATAATGCATACTAAAAATAAAACATAAAATTTCTATGTTAAAATGGCCTTTCCTAATGATACATTGTCACGTGCCAAACACATAGGAGACAGGAGAAGGTGTGATGGAAAAACAATGAAGGGTTTATTAAAGGAAGAGGAACAGGGCAAACTAATGTAGACCGCATGGAGTGAACCAAAAGGCAAAACTGGTAATAGGGGAAAATGCTGGAACCCACACTAGGGCTATGTCAATGGCCAGGCTGGGAAGCACTGGACTGGGAGGCACTCTTATACATGACTAACAAGGGAGCAGACAAGAGGCAGCTGGAGTGATCCGCACGAGGGCTGAAATGAGAGGCAAGACAAATGAGCAACAGGTGTGACTTGTTAGAGCCACACTAGGGAGAGAATGAGAGGGGCAGGGATGCAGTGCACGACACACATTAGTGAGTTATTTTAATAGTAGACTACTTAATAGCAGACTAGGGCAGCCCCGCTTTTTAAAAATTGATCCATTGAGAAACAAAGAAATTTTTCAGCTGAAGGGAAGTAGCTGTGAAACTCCTTTCTAGCCACAATATATGAATGAAAGTCTCGTGTCTCTAATGCATTCATTAACAACAGAAACATCCCCCAGAATTCCCCAAGTGTTCGTTTCTGCTGTATGCTTTTGTCCCCATTTACATGTGCCTATGAATAACCCTGTAGTTTAGTTTTAGCTATCCTGAATCCCACAACCCAGCAACAGGGGTAATGTGAGAGACCTCCTTCATAAAAGTGAAAATGTACTTTAAATAAAACTGCATAATGAGCTTCTGAATTGCATGATAAAATGTACACAGTGCCCACTTCATTTGTTTGATGTGAAGCAGCATCAACCTGGCCAGTGTTTGGGGTAGGATTTTTCTCAGCAATGCAGTTCTCCTTCTGCAGTTAGTACTGCTGTTATTTTATAAAAGGATTCTGCGGTGAACTCTGCTAATCCACAGGCATGTCATCACATTTAAACAAATGGAGGGAACATGACGTACTGTGGAAACGACAGCATGACGCGATGTGAAGATCAGCATTCTAGTGATGATGCTATCTTCACAATTTGAGCAAGTATATTGGAATTTTTTAGTTTTTACACATCCCATCTTGCTCTCCTTTGAGACCTTCACATACTTATAGAGGTGACAGTAAGTTTGGGGTCTGAGCGCAGGGCCAGCCATTTATCTGGCATCCCTGGCACATATTAGGGAGGATAAGGGCTTAGCTCAAGGGCCCAACGGTGATGAGGCTACATTTCTAGACATGGGATTGGATCTGGCAACCTTCTGATCATAGGCACAGAAGCCTAATGTGCTGAGGCATATATGACTGGCTAATTCTGATGCATTGCTAATGGGGGATTTCATTTCAGCAGCTTATGGTCAGCAATGGATCTCGTTTCAATAACAAACTTTAGAGAGCTTCATTATATGGAGGAAGATGTAAGAGAATCCACTGTCTCCTAGTCATGTGTACCTTCTGGGAATGGTGTTCAGAGGTGATTCAGCTAAAGGAGCCATGAACCACATAAGCATGTAGGCATAGATATTATACATGCATCTCCCATAACCATTTACCCAGTATAGGGTCACACTAAGCCTGAAGCCAGTCCGGGGAAGCACAGGACAGCAATCATACTCCCTCACACAGTCAGTCATGGCTGTTCTCTGGGCAGTGTTTCCCTGGGTAATGTGCTTCCATGCCCACGTCGCCAAAATCTGTGCACCATGGCAAAAAAAAATCATCTACCCAACCAATCTCATCTCTGCCCCTCGCGTATGTATTACGGAATTCAGCTGCTTAACGGCACTAATAGGCTATATTAAATTGTCATGTAGCAGATGCTTTTATAAAGCTCTAATAAAATGAGTTTACTGAGGTATTTTCCAAGAAAATTTCCAAGACAAGGTAGGTAAACAGAGCAGGCATTTAATTAGGTGGGGCGATCTCTCTCCTCGCTCTCTTATACCCCATTCACACACAGAGAAACCCGCTAATATCGTTATTTTACTGTTACGGTGTCATGTGAGAATGGGGCAACACAGTAAAGTTTACCCATTAATCTATCCATGGTGACCTAGTAACATTAGCGGTAATTTTCTGACACAAGTCCAGGGTTAATGCGAAACCATAACAGATTACCGCATTTGAGAAGGGCGGGGCCGGGACTTCTCGCCCTTTATTCAGTACATTGCCATGAGTTTGGAGTATGCGTTACCGTTACATTACCGTCATAGAAGATTGAGTGGGAATATAAATGTACTATCTATCCTGTGTTGTTTTTACCTGATACATTTATGGGTTTTGTATGTGAAACCGGGAGAGACTCACTTCCCAAGACAACCCCGCTAAGTCTGACTGAGTCACATACACAGTTAGGCCATGTGCAGTGCAGTTAGGCTGAGTCACATGCACAGGCCGTATACAGTCAGTTAGGCTGGGTGTTCACATGCACAGTTAGGCCGTGTGCAGTGCAGTTAGGCTGAATCACATCCACAGTTAGGCTGTGTGCAGTGCAGTTAAGCTGAGTCACAAACACAGTTAGGCCATGTGCAGTGCAGTTAGGCTGAGTCACATACAGAGTTAGGCTGCGTGCAGTGCACTTACGCTGACTCACATCCACAGTTAGGCCATGTGCAGTGCAGTTAGGCTGAGTCACATACAGAGTTAGGCTGCGTGCAGTGCACTTACGCTGACTCACATCCACAGTTAGGCCATGTGCAGTTCAGTTAGGCTGTATCACATGCACAGTTAGGCCGTGTGCAGTGCAGTTAGGCTGAGTCACATACACAGGCCGTATACAGTCAGTTAGGCTGGGTGTTCACATGCACAGTTAGGTCGTGTGCAGCGCAGTTAGGCTGAGTCACATACACAGTTAGGCCATGTGCAGGGGAGTTAGGCTGAGACACATACCGAGTTAGGCTGCGTGCAGTGCACTTACGCTGACTCACATCCACAGTTAGGCCATGTGCAGTGCAGGTAGGCTGTATCACATACACAGTTAGGTCATGTGCAGTGCAGTTAGGCTGAGTCTCATACACAGTTAGGCTGTGTGTAGTGCAGTTATGCTGTTGTTACATTGATTAGTGAAGCACTGGAGATGGACAAACAGTTGAGGACTTAACTGCTAAAAAATGTAGTTATAACTGTCCCTGAAAAATAAGTAGCCAACATTAATTTATTAATTCATATTGTTATTAAATATTTGATTACCTCCATAGACAGAGAGGGAACATGCCATCACTAAACAATGACTAAAAAAAACATTACTTGTAGATCCTCACACTGACAGACCGCAATGCCAAACAAAGGGCCGCTTCTTGGTCTGTTGCCGGACAGGCCCCAGGGTTTACCCACCGCCTATGTGTGCTTATCACACTTCCTGTCATGCTCCGTCTGGTCTTTCACCTAAAGGATGAAACATTGTGGCAAATCTTTATTTCTTCATCCATTCCTCAGCATCTCTCAGTTCCTCTTTGTAGACATTTAATGGCCGCTCTCTCTGAATACAGCGTATCCTTTGGTTTCACACATGTGATGCTGCCTTTTGTGGTCAAAGGGTTCAGAAGGTTATCCTCCCTTCTCCCAAACAGACAGACAAATAAATAAATGCTATGAAAAACATTCGTAATACAAATTTCCAAAACCCACTCAGTCCACAGGATGCATGGATAGGTTAAGACCATAAATAAGTACTGTTTCTGTGAACTTAGTGAGTTATGAAAATTTAACAAAAGTTCTTTATTGAGGTCTAAGTGACTTTTGGTTCCCAATACTGTAACATATGATTAGGACTTTAGATTATTGGTGGTCTCATTTCAAAAATAACAAAAAATGGATTGAGTGATTTCTGGGAATTTGCTGCAACCGTAGCTTCCAGGATAGACTCTGGACCTTCAGTAACCTACATAAGGCAAGCAGGTACAGAAAACGGATGGATGGATGGATGGAAGGAAGGATGGATGGATGGATGGATGGATGGAAGGAAGGATGGATGGATGGAAATTTGCTCCTCATGCAATGAAATATTGCCTTAATTAATGGGTCACACAGTGTTCCATGAAGGTGTTGATCCTCATAGGGTGCCATGGAACGCATCCACTCACTCCGCTTCTGCCAGTGCCATCCCCAGGGTCAAAACTGGCATGAGATGGCACCATCGTCAGAGCACTTCCTCTGCCAACTGTCGCGGAATAATTTCAAAGTGAACCCTCACACCCTATTGTGTTTTTGTACACTTTGGGAAGTGTGTGAGAAGCAGATTTTGCTTCCATGAGTTGACCGCTGTCCCAAAGTGAGCTTTTGGGTGGGGAACTTGTTCTTCAAGGAGCCCATGGTGATCTTCACAGCTCAAAACCATTTCTCAGTGTGCAGGCGACGGCTTGAGGGGTGGCGCATTGGCTGACCGCAGTTCTTGAGGAGAACTGCTCTAACCGTAACCTCTTGTGTCACGACCCCCACCCCCCTGATTAGAGCCATTTCCTGTCCCCCTACAGTTTCAATGGGAAACAGAAATAGAAGCTACTTCCTGAACAAATAATAGGACATGAGAAACAATTTATCTCCTTTTTCATTTCCCATTTTGTCTCTGGAGAGCCAGTTAGCCATAATTCTGCTAGAACGTGATGAAGATTTCATTTTACTTTCATTTTAATTTAGCAGAAGCTTCTGTCCAAAGTCGGGAAAACGGTACAAACATAAGTGCTGTCTAAGAGTCAACCAGGCATAAGTGTGGCTCGGCTGAGCTTCCAATGAATGTCCAGGTACCTGGGTAAGCAGTACAGGAGTAAGACCTACATACCATCATCCGAACAAAGCAAGACTCTAATTAGACAGCTACTCAATCAGCAGAAAGTACAACATTAAGAGCATTCAGGGAACAAGGAGGGTGCAAGCTAGCCTGTACGTTTTGCATATGTTTTTTGCTTTCTTGAATCATTTCTGCAGCAGAGTGGTGAATTGCACAATTTCTCATAAGTTTCCCTCCATGCTGGTTGCCAGCTCAGGGGAAGATGGCCGTCCTCTAAGTCTAAGACATGGGGGCTGTCTGTCGTCCACTGGCCACCTAGAAGTTATGGAGAGCATCAAACGGACCTCTCTGTCCATGTGATCCTTCCACAGCTTCTAGGTGCCCAGTGGACTGGAGACCTCACAGCAGAGCACTAAGAAGGACCAAATGGCGATGCCCCCCCCCCCACTATAGAGAGTTAATGTGATCATTCACCAGTGCTACTGGACAGACTTTGCTTTGTCTAATGCACAACTTGAGAGGCCTCGAGTTTTTCTGGGATAAAAAAAGCACTCAAATGGATACCAAGAATTCCAGTTTGGTGCTCAAGCTCTGAAGTAATTCACCCACTGAATGCAAGAATGGACCCTATTTACATTCGATATTAGCATGACCCATAGCATAAGACTGCTTATGATATCTGTAACATTTTGATAAACTTATTAAGGTTAACAGCACTAATTTTTCCATAATGTCTTATTTGGGACAGGATGCCAGTCCATCACACTATGGGGTAATTCAGAGATACCAGTTCACCTAACCTATTGACTATGGACTGTGGCAGGAAATCCAGCACAAGAACATAGAACGAGAGAATGAATGAATGAAAATTATATATTATATAGATATATAAGGCCACAAGGCGACCCACAAAACCAGTGCTTTCTGCATTCAAAGTAGTACAATGTGTCTGAATGGTGATTCATAATTTTATCGCTAATAAAAATGAAATACTCCATTCATTTATAGCTTTCACAGACTCCTGGAGAGTGGCTGACCAGAAAGTGTTACCTGCATAGCAGTTAATAATATGACCAATATTTACTGTGACCAGTTCTGATTGAACATTAAATAATAGAGGACAGTTGGTGTCTCAGCCGGTTTGGCCTCTGCTCCAAAGGTCACTGATTTATGTAAATCCCATGTTCAGCAGAAAAGTCACTTGTCTGTCGGGTCTTCGACGAGGCCCTTATGCCCCCAAAACTTTCCAGGCATGCCTCGTAAATGGCTGACCCTGCAATTGGACCACAGGCTTCACTCTCATCTGTATGTGTGCATATGTTTCAAAGGAGAAGAAGATAAGATATGTGAAAAGATGCAATGAACTTGTGCAGATAGCAAATAAGGCAGCATTTCATAACGATCCGCTAGAACTCAGTTTTATGCATAGTCTGGCATGTTTCCCAAGAATCGGGAAAGTTTATGGAAGCATCCATCCTTGGGCTAATTCTCCTGTTGTAATATTGAGGGAGAAGCATCGCTGGCCCTCATAAGCTGGACAATGTGGGCCACAGTAAGCTATAGAGAGAGCTTATGCTGCCAGAGCCGCTTTACAGCAATCGTATGGGAAGATGCTCCTCAAACGCTGGGTTGCGTAATCATGCTGTTTTTGGCCACCAGCCCTCAAGCCAGATGTGAGTGGGATCATAAGTGAGAGTAGTGTAGTCTGGCATCGAACGGGTGCTGCGAGTTCCCTAGCAAGAAAACTGGAAAATCCATTCAGGAGACTCCATTTCCGGGGTGGCGTGTAGAACCAGGATTACATGTGCAGAGAAGTTTCGGGTGGGAGGGATGAAGAGCGTTCGTGGGGTGGGATTACTGCTGCCATGGCGAGGACACGCGAGCTCACAACCCTGCTGCGTTTCCCTGGCTGGGGTTCACACCAAGAAGTCCCAGCAATTCGTTGGAAGACGGAGCATTTTAGAAAGGGAGGGGGCATCCAAAACAATGACCATATTTGTTTTTTCCTGCTAGACAACATCAACATGGTGCTTGGTCTTCAGGGCTGAAAGGGATGTGAGAAAGTGAAACACCCCCCTCCCCTCTGAGACTCAAAGTATTTTCTTATGAAGAAAGGAAAGAGGAACCATAAGTGGATTCCCTCTTCTGTTTTTTTTTTTTTTTGGGGGGGGGGGGGCTCCTGTGAGAAAATTAGCTAATGAATGATCCTCTGAATGGGGAAAGAACTACCTTTCCCATCAGGCTTCCATGAGAATTATGAAGATCTTCAGTTCACACAGGAGCGGTAGGATGCTAGTCACACCTCCCTCTCCAGTTGCCCGAGTTACTCAGCATCCAGATGAGCAAAGCAAGACGGCAGGAGGGGGGAGGTGAGGGTCCCATGCCGGAAAACAGAATGGTGGGGGTGGGGCCTTCCCATCCCTCAGCTGATTTAGAAATGAAGTGAATGCACTTGGCCGGATATGGAAGGAGGAAATGCAATACGAAGGTCACCAAATCCTGCGTCGTGGGACAGTGAGCAATAACCATCCTATTAACCAACACAAAACAGGGGTGGTTAGGGGACACTTGAAAACTAATCTACTGCAGAGCAATTTTTCTTGGGAAATGAGGGAACCATGTCATCACTGGAATGAGAATGTCTTTTACACAGAGTATCAAACATTTCAGTGCCAGTGGTCAAATAAGGACACCAAACCACCAAATATCAAAAGCCACTGTGATTCTTACTTGGTGATGTGTCAACATGCTCAAAATATATAGATTCAATCCTTTACCTAAAAATGACCTGGATGGACTCTAGCAGAGAGAAAGAAGTTTTCATCAGTTACATCAGTGTCTTTTTAATGATGGAAACTAAAATAAAACTTCCTTGTTAACTCAATGTTTCCAACTATTTACACATTTAAAAGTTGTTTCAAGTTCATTCCGAATCTCTTTTAAGACCTGAAGTTTTGCTGTAATAATCAGGGGCATGACATCAACACAAGGTTTATTAGAGACCAAAAACCTTCTAATGGCAGACTGTCGGCATGGAAGGGAGAGCCACTTTGACAAGCACAGCGAAACGGTGACCCCTACTGGTTAGCAGGATATCCACAGCGGCCCAGGCCCAGGGTTGGGTGATTGCAGAGTTTGTTGAAGAAATGGCCTGTTGATGGATGTGGCCTCAAACACCATTTATTTTCCATTTCATTATGCATTAAGCAAGACCATCTGTATTTGCAACTAATAGGTTCAATATCAATTATATTACAGTATAAGAATTATTCTCCACCTGCACACAGGTGCATAAGTATACACTCTATACACATTCACAGAGACATGGCTGCCAATCTAGTACATTCGCTCCCCAGGTTATGATGGTCCACGTTATGATGGGTAAATGTTTTTCCACTTTCGGTACATTATTCAATAAATTACATGAGATATTCAACATTTTATTACAAAAATAAGCCTTGTGTTAATGAATTGGCCCAACTGTAGGTTAATGTAAGAATTCTAAGCATGTTTTTTAGTTATATTGTATTAAAATGCATTTTCACCTTACGATAGGTTTATCAGAATGTAACCCCATCGTAACCTGGGGAGAGGCTGCACTGGGAAATTTACAGCATTTGCTAAATATAACAATGAGCCATTGGTAATGATGGGGATTGTTTTGATCCTCCAATCAAAATCACTCCTGTGAGGTGTCATGTAAGCCTCACTATATAAGGCAAGCAGACTGCTGGAGAAGTGAAGTTGAGAAGGACATACCAGTTGTCTCCAGGCTCCTCTCAGACATGGAGAACGCCTTGCCACACTTAATTTAAAAATCAGTATATTTTTTTAGATGTCTTTATGGAATCCATTTCAAATGGTGAGCTTAGAAAATGAACAGAAAACAGAAAAAGCTTCAAAAATACATTTTCAAAACCATCACATTCTTATCGACGTATCCAGCTCACTTTTATTCATCAACACATTCCACAGTATCAAACAGAATTTTCCAGAACTCTTATATAAAAAAAAAAATACAGCTATTTCCAATTATCTTCACCAGGTACCATTTCAATAGCAAAACTAATTTAACATTATTTAACTTTAAAAAAAAAATAAGCAAACACAAGGAATATATTAGTACATAAATGCAAGAAAGACATGGTTCTGTCATGTAGAAGAGGCGATTTAAACATTGAAATGATTCCCTCTTCCGCAACAGGCAAGAACACTGGGCACATCATCAGCTGCCAGCTGTTATATGGCTTTAAAAAAATAATCCTCTTTGTGAAAACAAACTAGAGACACTTTCTTTATTAAAAGGAGAATTAAAGCAGTAATGTTTCCATTTTCTTGCCTCGTTAAACAAAAATAAAATTCTGTACATCGTTGTCGACAGGCAGCTCGACGGCCAAACCTCCCACGGCGGTACCAGCCAGCTGTCGCATGACGAGGTTGGCGCTATTGCAGCAGAGTTTTGATTTGCTTGGAGGCGGTGTCATCGTTCAGATGCTTTGTCGTGTACCTGGAAAACGCCACACTCTGGTCAATCATCTAAAACCAAGACTAATCTCAGACTATTCCAAGGCAGTCGTGCGAGTGTGGGCCAAAGGCCCCTGACCACAAGCATCTCACTGACAAGGAGCCGAAGGCTCGTTGTGACTTTAGTGTCATTTAACCTCAATGCATTTTAAAGCAGAACATGGCCTGACAACCATGACACTCTCAAGGTTTGATGAGATTTAAAGAGGTTTTAAGTAGACAAGCAAAGCCCCTAGATATTCAGGACTTCGACAAGCACTGCAACTCAAATATGAAATCCTCTGGGCCATAAAACAATACATTAAAGGGGGGGGGGGGGGGGGCTGTGCCTTGATCCCTAACCAATCAGGAGTGGTACTTAGATCAGTAAAAAGCACCAACCTGAGAGCATTCAGAAGACCTTCTACACTGTTTGCAGGCTGCTCTTTGAGGACTTTTATGCATCCTTTCATCTGTCAAAGGATTATATCATTATTCAGGTCCATTTACACATTTTCAGACGTTCTAGAACACATACGACTCAAAAGGACGAGGCAGAATGAGATCAAAAGGCGGGAGAGAGGGAAGGTGACCGGCCGGTGTGGATGGCACTTAGCATGCATGTGATAACAGGACTGACATCAATCTTGGAGGACTTGGCAAAGGCCCCAACGGGATGCACATAGTCGTAGAGGATGATGACTCCCACCATGACCCTGAGACAGAAGGAGGCGGTCTCTTCACTGGCGAACCGGCTGCGATACTCCCTATGTGCACACAAACAAAGATGGAAAACTTCAAAGGCCACACAGATAATACCAGCGAAGTGTCAACACTCCATCTTAGCATGCTTGCTATGGGAATGTGGGGGTGTGGAAAGAGAGGGCCAATAACTCACGGGGTCTCCAGCATGACTTTGCAGACGCTCGCCATCGTGCTAAGGCAGTCTGTCGTGTTCTCAATAGGCAGGTTCTTGTTCTGTTTAGACCAAAAGCCGAGAACATGACAAATGAGCAATTTCTCAGTAGCAAGTAATGAAATATTCGTTTCAAAAACATGGTCATCTACTTGATATTTAATTAAATATCAAGCCAAATGGAATGAGAGCAAATGGGTGTTCCCTGGTATTGATGCAACCAATAAAAAACATGACGGATAACATCTAAAATATACTTGTTTTGGTAAAATTGCAGCAAAGAGAACTGTAGGTGTAATAAAAGTGGAAAGTGTTACTGATAGCTATTCCGACAAAACCAGTCAGTTTTTAAATGTGCAAACAAACATATGGATCCGAAATAATGAATACCACAGAACAATAGGCAATGTACTAAACTCCGATAATATGTAAAGGAGACTATCTGACTAACAAACTACATATTCTTAATCATTTCTAATGCTGTACACAAGTGCTCAAAAGCTTTGTATTTAAACAGATTTCCAGCTGTCTTTGGCTTGGCTGCAGTGTACTTTCCAATTATGCACAGAGTTTGATTTAAAGGCTGCCCCTGTGCATATTAGTTTTATCTCAATTGGTGAAAAGCAGTATTTAAGGTTTGTGGTATCCAGCACTCCAAAACAGGTTACTGTAAAGGACAAAGTAAAAAAAAAATACAAATGAAAGGTACATTACAGTAAAATGTTGTACAGCCACCAAGCCAAAGTCAAGGAAGAATATTCATTCTGCCTCATCATCATGACTCCGGGCTGAGTCAGGACAGAGAAGTTGCTTAGCAATGGGAGAAGAATCCTCCCATTGAATCTGGCCTATCCATACTTTGACACTGAAATTCAACTCACCAGGAGAATTTTTCTGAATTGCTAAAGCACATTTCGTGAAACCTTCCATTCTTTTCTCAGAACAGTAAACATCAAAATCCAGTTTTCAAACTACATCCACAAAACCTTTGCAAAATTGAAAAATAATTTTGAGTCGATTTTATCTTTGCTCAAAACCAAACACTGCTTTCAGACGCATCAAGTCAGTCAGTACATAAACACTACTGAGTAGTCATTACATACTACAGCAACAACTTTAAAACAATACCAGTCAAAACTTACTGGCATAAACAGAAACATGTTTACTGTGAATATGGGCTTTCACATCTTGAGTTCGAAAACTAGAAACCAAATGACTATAGTAAAGAAAAATCGTTTATCAAGAATGTGTGTATACAATTAGACAAAGGAATATGCAATGTTTGCAGCGTTCAGTGCTCCAAAAAAGTTACTGTAAAGGACAAAGTAAAAATCCAGATGAGAGGCATATTACAGTAAAATGTTGTGCAACTGCCAAGCCAGAGTCAAAGAAGAATAGTCATTCTTCCTCTTCTCTCTGGGCTGGGTCATGACAGGGAACTTTGTCTGAATCACAGGAAATGCTCTCCCTTGCTGGGCGATAGGAGAAGAATCCTCTGTGTGACCCAATTGCACGATGACATCAAAATTCATCTCACCTATGGCACTTGCACTCTCGTCCGGCACCTATTCTACATCGTAGTCACTCTGAAGCTTCTTCTCATGTTTAGAAACGTGTTAACAGTCTTGAGTCATCGCGTTTAGTTGATGACTACTCTGTGCTGGCTGTGTTTAACTCCTGCGGCCTGTCTTTTCCATGCTGCATCAAAGTTCACCACGGTGAAAAATGTATTTTGATGTATGAGAATGTGCTTGAGATTTGCGAAAAGGGTGACTTAGACCTGCAAATTGTATCTAACTAGGTGAGCACTGTTCAAAGTTTTTCCAAATGAGTGTCTGATTCGATAAATGAGTTCTGGGAATTGATGGCTTTGCATTCCCAGGCCAGCCGAGAGACAATCTCTCCAGTGTGTCCTGGGTCTGCCCCGGGGGTGCCTTCTAGTTGGAGATGCTCAATAAACCTCCCCAGGGATGCGTCCAAGAGGCATCATAGATAGATGCCTAAACCACCTCAGCTAGCTCCTTTTAATGCGGATGAGCAGCTGCTCGACTGAGCCCCTCCTGAATGTCTGAGCTCCCCACCATACCTCTAAGGCTGTGCCCAGACATCCAGCTGAGGAAACTCATTTCCCCTCAGAACAGTAAATACTATAGAAATGTAACGTTTACTCATTAATACAATTAATATTCCATTTCGTTATCTAACCTTCTTACAGTATGTAACCTCACTGTTCACCGTTACGGGGGCTGCAAGTTGAACGCCGTCACCAGTACTGTTCTTGTTAAACTGGATCCCGAGTTTACATAAAAGACCAGTATCTAATAAGGTTTAAGGTACTTCACGAGCAGACTTGTACATAACATTGACTTACCATTCACTCCCTTAGAAACAGCATGAAATAGAGAATCGATATCTCACTTACATCAGACACAAACTTTGTTGTTGCATCACTTAATGTTTTCAACATAGGCGTGGCCTCAGCGTAGAAGAGGGACATCCGATTGGCCAGCTCATTATTTACATCATTCTCCCCTTCTGCCTGCAAATGAAGAACAGTTTAATGAAGAGGACTAAGATACAGAAGCAAATATGGACCAGTGCTTCCTAAAAGATCTAAATGCTTTATTCTTGCTGCAGTTAACAATGTTTCTTTAAAATTTGCCAGGGAAAAACATTTATGCTTTCCGATATAACTTTTTGGATTATTTTTATCCCCTCTGGAAAATGAACCCTGAAGCATTTTGCGAAAATGTTTCTACTAAATAAAGTGTGATTTTATCTCCATAAAACACATGGATACCTTTATTACTTTAATGACTAATAATGCTCAGTCATTACATAATATCTAACTGTGATAAGACTTTGGCAGGAGAAGTATAACACACACCAGAAAATTTTAGTTGATCTTACATCAGTTTTTAAGAGTACAGGTCCATCCCTTGCCAAGGTTACTTTTGTTGGATAAACGTCCACTAACGTATCCAAAAAAATATGAAATTATCTATACACAGTCTTGGTATATATATATATATATATATAGATATATCTGTACACACATACATACACACATACACACATATGTATATACACACACTTATATACATATTATATTATATATACATACACACACACACACACATTATACATAATATATAATATATGTAACTGATCAACATGTTCAACATGTAACTGAGCAAAGGATATCTGAGACTGACTGGGTGGGGGAGGGGTCTGGCCTAGGAGGGGGGAATACCAGTTATACGCTCTAGTGCTTGTGGTTGGGGGGGACAGGGGGCTGGCAGTATGCTGGTGGCCTCTAAAAGTGTGTCTGACCTCGCTAACCTCTTGCCCCAGGGGACAGGGGGCACAATAATAGCCCCTGGTCAGGTGTCGATGCGCGCCGATTCACCCCGTTGGGCAGGAGCGGGCAGCGACCCCGACACGCTTCGAGCTGCAGCGGCTCCCTTCCTGCTGCCACGAAACTACCTTCTATCCCTGCTTTCCCACCCTGGGTCTCGAGGTCAAGAGATTCACTTTCACCTTCTGCCTTTGGCTGACTTCTTATGTATGTCATGCAGTCATAACTGATAGGTCAAGGTGATGCTCTTCCAGTTCACACCTGAGAGCCCTGCATTGGCAACCCTTTATTTGGCTTGTGGAAGTGTCACCCTGTTAAGGAGCTTTCAGTCTTTAGAAACATGAGGCAGCTTGGAAATTACTCTACTGCCCTGGAGTCAGAAAAGGTCAGAAATAAGATGACCCCTGCCTTAGTCCTCCCCAAAGCATCAAAATCATTCAGAGCATTAAAAGTCCTTCCATTGTGAGCAGTGACTAACTGATCCGTTCCAGACTTTGCTTAAAAAACAAAAGCTACTCACTTCATTGGCCTGGCTGAATGGAATTGGAGGAGAGCCTACCGGGATGTTGTTGATACGCATGCGGTTCAAAGTTCTCCTGTAGTAGCTGAAGTCATTCTGGATGGCGGGGTTGGTCATCTGTTGGAAGGAGGGTTTGACAGCTCACATCAGTCGTATGGGTCCAAAGATACTCATACATTGTAACACACATGGCTTTTATAATTCCAAGATAGCGAGATGAAAGTGTGGATGCCTTACTACTTTCCCTATATCCAAGGGGTAACATATATGATGGAAATGGTTTGGATGTTTTCAAGGAAGAAACTCTCATGGTATCATACCATGTTGTTTACATGGCTTGCAATTCATGTTCATGTCCCCTGTCATTATTTTATACTTCTCAAGATGGTTAGATCCAGCCTATCCTCTACACCCAAGTCTTAAATGGGAGGAAAACATTACATCCATCCATCAAGTATCAGTAGATCCTCCATAACCCTGGTTGCTCCAAGGCCAAACTACAACACAGTGACAATACTGTAGAGATGGACACCTGAACTCGCCAAGCTGTCATATTAGGGAACCGTGTTTGACAAGAGAATCAGTAGAGAGCCTTGGGGAGAAGAGCAGTCAGCTAAACAGCGTTTGCTGAAATCCCTGTCTTCTACAAAGCCCTTCCTGATGAGGTGTCTTTTCATAGTAAAGCGGAGCACCTAGAAATCCGCATAACAAATTTGTAATTATTAAGCTGATGCCCAAGTCTGATTGGGTGAAGAATAATGTGAGGTGGAATAGACCATATTTATGTCACACCGTCAAGTCCAAAACTTCACAGAATTCCAGCAGAGCAGAGATTTTAGAATTAAGGAAGACGACAAGTCAAATGACCACAAAGATAATACACAATTCTTACAAGGGAATAAAGAAGGCTAATTTCATCAATTGTTGATGTACCTACCAAAATTTATTTAAATCCATCTCTTTGATGGTAATTGTTCATTACTGAATCCATTAACGTCAACCATCGTTATCGGAATCAGCCAATGTAATTTAAAAAAAATACAATAAGCTATCGATTTTGAGCATGAAAAAAATCAGATAATCATATTAAATGTTCTCGCTCTACTATCCTTGACAAAAGGACAAGCAGTGTGGACTGTAACAGTCAAGGACATAAACTTGTAAACCCAGAGGTTTCTGGTTCAGGTCCCAGGGGAGCCGGCGGCAGCAGTACACCATATTTCATCCCGATCGCCTCAGCGAAATACCCAGCTGTGTAGAGCAGCCAAACAGTGTCAGTGTTCCTTAAATTATTAAACACCATGTGAATATCCTGCATGAACCCAAATCAGACGGGCTGGTGAAGCTAAAGTGTCCTCACTGTGTGCCGGCATGTATGCGACAGGCTGTCACTCCATCCATCCCATTTTATACACTACATTTATTATTTACATCACAGCATGACAGAAATGAACTGGATCGCAGTATCACGCTGTATGTTAAGAGGTAGAGTATCAGAGGTATTATTGAGAATATTATCCTTTAATCCGTGACTGACGAGACACATCATTGACTGAAAATGCCAGGGCTCTTCAGTTCAGCTGTCAAATAATCAGAGGAGATTCGTCGAACGAGCATTCATGATGTAATTAGTGCCCAAAGTACATGAAAGAACTGTTCAGTGCTTTATGTACATTTAAACATTAAAAGTAGATATTTGACAGCTCAACTTTGAGCCAAAATAGACAGCATTGTGAGTCTAACATTCATGAATCAGATGAAACATTCCCATACCTTGAGGATTGCCTATTACAGACAGTCTTACAACCTATGCAGGATTGGCACTCCAGCCACCAAAAAAAAAAACTCACACTGTTTCATTGGACTAGTGTGGTGCTGAGGTACACCACTGCACGGCTGCATTCAGGTTGTCATCCCTGAGGTGGTTTGTCATGTGGTGGGTGCGGCTACGCGCTATAATCAGCATGTGCTCCTTACCTCCGCCTCCTCCTCACAACCTATGTGACTTACGATGACTTGCACATATGATCAAAAAAAAAAAAAGTAGTAAGACAGGGACCGTCTGTATTTTCAAGAATTCCAGATTGCTGATTTAATAAAAAAAAAGTCAGTAATAAAGGATTGTTAAATTCTTCCCCAAGTACATTGAATCAGACTGCAGTAGGAAATGGGGAAAAAGCTGATTTTGGGGGCGGGGTTTATGTAATGACGGGTGGAGTACCATCTAGGCAGAAGGTGTCAACTTAAATGACTGGTTCTCATGACTAAACCCCAACGTGAACTAAACTGCAGAGATTAAGAAAAATCATGCTAAATTAAGCTAATGATAAAAATCATCGGACACTCCGATAATGACAGCAATTTCACCTCAGGATATATGATTATTGGGCACTCTGGTGTGGATAAAAGCTTGCGCCTGGTCAGACAATCCATTCAACTGCGTGCGACATTTTTTGAGAAATAAATAAAAAATAAAACTGCTATTTAAGTGGGCCGGCTGAAAGGGACAGGAGAAAGGGATGGATGAGTGAAAGCGACAAGCCTTCGCGTCCCATCCACAGTCCTGCTACTCTCCCCCAATCGGTGGCCCTTAATTGAGGGTCTCCCCAGCACGGCGCCTCAGGGTGTGGGGGTGTCGCTTGGGGAATGGCATGGATCTGGTTGGGGGGGTATGACACTCCAGTGTTGGGATAATGAAGGGCCTCCAGGCTTTGGGGGTGACTGTGAGGGGGAGGGTGGCATTCAATCAACCCCCCCCCCCCCAAAACTAGGCCAACAAGCTTGCCTCAAAATAAACCCAGAGAACCCCCCACCACCACCACCACACATACACACACACACACACACACACACACACACACTGCTTTGTTTGCAAAGCGGTTCCAGCTGGACTCACAAGCTGGACTCATGCGGCATTTGAAGACCTGGTGAAGAACCCAGTGGTTTATTACCCACCTGCCACTCTGTGAGGGTGTATCATCTGTCCTTGCACACTAGTAAATAAGCTCACTTTGATAAAAAAATAGAGCTTACTAATTGCTGTTAAATGAACAGTGCCCACACAGTACTTGATGACAGGCTTATTTGCAATTGATTTGAATTGGGACTGATGGTTTTGTTCTCACACACAATCGTTTATACGGTCACACACCTACTGAACATGACCCTGTCGATTGTAGGATATAGATGCAGCTGAAAACCATGGCAGAGCAAGGCCAAGATTCTGACCTGTAGCCCTAGAGCTTTAAGGTACCAGCATCAAGGTGAGCCCTTCGTTATTTCAATATCCAGTTTTAGCAATGACCAGAAAAACAGCAAGCACTTCAGCTAGGTATCATTTGCTTAAACTTCCATCCATGCAGGGTCGCAGGAGTCCGGAATCTTTCTTGGAAACTACAGATGGCAAGGCAGGGAATACAGTGCTCACAGAAAAGTCTTGGAATGCTCGCTTAATGCAGTAAAAAATATTTGGCAATTTATTGGTTTTAAAACAAAAATCATTATTTCATTCGTTTACAAAAACTATATCTCATGTTAGAAACAACTAAAGGTTTTAAGTAAAACACTCATTTCATGTAGTAATAAAAACTATATAGTTCTAACAGAGCTGTTCTGACTTAGAAAGTTCATTGACAAGCATCATTGGGGGCTTTTTAATTAGTAACACCTTTGCAATAACATAAAACACCAAACATTTGTGTGCAGGATCGCATTGAGAGCCAGTGACTACAATTGCAATTAACAGTAAAATAGCAAGAACAGAACTGAATGAGGCAGTCAGAAAAAATTCACTTTTTAAAGAAACCAATAAATTAACAACATTATTATATAGTTGAGCAAGCTTTCCAAGACTTTCTGTGAGCACTGTAACCCAGGACAGGGCAACAACTCATCACAGGCACACACACACATACACACGCCACATTCACAGATATTCACACCTATGGGCAATTAGCCAACTCCAATTAACCTCAGCATGTTTTTGGACTGTGGGAGGAATTTGGAGAACCGCCACGATGACACAGGGAGGACATGCAAACTCCACACATGTAGAGCCAAAAGTTTAAAAATGAACTAAAGAAAGCTACCAACAATGGTTAAAACTATCAGATTTTACCTTCCATTGCTACAGAAGGACTAACATGTTTTATTCCAATGCGTGAAAGAGTACTGCAGACAATGGTAATGCTGCCGGGGATTGTTAGTTATCAAAGGGGTCTCTCAAGGGCACAACTGTATTGGACAGCACCCAGCCCAAGGGCCACTTGCTGCCGAAGTCAACGGCACGGCAGCTGTGGGGACGGCACGGACTTGCCTTCAGCTCGTCGAAACGCAGCGTGAAGTGCAGGATCTCGGCGAACTGCTTGGCCAGAGCCTGCTCGCGCTCCAGGTGCTGCGTGGGGCTGTCAGGCATGCAGGTAAGGGCTCCCAGAAGGCCGTGCAGAGCCGCCTCTGTGGGGGGAAGGGCGATGGACAGGTGAAACACGGTCCTGCCAGACGAGGACAAAGTAGGTTCAACTGGGGCAGGACGCAACCGATCAGACTGCTGATAAATATGAATATCATAGACTTTGATGCAATTAACTAACAGTTAACAGTTAATTAAAATATGACACTTCTCAGATGTACCAAGGTTTTTAATAACGTGACCCAGGACAGGGTCACAGTTAGAGCTTAGAACGTATCCCAGGAAGCACAGGGCACAGCTGGGATGGGATGCCAGTCCATCACAGGATACACACACAAAAACACTCATACAGATCCAGAGAGCTCAGACTGAAGCCTGGGTTAAAGGAAGCGATGTAGGTCAGTCACCCCTGAAGCAAATCTGGCAAAGTGGCTCACAAATCGAGGAGCTGCAGTGCAGTAAATCCGCGCATTCTCAGCGTCCAGCGTTCCACTTGCCGAAACCGCCTGCAGCGCCATCTCACATCCCCCATGAAAACAACTGCCAAGATGGGACGTTTTTCAGTTCCCACCAGTCCGCGGACGAGGCTACTTTCCGCTGATGCCAGGGAGGGCAGGTGGAGATGGGTCAGCAATGGAGGAGCTGCCAGATCGGTCAAAGCACCAAGGCAGAGAGGTTGCTGATAGGCGCTAATTCACTTTGTAGCGAAAGGTCAGTCCCTTCATCGGATCAAACTTAAATTTTATTTATTCTTAGCTTGTCTGTTGCGTCTATGTTTCACCCACATAAGCAGGCAGAATAGAGTGAGGTCACAAAGAAAACAGAAACCACAATTTGTTTCCAGGTTAGTCCCGCTGAATACAGTGGATCTAGCCAAAACAAAGTGTAGTTGTTTGAGGCTATAACAGAATACACAGATGTTGAAATTAAACAACGGGGAGGTCAACAGAAGGTCGCCCGGCGGATGAGAAGCAGAGTGCTGCCGCAGGAACATGACCCCAACCACAGCTTTATCCTCAGCTCTGCTGCATGGATCTCCCCCAGGGTCCTCAAGTCGTCAAGCGTGAAACATTGAGCAGGAGACATCCGGAACTCCTGCTGACCTCCTCGGCAATGGAGTGTGCCGGCAAAGCGAGGGGCTAGCCTCCTTCATTATGGAAGCAGTCATAGCAGGAAAGAGATCCTTTCTTTCACTACAGTCATTACATAGATAAAAGTTCCTCCAGTAGGGGGCGTGGTGCTGTACGTGGAACTGCTGGAGTATGAAACTGAGCTTTACACACAGACATACCTGCAAGGCATGTCAGCCTAATCAGAGAACTGCAGCTGCTAGCCGACAAAAACAATGCGCATATGTGTTACACCTCTTCAGGAGTACATTGGGGAGTCCACGCCCTGAAGCAAAGCAGCACCTGGTGCGTGTGGGTTCGCCGCTCGCAGGTACATACCTAACCTCTGGGAGAACTCGTAGAACTTCTTCAGCTTCCCTACCAAGGGGATGACAGCTCCCCAAGCCCTTTCTTGCAAGCTCTCGTCCATGGGGTTCTGGATGGCCTAGGGTGGGATGAAAAAAATGTATAACATGTCTGCTGACATGTAGTCATCATGGAAACACCAAACGTCCCTGGACCAGTTCTCATTTGAATGTGTGTCCATCAGCACATTTTAAGTTGGCCAGGATTGATTGGCAAGGCAAAACCCCTGCTGTTACATGTTTCAGTCACGAGGGCAATTCTAGGATTTTTCAGGGGGGTTGGCGTAAGAGGGGCCATAATTCACACAGAGGGCCAACCTCATTATGAGCCAATGATATGTTTTCATTCTGTGAGTTAAAGGGAAGGGGACATTCTGAGGACCAATCAGCTTTCAGCTGGGGCTAGTGCCCCTGTGACCCCGCCCTTGATATACACCCTTGTTCAGTCATGCCTAAATAGCTTAAGTGTCTAATTTTGCTTAAGTGGTGACCACTAGAAAACACATGTACGTGATACAAGTGTAATTAAGCAATTACTCAGTTAATAGCAGCTACTTTTACACAGTAGCTTTTCAAGCTACAACCTACTTATGATTAAAGTAGCTAAGCAAGCCAAGCTACTGTTTTAATATAGTAGTTAGCCACACTACAGGCTACAGAGAAAAAGTGGCTAACTCCATCAAAGCAATCAGAAGCACCTGGTAGCTGAAAATACCCGTCTTTGTAAAGAGGAAGAAATAATACAGGTCGTCGTCAATTTACGTCTGCTATCGGTTTTGACTGACCAGTCGTAAGCTGGAAAAAACTACTGAAAAAAGTAGTTAAGTTAGCAGCATCACAAATTTTAGTTAGCTACTCCTGAACACTGGTTAACAGGCATCTGCTCCTGGTATAGACAGGTATGAGCCAAGGGTTATGTCACTGACACGCAACTTCTTACTATGTGACACAACCAATAACTGCAAAAACTTAACCACTGCCAGGGAGGGGGGAAAGGCGGGATCACTAGCAGTGGGATACCTCTCGGATCTCGGCGCCCGCTCCCTTGTAGGCCTGCAGGTCATCCAAAATGCCCCTGGCGTCTTTCAGGACCACGTTCACTTGGTCCCACACTCGTCTTTCTGATTCGGTTGGCTGAGCATCTGAACGGAACACGTTGAGATTGGAACATATCGTCAAAGAGTCTGCAGTGCGTGACTGCTACCCTGGATGGCTTAGGCCTAATCTATGACAATTTACAGTATAACTAGACTATACCACACCAGACTGAACAACATAAAAAGAGGGGGAATCAAAGGAAGTGATGGCATTAGAGACGCAAAGCCCCATGTGGGTCCTGTAGAATGAGTAAAGGAGATGCATTTGATTTGTTGCTTTTCATCATATATAAACTGGAAAATGTGTCACCTGGAGCTTTTCCAAATCCCCACAGGGACAATGGACCTCTCTCATTGGCATGAGGTAGCCTATGCTTCCTCTAACCCAGTGTTTCTCAAGCCAGTCCTCGGGGATGCCCAGACAGTCCACATTTTTGCTCCTTCCCAGATCCCAGCACACCTGAACCAAGCAACCAAGAACAAACGAAACAATCAAGAACATCAAATACCTGATACAGGTGTGCCGGGAGCTGGGAGGACTGCCTGGGGAGTTCCCGATGCCTGAGTTAAGATATACTGCTCTAACCAATCAGCCTAGCAAGTTTCCTAAGGCAACAGGAAACTTGCCGCTTAATTAAAGCTTCCGCTTTGTTTTAACAAAGCCATTCAATTTAACAGAAAGACATGCAGTCTTTGACGTTTCCATCAGGGGCACAGCATGACCAGGGTATGACAGCATGCGGTGCAGTGACCTACGCCGTTCTGCAGATGGCGATAATTAACAGACCATATAGAGGTCACCAGCCACCCGCCACATGGCTTGCCTACTCTCTCTACTTTGATGTCTAAATAAAGCGATGATGTTTCATCTTTTACCACCTTGGTAATAAAACGCATCGATTAGTGACCATTTAGCAGGGCCACATTCCAAACACGGCCCTCCGTATTGCTCTAGCTACGTGGCCGCCAGAGACCGATAGATCAGGGCACCTTGGGGAACCTCCAACGAAAACCTTGACGGGACATCATGATAGGCCAGGAGTGGCTTGTTTCTGTCCCGTCCAAAGAGTCATGTTTCGCCCCCCCAAACTTGATGCCATGCAAACCACTCCACAAGCAATGCCTGTACTGGCTGCACACAAATACAGCAAATACCAAGCGTTGACAGGCAAGGGTACTGGATCATAGGCAGGAGAAAATGTTGGAGGACATAGCAAGCAGGGTGTAGATAGAATACAAAAAATAAATCTCACTTTCAAAATCGAGGAAAAAGTTGGGTCCCTGCTCAAAGTCAGTGCAAGTCAGAACTTTAAGGAGGTTCCCCATGTTGAGACACCTGTCAAGAAAAGACGGAATAGGTTGAGTGTTTACATTTCACAGCAAAACAGTCAACCTTTTAGCACAACGACAACAAGCATTGATAACAGAGTTAATAGTTAGGTAAAATGCTGCATAGGACACCAGTGACGGCATTTCCGTGAAACAGCAGCACAGTACATAGGACTGCTGTTATGCAAGCCTTGATACCATGACCCAATTAAGCCTGAGGGGATATTAATGTTTCCAATGTCAGATATAACTTTAACCCATTCATTCTTATTGGTACAGACCGATGCACACCATTTTGGCACCAATGAGGTCCCTTTCACATCTATAAAAATTGAAAAAAGAATAACAATATTTATTGAGATGTGGAATTAGTCCAGAAATTCTGAATATGTAGAGGCTTCTATACAGAAGTTGTGTGTATCACCTTGGCAACCTTTGTTGAACCAATCTAGGTCCCCTGCGACTTCGACTAGGTTATGTGGCAGGAAGATTCATCCATACCCACTTGTCCTATATAGGGTTGCAAGAGTCCAGGGGTGAGTTTCCCAAAGCCTTCTTAACGCTACGTCGTTCGTAAGTTCTGTGTTAAATGATAGAACTAACGAACGACGTAGCATTAAGAAGTCTTCGAGAAACTCACCCCAGAGCTTTTCCCAGAAAAAACAGGCCCAAGGCAGGGAATATACCAGGGCGGGGCACCAGCACATTATAGGGCACACACACCGTTCACACACATGGGCTATTTGGCAACTACAATTCACCTTAGCAGGTTTTTGGACTATGGGGGACACCAGAGTACTCAGAGGAAACCCCATGATGACATAAGGAGAACATGCAAACTCCACCCACATGGAGCCATGGGGGAGACTCGAACCCTGGAGGTATGAGGCAACAGTGCTAACCCCCACACCACCGTGCCATCCCTGCGGCTGGAAGATGGGGGAGAATCATGAAAATGCAGTGTTCGCAAGTATAAACTGTAAATTAACATCATTATTCATAATTCTCCTGTTCTCGAGACATTAATTCCTAAGAACACTCCATTTAAAAGTATCACTTTATTATGAATGTTATTACAAACTAGAACTCCGGACAACCTGAAATGACCTGGTCCCGACCCGAATTTGACAACAGGCCTGGGTCACTTCTCAGAACTCAAAAACTGTGACTGCAGGTGCTAATGGGCCATCAGCACTGGCCGTGGGCTGGGGGGGGGGGGGGGGGCCCTGTGGCCCATGACACCAGCCCCACAGCAGCCCCGCTATCTCACCCGCATGACATGGCCCCGCCCACCTGCCAACCGCTGCTCCCACTCCAGACTCAGTGTGGTTTCCTGGTTCAACAGATGTCCCCAACGTCTGAGCCCTTCTTGGCAGAACACACCCCCGGCCTAGCCCCCCAGCCCCCAGTGGGGGCCAGTTTTCGGGAATCCTCCTCAGTTTATTAAGAACTCTAACTGCGGGTGGCTTTCACAAACGGATTCCTCAAGATGATGAGCCGTTGATTACAGTGAGAAACATCGTTATGCAATGGTCCCGTTTCATACCATATGCTTCTTATACCTCGGGGAAAACCACACCGTTCTCCCATCCTGCTTCCTTGCTTCAGAAACATCTTCAGGGAGCCTTCCCTATCACCACAGGATGAAATATGACCTTTCAACAAGCATTTGACCTTTCATCTGTGACTGACGGCCACATAATAAGGGCATCCAGGAACATAAGGGGTACGTAAGCGGTACCTTTCCCAGACAATCTTCCAACTAAATGTACATGCTGGTATTGCTAGGACAACGGGGACAGATGCAAACCTCTGTATGTGTTTATATCCCTCCTCCCTCTAGCTTTGTGTCTCTTACACGGTATTTCACATTCCTGTGGATCTGGGAGGTTTCAGAAGCTGCCTTTTTTGCATACATCATACCCTGAGGTCCTGAATAACAAAAACACAAAACATGAATGAAGTCGTCTAAAGTTTAATATCAGTGGTCACTTGATGGACCCATGATTTCAGTGAAAAAGGTGCAGCAGAAAATCCTCAGTGGCTTTTCTAAGTTTACACTACGGACCTTTGGCAATAACAGGACCTGCGTTTTTCAGAACGGCGGCAGCTTTTCCCAGCATCTTCACAGCTGCTCTCCCACGGTGACCTACATAGCATGTCCTGTGTGACCCTGTCTTACGTGGCTGAAAGAGCAATGGCACCGGCAGTACTGAAAGGAGGCCAGCAAGCAGCGCGGTGGAGCAGGACATGGATCTGGAGGCTGCCGCTCTACCCTTCAGCAGTGCCGTTAACCTGAATTGCCCCAGAAAGCTGTACAGATGTAAAAAACTACAATGGAATATAGAATAACAACCTCAGATAAGCTATTTGAGTCTCTTTGACTCTACTTCATGTTACTTATAAATGTTATCTAGCTGGATTGCTGCTATTTTTATATGTAGGTGGTGGTTTATTTTTATTCCTGGTAAGTTAAGTACATCAAAATTCATACTATTATGTTATTATATTATAACCTCAAAATGGTAAGAAGCCATGATAAATATCACAGAATGGGTCAAAATTTTAAGGGAACCATTTAGATTCCGTATTATCGACTCCCACTGTTTTCCCAGTGTTAAGCAATATTATTTGCATATTTATAAATGCTAGTTACTTCTGCGGCCGGCATGGTGGGGCAGTGGTTAGCACTGTTGCCTCACAAGTCTTCACATGGTTCCGTGTGTGTTGAGTTTGTGTGTTCTCTCCATTCTGTTGGTACTCTGGTTTAACCTCACAGTGTAAAACCATGCTGAGGTTAATTGGAGTTACCAAAATTGCCTGTAGAGGTGAATGGAGTATGTGTGCCCTGCGATGGATTCTTCCCTGCCTTGTGCCCATAGGCTCCAGACCCCCTGCTACCCTGAATAGGACAAGCGGTTATGCGGTATGTTCTTCACTTGAATCTTAAAATATTTCAAATTACAGACTACCTCAAAATATCTATTTTTTTTGCCACATTTGGCATTTGCAGAAAGAAGCCTGTGAAAAGGCAGCTCTGCTGATTTTGGCGCTCAGTAAAAAAGTCAAAGATTAAACTTTATGAGCAATTAAGGCCAATAGTAGAATTAGCTTTATGTGAAAAGGCAGTCATATTGATCCTTTGCTTGGCTGAATTTACATTCAACACCCCCACAAATGGCCGATTAGCGTAATATCAGCGGGCCATAAACGACGGCGGTATAAAACCGGCCAGTACAGGTAGAATGATAGGAATGTTGCAGGAAGGCGGCCGTTTTGGCCTGTCAACTCGTCTGTTGTTCAGGGGATTAGAAAGAAGCGACTTGAAAGGAATTACCCGGAAAAAGCAGGGGGTGGGGGGGATGGTGGTTTGGGAATGAACAAACCCAGCGACCATTAGGCTGTGAAAACCAAAAACAGCCTGTCGCAGGAGAAAATGCGCACATGCGAGCAGCCTGTCATACCGAGAAAAACCCGAAACTCGAGTGACAGGTGAGAGAATAAGAGGAAATAAATAGAAATGCTTTTTTTTTGTGCTGCCATAAAGTCCACGCGGCTGTGGGGGGTGGGGGCTTATCGGCGCTTATCGGCGCTTTGCCATCACAGAGGAAACCTCATTACACATCTGACGGCAAGCGACCAGCCTGGGAACCCCATTAGCTCAAAGGAAACAGCCACCTCCACATACCGACGCTACAAACTCCACCCATCTGGCTTGGTTTCAAGATGCCTATCAACCAAAGCTTCCCATGGCCCAACCAGCAGCAGATACACCGGCTCATCAGCACGGACTGACCACAACACACAACAGTCCAGCTTCAGAAGGCAAATTAATTTACTGCAAACTACTTATCATCCAGAGAGGTGCCCCAGCCTTGTGCGGTCAGCCCCCACACTTTAGAAATGCAAACCCCCAAACCTGAAGGTGTGAGGCTATAGTGCCGGCCACTGAATCATGATGCTGCCCATACACAGTATCAAAAAAGAGATTAAAATAAGTACAAAGATATATAAATATAGATATTGTCTCACGG
>JAODKC010000001.1:27795760-27808545 GCA_026777985.1 Mormyrops attenuatus
TTATTATACATGAAGTTTAGATAAGTTTAGGAGGGCATTTCAAACTGGTAGCCCTTCGTATGGCTCAGTACCCGTGACGTAGCTCTCAGTTTCAAAAAGGTTGGTGACCCCTGGCCTTGAGTGTTTGTGTGCAGTGATGGACTAAGATCTCATCCAGGGTGTCCCCTGCTTTATGCACGACACTACATGGGATGGGCTCCAGGCTGCTAGGTGACCTCACACTGTATAAGCAACTGGAAGGTTGATCTATCTGATCTTGCATAAAGTTTTAGGAGTGGCTTTAGAAATTTGATTTGTAAGTTTTTTTGTTTTTTAATCATAACAACATGACAAACTACATATTGTGGCTTGCTTGTGAGATTTATGTAAGCTGTGTTCACAGATAAAGTACCCGTAATATATGCTTACCGGGGAAGGCTTCATAGCCGCTTCCTGCTGTTTGTTCTTATTCAAAACAGAACAGGAAAAAAAAACTATGTATGAGAACCGAAATGTAAATGTGTACGGGACTAAACAGCTATGCTTCGGTACAGTAATAAGAAAATACGGTCACCGCCGCTGTTACACACCATATATATCTGTTCATTAGATATCACATTCAAAGCAGAGCACAAGCACGACACCTGCCATCTACCCAGGATCACAGCCTAAATGAAACATCTCACAGTTCCTTTTTACTGCTAATCAAAAGTGGCGGTATGAATTGAATTACTCTACGCATGTAATCAGTTTTGTTTCTCTAGGACCTAAGTAGACGACTTAAAAGTGGCAATTGGGAACTTGGAAACGGACACCATTAGCAACGGCATCTTCTTCATGACAGCTCCTGTCACCGCAACCAGCCAGCGCGTGCGCGTGTGTGTGTGCATGTGCGCAGCACAAGCTCGAAGCAGGAAGTCAGCCTCCCGGCACACCGAAAAGCACCAAAAATGACGTCCCGTCTAGCCAAGGGCCACGCTTCTGGGGCCGGACAGTCCGCAGCCTGAAGACCCTCCACCCTGACACTTTCACCACGGGGTCACGACCAGACGCCGGCGGCTTGCGACCACACCGGTTTCGTCCTAACTTCTGCAGCAGAGGTCCGAGGCCAGCCAGAAAAAAAAACGAAGAACACGAAGCGAGTTTTGGTTTCAGAGGATGCAGAAGTTGGCAGCCGCGAGCGTGTTCACTAACGGGCCCAGTCTCTCTGCACCATACCCGGCACTCAGCATCTCTCTCCAGAAGTCCTCCACCCCCGGGGCACACATCTGTCAGAATATAGAGGCTTAAAAAACATGCCCTTTCCTTAATCCCCATTTTTTTTCGCAAAACAAAAAGCATAAATTTTCTACACGTGGAGAAGTAAGTTGCATTACAAGTATCTGGCCTCCTCACATCAGTCTGTGCAGCTTAATAAATGGTTCAGCTTTTTTTTTGAGATACACTTCCTTCTATGTTTGACCATTAGCACAATTTCCCCCTTGCCTGTGGACACATGACACCAACACATCGCCAAACCTGTGGTCCTCAAGAAACAGAAATGCATTCCTCCCTTAGCTAAATGCAAATCAGATACAATTTCCATCCTTGATTTGTGTGAACATTTTATTCATTTTTAGTAGTTATCAAAACGGCAGGACTGGCCACCTAACTGCACATCACAGACACCCTACACTTCACTTCCAGGGGTGTGGGGTGGCCCAGGCTATGCAATTTACACTAAACACCTGCAGACTGCAGCCTCACAGAAAAATGCCTGTTTTCCAAAAGAAGCTAAGCCGTGTGTTTTTACGTTCCAAACCCCATTATAATCTAGGCGAGCACAAACTGCGCAGCCGTGGTTCTGGTAGGGCTCTATGTAATGTACCATATGCAGTCCGTGGACGAAATGCACGTTTTGAAAAGAGGAAGCGCCGCAAGCCTAAGCACCTTCTGCACGGGCGTGCAGATCGGAACCGGCTGGCCCAGCCGCATTCTGCATTGGACCCGATAGCAAAGCACCGGCTCTCGATTTACAGAAAGCGGGGGCGTAGGTGTTAGATCATCAATTCATCAAAGATAACATGCAAGAAGCGAAACGACAACGTTTCATGCGTCTGACGGAAAGACAGCTTCCTATTTCGTGAGAATATGGATCATAGTCATGTATCATATTCACGTACGTGATCCAGTTGTGACATTTGCCGGTGGTCCCAATTCCAGTCCCTTTGCGTGCGTAATTAAAACAACGATCAGTGTTGTTTATTTATTTATTTAAAACACTACAGAAGCTGCGATCTCTGACAACGGTGCATTTCCACCCACGATGAGAATATTACCTTGGTAATATAAACCAATAATGTATATGTAACGGGGCTTACATGTGGGAAAAAGAGATCTTTCGCGTTTTATGCCGTTTATTATATTGGTATGATTACTGCTGTTATGGGCACAACGAAGTTAGCAAATATTCAAATTAATGTTTGAAACGAAGTTCGCATATGTTACAATATGAAACAGCAAATCGCAGTGAATTCTCTGACACCATCAACTTCAAATGGGAAATAATTCCGTTTGACAATGGTAGTTGCTATAAAAATAAGTACAATAAGTACAATAATTTTTAAAACAGGGAGCGACCCGGAGAGGAAACGACAATGGTCGGAGCGGGTGGACAGCAGACACGCTTACCTTAACATGCGGAGCGAAGGGAGCCAAGAGGTACCGTGTGTCCCGGCAAAGACGCTCCGGCGGCCGGCTCGCATAGCAGATCGCGGCTCGCAAGTATGAGCCCTCGGCAGCCAGTTTCCGGGTTGGCCGCCCTGAACGTCACTGTGTCGGTCACA
This sequence comes from Mormyrops attenuatus, assembly GCA_026777985.1. Taxonomy (NCBI): domain Eukaryota; kingdom Metazoa; phylum Chordata; class Actinopteri; order Osteoglossiformes; family Mormyridae; genus Mormyrops; species Mormyrops attenuatus. Next base: position 27,798,565 of record JAODKC010000001.1, read on the forward strand.
CAGGTTCAGGCATGGTGCTGTACAACAGCTATAAAAGGAATAGACCTGCTACCACCGGGGCATGCAGGGAAACGCAAGCGTCTCTTAATTTCACTGAATGTATATTATATAATTTAAAGTAGGGGAAATGCAGCCTGAATACATATACACCTGTCACACTGTAAAAAAAAAATAGATAAATAATAATTTCATCACAATTAATTCGCTGAGAGTTCCATTCTTTCTTTCGCGCAAGCGGATAGATTACACCTGGAAGATCTTAAGAAATCGGTTGCTCAATCAGCGACAAACTGAAACGTGTAAATGAGCGTCTGCGTACGTCTCTCTAAGTTTGACATATTGCTAAAGTGGATCGAAACCTACAGTACCTAAGTTCAACATACTATGAAAACGAATCACATAAGGATATACTAAACTTCAATACGCCGTTAAAGATATTCTTATCTACAATACACTTAAAACACATCGGTTAAAATAGAGCCTACCCAACTTGAAGAGTATAAGAAGGTATCAGTTAAGGATCTATTTATTCTCAACGTGCTGTTAAAGGGATGTGGTAAGGATCAACCTAACTTCAACATCGCCTACGATCAGTTAAAGATCTATACTTCAACAAACTGCTGAAGTCCAACTCAAATTTATTTAAAAAGCACATTTAAAAAACCCGTTTGTTGACCAAAATGCTGTAGAAGATCACCAAAATAGGAAGAAAAAATGTCTAATAAAAATTACAAAGGGGGAAGGCATATAAGTGAAGATATATAAATTATTTTTTATAAATATATATATAAAATCATCATGCAAAGACACATACGATGTCAGGAGTATCGACAGGACGGGACATGCTAAACTGTTATAAGTAGGCCTATAGCTGAAAGCTAGAGAGTAGAAATGTGTTAAACGTATTGGCCAAGACCTCAGGTATCAAGATTAGCCTTGGCCTGCAGGCGCACGAAATAAGGCACATTTTTCTTTTAAGCGGTCCTTTACATTTTATTGCAGAGTGAAATACGGAAATCATTAAGTCGTCATCCATATTGTAATTGCGAGTTATCACTCGCGAATTGAAATAAATTGCGTTTTAAATTAATTTAAACTGAGCCAGCCACAGTCAATAAATACCACGAAAACGTTATAGTAAAAACCGTAACAAAAACAACTGAGACCATTTATCTGCAGTACCGTTCATTTTCTATTCATTTATTGCAAAGGCACTTTCAGGAGTTTCATAAAGGCATTTCTTTTACTGTTAACGACCTGAGACGAGCGCCGCAGGTGAATTTAATTGGAGGGAGTGTAATTAAATTAATCGTTACAGCAGCTATAAAAGTATCGCCATGTGGATCCCTGTTCGTGCAGGAAAAGGGGATTCTGTGCGGTATACGACGTTTGATTAAAGTTCAGGCGGTTTCTTTAGTATAGCTCTGACTTTAAGATGCCGAAGGACCGCATCCATATAAATGTTGTTATTATCGGCCACGTAGATAGTGGCAAGTCTACGACCACCGGCCATCTCCTCTATAAGTGCGGCGGCGTGGACTCCAGGACCCTTGAGAAGTTTGAAAAAGCTGCAGCCCAGGTCAGGGTTTATGTTTCTCCTAATCACGAAATGTGATGTTTTATCGTGTGTATATAAACTTTAATTTTTAGATGGGCAAGAGCTCTTTCAAGTTCGCCTGGGTTTTGGACAAGCTGAAAGCCGAGAGGGAGCGTGGCATCACTATTGACATCTCGCTGCTGAAGTTTGAGACTCAGAAGTTTTCCATCACCATCATCGATGCTCCCGGACACCGCGATTTCATTAAGAACATGATCACCGGCACATCCCAGGTACGAACTCCCTGCATGGTCGGGTTCTCCGTGTTTGGCGATCTGATGGCAGCGGTGATCTAACCTCCAGTTCGTCATTTTCAGGCTGACGCCGCTATTCTGGTGGTGTCCGCTGCCAAGGGCGAGTTTGAGGCCGGCATCTCCAGAAACGGACAGACCAGGGAGCATGCCCTGCTTGCTTACACGCTGGGCGTCAAGCAGATCATCGTCTGCGTTAACAAGATGGATCTGACCGAGCCGCCCTATAGCCAGAAGCGCTATGAGGAGGTGGTTCGCAACGTGACCGTCTTCATCAAGAAAATCGGATATGACCCGGCAGCTGTGCCGTTCGTGCCTGTTTCTGGCTGGAATGGTGAAAACATGCTTGTATCCTCTCAGAAGGTAACGTTACTGCTTTAGACCTCTAGGGAGCGTGTAATGGTCACCAGCATTTGTTTTAAACGCTGTGTTTATTCCACGTGGTAGATGCCTTGGTTCAAAGGATGGAAAATCAAGCGAAAAGAGGGCAACGCAAATGGTAAAACTCTGCTGGAAGTCCTGGATGCTATTCTTCCTCCAATCCGGATTGTCAACAAGCCTCTCAGACTTCCCCTTCAAGATGTCTACAAAATAGGAGGTACGCTAGATCTAATTTCACTTGGAACACTGTTGCTTAAACATAAACTCCTCTCCCTAAAACTGCAGGAGTTGGTACAGTCCCAGTGGGGAAGGTAGAGACCGGTGTCCTGAAACCTGGGATGCTCCTGACATTCTCACCAGCCAAGCTGACTGCTGAGGTGAAGTCCATAGAGATGCACCACCAAGGACTCCAGACTGCCCTGCCTGGACACAACATAGGCTTCAACATCAAGAATATAGCTGTTAAGAACTTGCGGAGAGGGAATGTGGCTGGGAATGCCCAGCATGACCCTCCGCTAGATGTTTCCAGCTTCATTGCCCAGGTAACTTTTGCATAGCTGTGAACTGCCCAATCTAGAACTCCTGCTTTTTGTGGTTTAAATTATTGTCTTGCATGAGATCTCCCAGCTTCAATAAGCCACCTGAGGGTTGTTCTGTTGTCTGAACTTCGGTGCAGGTGATAATTCTCAACCACCCAGGCATCATAAAGGCTGGCTACTCTCCAGTGCTGGACTGTCACACTGCCCATGTGACTTGTCGCTTTGCTGAGCTACAGCAGAAGCTCGACCGCCGGACAGGGAGGATTCTTGAGGAGAGTCCTCAAGCCCTGGTGTCTGGGGATGCTGCCACTGTAAAGTTTGTTCCTATAAAGCCCCTCTGTGTGGAGAGCTTCTTTAGCTACCCTCCTTTAGGTGAGATCTTTTGAGGTGTTTAAGGATTCTGCGACGTGGTGAGGGCCTCTTGAAGATGATGTGTGTGTGGGGGGTTTTTTTTTTCCCCTCCCCCATCTCCCCTCAGGTCGGTTTGCTGCTAGGGATCTGAAGCAGACCGTGGCCGTTGGCATCATCAAAGCGGTGGAGAAAGCTGACCAGACCCCAAGGAAGACTTCCTCAAAAGTGCAGTTTTCAAAATGAACTGTTGGAAATGCAGTGCAGCTCTGTAAAGGAACTTTTGTTTTGACTCCTGATTTCTGGCTTTTGTTTAAAATGGTACATTTGTCATAAAGGGTATTTGGTTGAGGAATAAAATCCTATGGTCTGTTGCAGAGTGGTGGTACTGAGTTTCTGGTCTATGTGTCGCATGTAGACCTGTGGGGGGGGGGGGGGGATTAGCTGACTGATATTTTATAATGGATACAGGTATGACTCGGGTCTAACCTGCATTAGTCACCTTCTATCCTGTCCATGACCAGAAATCACTCATACTGCGGTTAGTAATACTGAACTTACTACCTCGGGCATCTATTACTACTGCCAAAGAACATTAGTTGCCAGATTCATCTAGTACTGCAAACATTACCTGTAGGCTTTCTAAAACTGGAAGGACTGGGTTGAACTGACAAGATGGAAGAAAGGTACCAAACTGGTAAGTGCAGCATTATGGAAATATTATACCTCTGTTTGTAATCATGGATAAAATCTACATGGTACCATTTTAAAAGGATTGAGGGGCCAGGTACTAAACTGACCATATGCACTGCATGTGCAAATGCAACTTCACACAAGCTCAGAAGTGACAAGTACTGCACAGATTAATCTGATGGTTCAAGCATAAAACAGTCCAAACAATGGTTAATACCTTTTAATACACTGAATTCTTTGCTGCCCCCCCCCCCAAATTGACTACGGAGACAGAGCAAGGATATGAACTGTCTTAATGTATCAGACACTTGTGACATCACTAAGGGGGGGGAGGAAATTCCAGTCTGTTAACACAAAGGTTTATAAGGCCCAGAACCTTCAGGAGACATGCTGACATCAGGAATACTTTTCTAGTGTACATGAGTCCAAGGGCTGCCCAGACTGCAGGAGAAAGTGAGGTGTCCAGGGTCCTGTGCCTTCATCCGGTCAGGAGGGACTTCTGAAGAACCCATGGAGGGGGCCCCCCCACCCTGAAACCCACTCCACAATACACGTCAAACTGAAGAAATCGGTACCTGCCGGTTGATATGCGTGTCACAGGGAGGTAAGGAGGTGGGGGGGGTGTTACATGTCCATATTTCATGTGGGTGTTTGAGGGGGGGGGGGGACAACATGGCTGCTTCTGTCCTGTGACAGTGTCTCCACCAGCTGGTGGAGAACCAAACCCCTTGAATGTTATTGAGATACACATCAGACTGCAACACATTTTCAGCTACCAGGCTTCCATAGAACGGCTCTCTTCAAACATTCAGCAAGCAGCACTCAACAAAACATTTAATGGGGATACATCTCATCCTCGGACATGCATTTATTAGCTTCGCGTTAAGTCTTGTCTCATCTTCCTCTGCTGTTTAGTCTTCCAGGCGAGAGTGAGAGCTTTGAAGTCTGAAGAAGTTACCTTGATTCTGCAGGTATTTCAGGGATATAAGCAATGATACTGGTGATATACAAGCGAAAAGATATGGCCATTTGACCTCCTTAAGCGCCTTTAGCAGGCAGCATACATTGATAGGATACACACTGGAGCAGAAAGATAGGTATACATATGTATACATACATTATGCACAGGCATGAACACACATATGCATACGTGTACATACATGTGCATGTATGTATACATACTTATATACCATGGCAGATGCTAAGTGCTGGAGAATGGCTACCGCAAACCTTGTAAGGTGTGCTGGTTTGGAAGGCTAGGTTAATACTGGTAAAGGCAGGTTAACGCCGTTTATTTACAATACATACACACACCGCACACCTTTGGCCAGGTGGTTTCGCATTTTCTCTGCCCATGTCTGTAACAGCAGCTATTTACAGAGGAGTGGCCTTCTGGCCCTCAGTGGCATCCTATTGGATGGAGCACACACGGAGGGGCGGGGTCAGCCGGAGATTGGGCGGCTGAGTTGTCCGTCCCACTGTCAGTCTGACAGAATGTGCACGAATGACATGGGGAACACCCCCTTCCGTTCCGGGTGCCCTTCGATATGGCCGATCTGTGACAGAGAAAAAAAAAGAGGCAGGGTTACTAGAGGTTACCACAACAAATTAATCCAGCAGAACAGCCACAAAGTAGGACATGCAGTAGACTTGGTTAGTAACACTAATACACCAAATATTAAGACACCAGTACTCCATGAAAATGGTGACCCCTCAGATCTGGCAGATTATCTGACAAAACCTCAAACCTGGTATGCGCTATACGTACTCACAAACCATTTTTGGAATTCTGTCCAGTTTCCTGAAGTAACACTCAGCAGCTGTTTACATTAGCTGGAGCGTTGAGGAATATTTACACATCTGCATGGTCTGGAGATACATCAGAAGGGTGATGGATGGACACTCACCCACCACTCCTGGTCCTCCTCCCCCGTCACCACAATCACTTCGCCCTCCGCGAACGTCAGCTCGTCGTCGTTGTCAGCCTGGCAGTCATAGATGGTCTTTACCCGCCTCACTTTGGCTTTACCCTGCGGGGAGATAGTGACGTTTTTAGAAAAACTCCCACAGCTGAAAAAACACATGGCTACATCAACTGGTGTCTCTAAATTGCCCATAGTTTGATTTGTGCGTGAGTGTATGTATCCTATGGTGGGCTAGACTGCCACGCTGGGTGTCTCCCGCCTTGTGCCCTATGCCTCATGGGATTAATTCCAAGATGATTAAGTTTAGATACCAGGAAACAACCAGTAAAGCACACATATTCAGTTCTTAGTTCTGGAGGAAAAATGCTTTTATTATGCTAGTACTGGATATATGTTACGGTGTAATATGGATGCACATTTGGCGCGCTATATAATTTTTATCTGCACGGTTCATCGTCCTTATGCATCAAACCATAATACTGTTTAATGAAACAAGCCCCAGTGTAGCTGGCTTCAAACACTGCCCTAAATCATGTATGCATTTCTGAAGAGTGAGAGGCCCATGGAGTCACTCATCAAACAGCAAGTTACAGAAGAGATCATGAGATCATGACTGACAGTCATGCTTCTGGTACTAGGAAAGCAGTTCGCATCCTAGCTGTGCTTTGGGAACAATGGTGGTGGGCTTTTTATTCAGTGTAAACATGCGAGTACTTAACTGTGGTCTTCAAGACATTTTTAACATCCCTCAGTTCTTTGTGCATAAAAGCTCTTTGGACGAGGAGTAAGGAAGCACTGCCTACTCTATGCAAGGAGAAGGCGCCTCCTTAGGACGTCGGCACAGGAACTCACAGTGTTTATCTTTCTGGGCAGCGGCACAGGCATCTCGCTGGCGCCAGCCGGGCCGCCGTTGGTGCCTTCGCTTGGCTGCTTGGGCGACGGTTCCACCAGCTGACTGGGGGCCGGCGAATCCAAGGGCTGCGATTTGGGTGTCGGCTCCGCGGAGAGGGGCTTCTGGGCAGGTTCGGCCACTGGGGTCTTTGTGCCGATGTCAGCGAACTGGGGCTTGGGAGGTAGGTCCTTAATTTGGGGCTTGGGGGGCAGGTCTCCCAGCTGGGGTTTAGGAGGAAGGTCAGACAGTGGAGGCTTGGGGGGTAGCTCTCCAGGCTTTGGGGGCAGCTCTGAGATCTGGGGCTTGGGTGGAAGGTCTCCTAGCTGGGGCTTCTCCGGCAGGGGAGATTTCTGGAGAACCTCTGTGGATTGGGGTGACTTCTGAAACGGCTCGGCAGGTTGGCCGCTTTTGTCCATAGAGGGGTGGTGGATGGTGTCTATTTTCCGCAGTGCCACTGAAACAGGACATCACAGTTCTTATGTGATTAACCTGTAACCGTGTGAGCTTGTTGGTCTGTTTCCTATATATACACACTACATCTCCAGCTGCTGCCTGCAGTACAATGACTCAACTGGATTAAAGCACCCTGATCCTAATCTGTAACCCTGCAGAAAATTTATTTAAGGGTTTAGGTGATACCTAAACCAGCAGCACCTTCAGTAGTCTGAAGTGTAGTACCATTGCAGTGGATTAATGTTGGTTAAAGAAGCATGGCTACTGGCTCAGAAACTCCAGGAATTGACATGACCTACCTTTTTGAGGTAGTTTGGGAAGAACCCTTGGACCAAGTGTAGATTTTGTGGTACCTGAAGCAGAACTGAAGGACAGAATAAAACAGAACATTTTCTGGTGAGACGTCTCTGAATGAAGGCAAAGATTTGAACAAAAATGCTACACTTTTATTTCCTGTGTTGCAAGAATTTGAAAATGTAACTACTTAAAACAGGACCCAAGGACAGCCCGTCATGCGATCAGTGTTTTCACTCTGGTTGGTTGGTTCGAGGAGGCCCAAGTACCTTTGCTGCTGTAGAATGCCCTCAAACTTGTTGGATGAAGGAGAAGTCTTGTTCAAAGAAGGTGGAGTCGAGTCATTTCCTGCAAGCGTCAGATTACGTGAGGAATTTTCTCTATGTACATTTACTCATGCAGAATCTATGAGTTTTTGCAAACATCACACAAGGTGTAGGGTTTGGATATCATGAAAACTATGGCTGACTTTACCTAAACATAGAATATTTAAGGCTAGGGCACATACAGGGGCACCAACCCAGCTGAAAGCTGACTGGCCTCCAGGCTGCCCTCTCACCTGTCAATCAACGATTCAAAACCTATGTCACTGGCTACCAATAAGGTCGGCCCCTCTGTATGAATTATGGCCCCTCTTATGGCCCCCATCTTAAAAATCCAAGCATCACTCCTGATTTAAGGAGATGTACATACTTTACCACGGCAAAGCAATTAATTACTTTGGGTTGGGTGAATGCTGAGCCTGATGTTAGCGGTGGGACTATGAGGAGTGTTAGGTCTGATTTATTGCCATAGGTGGTGGGTCATCAGGCTGAGTGACTCCCGGCTGGTCAAGCTGGTTGGTGAGTCAGTTAAGCGGATTACCTCCACTAATAACATGCACATAGCCAAACAATGTGGTTGGCATAGCAGCAAAGACGTCACCAGTAAAAGGATCCCTCTGCTTTGGGTCTAAGAAGTGTTTGGCTAATTAACAAAATGACTCAACTAAAAATTAAATGATTACTTTGATCTTTCAAATGAGGTCCAAGATGATCAGGTTATTTGGTTGGTAGACTACGTGAAGTCAACACTACGTTCCAGCACATCCACAGAGGTTAAACGCTCCCTGGTGTCAGTTCCGCACCACTTTTCTGTGTTTATACTTAAGTTACAGACTTTCTAGTTTTCCCTGCTGATTCTGCAGAGCTTCATGGTGATTTAACAGGAAGCAATATGTGTAGGACGTCAGTGTGTGAAATGGAGTTGAAATATCAAGGGGGGGGAGTGACAGAAGTCACATGGTCCAATCTTAAAAAGTTGGGCTTAGACCCCAAAAGCCTTGTTTGTTATTAAACTGGCAACACAGGTAGTCCCCGGGTTAAGAACGTTCAGCTTACACACAACTCCTACTTGCAAAAGGACTGCAATAAAGCGTATTACATTGAAAATTTGGGTTAAATACAATGGTGTTTGGGGGCGGCATAGTGCCGCAGTAGTTAGTGCTATTGCCTCACACCTCTGGGACCAGCGTTTGAGTTTCTGCCCTGGACCCATGTATATGGAGTTTGCATATTCTCTTCGTGTCATCGTGGGGTTTCCTCTGGGTACTTCGGTTTCCCGCAACAATCCAAAAACACGTTGAGGTTAACTGGAGGTACTGAATTGCCCATAGGTGTGCATGCGTGAGTGAATGGAGTTTGTGTGTGCCCTGCAATGGGATGACACCCCATCCTGTGTTGTTTCCTGCCTTGTGCCCACAGGCTCTGGACCCCCGAGACCCTGAATAGGATAAGTGGGTACAGAAAACGGATGGATGTATAGTTTGCAATGATGAAAGCATGCAGTACTTCGTGATTCACGTGAAAACATTGCACGTTTCAGCGGGTCATGGTATAACACAATAATAAAAGTAACTATATAATAATTATTATTACTATTTACTGTATGTACTGTATTTTTTTTTGACTTGTCAACAAATTCGACTTAAAGACAGATTTAGTTCGTAACCTGGGGACTGCCTCATTACTGTCAGGAGTGTTTAGGAATCAGTAACATCCATGAAACTGGGGATATCTACTGTTATATTGATAGAAGTGCAAATGACAACACAGAAAATGAATAACACCATTACAAAACAGACAGAAAGGCAGACAGGGACAGACAGAGCAACAGACAGACAGAGGGCGACTGACGTATGATGTCCTGCAGGTCCCGTGTGTGTGTGTGTGTGTGTGTGTATATATATATATATATATATATGCGCCGGTGTATTCAGGAAGCCCACCCCAGACATGCACATCGGTCTCCTGTAACCCTCCCCTTAATGTTAAACACCGCAGTCTATTACAGTCCCCCCCCACCCTTTCTTCTTCTGCAGCCTGCATCTCCGGTTACATCAGATCATATTTCCTCCTGGTTTTATTCACAGCCAACTCACCCCAAGCGATCCCACCTTTACTCTGGGGGCCGTGAGGTATAGGGCTGGGCGGGTCAGACAGGGTGCGTTTGTGCCCAGGGGGAGGGGGTGGCGGCCTCTTCTTGGACAGGGTAGAGCTCCCCCCAGGAGCCTGTGAGCTCAGCGGGAGGGAGGAGGGGGGGGCGCAGAAAGGAACTGGACGAGGGACAG
>JAODKC010000001.1:27822656-27836302 GCA_026777985.1 Mormyrops attenuatus
CCCCCCCCCCCCCCCCCCCCCCCCCCCCCCCCCCCCCCCCCCCCCCCCCCCCCCGGGTCATAGGCCATTCTGGAAAAACTTTAAGGGGTCCTTAATGCAACCAGGGGTGATTATAGAATTTTTAAGGTAGGGGCACAAGAGGGGCCTTAATTCATATGGAATCCAAATTCCAGGGACATGGGAAGGAGACACTCTGGGGGCCAATCAGCTTTCAGTTGGGGCCAGTGGCTCCGCCCCTGAATATGTATCTGAATGCAGTGCATTACTCAAAATGTATATAAGGGCTGCACGTTCCTCAGCATGAAGTGCAGCACGTAGCTAAGTGCATGGCATTCTTCAATGCGCAGCTAAGTGCAGCATCTAGCCAAACGCAGCTCATTCCTCGATGCGTAACTAAGCACAGAGCGTTTCTCAGCACAGAGTTAAGTGTACAGCATCCCTCAATACATAGCTATGAGCAGCACGTTCCTCAGCACTCAGCTAAGCGCAGCATGTCCTGTTAAAGATCTGCACTCCAGAAGAATGACGTGTACGCATCTGCTTCCACCAGGGTCCCAGGTAACGACAGGTCACGGCTGACATTTCAGGAACAACAGCACCTCTATCCGCTCGCGCAGCCCCCCCCATGGCGCTGGGGCAGACTCACGGGAAATGAGGTCGAAGCACTTCTTGTCCTCGGGACTGGGTTTCACCTGGCATGTGAGCAGGTTGAGCTTCACCGGCTGCCTGTTGGACTGGAGACAGTAGGAGGATTTGAGAGCCATTTTAAGGCGGGCACACGCGCATTATTTATATATCACTGTAGATAAACTAGGTATACATAAAGAAAAATGTAGATGTGGATATATATGTAGACATACAATACATATATTTTTTATGTTGTATATTTACTAAGCATAATTTAAAACGATTACTTAAGGTACTTTTTGTGTTCTGTTGCTGCATGTTTTTACCCAACGAGACTTCAGAAATGTTCCCCATTTGCATACAACAGTGCCCTTCTTGGGATTTGAACCTAAAGGTTACAGCTTTGCCCATCCACTGCTAAGCTTTAATAAACAATACTCGTTTTCTATGACCGCTTAAGCCTTAAGCCCAAAACGTCCCATAGGGTACAGTGCGAGAAAACACAAGGGCATCATCGGGACAAGTCCAGCCTGGTCCCTCCTAATGAGCATCATAGATGACCTGACCTCATCATGACACAGAAAGACTGGATATAAAAGGCTGTCTAATGGGCTGATCCCAGCACCAGGACCTCATCACCAAATGGCAAACACCGGACACTAGACTAAGGGGTGGGACCACTTATGCTTGAATGTGGTGCTAGTGGGTCAGTAGGACAGCCTGCTTCCCTCTAGTATCAATGAAACCCCCCCCCCCCAGTACATGGTACAGTCTGCTAGTTGAGAGACTACACCAAGCTACTGGTTCATTCCAGTCATTAAAGATTCACAGCACTCAGCTAAAGAGCAAAGCTGTCGCCCCTGGGCTCGTCCCTCTTTCTCATTCAGCTTTATCAATAAAACCAGGGCGGCCAAATCAATCGCACAAGGACGGTCCGTCAGCTCGGCAAGCAAAAACCTGACACGCACTGTGAGCTCCAACGTTCACTGTCTGTGAGACGCCTCTAAGTCACATGTCCGCGGGGGCTGACCCCCAAATAACACAAAAGCTCCTTCAGCACGAGAAAATAGCGATGTCACTGCTAAAACGGCTTCTGACTTAAAGGTTTACAAACACATGTGGGAAAGCAGTCCTTTATTTAGCATCTGCTAAATAAGAATAAATGTAAATGTAAAACAACAACATCTTCTGATCCTTTAAAAACTCTCCGCTGTGTTGAGCCTATTTAACTGCACACAATTACAGCCCTTTATACTATATTATATTACAAGAATAAAATATTGGCTCATCAGGCAAAGAGGAAACCACATGAAATACGGCAGGCTGATGTCACCTGATATCTCATTATAGGAGGCTCTTAAAGGTACCCAGAGCCAGCCTTAAATGGATGGGGTTACCGAGACCCTGCTGGCCCAGTCAAACATTTGACTTATAACCATTCGGCGCACTGCCTACAGGTCGGGCAGTGCCATTACAGCCGGGAGGGTAAAAGGCTGGGGCACAGACACAGTCTGGCAGATTCCATCATGGTTCTGGGTCATTACGCAGGGTCACGCAGAGTTCACGTGTGCTCCAGGCTGGGGAACAGGCCAGCCCAGGTAAATTATTAACAGATCTAGTTAAATTAAACAACATTTTAACTGCAATACTAACAGAAAAATGAGAAATAGAGAAGACGTTTATCAAAAAAGGTGCGTACGCCCCTTAAGAGTTTAGACAGCATGTCTTATATATCTCATATGTTATTGATCCCAGGAGTATAGATTATTATTATTTAAAAATAACATTTTTATTATTTAAATATTTTATTATTACCAATTCATCTTATCTTGCACTTTCAGCTTCATGACTTTCAAATGAAAGGATTAGTTAAATCAACAGAATATAATAAAGCAGTGTTTCTCAATCCAGTTCTTGGGGACACACAGCCGGCCCACTTTTTTGCTCCCTCCCAGTTCCCAGTACAGAGCAAAAATGTGGACTGTCTGGCAAGGACTTCGGAGGCAGCAAAAACATGGATCGACTGTGGGTCCCTGAGGACCGGATTGGGAAACACCGTAATAAAGGATATTTAATGAAAAATTCGACACCGGCTGACAGCAGGTGCCACCGGCAATGAGGCTGAAAATCCTGAAACCAAGACAAGCACATCAGGTAGTAGCAGGCGAGCCTAAGCCCTCCCCCCATTCAAAAAGGCAGGGAGGCCTGCTGACTGCAGTAATCAAAATCCACGATCAAAACAGCTTCTGTACAGCCCGCCTCTGCACATAACCGGAGCCCTTCAGCAGAAGGGGGCTTTTTACTCATTTCATTAAAGCCACAACGATGGCCAGCAGAATCATATTACATCAAGACACACAGCTTCAGATACGGCAGCAAAATACATAGAAGTGCCTCGTGGCACATCAACAACTACCGGACGCCACTAGTGGTCCCAGCGCTGCAGGACAGCTTGATGGCAGGACACCCTGTGCCACCAAGTGCCTTAAAGCCTCGTTGACGCAGCCAGGATATGAGCTAACTGCCATTCGGTCCCATTAACTCGCCAGTTCAGGTCAACGTGAGCCTTGTCACATGTCACTGTCGGCAACCAGCGAAGATCCATCATGAACGAGAGCCAGCCCAAAGTGTCCCTTGAACATGTGACCCACCGTGGCGTGCGAGATGGTGAGGATGCCTCCCTTGACAGAGCATCTCCTCCGCTGCCAGACCTTCCTCAAACTGGCGGGGGGGGGGGGGGGGGGAAAGGCGGGGGGGGGGGTGGTGAACGGGGACGCGGGTGGGGGGAAATATGGGGGGGGTTTTTGTTGGCCCCGGCGGCCCGCCCAGCCGGGCCGCGGGGGGAGGGGGTGTTTGGGTGTTTAGGCATCATTCGGGTCTATGGTGCAGGAGCCAGTAGGTATCACAGTCAGTCCTGGGGGAGAGACACTGAGGCCAGCTATTTTTTGGGGGGGGAGAGGGTGTTGTGAGTCACCTGGTTCAAATTTTCCCAGAAATCTGGAGAGAATGAGGAATGTCTCCAACTGGGTAGGGGACTGCGCACGTATTCCCGTCAGACATCGCCGCTTACCGCCGTCAGAATGATCTGCAGCGCCTTTTGTCATTCCTGCCGTCATCCGCGTACGGCCGTGCAAATCCAACTCCCCCACCCCCCCCCCCACCCTGGATGGGGTAAGGAAGACTGTCGACTCAAACAGGCCAGGATCAAATGAGAAATATTAAACATTATGACCGGAAAGCTTTTAATGGTGGAGAGTCACCACAGCAGGAGTCACTGCATGAGCTTTAATAGAATCAATTCCAGGGTATAAACAAACACTCTCAAATGCAGCTTCTCTCACTTCCTGTTTGAAGCCCTCGGATGTATCGATGTTTATCTGTTTTCCATTGAGACTGGCTGGGTGAGACCCCCCCCACAGAGCCGGACTCGGACAGCGGTGGCAAGTCACAATCAGTCTTGTACGCTCCACACCAGGCATGCTGACTAACCGATTCAAAGGAGTGCTGTCCAATTTACCCTCAGGCCAAACCGCGGGGGCCCTCTCTCTGGAGCAGAAAGAAAGCATTTCTCTCTGTCATTCAGTTTTGCAGACTTAGCTGGGGCCATTATGTCGTTTTAATACTCTCTCACTCTGTTTATGCACTTTCCTGCTCACTTTGTGAATGGGGCAGATGCTGAACATTTCACTGAAACGCCTCGCCCAGGGCTGCATGTTTTCATCTTTAATGCTCGGCGGTGTTAACATCTCTGTTAGAACTAAATGGAAAACTAAACGACGGGCTGATGTTCATTTACATCTTTAAGAACTTAGTTCTGTTATCCGGGAAACGTCCAGTCAGGCCAAACAGAACAGATGGGCTAGTGTGCTGTTTTTTGTTTTCCGATAAACATGCAGCTGTAAAAACTCGAGGCTCTACCAAAGCTATAACAATGTTTGTGCTGCCACTCGGCCGTTAGCTGCGTGTTCCGTACTGGTCAGCTGTAAAGCTACTTATTTCCCCTCACAAACCCGACACGACAGTATAAGTAGAGAGTATATGCATTATGTGTGGAACCGAAGCCCAAGAGCATTGGATCTGCCGCATTATTCCCAGCCCCTGAGCCTCCTGTTCCCATTTAAACTTTTACATTTAAAAGAATTTTTAGAGAATTTGGCCCAAATTAGGAGAAGGGGAATTTGGGTGAAACTTAAAACTTAGTGCCCTAAATTAAGGATGGAGCAAAGATCCAAGATGCTGAAGAAAGCAGGAAGGGTTAATTACTGCCAGCGCTAAGACAGCTGCTAATGACCTTCCCTGCCACTCCTCTGAATTCACAGGGGGTGGGCAACAACGTGGGCAACAGGTGGGTGGGGTGAGTGCGGGTCACAGAACGAGGAGTCTGACGAAAAAGACCTCCAGGTTCAGGAAGAGACTCTACTGTTGCCCCCGTTGCCATGGTGTCTGAACTGCTCCCAAAATCAAACAAATTCTGCTGCAGAAACAAGCAGAATCGTCAAATGAATTCAACAAAGTCACCTCTGCTAATAAATATGAGCTGTAAGATTCCAGAGAAGGGAGAAATTAATTTAGTCTATATGTAAATAAATGAATGATTCTCTCCTGAGCTGGCAGGGGAATTAGGAAGAGAAAGGGAGGCTTCATTTGCCAGGGGTCCTGTGTTTGTGTGTATGCGTGTGTGTGGGTTTTGGGGGGGGGGGGCAGACAAGAAGAGCCCTGGATCTGCGAGGATAGAGACCCCCGGATCTGCGGGCCTTGAAGAAAGCTCTCGCCGCTCATTAGCCTGGATGTGGGCCGTGGGATTATGGCCCGCAAAGGAAGATAAGACGGGCCCAAACAAAAGGGGGGGGGGTAGCATTTGGGCTCCCAAGGGACGAGAGAGAGCATTACGGGCCTCACCTCAAAGCCGCCCCCCACCACATACACACAGAATCATTAGGCGAGGGGACACAGCCTGGTGTCTGGGCAGGGAGGCCTGGCGCTCCGGAATATTCCGGGCACCATGGCCCGACCCGGCTCCCTGCTAATTGGTGAGGGGGGGCTCAAACCACATCAACAGGAGGTTAAAGGGACCAGTGGAAGGTCATCCAGCAAAATTTTAACGTCATACAAACACGCCTACTCCCCAGCCTCTATTTTCAGCGAGCAGGGAATGGATCATTAATTCATTGTAGCCCCCCCACCAGACAGCACCCACATTTGCTCGGTAAAGAGGGCAGCACCAGCAGAGGTCCTCCTCAGGCTCCTGCGTGGTCGCCTGTTCCCTGCCAGTTTTCCCCTTGCGGGTTTCGTGGAGGGACGAGACACACTAGCTGCACGCTAAGACGCTAAGGACTGTGAGACACTCAGCTTCCTGCTCCGTGGGGCCTGAGCCGGCCACTCTGCCCTTGCCAGTGCGCCGCCAGACACTTATCTTCACCTATAAGAGCATTTCCAGGAATTTACTTGTTTTATTGCTGATTTGTTTTATGTCCCAGAGTGTGCAATTTAATTTGCTCTTTGCGTCTTACTAATCAGAGCACAGAATTTTTGTGTTCATCGAGAGAACTCTGTATACACATTCCCTTTCGCAGAAATTGTACTCAACCTTAATAGGCTATCTTATAATTTCACACTTTTCTCTTTTTTTTCGGTTGTACACGGCTGAGCGCCTCCTGACGAATCTGGAGTTAAGTGTTTACCTCCTGAGCTTAGCGGTAGGATCCAGAGCGGCACCTTTGGGTGAGGTGTCATGGGCCCCAGCCCAGAGCCATCTGGCAGGCCGGCTGCTTGTCAGGAAGTTCGCACGCAGGAGTGGCACCTCCTGTAAGCTCCCTTACCCCCCCCCCCCATCTTCCCCAAAGCTCTCCAACCAGAAGGAGGCAGAAGGGGAATGACGAGAAAAAAAATACGCTAAGACCTAACATGGCCTTTGGAACAGGGCTCAAGCTGTTCCCAGCTCACGCTCTCATTTTGTTCTCCGCACAGGTGCTGTTTCCCCGAGCAACGTACGGGGGCAGAGGTGGGGTCTGCTCCATTTGCGTTGGGCTAAATGATCTCGTGTCGTCGCCAGAGAAATGCGCCGTACATCCAAAAAGCCCGGCGGCCTGAATGACAGCGTGGGGTCCTCAGAAGTAGGCCTGAGGTAAGAGCGTCACGCCAACCACTGCCGTAGGCTGACCTGCAGTCTCCTAGGACGCTGCCGCTTACCGCCTGCCAGGACCCGTGACGCTCAGAATGCATACAGATAACGGGATAATTCTGTCTGACAGACAACTTCATCACTTCAGCCCCGTTTCTCCAAACAGTCCGTCAAAACAAACAAAAAAAACAGCTATCCTGCCAATCAGTGTGTCACCAGCAAAAGAAACACTCTGTCTGGGCTTGGCCGGGTTTGTTGACGCTAAGGCTCCTTGTGGATACATGAGGTGATTTAGAGAACCAATTAGGCCACTAACTGCCAGTGGACCAGGCAGGTCTGGTTTGGGTCTCAATGGGAGACAGGCAAGGAGACGTTTTAGCAATGGAATTTCTGCAGAAAGGAGATGCACTTTTATAAGAAGCCCTTTGAAGGTCATGGAGCAAGATGAACTCATCACAAGGCAAAATGGTACGAGAAGGAAAGGAATGTTGTCCATATGGAGGGAGGTTTGGGAGCGCCCTGGGCCACACTGGGCTCTGGAGCTCTGTCCTGACTGATAATCTACCCTGACAGAAACCACATAAACATGCAGGCCAGGCTGGAAGGGCCACTCACGGGGCTTGGGGGGTGAGAGGAATGAGCTGGAAACTCTTGAGGGAGCCCCCATAGTCAGGCAAGCCCCCATGGACAAGTGGGCCACCATAGTCAAGCGGGCCCCCATAGTCAGGCAGTACCCCATAATCAGGCGAGTCCCCATAGTCAGGCAGGCCCCCATAATCAAGTGGGCCCCCATAGTCAGGCAGGCCCCCGTAGTCAAGCAGGCCCCCATAGACAGGCAGGCCCCCATAGTCAGGCAGGCCCCTGTAGGCAAGCAGGCCCCCATAGTCAAGTGGGCCCCCATAGTCAGGCGGGCCCCCATAGTCAGGCGAGCCCCCATGGACAAGCAGGGCCCCATAGTCAAGTGGGCCCCCAAAGTCAGGTGGGCCCCCATAGTCAGGTGGATTAGCAGGCCCCCATAGTCAAGCAGGCCCCCATTGTCTGGCTAGCGCACATGCACAAGCGAGCCCCCGTAGTCAAGTGGGTCCCCATAGTCAGGCAGGCCCCCGTAGTCAAGCAGGCTCCCATAGACAGGCAGGCCCCCGTAGGTAAGCAGGCTCCCATAGACAGGCAGGCCCCCGTAGGTAAGCAGGCCCCCGTAGGTAAGCAGGCTCCCATAGACAGGCAGGCCCCCGTAGGTAAGCAGGCTCCCATAGACAGGCAGGCCCCCGTAGGTAAGCAGGCCCCCGGCCGGGACTGGTGAGACAGTTCACTGAAACAGACAGCACCCCAGGAAAAAGACGAATCAGGAAGCGATAGCCCTGCATACTGGCAAAGGTTCTGCTCCTGAATGCCCAGCATCTGGTAAGCACCTCGGGAACGCCTCTCTGCCCCCCCCCAGAAAACGAATGAGTGGGATCTCGGTGATTGATGATAAGGGCGGTCAGACGGGATGGCGGCACAGCGGAGCATGACTGTCTCTCCTGCCAAATGGGAGGCACACTGGCTCTCCAGGATTATGTTTACCGTCACCGTGGCAACACTGCACATGCACGTGTGAGTGTCATATGACCAATTTCTTCTTTTGACATTTTTAGGTTTTTGATTGGTGCAGTTACAGATTATTATAAAACTGAGTTTCCCCTTGTGGGGTTCGAAAAGGTGGTCCCCACAACGTCAGAGTGACAGGTTTTTATCATATAATATGTACATAACACACACACACACACACACACACACACACACCCACCCCCCCCCCCCCATAGTGTCAGTGTTACTTGATAAACACAGTCATGTCCCGCAGCGTTCTCTTTCTTTCTTTCTTTCTTTCTTTCTTTCTTTCTTTCTTTCTCTCTCTTTCTCTTTCTTTCTTTCTGTTCACACAGGGCTGGACGCTCCCAACTGTGATCCACTGCAAGACCAAGAGTACAACGCTGTTCTGTGTGGAGTCAAAACTTACAACAGACTGGTGATAAGGCAAGGTAGCATGGCATTATGACATCTCGCACATTGGGGGGCACTACAGTGAAGCATTCCTTAATTACTCTTCAACAAAAACCGTAATTCTGGCAGCCCACCCTACCCAGATCTCGAGGACTCTGGCACGATATAGGTCAAAGCCCGCCCACTCCCCGGAACCGACGGCACTGGGGGTGAATCACCCCCCACGCGTCCGCTGGGCCATGTTTGCCTTTGACCCTCGCCCCCCTCCTTAAAAGTCCCACGCCCACATCTCAGACACACAGACAGAAGCTTAAGCCCCACATGTACACAGGAAGTGCCTGGTTCTTCTGACCCCAGGCTGCCGATAAGAGGCCGTCAGACACGCAGCACGTGGGCCTGAAGCTCGCTAATGCCTGTTAGCGGCTGTTAGCGTAAGGGGCAGACAGCGTATGGCGCGTGGGCGTGACTGCAAACCCCACCCCCCTCAGCCAGGGTTACAGTATATCATCCCCCCGGCCCCACTGCTGCCACCCCGTCCGCCCTCCCCTGCAAATCCATGTTGATGAGCTTTTTTTGGATGTGTCCGTAGAATATGGGGGGGGGTGATGGAAGAGGGGCTTAAGCCTCACTGTAGTGAACAATACCCCCTGGAAGGTTTCTGGAGCCAACCCACCTGCACACACGCCACAGAGGTTGAGGTAAGGTGGGGGCGGGGCCTTAGTGCTAAGAGCCCCCAACCAAAACAGCTGGGTCAGTTTGGCCACATGGCTGTCGGTGAACTGCCTTGCCTGTTTGACAAAGGCTGTGTGAGTAAACCCCACTGATTCAGCACGCAATATTAAAGTGCGTTTATAGAAATCAGAAATAAAACATCTTATGCGATGCAGGCAATAGAATCCAAGATGTTAGAGGCAGTGAGTGCTGGGTCGTTATGCAGCCAAGGGCCAGTACTCAAACTGAAATGCTCCAGTGAATGTAAGTCTGCTGTTAGGGGCCATGGCAGGCTTGGCAGGCTCTCCTGAGATTGATTTCCGCCGCAGCCAGTTGGGTCTCTCTGAGGAGTCGAATCCTGAAGGTAACTGGCTGGAGGTCCTTAGGAAAACGAATCCCTCAGCCAGTCCATGAAAGGGACTTTAAAGGGTAGCCGTCATTCCCTGGGTTGACGTCCGTTTCCAAGCTGGTGACGCCTGGATTCCTGGGATCACTGGGATTCCTCCTTCTGCCCAACTGGCAGGGATACCGGTGACAGTGATGCGAGTGCCTGTCCGAAAGCCACCTGTGACTCTCCTCGCAGATGTGCAGCATGCAGGGGCCATACTGCACTGACTGAGGAATCTGAGACACGGGGGAGCAACATGTAATGTAACGAAGTATCAGAACAAATTAAATTAGTTTAGGCTCTAGAGTGACAGTGTGTGTGCAATTATTAGGGTACACTGACCCATGAGGGTGCCTGTCTTTGTGAAAGGTATAAAAGAGTGCATTTATTTCTACCTCAAAAACAGAGTGAGAATGAAAGTGGAGATCAGGTTAAAAAAAACAAAAAAATAAATTGGTGTAGATCCTGCACTTTCTGCTGTAATACATTATTCCTCTTTTATTTTCATATATGGCCCAGACACAATGGCTGTAAAGGCTTCATCTCCTCCATGGCCATGCTGAGGAGGTGTAGCGGCCCTCGTTAGCGAAGCCTGAAGCAGATTCTTGGAAGCTAACTAACCACGGGGTGTAGGTCTGTCAGCGGGTTTCCCGCGCAAAGAAAAAAAGCAACATTATTGCATTAGCTAAACTGACCGTCTGATGAGCTTACTGTTCCGCCATCTGCCGTGCTGCTCGCAGGAGAGGGGGAATGGCCTTGCATAAGGTGCGGCGATATTGGGCCCAGGACACGCCCATTGGGTGGGGACATCTGGGAGATAACCAATCAGCTGCAACTAAGTCTAGCCGACCAATGGGGAACCTGGAACGACTTGACGGATGGGTGTCCCCGTGTTTCCTTTCTCACGCTGCCTGATGGATGGAAGAGGATGTTACCCCTGCTGTCCAGAGGATCCCAGATGGAGCTTCTGTTATGTAAATTGCAAAGTAACCTAAATAAAATCACAGGACTCCCCAGCCCTGCTCAGCTCCGTGTCCTCTGTGCAGCAACAGGAGAGAAATGCTCCAGAATAGGAATTAAGTAAAAACATTACATATGTATTTTGGTTTCATAGAGTTTTACATGCAGGCGGGACAGTGGCTCAGTGGGTAGCAGGGTAACCTCGCACCTCCAGGCAGTTTGAAGCCCATCTCCACTCTGCATGCGGAGTTTGCATGTTCTCCACTCTGTGTGCGGAGTTTGCATGTTCTCCACTCTGTGTGTGGAGTTTGCATGTTCTCTGCTTTGCATGTGGACTTTGCATGTTCTCTGCTTTGCATGTGGACTTTGCATGTTCTCTGCTTTGCATGTGGACTTTGCATGTTCTCCACTCTGTGTGCGGAGTTTGCATGTTCTCCGCTTTGCATGTGGACTTTGCATGTTCTCCGCTTTGCATGTGGACTTTGCATGTTCTCCGCTTTGCATGTGGACTTTGCATGTTCTCCGCTTTGCATGTGGACTTTGCATGTTCTCTGCTTTGCATGCGGCGTTTGTATGTTCTCCACTTTGCGTGTGGAGTTTGCATGTTCTCTGCTTCGCATGTCACATGTTTGTGACAAATGATTCCCTTTGCACTCTGAGTAAAAAGCTTTCAGGATCAGCAACTGCTGAAGAGAGGTGGGTACCTGTGTGCAGAGATGCTGTGCTGGGGGGGGGGGGATTCAGGACGCGGGGCCTGCCTGACCCCGGGCACTTCAGTAAGCCGTACGTCACGTGGCCACCACATCCGCACCCCCACCGTCAGGCATACGAGGCAAAGATAAGTGCCAATTAAGTTCACACCGCAAGCCTCCAGAGGAGGCCAGCCATAATGATCTCTGACCCTCCCGTCAATAATTACTTAATAAACCTCTTCCTTCGGCTGAATGTTAATCGCCAGAAAGGACTCAAACTCCGGGGCAGCGTGGTGCACATTTTGACATGTTTTACTTTGGCCATGAACAAAAGAATTTTACAGTAATACATTGGGCTTGATGTGTCAAAGAGGCCAGGATGATGTGTTTTAATACAAAAATCTAACTTCACTTTTGTGGCTGTTAATGAATTACTAAATGCCAGGAGAAACTGATTTTATCTGTATTCACTGTAATGCATCAAACCTGGAAAGTACATCATGTCTTCCTGGACAGATCAATGACCGATCAATGTAATATGTGCAAATATCTGTGTGACAGTATCACTGGGACGGCAAACACGATCTGCCTCAGTCCGGCAATTAGGGGGGGCCTCTGCTGTGTGTCCTGTACCGCAAACTTCGCTTAGGGGGTCGCCGACAGGGGGAGGCGTCAGACCGTGTGTTCGGTCCCGTGTGCTTCAGAAAGCTGGCCATAAATCGCGTAATCAATCGGAATGGCGTGTTAACAATGTCGCCTTCGATTACACGCCGTTGTGCTGATGATGGATAGACGCCACCACCCATTATCGCACGGCTGCGTATCAATAACAATGTTCCGCCGCACTGTTTAATAATTTTTATCATTAGCAGGTGTCTGTTATCAAGATTGAATGAGTTATATGAATCCTGCCCTGTCTTCGACGTCAGTTACCGGACCTGTAGAGGCAGATTACAGAGGACTTCGGCTGAGTCTGAACTCTCTGCCCACAGTCACCCGGGCTGTTTCTACATGGCCCGGTTTACCCCTGTGGTCCTGAAGTTGCTCATAGCGTGTGACGGCATTTGAGCGTGTGCCGTGTGATGGCCTGCCGGCCCCCCCCCCCCCGCCTGCTGGCCCACGTTTCACCATGACCCTGAACTGGAGGTTACGGAAGATGAACGGATGTCCAAACACAGAGAATAAGGTATGATAAATGTAAGGGGGGGAGGGGGGGTGAGCAGGTGCCTTCTGTCATTCCAATGAAGGCCGGAGACAGACAGCCCATAAAACTAAAACGAAGCTGCAGCTGATATGGCAATAACACCACCGCCACCCAACATTAGCCTCTTAGCCTGTGAGTAGGCCTGTGAGTAGACCTGTGAGTAGGCCTCCCCCCAATCCGAGCTGTGGTCAAACACAATCCATTTGATTTACATCTGTGTCCAATATCCTCGAAAGCTCTGGGGAACTTCAAAGCACTTGGATTAATCAGCCTGTTGATTCCAGGTCTGACTTTGATGAGATCCACCTCGCTACGGCAGGCCGGCGGAACGCGATGACCTTTTGGCATCTGTCTCTGCCTCGAGCGGCATAACCCAGAACGTGAGCCCAAAAAAGCTACTCTGGAACACAGTCAGCCAGACTAGCTCGACACATCAA
This sequence comes from Mormyrops attenuatus, assembly GCA_026777985.1. Lineage (NCBI taxonomy): Eukaryota > Metazoa > Chordata > Actinopteri > Osteoglossiformes > Mormyridae > Mormyrops > Mormyrops attenuatus. Next base: position 27,835,777 of record JAODKC010000001.1, read on the forward strand.
ACAGCACCCGGGGGCCCAGATTGACGCGACCGGGGGGGGGATACCCATAGCCCAGCTGGCCTCCTGCTCCAGACCACATCTTCAGACCAACCATCAGCCCGTCGTGAAGAAGAGCCACTGACTCTGCGAATCCTGTGACTCCCTGATCTTCAGAGTCACCTTCCAAAGTACCACGGGGCCACTTTCCCAGCCAAGACTCTCGGCGTCGTGCTGTGCCTGTGAGTCGATAGGAGGCCAGCAGATTAATGTTATATGTTCTGGCTGGCTGGTTTCTCCGAGGGGGCCATGACGGAATCTCAAGGAATTATAGAGGCGAGGGCCGGAGGGCTTGATTGGACTCCATCCCTGCTCTGTGTGGCTCCAGGGTCGGATTTTGAAAGGAAGACGGAGTGGCGGGAGTTCCCCCTGAAGGTAAGGTAGCGGGCCTGGGCTGAGTGGGGTGGGGCTCGGCCAGACTGGGCTGGGCTGGACTGTGCTGGGCTAGGCTTGGTGGGGCTGGGCCTGACTGGGCTGGGTGGGGCTGGGT
>JAODKC010000001.1:27855782-27869776 GCA_026777985.1 Mormyrops attenuatus
TCACACACACACACACACACACACACACACACACACACACACACACACACACACACAGGGGGTGGGATTCCAGCCCCCAGCCTTGGAGGTGTGAGGTGGCACTGATTCACCATGCCACCTGGCATAAAAATGTCGTTAAATATGAAACCGAAGTTTAAATGTGTTACTCACACTACCGATTTACGTGTGTTCCTGCCAATTGGCTTCACTAGGAGTGTGACAGAATCAGGATTAATTTAAAATGTGACAGAAAATACGACAGCGACAACTCAAAGCTTTCAGCATTCTTGACGTGTCTGTAGTAACAACATTAAAGAGTCGGCTACGCTCAACCTTTGTTCTACCTCTGAATGAAATCCAACAACCCAGTTCTACACAGTCCTCGGCGGTAACAACAATTAGGAAAGGGGGCATTTTTAGGGGGAACCAGGGTCTCCTCACCAGATTCTTGAGCAGTGCAGACAGCTCCTTGGTCAGCGTGGAGAACTTGACGAACGCCGTTCCCAGGTCGGGGTTGTCCCGGCTGATGAAGTTGCTACCGAACTTGTCCAGTGCCTGTGCATAGTTTTCCTCATTCTGGACATGATCTGTGTGAGGGAGAGGATCGGTGGCTGCAGTAAATCAGGAGTAATCAATGCACCACTTTCAAGCAGAACACACCACAACACTTAAATAGGTTTTACAACACATAAGCAAATCTGACAGTCCACCTTAAAATTGTACCTTTGGCACCAGCGGAGGGGGTTGTTGGTTGGGAAACTGGCTTGGTTCCACGGAAACCCTTAACTGCCCCCCGACTCCCCAAAAGGTTCCCATTTAATTTCTACTATGTCCGTAAAAGCACAGAGCACCAAAGACCAGGTCTCATGATCTTTTAACGACCATCTGGTTTATCTTGTCAGGAAAGAAAGAGTTAAAACCATCTAAAGACCCAAACCGTATCAGGAAAACCAGAAAGGTTTTGCAAAGGTCATTCAAAAAACACAGCTTAATACTTTCAGCACACAGCAACAAGATAAGTGTTTTAACAAGAAACCTTTAGGTTCAGAAGAGCAAAGGGGTGACAGATGTAAATGACACACGTGATCATAATTAGAGTGTCTGACCTGCTTTGGAGCCGAACAATATTAGCCAACTTTACAGAGTAATGCAGCCCTAAGCCCCAAGCCCTGCCACTATGTCTGGGTACTTCTGAGCCGATGAAACTACATTTGTGTAGAGGTGATGGCTGAATTCGAGCCACAATATTAGAGCATCTTAAAAAAATCCTAATGATGAAAATACGTATTACACCTTCTGACCGCCAGATGGATCCTTTAAAACAAAGCACTTGCATAACTGTTTCTGTTAATCATTGCTGGTATAAAAACAAATCCACTTTAAAATGCTTAAAAGCGGAGATCATATGTATATCCCCCAGGTTCGGTCACCTGATCTTCTTGATCAATATCAGCAGGTGGAGCAAACAGGGAACATGAGCCATAAATTTTAGCGATATGTTTGGAAGCAAGTTGGATCCCTATTGAAAAACAGAGAGGTATAAAGTGAGAGCCACTATTTCAGTCGCAATGTACTCTTCGTTAGCACCATTTTCACCATGAAGTACTGAGTGCCCTTCATGCATAATGTCAAACAGAGCAAACAGCGGTAACAAAGACCCCGAGTGCTCAGCCTCCCAGAACACCGGAAACAAACGGCATCCCACAACAAAACAGGTCTAACGAGCGAGGAAGTACAGTGGATAGGTTTATTTTTTCCATCCCCGGAAGAGCAGGAACAGACGGCGACACTAACAAAGTTACACAATGAACCTGGGAGGCCCCCTTCAGAGGGGGAGGGGAGACAAAGAACAACCTGCCTGCCTGAAGCAGACCCCCCCTCACCCCCCCAGGCTCGGCAGGGACAGGCCTCACCACTCCACAGACCATAAAGTTCGTGGCCGCCCACTCAGGAAAGCCCATAATTCCTCCCGGGAGCCGCGGCAGTCCATGGCAGCCGGCCCGGTCCCTCACTGCTGCGATCTCTGAAGCCAGCCACTTGAAAGAGGCTCACGCCACCAGACGCTACGGGGGTCAATTCAGCCTCAGTGTTCAGCCTCTTCTTAAGCAAATGTGTCCCGAGCAGCTAGCCACAACAGATCCCAGGACACCATGTACCGAAATAGAGACAGACCGAGTCTGATGATAACCCACTCAAAAACTGCCACTTGTTGGGATGAAGAGTCCTCCATAAGGTGGTATATTGACCGCTCTGGATAGTATTTGCAGCATTTTTACCATGGAGATAATTCTGTAATATGGATATAATATTGAGTAATCTGGATATTTTTTGTACAGTGTGGTGACTTGAATCATACTCATTCACAAACATGAGCATGTATACATAGCAAAAAGAACAATTTAGCAAATGGGCCATCAAATCTTTAAGTTGTGTTTTTTTTATATTAGGGGTGTCATTTAAACATGCCATCAGAGCTGTACACACAACTCTTACCACTGAAAGAGCTGCTTGTGATTGAAAAACCAAACTCCCAATAAGTGCCTGCACATTAATAAATTAAGGTTAGGTGGGACCGTGCGTCAGGACAATATTAGCCACCTAATCGACTGGTAACTCAAACACTGGCACCCAGACCAAGCAAACTACAGGTGAGGGGGATTAAAGACCAGAAATACAACTACAGTATTTTCTCAGTAACTTTAACTGGTCTTTCACAGTAAAAACAGTTTTACTACTTATGTCAGTTTCAGCTTCACTGTCGTCAGCAGTTATGTAATTGCCCAGCAATGTCAATAGTATGATGTAGACAGTGTTGGGCTGAATAAAACCAAAGTTGTCTTGCAGGCTGAGACCTCTTTTAAGAAGAGAGTAAAGAAAATAAGTTTGTCTGGCATTGAATAATAAAATGCTGTATTTTCAGACCCCTTACCCCCCCTTTTCTCCCTTGGTATATTTTACCGTCAGCAATGTAGCCACCCCACTTCTAAGTAGTGAATGAGCTGATGAAATCCTTTGTTCTCCTATACAGACGATGGCTGATTGTCCAATGGAATCACCTCCATTATACTGATTGCATTTAAATATCGGCCAGTAACATCAACCAAGACTGACACATAGGATGGGGTCCAGAAATCTTTATTTTTAAAGATATCGATAAGTTAACCAATATATTGTGCATCTCTGCTAATAACTCAAATGTAAAAAAATTTAAATGATGAGATGATTAAAATAAATGAAAAGCGTGTTTGCATTACCAACATTTTGCTGTTGTTTTTTTCTGAGGTGTTGTGAGATAGGGGAGAGCAATCTTGATATAAAATATACAGTAAATCGCGAACAGTGTAAAATGGAGAACAGTAGCACAGTCACTTTAGGGAACGATGTTCACAGCATTCAGCTGGAAGGGAAGAACCTCAGAATGACAATGTGTACCTGTGACGATGAGCCGCTTTATGTAACAGAGTGGGGGGGGGGGCACTCAAAACATACACCCCATGATTGAGAGTGAGTGTGCACCAACCCAGGTAACACGGGCTGCTGTGGACCACGCAGGGACTCCCGTTGCAGGATGCGAGCAGCACGGCGGAGAAGCTCACCTTGGCCTGAATTGTAGATCGCTTTGACTGATTTCTTCACCTTCTGCAAAGCTGTCCGGTCCTGATCCAGAGCCTGGGAACACAGAGGAGGGGATTTTTAAACCTCAAAATACGACTGACGTGCGCAAATGCAATGGTGCAATGTCGCAGTCAGTGTTGAGATCTGGTTTATAAAATGAAAAAAAATTCTACAATTGTCCCCGTCCTCAATAGCTATCTAGCTTTAGCGGAATGTTCTGTGATATTCTGGTTCTCGGCTATCTTCCCTCTAACCAAACCCTTTAACTATTCCACACATCATCAGGGCCAAGGACTGCCTTCATCTGGGCCATTTCTACCTGGCATTTTGCTACTAGGTGAACACTCAAACAATCTACAAGTCACGAGTCTTAATAGAAGAGAACCATTCCCAGCTAGTTTCTAACACAATTAAACACTTCTTTCTTCCTTGCCGAACAGTATCAGTAAGATGTTAGCATTCCCCCCTGGGTAGTGCTGTTTTTCCTTCTTAAGATGACAACAGGAGTTTTTGTTTCACTCGGTGTACTAACACAGGGGACTAAAACTGTTATGTCCCTTTATAATGTCTCAAGTCTTTAATCCATAGGGGTGACTACGGTGGGTAAGACACTATATTAGAACAGAGGTTGTCAAATAAATATTGTTAAAAGCAGAATAAATATTCCACAATTTTCTTTCCACTAACACTTACTAAATGTAACTGTCATTAGTACATCTCCAGAATTAAGCTTTTTTTCATTCCATTTATCTGAGAAACATCTGGATGCTCCAATGTTTGAGTCCTCAATGCTAAAGCGATTAACCTGTTAACTCGGCCAGTGCTGTAACCAATGGATTACTGATTGTAATGTAACTAATCCAGGCTAGTTCTGGCCGGGGCTCACATTTTAGACTTGGTTTGGTGTCACTGTTCCTGCACATCCTGGCACATGCGGGAATGCACCATGTGAATCTGTAGTACTTTTACACAACGTATCTGGAACCCTTTCAGCTGCAGCGCACGACTGTGACGCACTCCGCCACAAACACTCGCGCTACATGACTCATCTAGTTGTAGATTATAGATACACACATGCAGCACTTCTAGGTTGTACTCATTATCACACAGCCTATGAATCAAAATGTAATAAATCTAAGGCTAATGAAGCCTAATCAAAGGGGAAATAAACAACCGAGGAACCAGGGTTCTCATTTTTCTCATGTTTCTGTGCTTAGACCATGGAATGAGGAATAACTTCGAATTACCCATCAGTAATAGGAGCAACTTGCCAAACAAACTTAATTGCCTAGCAAAGTAACTTAAAAACAGCACATGAAACTACATGAACGTTAAATGTTTCCTTCTCTTAAGATATGCTATACATGTTCTATTAAGTTCATAGAAGCTGAGGTACCACTTTACAATAAGACTGCCCTTATAAATGGTCTATGAATGGAATCAGATTATTAATTAGGTTGTAATACTTTGTGAATCATTAACAGATGAGCTACCATTAATATTTTTGTAATTATTATAAGTGGCATACGGAATCTTATTGTAAAGTGGCACTGAAGCCAAGAAGAGAAAAACTTCCTTTTCAAGACTGCGGTTTAAAACCTTCCCACTGCTTAAACTAGCTACCAGATTCAGAATCCATTACAACAGAATCCTGCGGTTGCCATGACAACAGCTCGGCCATAACTTATCGATGCGGCCAAGGAGATGCTTCTTCGGTTGCAGTTCCTGACGCGATGGGAACCCCTGGCTGGCAGCAAGGCCAGGAAAAGCGAAGACATCGACCCCGAGCATAACGATGAAGCCATCAGTCCCTAAGCAGAGCGACCGAGGGGGCCCCCACAGCCCCCAGCATGACGGCGGAACGGCGCTCACACATGCGGAGGGACAATCTGGCAGCGACAAACCAGGCGGCTACGAGCCAAATCCTACTGATCGGGATAAGCGGCCAGAAGGACAGCCGGACACTCGCATCAGGGATCACCGAGGATGAGCCCCTTACGGAAAATAAATATTTTAAAAAAGAAATCCGGCTAACTTACATACGGTAAATTCCATTTCAGCTAACAAATATATTGTATATCTTCCTTCTAGCTAATAGTCTGAGTTATTTATGGCCGCACATGTTTAACCACCGATGAACTCCAAAACATATACTGTGCATAATTCTCTTAATTTAGCACCAGAAGCCTGTAATCAGACCCAAGCCAGGACTCGCCGCAGCTCGTGAAATACGGCGGCTTGGCCTTTGCGTTTCCTGCAACATAGCTGCGCATAAACACCCCGCCTGACAGCTAATCCACGGGGGAAATCAATGCCGGGCATCTGCTGAATGAACAGGGGGGAGGGCCACCACCCCTGTCAGACCTGGGGGGGGCGGGGGCCTGACGTGAGGGGTGTCAGGCAACGTCTCAGAGTACTGCAGCCATCAACTGGGATTACCTTGTGTTATCCAATGCTTCACTGTACGTTATATTTCTATATACATAATACTGTACATTACGAGGGACTAATCCCACTTGGTGTTACTCAATGGCTTACTGTACATTATATTTTTACATAAATTATACTGCACTTTGCAGTATTTTAGTAGTCTGTATTATCCCATTCACTCTGTTGAGCAGCCCATTCTTGATTACTGGCAAGACAGGTTTCCAAAATGCAACTAACAGTACATTAATTTCAAACTAAAAGTGTCTCCCATCTAGATGGATTATTGACAGTTAGAATGATGGGTAATGATGAAAAGAGACCACTTTGCCACAGCACTCACATCTATTTCTGCTGGACACACCCAGCACACTATTGCATGCCACGTATCTACTGTACATCAATCATTCTTCTGCAAGCAGAGAACCACATGTATCGACCGCATCCATTTTCCATTGTATGCAACGACCGATCTTGGTCAAGGGCGCCTTCAGGAGCCTCGGCTACAAAGGAGACGCCCTTCCACTAGTGCTAAGTCAAGATTGCAGAGAAGCATGGAGCAGGTCAATAGAGGGGCAGGCTCTGACTTCATAGGACAACCACTGACATTCCCTTCGATCCCAGATTGCCTGCAGGAATAAACACACGTTCCATACAGCTCAACCCTCTAATACTTTAACACACGCTGGAAGATGGGAGAATTTCAGCAGAATGAGTGACCAATTTATTTTTTTACATTCTGGTTCTTCTTGTTTACACTGAGAGAAAATTATTATAATTAACGGTCAATAAATATAAAGACAGCCCCTCGGAAATATCGGGTTGTAAAATTCAATGGAAACATCAGCCATGCATTTCTTCATTTTTGGTGCAGTTATACAAAATGGAGATACAAATCAGATGTTGTTTAAAAGTTGTTTAAAAGCATTTAAAACATGCAGAACACTGGAATTACAGCCACATCAGCCCTGCGGGATGCGGTGAAACTGCTAGCTACAACATGGCACAAATCCACACTGCTCTCCACACCTCGCAGCGTACAGAGCTGAAAGTGAAAGTGTTTTCAGTTTCACTTTATCACGCACCATCTCACACACAGCGTGCAAAAGAACGTTTGCGGTGCAAATTCACAGTCCATTTATGCATTTGCTATGGCTCATGCAGAAACTGCAAGGTACGTAACATAGCCGTGGCAGGGGGCGCCGTCTGAAGGCCTTGTGGTGCCCCATCATTGGTCAGAGCACTATGATATTTCAGGGGTCATACCCCTCCAGGTACTGGACGGGCATTAAAACTCCCAAATCACTGCTTGAAATACATGAACAGATTGGAAGTATGCCAAGGGGTGAGATCTGATATTTAGAAAAAAGATAAATTGGAAAATCAGTAGCATAAGCTACATTTTTACATTTCTGAAGGTAACCTTGAGGCAAAAACATAAATAGTAGTGACTGAATTAATTATATTGTATGTCTGTGAGAAAAACAACACATCTATCCATCCATCCATCCATCGCAGGGCACATAAATCTGTATCATATACTACGAATAAAGTGTCTGCATTTCCCAATTTATTCAAATCATTCACATTTGCAAATTTTGAAAACACTTTTGGCCAAAGAGGCAAGGTGAGGTGAGTGAGTTTCCTAAGGTCAGAGAACAGGGCGCCTCAGCATCTCTGGGGCAGTTATGGGTGAGGGCCTGGCTCCAGGACCCAGTGGGGATGTTACTCAGCCGGCCTCCTGGATTCAAATATCTGGACAACCCGGAGGAAACCCACACAACAGGGAGAACATGCACACCCCAGTCGCAGGGCAATGCAGTCGAAACCTTAACCCTGCAGCTATAACTAGTCATTCAACCACCCAAACCAAAAAAAACAACTTTGTTTTTGATTTTTAAAGAGTATTTAAAGTATGTGTCCTGTTTATTTGCAAAACAAGCCCAGAACTGATATTAGCACTGTCTGACTAAAGTGTGATTCATCGCTTCAACATCTTGCTTCCAAGCACAAAACAGAAATAAAATGAAGCAATAAAAATCCAGATCTTGATCCTGGCAATACCAGATCTCTCCAAGATTATAAACACCGGCATTGTTTCCAGTGGGCAAGCAGATTTTCTTTGAACTATGAAATCAAATTCCATAAGATAATTAGCCAAACCAAAGATGCTTTAAATAAGTGAGGGTTTCCCCAATTCCAGTTTGGTGTACGGAGCTATGAAAGGTTCCTGAAAGCAATGTTCATTCTGAATTCATGGCCAATAAAAGCTAGAGAGCCAACCATTACCTGGCCATGCACCAAGCAAGCAGTGCAACAACCAACGGACTGGAATTAAACTGGAGCAGGACAGGTTTCAGCCTTAGACCTGGTCTAAATCTGGAAACCAGTACTGCCAACAGCACCTCCCCTGCCTCCACCAGTGCAGCCCAGTGTTGCATCTATCCCCCAAGCTCTCAAACAAAGCACTTTGATCAAAAAGCCATACAAATAATAAAAAAAAGGCAAGGCGGGAGATCAAAGAGGAGTGCAGAATAACTCAGAACAGCACAGCGGCGTCGCTGCCTGCTCAAGATTCGGCAGAAAAAAAAAGAGCCAAGCGAGCATCTGCTGCCAAAGTGTTCGGCGTTGCGCCACATGCATCTCGCTGCAGCCAAGAGATGCTGGACCGTCTGACACCTCGGCACAGCCTTTGGAAAGTACGGGGCAAACGTCAGTGTCGGGTGCCAATGTGCCAACTGGAGCCTCCCTACCGCACCGGCCGATCATTCGATGGCGCCATGCAGGTCATGCACGAGGGTCCTCAGGCCGCCCGTTAATGCATCTGACCATTCTGTGCAAGCAACAAAGCAACCGTCAAAAGCCAGACGCTGGTCTCGCTCAAGATAAGATCAGCTCAGGTTCTGTTCATTGCACTTTAGCCGAGACTGTCAGACGACAACAAGCGAGCCTCCTGAGAGGGAAAACCAACATCTCCGTCGTTCTCTAATGAGGAAGAGAGGCATATTATCAGTTTGGCCAAAAAAAGAAAGTGCAAGCCGTTATATGGCGGTAATTTTAACAGTTAGTGAGCGTTTCTGTGCGTGTGAAAGTCCCCTATGTTCAAAAAGCAGCATGTGCATCGGGGTCCTTAGCTTCAGAACGAGGAACTAAGGGCCACCGTGTCTCCTGGCAACCCCTACTGTCAATGGCCCAACAATGCCAGGAATGCCCATGAAGGTCCTCCTTCTTCATGAATGCCACTCATTATGCTTGGGGCGTGCACATCAGCAACCTTTCTTTAACCCAGGCATAAAAAACAGGAAGGGGACTGAATAGAGGTTTGTGTCGATGGTTTCTGCATATGAAGCTCGATCACAATGCGTTGGCAAAGCTACCCCCCCCCCTCCCCCACTGATGAAGGACCAAGCATGGGGGAGGATCTCTGGCAGCACTGTGGTAACCAGCTGGGGGGGGGGGGGGGATTAGACAGAGAAGACGGTGCCCATCGCCTTTCAAGTTATTTTGGATCTTCTCAATGGCTGACCAAAAAAAGGACCTGCCTTTAGGGAAACGCTGCTTAACATTTTCTCTGCTGAAAAATGGGTCAATCTGAGCAATAACTGAGCGGAGGTGACCCCCCAGGAGGTCGTCTCTGTTCCTCCCACAGAGCGCGTCCGGTTCAGACCAGCACTGCTGTTATGATAAAGCTTCAAGCCCCCAGTTTGTGGGCGAACCGCGAAATCAACTCCATTCAAGTTCCATATATGGAAATTCTATGAGGCTGAACATGATTTAGATGACAAATGACATAAGCATTGAAGCTTCCCCGAAAGAGAACACACATACAACAATCACCTTCTCATTCAGCGCAATACCACAGCATAATAAATCCTTAAAAAAAAAAAAAAAAACTCAGTGACATGGGCGACTTATTTGGCCACTGTTCTGTAAACAGTATTTTGAAAACGCATGGAGTGCTTAATTATTTACCTATTTTTTTCCATACTTGGATGTGTCACATGCTCTATTTTTCTCTTTTAATTAAGATTTTGAACTGGTGCACTTATTTTTTCAAAACGGTACATCGTGGTGTACGGAATTTTGGCTGTTTCTTCAACAGTAATGCTATTAGGACTGTTTGAAACCTTGGTAATAAATATTATGGAGTCAGGGTCAAAATTTATCATGGGGACCCCGCCCCCTGCTCAGTGAATTCTAAATGCAGCAATACAGCCTATTCCCGTAATACTGGGTGGACTGCAGTCTTCCAGACAAAGACGGCACTCCTTCAGTGTAGATGTTACAGCCACACACGGGAAACACAACACACATAAAAAGACATATCAAGTGGTCCTCTGCGATCAGATTCCGCCATGGAGAAGCAGAGCTGCTGACTTCCGAAGGCAGCTAAGGAGCTGAGATCTGCCTCCTTACGACAGGAGGATCAGCGAGAGACGAGAGCCCTCAACTCTGACAGGCAGAAGGCAGGCAATGAGGAGATGGAGGGTTGGAGCATCGATTCACTTTGTGGACACATTAGCTTTGTGGTGGGGCTGCAGCGTCGAGCTAATGGGGGCGGAGGAGTTCTCAGTCGCCACTGTTACTCCCACACATTCAGCTCGATAATTGCTGGAGGCCAACTGAGTCTTAGGAAAGCAAACAAGAAATGCATGAGCTAAGAGAATCTTACTCTTCATTACGTAGACATATATCGCGATCTCAGTCACCGCGCTTCTGACCAAAACAAGCAGCCAAAGGACGGATGGACTATATCTCGCTGTCTTTTTAAAATGCATGTTAAGTTCGCACACAAGCACACAGGAGCATACAGTATTACTGCCATTAATGGACTACACTGACAGAAATATATCAATAAGCTTGGAACGTAAGCCAAGAAAACATGGACCAGAGAGAAGTCCATTAAAAAGTTGGTTAAGTAGCCCATCAGAAATTAAATTAGCCAGTGGAGGAAATTAGCCTGCCCGGGACTTCCTGAGGGAGCAGCAGAGAGAATTCCCCATCAGGGCTGGGAAGAGGCAGCTTGGATAGTCTCACCACATTAATAAGATCCCAAGACATCACCTTCCTGCTGCCCCATACCCCAACTCAAAGGGTCGCCATGACGATCGCGACGAAGCCAGCTTCACATACAGGGCACCATCTGGTGCTGTTTAGGTTCTGCTCCATCCCATATTATGCTCACACAGCCTTTGATCCAGCTGGAAAATCTCCTGAGACGCTGGTGATTACAAGCCGTGTGCCACTGTACGGACAAGCATGCATGCTTAAGGACTGACGTTCTGACAGTGTGTGTACAGGCATGGGAATTCATAATAAACAAGACTTACATTTATAAAAATTGTTTGGGGAGGCTGGATAATTTTATGCGCATCCGTCAAGAGGGAGAAGTCATATTTTCTTTTAATGACAGAAGTGTATAAATTTAAATAACTGAAATACTTGACATTCAAATATATTCAGACTTGACTGGTTACAGGGTCTTCATTCTGACACAGATAATCTATAAGTGTGATTATATTACATTTTATTTAGCTAACTGAGAACAGACCCAGATCATGCCGGAAATGGGAAATGTAATTTGCTTATACATGTTTGACTGCTCTCAAGAAACAATCGAGCTAACCGACCTTAGTCTACAAATCCCTCCATCTCATACACTGCTAGATAAGAAAAGCATCATGCATCATATATAAAGCCTATCATTATGTTTATCAGGTCAAGCGTGTGAATAGGTCATTTAGAAGTGGGTTTTTCTTTTTTATATTTTGTGCAAATAAGTATTATTATTATTATCATTATGTCTACAGGCAGCAGTAGGACCCGGAACCCTAAATGTATGCTCTGACTTTAACAAGATGGATCCAGAAATTGCGGGTGCCCGGCACAAGTGCCCAAGGGGCCTTAACACAGACCTTACAATCCGTATAAAGCTGTGGCAAAACCACATCTTAGCCTGAACTTCACAGTCCCCAAAGGAACAGTGTTTCATCATTCCGAGAATCATTTTCAGATTCCTAAGAGACTCACTGGGCTTTCAGAAAACTAACAAAAAAGGAAGAATCGGAGGCCTTCGGAAACGGGCATTTTTCACCGTTCAGCCTGTACGCAGTAATGTCTGCAGAGCCTGGGACGGGTGTGTCCCAGCCAGCCCAATTAGACATCTTTCAGCGGCGTGGCAGCGGCAGGACAGATAGCCCATCGTCTGTTTGATCCGCATCAACACCAACCAATAAGGAACCACAGCTGCATTTTGGAATTCTGAAGATGCCACTTTAACGTGCATCATGCAGCTGCAGTAAATCCAAGTGGTTTCCAAGGCATTTATAAAACAATATTTATGGCCATAAGCTTAAAAATAAACAGAAATGATGACAGTGCACATCCATCTGTTTGATATACAGCTCCGCCAGCCTGCTTCAGGAATGAAGCAAATATCCAGAATCTGAGTAAATATTTTACCGGACGGTAACACAGCTGCCGACACTGACGACTGCTGACTTTATGAATGCAGTAAGTCCAGAAGCCAAGATTTGTTAGTGTTGGGTGGGTCATCCGTTTGACATTCTGGAGGCGAAGGCCACAAAAACCAATTAAAAAGTGATTTCTTTACACAGGGGGATAAAACGGAGGCTGCAAGGGCTTCCAAGATGCTCTGATGTCAAAAAAGACAAGTGAATTTCCTGAGTTTAATAACCAAAATACATGGGACAGACACTAGCTTCAGTCTGGGGTAGGGAGAAAAGGCATCATCAGATCAGCCACTCGGAAGCAGCTCCGTGATTCACGTGGAACATTTTTGGGAAATCTGCCACTTCAAAGAAAATCCTACAGCTCTTCCAGAAAGTTTGTTTTTCCCCCCCATTGGAAATGTCAAGATGCTGAATCTATATAGAACATCCATTCCTCCTCCCCCCAACATCAGCCAGAAAATTCAGTTACGGCCGCCCTGGTGAAAATTCCCGAGGTGACCAGATGTGGACGCACTAGCCATGTGCAAAGTGTTGCAGAACACGTGCGATCAAGTGACATTTCCCCGTCCCACCACATCTGAGCGTGACCACGCTTCACCTGAACGGCATTAGTGCAATTCAGCAAGATATTCATTATTTTCTTTGCTAGGTTTCAAGTCTCGCTCATATTACCAAATACAAATAACTGGCAATGATAAACAAAAGGCTAAATAAGGCAAACCCTAAAGCCACGCCACTGGCGGAAAAGGCAGCGCAATGCAGGTAAATCAGATGCATTTCTGCTGCATTATTGGCCTCCCCTGAGCCAGTCTGGGTGCTGCATGCAAAGCTGTGGCCATCTTATATATAAATTGGTGCCACGGAAAATATGCAAATGATCATGGCACCTCTAGTCTTGCATCGCGCAGTTGGTTACGAGGGACGGACTGTAACCGCCGGCCCGTTTCCGCTAAGAGGCTGGGGGCTGAGGACTGACTTCACAAGCCACTGCATCCTCCGCCAGCAGAGCAAAGGGGACCAGGCAAGTCCGTGGGCTTTGGCGCGACTCAGTGTCATGCAATGTGGTTAATTGCATGCAGAGACAAATTTGGACAGCTAGACATGACGTCTGCAATACACTGCCTGTTATGTCTACGGCTCCTCTGTTTTAACCAAACGCAAGTAACAGACTCGAGAAGAGGAGTAACTGCTGATCAGTGCTCCGAGGAACTCTAACAACCGTTCCCTGAAGATACTCCACCCTGACTTCCCCACAGTGTTACTCCACCCACCTCTCAGGCCCCCAAAGTGAGCTGATGGTCCTCTGCATGCAGCGGGAGGAATTACAACCACCTATTTATAGAGAAGACAAGAGCAGCGCAAATTTCCGAGGAACAGCAGTATAACGGAGTAACCGCATGCATTTACAAGTGTCAGTTACGTGATACTGCCAATGACCCAGAGGTGGAAAGTTCAGATCCAGAAAGTACAAATCCAGAC
>JAODKC010000001.1:27869876-27896737 GCA_026777985.1 Mormyrops attenuatus
AATCCAGACCAAGGTTTTGTTTCAGCCAACCAGTTGAGTACTCTGGGACTGAGAGTCTTTATACTCAACTGGTTGGTTGAAACAAAACCTTGGTCTGGATTTGTACTTTCTGGATGTGAACTTTCCACCTCTGTAATGACCAAACAGTCCGATTGGGCTTGGAAGGAGGGGTGAAGATATACACCCTGCAGATGATCAGCATTGCTCCCGCCTCCATAACAATACCCTTCTCTGCCAGAAGTCTTGCTGGAACAATCCTCCCATGCTGCCAAATGACATTATAATCACATTCGCACTAAAGGGAGCTCAGCTCCCTCCCATGTTTCCTTGGTGCTATAAAAAGGTAGAGTCTTAGTCAAATAATGGCAAAATGCATCTGACTACAAGTCTCTGTGAATTTCTCCTAAAAATACCTCAGTGACGATTTCGGGAGGGGTGCGGCCGTGTCTAAGCTTGGAGGTGGAGGTCAGGCAGACAGCGCCCCCTCAAACAGGGCAGCCACATGCTTCCAGCCCCCCCCCCATCCATCCACATAGCCATCCCGCTCTCACTGCTCCCAACCACAGAAAACAGGAAGAGACAGCCAGGCCTGTCTATACACAGTCACTGCCTCAGCCACTGGGGATTTCCACTGGTTAACTGGGCCGTGTCTTAAGAAGCCTCATCGAAAGCTCCGCACTCTGAAGGGTCAAGCTAATCTTTATTCAGTACCCAGCTCTTCAATTCAATTCAGTTTATATGTATATAGAACCTTTCACAACAGAGTGGCACCAACACACCCAACATGTGTATGGCAATGTAATACTAGAACATTTATACAAGACTGTGCATGAAAGAGAAAATGTGAAGATGAAAAGAAAGAAAGCCAGAAGAGATCAGAAAAGAACCAAAAACTCCCAAGTAGGGAGAAAAAAAACCTTTGGGGTCCAAGGTTCACTGGCTGCCCTGCCACCCAGGCTTGTGGGAATAGAATAGAGAGAATGGGTGTGATTTAATAAAAGCAGGGTGTGAACTGTGGCCATAGTCAGTCCATCAGTGAGCCAGTTCTCCTTGCAGATCTGCGTAAGCTGGCAGATCGTAGGTCACATCCACGATGTCAGTTTGTAAGCTACGTCCATGATGTCATGCTTTTAACATTAACGTCAATCTCACAACATCCTGACAGCTTCCCATTTCATTTGCATCATTTTTGCCCCAAAACCCCTTTCCTCTGAGATGAAACCCTACAGTAAAGGGTTCTCATGAACAAACGCACCCTTATTACAGAGGGGTCACACGTTCTCTGGTTCCTCGCACTGAACTTGAAGCAGACCTGTGCGCACACTCCCCTCAAATCCTGACAAACACGTCGTCTTCCAGCTCATTTCCCCGTAAGCTGTTTTTCCAGGGACGTGTTAAAAAGCACACAGGTCAATCAGCGCCATCATGTACAGAAAATGCGTGCTAAAGGTGCCCTGTTCCAACACGCGGCGTTTGATGAGCAGAGGGGAGACCTTCTGGGCTGGAGCTGGCCCGAGAAGCGACGACTCGTCAGAGAAGCCATCTGCGACCCCGTTACAGCTGACTCAGCAGAACGGAAAGGCAGCTTTTCAGCAGAAGATAAAACCTGCCAGAGGGAGGGTGGACGTGCACTGACCACAGCGGCGCCATCATCTGGCTTCCTCAAAAGCACAGAGCGACCCAAGGCTGTGAGAGGGTGGCTGACACAACTTTTCATTACGAGGGCCAGGAAGTAAGGCGTACGCATTTCAGAGTGCTAATATTCCGGGAAAGGACACCAGCGGACAGCCTGCTCTTCACATCTGTTTACATCCGCGGCACTGATTTAAGCATGAACAGCACGACCACGTACTAATTTGGCTATGTTACGTAGTGTGTCTGCTCATTGCTTGTATTGTGGTGTGTATGAAGTGTACTGTGCCTGTTCACTGTGTAGTGTAATGTAGTGTACTGTGCCTGTTCACTGTGTAGTGTAATGTAGTGTACTGTGCCTGTTCACTGTGTAGTGCAGGGGTGGGCAATCTGATCCAGAAAGGGCCGCGGTGTATTTGGGTGTTCACTGCAACACCATAATTAGATTACTAATTAGAAGTCTAATCAGCTGAGGAGTCCTCACACCAGGGTTTGAACAGCTGATCTAAAGGTTATCCCAAAAACCTGCACACACACCGGCCCTCTGCGGATACGACTGCCCACCCCTGGTGTAGTGTAAGGTAGTGTAGTCTGCCTGTTCATTGTGTAGTGTAGTGTAGTGTAGTGTAGTGTAATTTAGTGTTGTGTTGACAGATAAGTAGCATTCTTCTCTCTGTCTCCATGCCCCATTATGGACACCTTTCTGCAAAATGGAAATGATTCTAAAACTCTCTTTGGCACAATAACGTTTGTCCTGTAGAAAATATTGCACCGAGGGTCCAGGCAGGATGTTATTTTGTCTCATTGCGTACTATTCACGCCTGAGATAACAACAAGCTTTATCTGACTGGATTTGATTACTATTGTATGGGAAACTCCTGCTTGCTCCATCCAAGAAACACCCAAGCATATACCGAATGAAAATTTTAATTACGTTTCAGGTAAGCATAAAATTATGATTGTTATTATCGTTATTATGTCAACAGGGGGACGGGTGTTTAATTATCTTCAAAGCTGACCAGTAAGGACTCCATGCATATGTACCTAAACATTAACTGCATATTAAATTTAAACAAATACTAAATAGATGACTTATGGGGAAATTCATCCCTTAACTGCAACACAACCTTTGAATAGAAGTCCATACAGGGACTGAGAGGTTTCCAGATATAAATTACATTAATTAACCCAAGTCTCATGATTGCAGGTACTTCAGAAACGCAAGGGTTGTCAAGATTCTGCTTTGTATAAGCGATGCTGCTTGAGTTTTGCCAGGAACACCGTGACAGCCCATGATGCTGCAATGGCAGGCTGGAGGCTGAAGGTCAAAGCAACGGGATTGCCCAGGAACGAAGCACAAGGGCGGCAGTGAGACTCCAGCTGAATGCGGCGGTCTGCACATCATCGCCCCCTGGGGGGCGGGGATGAGAAAGCTATGAAAGCGACTACATTAGGTAAGCCTGGCCCACATGGTCCTGGTGGTGCCCCTGTCCATAATCTCACACTCCTCCTTTGTCATTCTCCCCTTTTCACACAGGCACACACACAACCCCTACCCAACCCTAACCTTAACCATAAGCAACCAAACAAAATATAAGTATTTAGGCATTTTTTAGGTTCTTTAGCTACAGATTTTTGGGGACTGAAAAAATGGTCCACACAACATCAATATAACAGGTTTTTATCACACTGTGGGGACATCTGGTCCCCACAATGTAACCTAGACATGACCAGTGTAACCAATGTAACCTGCACACACAAGGCACAAGAAATAAGATATAAAATTCAGTTCATAAATAGGGTGCTTTATTCAATATAGGTTGGTGTGTACCACAGTGGGTTTGGAATCAGGGCCTGAACCCTGCATCCGGAAGGTTGTGGGTTTGAACCCTGTCGCTAATCCATGTTTTTTGTTCTTTTTTTAAAATAGAATTCAGGTTTATACATTGCACTGTGAAACAGTGAATGATTAAACAGAGGGTTGAGCATTTTGAAGAGGAAACACTTAAACGGTTCAAGATATTTTTATTTAACAATAAAATACTTCTCCAGAAGGAGGGGGAGAGGTTATAAAAAAACTAAAGAAAAGCATAATGAGTGATTTACTGAAATAGATGCTGCAGCCTGCACTTATCGCATATTCCGAGCTGGGGTATCCATTATGTCGCGACACCAGCAATTTAGCGGGGTGCCTGTTCGTTTGAGGCAGCGAGGCGAGCCAGTGCTTCATCCCTCCGAGTGCAAGACGCTGAACATCATTTGCCACTGCGGTCACGTTCTACTGCCTGGTGACACGATGACAGATGTGAAAACTCCCACAATGCCATGCGCCACTCGCGTCATGTTAGTCTGGTAAGCAGAGCTCCAGAAATGCAGTTCATTAACATTAATGTGTTAAATGGAAACTTTGAAAACCATTCACAAAAAAAGAAATTAAAAAAAAATCAATAGGCACTACATTCGTGTTGTGGTGTTAAAATGACTGCGTTAACTGTTATTAAACATTTAGTAGTGAGCAATGATTGCTCATTTTGCCATCTGCATTGCTTCCAAAGGATTTTCATTTCTGGTTCAAAGCAAACCAGGTTTCATATCTAAGGAGCTCCCTTTACACGCGAAGCCTAAATGTAAAAGGAAGCGAGTGAGTCCATCCCTGCTGAAATAGGCAGAGGTTTCCAGAAGGGGGACGCCCATTCCAGCACTTTCTCCAGGCCTCCAGGGACAGCAGTGGTGCACTTGGCTTCAGAAAGAGGCCTTCACAGCAGCAAAGCTAATTACATACAATCATGCACGAAAAAAGCACTAATTAAATTCCTGGAAAATGGTTTACTGAGACAGTCAATGAGTCTGAGACATTTCAAGCAAGCATTTCAGGAAGCCCTCAAAACCCGGGAAGAAGCTACCGTACCTAATACCAGACAGAAGTTTTCTAAGCCCCACCACTGAACCAAAAATATTAAAATCAGGGAGGCATAATTTTAATGGGGTGCCTATGGGAAAGTTGTGGGGAATTAAAAATACTACCAGGAGCTGTAGGGTTAACTAGGACAGGCCATGTGTTGCCTGGGTTATGGCGCTTTAATGACAAACTGTGAAAACCGCGAGGAGAGAAAGTTTAAGTACCGCCATCGGAACCTAACCTTTATCAAAAATGTAAAAATCGGTGATTAAACTTTTTTTTGGGGCCCCTTATTGGAAAGTAGTGGGGAATGAACAGACCTCTCTGGACATAAGTTCCAGTGTGTCCTGACATGCACCCAGGTGACAGTCTGTTGCTCTACACTGTGTGTTTCTCTTTGAAAAACGTTTGACGTCCCCAACAAAATTGAATCCATGTGAATTTAGCCGACAGCCTTTCCCCTCAAGTCACACCCGGTGGCACCCGTGCCAGTGTGGCCTCAGGTTCTCACGCGGTTCCTCCTTCCCTGGCACCACGTTGAACTTGGAAAGGCTGCAAACCGAAAACTCCTAGACGGCATGCCGTGTTCACCGCCTCAGTGGAAGCTCGCAGGACTAATAGCGAGGAAGCAAAGATCACAGAAACTGCGGTCAAAAACCCACGAATATTTATCTCTGAATGACATTGGTTTAAACAGTTTGTGTTTATATATTTATTTTAAATTATGGCCCAGGCACTTGCCTCCTACGCTAGGAGCTGGCCCAGATCCCAGAATCTAGGTAGCGAATGGAGGTTGGGCTACAGGAACTCACAACCACTATTTAATTTAGCGTGTAGCGGCTAAGCTGAAATGTTTGCACGCTGTCACTTTAAGAGGGTGCAGAAAAATACACACACACACACACACACACACACACGTCAAAGAAATTCATGCTTTTGCCTGATTAAATATATGCTTAGTAGCAAGTAGGAAACACAGTCTAACTTTCCATTGACTAATGTAAATAAATAAATAATGTATGCTGGCAGGCAAAATCCTCAGACGGCTATGACGCTGCCGACAGGCCTTTAGTCCGCACCCTGGAACACCGATGTTACGCACAGAATTACTGTCACCCAAAAAGGTCACTCCAAGGCTGACGAGTCGAGCATGAGGTTATTCCACACTAAGAACAGCTTTGCTCGGAAAGTTCAGCCAGCATCAAAACGGAATTAACTGTGCTGCTCGCAGCTGGGGCACGGCCCCGTGTCCCAGCCTCAGGAGCTGCTGACCTGCAGTGTTGAGAAGCCCGACTCTACATCGCCTGGCCAGATCATAAACATGTAAGAGCAAACATGAGGTCAGGAGGCATGAATATTAAAGCACTTCATTAAACCACAGCACTGGCAAGCAAGCAAAGCGGGCTCACCAAGCACAACACCCAATGCTGTCTCTAAGCAGGATATGAGCCTCTGGCACCTTCTGCTATTTTTATACACTTTAGCACAAACTCTTGCAGCCCCTTCAACACCAAGCCTTGAGCGTACATCTGCAGCCTGGCAGTTCTCAGAAGCGAAGCCCTCCTTTTCTTGAAGGCAACGTTGGACGTTTACCCCTGCAGTCCATTTCCTTCTGTGAAGAAGGTGCTCTGCCAATAAGACCTCGACACGCCAGATGCTTTAGTCAATGATCGCTCTCTTGCACAATCTTCTCCCACCTCCCATTGCTTTAGTCTCATCCAGAAATGCTATCTATATTCCAGTTTAAAATGCCCCATAATCCTTATAGTCATTCTGTGCTTTAAACTCACAGTGGTCAATTTTGGTGTCATATTCTAAAAAAAATAACCCATTCGTCCATCTTTCAGCTGCTTATCCTGGTCATCTGGGGGCCGGGAGCCTATCGCAGACAGCACAGGGCATAAGGCTGGGGAACACCCTGCACCCTAGATGGGATGCCAATCCCAAACACACATACAGAGTGTGAGTAATGACAAGACACCAGTCATTAAAAAGCGGATCTTCAGACTGCAGGAGGAAACCAGCATAAAAAAAAAGAGGAGAACAGGTCAGCACACACAGCATGGGTGGGATTTTTCAACCCAGTCCTTGGGGACCCTCAGACAGTCCACATTTTTGCTCCTTCTCAGTTCCCAGCACGCCTGTACCAAACAATAACTAACGAACTAAACAATCAAACATGAACACTGAATACCTGGCTCAGGTTTGCTGCCAGCTGGAGGGAGAAAATTTGAATATATGAAAATATGTCTTGGGGTCCCTGTGTACTAGGTTGAAAAACCCATGTATGAGGTACCAGTCTTAGCCCCAAGAACACCACACCACCCTGAAAAAGCCACCATCGATACGTTTCAACCAATACGCCACTGACCTACTCCTATGTCTGCATAAGGAAGTGGATCCTCAGCCCAGATTAAACAATGGTTGACCTCAACATACTTGAAATTATTTTGCTTGCTACCTTATTCTAGAATAGTGGGTCTTTTATATTTAAGCCTGTGCTCTTCTACTGTAATCCCCTGCGCTTCCATGAGCTCTCTCGTTGGCCACGTCCATGACCTTGATTTCACACTGCAAAAAAAAAGAAAAGAAAAGAAAAGAAAAGACACATCGGGTCACTGCAGTCAGGGACTGAAGTCGCCAATTAAACATTGAAAACTGAGAGAACAGAACATTTCTCCTTCACACTGAAAAATGCACAAAAAACTCAAGTCCCTGGTTTGGAATGGAAGTCCTCTGATACGCAACATTCTATTTTTATATAAGAATCTAGAACTTCAGCATTCATGGGATGTTCAGTTCAAGTACGTCCACATCCCTGCAATCTGGATACACATCCCTGCAACCTGGACGCACATCTGATCTCCCAAAACACATTAAAACTATGGGAAATATGCAAGAGCTATTGCAGTTTGCGTCGATTGTTCTTATCTTGTACAATTCCCATTGTAAATGAAGACAGCACATTGCAGCGTAAAGGCCAGCTCTCGCAAACACGTTTACTTTCATGCAGGCTTCTGTGGAAAACCCTGCTAGGAATGTCAGATTTCCGCATTAATTTCTCGTATCATTTTTAGCGTTTACCATCTGCATGGAGACTTCAGTGCACAACCAAGCTTTGTATAATACAGACTTGTAGAAAACGCACCGAGGTATGCTAGAAACGCCGCCAAAGCTAACATGCTAATGCAAGCCAGTGGGAATCTAGACGACATCTGGGGACCATTTTAGTGGGCCGTGGACCTTGCAGGTCATCCGCCGAAATAATGCGCCTGGTTAGAGTTTAGTCTACCATAATGCCCGGGGTAAACAGCACTTCAAATCAGTGCATTATCAAGTAAAAAGCGACCAAGCACAGAAAAGGCCTTGAGCTAATCCCATGGCCTGTTTATTTTTTCCTCCGCCTAAAACAAGAAAATACCTTTTTCCCCAGTGGACACCATTTATCCCCTAAGCACCAAAGAAGCTTCATACAGAGAAGGGGTATAGCCTGTGAAGCCCGCTGCATGCCTAGCCCATCTGCCCCGGCCGGCTTCATATCTGCGCACGGCTGGCACATTTTCCCTCAAATCCCCTCTGCTTCGGCCCACCTTACCTGGGAGATCCCTGACGAATTTTATAATAAGAACGGATTTCATCATAGCTACACTCAGCTCGTATTTTAAAACGTAAAAATAAATGAAGCATCCCCCTCGGCATGTTCCTCATCACACACTGGATTCTTTCCAGTCCTCAAGGTCGCACTGAAAGAGAAATACCAGGTCAGGCATCAGGGTCCAGCTGGTACGGCACATCCTGACACACTATCCACACACGCCACGGAAGATCCGATTACAACAAAAGATCCCTTCAAGGAAAACACTGGCAGGCCTTGCATTCCACATTCCTAACCGAGGTTCCGAAAGATTAGATCCCCAAATTCTCGATTCCACGACCCACCAGCATAAGGAAAGCATAACCCATCCCGAAACTGTGTACTGTTATGGCACGCATGCTAACCAGAATCTGCTTAAGGAAATTGATGCAAAAACTTTTAACAGCATGTCTGCACAGAACCACCAGGATGCAAAAACATGTCAATCTATTTCAGAACTAAGATTCCCACAATAAGGTACAGAGCCAGACTACAGCCCAGAAACACCAAACACACCCTGCTCACTCCCATTCCTCCCATTTACACTCCGAGGATGAAACTGTAAAGCAAACATATGCAGTCTAGCCTTTTAATCTCTATTACAAATCCACCTTTTCTGGATTATGCATCTGAATGCTGCAAGCATTTATTAAAACCTATTTCGTACAGGAAGCAAAACAGACTAGTTAGGCTAGACTAGTGTTTAGTGTCGGAAATGAGCAGAAATAATGCATTCTGTGTCTTAAACAGAAATCAAATCCATTACACAAAGTAACTTGCTTGATAGGTAACACTGAAAAAAATTTGGACAGACAGCTACACGCAACAGCAAGCGTTGTGCCATTACAGGGATCTAGGTGACAACGAGCAACCAGAAGAGATTCGACACCTTTGGAAAAGTGCTACAAGTGCCTGGACGTCAGTTGGAGAGTGTGGATGAGCAGGCATCAGGCCAGAATCTTCCATCAGCACTCAGGTAGGGATGTGATGGTGTTCATGAGGCCTTCACCATGGAAAACGAGCACTGAGACCTGTAGGCTTCTTCTGGTGTTTCTGGTGACTCATCTGACCAAACGGCTCCTCTCCCACCACCTCGGTAGTTGCAGCCCATGCTCCTTGCACAAAGTCACAGTCAAAGAGAGTTAAGGTGTAACAAGGGCCCAATACATCGCTAACTGACCAATTGCAGCCTCACTGAAGTTCTTGTTGAAACCGCCCGCTTACACCTCAGACCATGATTTACAGTCATCGGTTTGAGTTTTCACGACCCATTTCACCTGATACCTCAAAGTACAGTCAAGGAGTTCACACTTCCACCTACGGCTGCCCTACTGCTGGCATCCTCTCACACACCTCCACTACAACATCCCTCAGTAACTTTGCACAGACCAGCATCATCACTACAATGCGGCCCAACAATAATTTTTTCACACAAGGTCCATTAGACCTCTCCTCCTGGCCATGGTAACCAAAATGACCCCACGTATCATGGGATGCTAATATATTCATTGACTTAGTTACCCACGTCTTTCTTTCTTTTTTTGTCTTGCTTTAACAAATTACCTTCCATTATGACCTACACATCAGTAGTTCAGTAAATCACAATCTCAGTGATGTTTTGTTTGGGAGGGACAGTGACAACACCCTGCCAACCGTGTTAGAGAGAAATCTAAAATAATATTCAACATTAACCCTGAATTATGCTTTTAGCAAATCTCAGGTTCATAGAAATGGCCCGTTACTTCTTCTGGTTTTCCACTGAAGTAAGATACTGACAGGCACCTCCGCCTTAAACCTGGCCTGGCTGCACTGCATCCATCATCAGGAGCTTTTAATGGAGACCTTCTCCCTGAGGGTGGGGGCCATTTTGGCCAATCAAGGGGAGCAAAACATCTGCCAGGGGCTTGGAAGGGGCTGAAGGTAGATTTCAACTTGCAACTTGTTGCAGAATAAAACTGCCCCCCCCTCCTGTAAGGTTCTGCGATGCTTGAGGCAGTTAAGCCTTAATGTGCACCTCTGGTTCAACTTTAACCATCTTAACCTAAATAGGAAGTAACAGTCTCCCTCCACACATGCAGGTGAATAATAGGGCAATTCAAATTATAACCACCCGCCCCACCAAAGTGTGATACTTTATATTTCAACTGAGACCACAATGAACCCCTACTGCAATTTCAGAACTTATTACTCAGTTTGTGTTATTAGGGCAGGAACAGTGAGGAATGCCTGCAGTGTATCCAGATTCCTTATGCAGCCCTTAAAACACCTAAGCAGCTGCTCTTCATCATACTAGATAGAGGTTAAGCACCACGTTCAGAGCTACGGTAACAACTCCCCACTGGGGATTTGATCCCAGAATTCCTTGAGGCTGAAACTCATTCCACTTTGAGCTGCCCCCTTTTCGTTAGCTGTTGTATCGCCGTGAGTGGGCGGCTGTGACTTGCATTAAACAAACACTCATTCTGATGTGTGTTGTGCACTATACTGACGATAACGCATACTAATTCAAATCTGTTCTATGAGAAACAGAAATGAAGAATATTTCTGTGGGAGGGCAGGCGGTCCTGGCACCTTTCCCAGGCTGCAAATGGGACATTATGACCTGGATGCCCGTCCATCGCAGGGCACACACTCAACAGGAAATATAGGCGCCATTTCCCCCAACTGCACATCTTTGGACTGTTTGAGGAAACTGAAGGAAATCCACACAACTGAGCCACTGTGCCGTTGGAAAGAGAAATACATTAAAGAAATTTTTCCTTACAGATTTCTTTCTACTGGTATAAACAGGTGTGTCTATATTAGTGTTGTGCGTAGATACAGTCTGTAGAGGTGGTTAAGTGGCTAGTGAATCATAAAGACCTCAGACCTCTCCACTTTACAACTGCCATTGTATTCATAAAGTAAAATGCCTGAAAGGGTCTGCGGCACCGCATCAACAGTAACAGATCCTTACAGATTTCTGAACTTTCATGACCCGACAAACAAGCAGCAACCGTATGCTACATCACCAGTGAGGTAGAAGTCAACTTCAGACTGATAATATAATATAATATAATATAATATAATATAATAAATATAATAAATAACAGAGATATTTTCAGGCAATACCGATTGCACTCAGTCTGTGGCAAACTTCGGCTAAATCGTGGGGTCTTCATCGGGCATTGCCGTGGAGATACGATTTACCCACTTCCTGTGGACACTTGTTCCTGTGCCCACTAAGCCACTGAGAAGGTGATGTCATTCTCTCTCTCTGTAATGGACACCAAAATCACTCACATCTATATGCCTCAAAAAAATGACACTTTCCAAAGCGATTAAAAATTATAAAAAGCACGATATAGGCAATTCAGTTACAAAGCAGGTATATCAAGCATCAGGAGAGAGACAGACAGGTAGAAGTTAAGTGTACTGTTGATAAGTCTCTTACATGAAGACCTGTGTCAATGGACAAAGCCGATCACAAAAGGCCATTACTGCATAATGTGCAGTCAGAAAAAGTGTTTAAGATGAACTGGGTCTCTATACTGGGCCTCTTTCTGATTTTACTCATGCAATACTTGAGCCTGAAGAGTCATCTTTCCAAATAACTTGATATATTTAACTATATTTACGACGACTGTATTGCCTGCTGAGTAATGGATTCCAGATCTGTTTTATAAAGAGGATGTACTTGTGTTCATGAACAATGGGGTCTTGGACACCAGGGAAATGTTCCAAACTAGTAACAAAGCATGCAGAAGCAAATGCGAAGCAACATGCTGCAAAAGAACAGAAGCTCAGACTCACATTGTTCAGTGACTCAGTTATATGAATGACTCGCTACGGGAGTGGGACGAGAATAAACGGTTAGAAGACAGATGGATTAAGCTATCCAGGGGCTGCACAGACTTGACAACAGGAGTCTACATAGATTTAGGTGTACCTCAAGGAGACCATGGTATAAATCACACAAAACAGATGAAGGTAGTGGGCCTGAAACAGAAGTTATTCCGTGACTTTGCCACATTACGACAGACTTACGGGCAGGCGGGGTGCTGACAGGGACAAGGACTGAAACAGGCGGTGCTGCATTACAGAGCGGCGTGTGCAGTGTCCTCCATGACCACCGCATCGCTCCTGTGAGCTACTATCAATCGGACAGTTGCTGCTGGCCAACAGGAGCTTTAGGAAGCCATGAGTCTGTTAGGCCAGAGTAACTGATTAACAACCGTATATATGATGTCAGTACGAAAATTCCGGAAAGTTCTCAATGGATAACGGCAGGCAGAATGGAACAATGACCGAGCAAGGATTTATGCTAATGCAATAGACTAAAATGCTTTATATGGACTCATAGTACTTGTAGCTGGTTCTTTATTCTGTGCTCGATGACAGAGCGATAATTTATCATGTCCTTGAGGAGGGACACAGCAGTTGGCCGTGTTTCCATGGCGATTAGTATCGGTCATGTTCTTTCGGAATGACATCCAGTTTCTCCTGCACATGCTTTTCCACGACTCCTTAAAACAGTCCCGCTGCAACCACCCTGCGAGCCGTTAATCCACCGCCAGGCACGGCCACCAAACTTTGTGCACGTTTACAGGGTCATAAATGCTCTGCTTGCACCTAATGCTGCCTTATCACATGACGGGAGGACATAATACAAACTTGTATGTGTTGTTTACTATTGTCAACCACAAGTCTTCGTTTTAGCTAGTGTCTGCTTATTTTCTTGTCTTTAGTACTGCCAAGCTGTGTTCTGTCTTACCCTCACCTACTGTAAGTGTCTTAGGGTTTTTTGGGGAAAAGGTCTATACAAATTAAATCAATTAATTATTATTAGTAGTAGTATTATAATTATTATAACCAAGGCATTGCCAAAAAGCAGGGCAACATGAGACCCTTGTTACGACCAACAGGGATCTGGAAAATCACACTGATTATTTAGGCATGTAACAGATAAATGATTGCGTTTGTTCATTTTATGATGCATCTTTGTAGCCGATACCAGGGGCGAGTCTATGATTTTACTTTTGGGGGGGGGGGGCTCAGCTAAATTATGGGACTAAATCGTTAAATGGATTTAGAATAGTAATTTTTCAGGGGGTGGGGCTGGAAAAAAAATTTAGGTTGTTGAAATCCTAGGTCTAGAATCGCCTCTGACCGATAATATGAAATATGCCCAAAAACAACTTTATATATGATAATAATTTACTTACTTTCTGCTTTCAAAGTAATTATGCTGTTAGTAAATCTTAATTAACAAAGTAATTAAACTGAAAGTAAGAACAGCACAAATATGGAAGATGGCACCGGAATCAGGCCAAACTGTCAGTCTGCAGTAATTGTGCGATTTATACAGACAGGAAGATAATGACCCGAACTGGGAGGAGTGCCAGTTACCGTGGCGACTCATTCGGTCGGCTGGGGCTCAAGGGGGGGTGGGTGGTCTGGGGGGTTGGGAACAAAGTCC
The DNA here is from genome assembly GCA_026777985.1 of Mormyrops attenuatus. Lineage (NCBI taxonomy): Eukaryota > Metazoa > Chordata > Actinopteri > Osteoglossiformes > Mormyridae > Mormyrops > Mormyrops attenuatus. The sequence goes on from JAODKC010000001.1 coordinate 27,883,500, forward strand.
CCTCTGGCAGTAAAATGTGCCAAAATTCAACACTTAAACACCCTGCCCAGCTTTACTGTACTTCTGAATATAACAATGGAGAAATTAAAAGATCCCAGTGGGGGGGCGCCCTCCCCAGCAAAGCTCTACTACTGAAAATTTACAGACCCTTGTATCATCTCAGAGAGGCCATCGCTAACTTCAGGCCTCATATCCTTCCTACATTCATCTCCCTGAAGAGATGGGAAATTTGCCCTATGAATTCAGCAGGTACGGCAAGAGGGAGCCCGTCTGGTGGGGCCAGGGTGCATGCTGGGAGTATTTCTCAACGCGTTCCGAGTGGTTTTGCTGGCACAATGTGAGCCCCCCCTTATCCACTGGGAGAGCCATCTGCTCCTTAAATCTGAGAGAGGGGAAAATGACGGAAAATCACCCTCGTGGGAGTCCCCTTTTGGCTCAGAGCGAAAGGCGTGACAGTGGAATACCTGCACAGCACCCCCCCCCCCAACTTGCCAGCATCTTCAAGGGCCTCAGCTACTGCCGGTGATGGAGTGGAAAACAGAAAGTGGGGAAATGGGAAGTTCACAGCTACCACAAGCAGAGCAGCCCCTTAGCGCTATACCCCCTGCCCTATGGCACTGCCTCACCCAAGTCATACTCCGAGCTCCAGTACAACCAAGCGCATCCTTTCCACCATTTCCATTTCAAGAGTCTTTGATATTTGATGATCGATAACATTTTATACATTATTAGAACATGGTACATTTACTTTACTGTAGTTGCTTGTTTCATATAAACATTTTTTATATCTATCTTATGAATAATACGGTTACATTACATTGTCGTACTTTCACTCGTCTTTGTTCCTGCATTATATGCGTGTATCTGTTTATGTACTTCACTGCTTAAAGTGCGGCTCACTTAGATGCCAACCAGCTTAAATGGAGGAGAATTTGGAGACTACAGAAAATGAATCCAGTCTCAATCAACCCGGAAAACTATTACAAGACGGGAACCAAGGAATGTCCATGTGGAATAGTCGAAGTCATGAATATCTGACATGAACCCCCCCCCCACCACCACCAAGGAGATGAGTAGATATTACAAGTGTGTCTTGAGGTTAATTAAGTAACAGCCTCTCTGTTTAATACTGGGAGTGAAACACCATCACTGTAATTGAAGAGGGGTCCTCTTTCAGCTGAGGCAAATCAGCCATGACGACATCTCCGAAGGAGGTGACCAGCATCTAAACCTAAGCTGGCAACCAGCCCCTAATTAGGTAAGTGCCTCCTGTCTGTGTTACCATGAAGGAGCACCAGTGGCTTTGGCCGTCCTCCGTCAATGGCCCGCCGACCCCCCCAAGGCATGTCTCAAAAGCCACTCTGGAGGAATGAGACAGGCCAATAGAGGCCGAATTAAAAGGAGGAGGTTCACTTTAACAGATTGCTTAACAGGCCTGAAGCAACCTGCGCATGGCTGACGCCGTTAACTTGGTGCTAAAGAGCCAAGACAGCCACCAGTTACTCTATAACACGTGATGTTTAGCATGCTGCTATCAGAGACTCGTTAGCATATCGCTTTTAGCATGCTGCTATCAGAAACTCGTTAGCATATCGCTTTTAGCATGCTGCTATCAGAGACTCGTTAGCATATCGCTTTTAGCATGCTGCTATCAGAGACTCGTTAGCATGTCGCTTTTAGCATGCTGCTGTCGGAGACTCGTTAGCATATCGCTTTTAGCATGCTGCTGTCGGACACTCATTAGCATATCGCTTTTAGTACCCTGCCATCATTCACTCGTTAGCGTGTTACGTTTACTGCGCTGCCATCATTCCCTAATTAACACGTCACGGTTACTGCACTGCCATCGGTCAGTCATTAGCATGTCATTATTAGCACGCTGGCTATGGCAAATCACTGATGTGTTGCATTTACTGTACAGTGTTGCCATCAGTCCCTACTTATCACATCAGTTACCACACTGCCGACAGTCACTCATTTGCGTATTGCATTTAGTGTGCTGCCGTTGGTCAGTCTTTAGCGTGTAGGGTTTAGCATCGGTCATCGGTTTAACGCATCACATTTAGCACGCTGCTCTCGGTTACTCGATAGCACGTTGCATTTAGCGCACTGCCGCTGGTCAATCTTTAGTGAGTTATGTTTAGCACACTATCGTCGGGTCACTCTTTACCATGCTGCTGTTGGTCGCTCTTTAGTGTGTCGCCATCCGTCACTTTTTAGTACACTGCCAGCAGTCACTTTCAGCACGTCAGTTATAGTCATAGGTCATTCTTTAGTGCATGCCATTTAGCGTGTTACAGTACATTGGACAGTCCAGGTCCAAGCTATGCTCTAACTCACCTGGCTTTTCACAGAGAACTGCCAGCTCACCCCAACTGAACCCCACAGAGACTTCCGGCTGTAAGAAGAATGTAGTATTAACCAGTTACTCTTTTAGTTTTTTTATTCTGGAAGGCTTGACAGACGGTATCACATTACACAGAAAAATGGATATATCCATTCAGGTCAGGAAAAAAAAAAAATTAAAAATTAAAAAAAACTTCTTACATTCGCAATGTTCCTTTTTATTTTGAGTCCTGGACTGTAAGCATCATGACCCATCAACTTTTAAAAGCCAGTAAGTAACATTATTCCCACAATCTGACTTTAAGCGGATGACCTTTTCATTCTGTGACGCTAAATAGCACAGTCATACTCCATAGTGAAAGTCTACTGGCATGAATTGCTCTTTCGCAAGAGAATTCAAGCAAGCCAACAATTATGTACACCCCAATTGTTATTGTTTCCTGTGCCGGTTATTTCAAGTAATAGAGATATTGGAATTAGGTTTGCTATTGTTGCGCAGTAGGCTTTCGGATTAGTTTTCAGTGAGTAATATACCTCTGGGACCCGACAGTACCATGGAGGACACGAAAATCCCCATCCAAATTCCCCACCCACCTGGTATTCCCCCTGTTCCTGGAACTGATGGAGGACTAACATACCCTTTCTGCTGCCTAATGTGCAGCGATGCCCAGGAACAGAGGAGGGTTTTACCTTCACAAAACAGCAAATGAGCGGTAACACCTGCTGCTGGACCACGAGATGTGGAGAGGAGGCGGAAAACATCCCCAGGGGCAGAGTGCGAGTGTAACTGCAGAGTGTGTGAAATCCTCAAGGGGGCGACGAGGCTCTGAGTCATAAACGGGCCTTAAACGGGGGCAGAAACAGGCGGCACGATAATCTAACGAAGGCCGAGCGCAAGTTAAGAAGCTCTGGCAAAGGTTCACGTGTGGTGGGTGGTATCTGGGCAACATGGACAACTTTCCTGTACAGACGCGTCCCATGACTAACGGCAATAGTCACTGGGAAGGGAGGTAAACACATTAAATCCAGCTTGAAGCAAACCGCAAAGCAGTCAACAAACATTTCTGAATAATTTCAAGAAAGACTTGGTTTAGAGGGCAAACAGAGGGCAAATCAGCGTGAACCTAACAGTTTTTGCATAATCCAATTTTCGAAATTTCACAGGAGTCATACACAGGGGCAGGGCCACAGGGGCACTGCCTCCATCTGAATGCTAACTGGCCCACAGAGTGCCCCCTCCCCTGTCACTCACTTATTCAAAACATGTCACTGGCTAATGAAAAGGTTGGACATCTCTATGAATTATGGTCCATCTTATCCCCCTTGTCATAGATGAGAGTTATATGAATACTTGAGCATTACAGCTTTGCATGATGGTGATTTGACAGATAAAACTCATTTAAGTACAATGCAGCGCATCCGCGGTACAGTAACTGACCGTGAGGCAAACAAACAGTGGGGGGCGCTCTCCCAAACACTGCTACACTTCTGGGGCTAACCACTCTAACACCACTGGCAAGTACGACAAATTCTTCCAAAACCAAATTATGGGAGAAATACACAGAAACTTCTAAAGTAATGCCTGCTTTTGCAATTATGAGAAAAAGGTTTGAGAAAGGGCACAGTGCTGTGTGACAGCTAGCTAAAGAGCAGCACCACAATGAATAGGATCAACATTCATTTAAAATTAAGGGGAAGTTCTTAGTTATTCAATTCAACTTACTTTCATACAGCACCTTTCACAACAGAGTGCTCCCAAGGCACTCAACAAGCATGAGTGGCAATCCATTACTCCACCGTTTACACAAAATGGTGCATGAAATACAGAAAAGGGGAGGATGAAAAGAAAGAAAGCCAGAAGACAATGGTGGAGAGGAACCAAAAATTCTCAAGAAGGGAGGAAAAAAAAAACCTTTGGGGCTCCAAGGTCCTAGAGGGATAATGGGCCTGCTTTAATAAAAGCAGGGTGTGAAATGTGGTCAGTCAGTCCATCAGGGAGCCAGTTCTGCTAGCAGGTCTGTGCAAGCCGGCAAACCATAGGCCACATCCATGATGTCACAGCCCACAGCTAATATGTTCAGAGGGCGTCTTGTCCCTTCCATTAATTAAACTCTATAGCTCTATCCCCTAAAATGAAACAACAGAGGGGTGGTGATCTGTCCGAAAGGTAGGCGTGGCTTAAAAACATAGCCGAGACATCTAGACGTTAGCCTGTTCCCAGCTAGCTGTGCTGATAACAGCACACAAAGACAGCAGATGTTTGACTCAGATGGTCGGGGGGCTGTGGCCATGCCAGGCGAGGAATTCATGAGGAGGGATTGGGGGGGGCAAATAGAGTGGGTAGAGCACAAGTGCCAATTTGGGTTCACAGGCCCCAAGGAGAACTCTGTCCCATTCATCTCCTTCTGGTGCCCCCCCACCTCAAAAAAAAACCAGTCCGTGCACACACAGTCTCTATGCATTTTTACATGAGGTATGAGGTAATTATCAGTCATTTATAAATCAAAATTCAACATAACATTGCCTTTTTCTATACAATTTTTCTTGTTCATTAAAATGGTTTTTAGGCCGTAAATTTAGAGGTAAATTTAATTAAAAGAAAACCATTCCGAAAACTGTAACTTTAATTAAAAACTCATGGGTAACATTGCCATTAGCAATTATGTTTTTTTCCCCCGTAACCGAAAAGATATTTTTAACCAGAAAACAAAACATTTAAACCCTTTGATCCAAATCCAAAGCATACTTACATTAGTTTTTACTATAAGCTTTTTTGATCACTATGACAAACCATCAGAAAACCTTTAGCAGGATTATAGCCTCATAACAGGAAGTAACGTTGAGTAGCTATTTTGAAAACATCTCGCAACACCGTTCAACAACGGCTTATTGCTTTTTTCCAAATAATCTCAACTGGCAAAAGCTTGACAGTACGTGTCTCTCTTATCCTGCATGGAGCGATGAAACTTAACCAGGGCGAGGTTCCCTCTCTCCGGACCGGCCCATTTTGTTGGATAATTTCTGAGGGCCCAGCACTGACCCGCAGGCTACACACTGGTCGTACCTCATAAGGTAAATAATCGCTTGACATGGCCACAAAAGGAGTATGGGAAGGACACTGCGCTCATTTTGAGAAAAGGGCACACCAGCTGTGCTTATTCAAAAGTATAAAGGTGCAGAAGTACAATACCGTACTGTGCAAAGGAAATTATACTTATGTGGGTATTAAACTGATTTTTTTTTTTTTAAATCTATCAAAGTGGATTAGCTTAGCTATTTCAAATCCTCTCCTAAAGTCACCACGTTAACTACACTTACCATGCGACACATCCATGTATTTGGTGAGCTTTTCCACTGGGACACCTTGCTAATTAATACCTTGTGAAGTTAAGTAAGTAGGTTAATGAATTAAGCTGGTTGGGAAATATAACAATAATATGGAATTGCTGGGATGCCCTAAGGAGAGTTGCGGCCATTCAACGATATACAAAGGGCTTTATAAAATTTATGTCAGTTTTACATTGGTGTTTTTGAGCAAATAAATGGCTAAGATACTAGCTTTTAAAATTATTTTCTTTGCACACTTGCACAGTACTGCAAACAAAATAAAACATACCAAGACTGATGGAAGTCCTTAGAGCGACTTTTATCTGTCAATCTTTATTCAAAGGCGACTTGTCAGGGTGTGAGAGCAAATGCAATTTAGAAACTGCATTAGAAGATGAACAAACTTCCGTGTGGGTTTGCCCGTTTAATACTTGACATCATGGTACTTGTTGAGTGTATGTTTTTTGTACATATTTGGCCAGTTTACCCTGCTACTTCCTTATAGCATTTTAGCGTCACACACTCCGCTTGGTATTTATTCGGCGAATGACTGCAGGGATTGTTCGCCCGCTATCACTAGCAGCCTTTATATAAAGTTACATAACGTTTCTTGTATGACAAGGGGCAGCAGAATCTGCAGGCAGGAAGTCAAACATCATGTTATTGTTCTTCATCGCGCTAAAAGGTCAGGACAGCCCTACCCGACGTAGGAGAGCAGACCTCCTATACGTCCATATGGGCACGGGCCGCCCCCATCCCCAACGGGACACTGCGACATTCGCAGTGCCCAGCTGTGGGTTCCCCAGCAGGAAAAAGGCTATTCCAGTTCAAGCGGGAGGCCAGCAGTGGTGTCAACACTGGAGTAACACTCGAGAAATGTGGCTTTTTTTAGGAAGTGGGGTCTCCATGGCAATCAGCCAAGTGCAGCTGGGAAAGGAAGGGAGGGGCTATTTCAGGTGATTTATGTTTAGTGATCAAAATCTTGTTGTTAAAAAAAGGCGGTGGGGGGGGGACGGGGGGCGTTAGGGGGCAGAATGACCACCACTGCAAAGCCAAGCAAGTATTCATTGTGGAAGCATCTGAAGCAGAACCAGACTCGCTCTGCTGTAAATGTATCCCTGGTAGCAAGTGGGATGCTTGTTGTCGTGGCGACCAGCATATGGGCAATGGAGGATGAAGTGCAGATCACAAGCTTCACTTGTCTTTAACCCCCTGTGCACTGGGCTATATGATCCCAATCCCTTACACTCCATAATGCTTCTACTGCAGGTGGTCCAGCAGGTGGTCCAGCACCTGACCCGTATGAAAGCCCACAGGAGAGCGAGCAGTGGCATCCCTATTGAGGTTTTGCTCGAAGGGCAGTATGTGCCAAGCAGCAACATGAGATTAACCTTAAATATAGGTGTTTAGTATCAATACCAGCTCCTGAACAGCAATGAGTACAGACAGGTACTCAGAGTCTCCTTCCTGAACACTGGTGATCACATTCGCATTTATTTACATTTATTTTATTCAGCAGATGCTTTTGTCCAAAGCGACGCACAAGTGAGGCAAATAGCACATTACAAGCATACGTGTCAACGAGTCAACTAGGCATACGTGCAGCTAGCTGCCAATGAATGCCCGGGTACGAGTGTAAGCAGCATCAGAGCAAGAGATGATACACAACATCTTCCAAACTAAACAAGACCCTAATACAACTATGCAAATGAGCAGAACATGCAACAAGAAGAGCATTCGAGGAACATGGAAGGTGTAATCTGGTAGAAGTGTTCCTGGGACAGATGATGTGTTAATATTCATGCAATCACCCATTATGCTGAACATGAAATATTTTCATAAATTGGGAAAAAACAATTAAAAGCACAAAACGTTAGTTTCATGTCTCCAGAACACAACATTACTGCCCAGACTCAGGCTTCAGAGAGCAGTAAATGCATTCAGACTGTACTAGTAGTAAAATCATGGAAAGTGCATTCCCCAATGAGGAGGAGGAAAAGAGATGAGCAGACAAAAACTCCAGTCTGGTGCCGTTTTCATGGGCGTCCGGCGCAGGGCACCGCAAACTGCTATTGCTCTGTCCTGAACGTGTAGATGGACGAGAGCAAACGGCATGGTGGATGAGGACCCAGCAGATGGATGAAGGCCGCATGGCCTGAAGTGAGACATCTGGATCTAGAAGAAGGAAAACCCCAAGCGTCTCCAGGCAGTGTTATTGCGTGATGATCATCAGCAACCAACGATTACACTGCTGGCCAGGACGGCAATTTCATCATTATCATCAACAAATCTTAAACAGCCATTTCCGCCTTAGAAACAACGTGCAACGCCAGATTTTTCAAAATAGTATTAAGCAAGAGATAAGAAGCTTAAAACGTAAGTCCCATATTATTTATACGTATACATACATACACACACAAATAAATAACAAAAAAAAAATTCACAATATTAAATTATGACCTAGGCAAATGTGATGGGCAAAATTACTATCGTGCTTCAGTGTTTGTAAAATGGCTGGAATTTGACAGAAAGGTAAGATGGTAGTCAGTAGGTCACCCTCCACAAAACCTCAGATTCAAAGATAGCTATTCAAAGAAAAGTAGCGACCATCACTTCCTGTGACATCAAAATGCTCAATTGCTCCTTAAAAGGGCTACATGTGGACAGCCTCACCCCGCATTCAGCGGAACGATCGCAGGTACATCACTTTCCATGTTACTGCAATCTCTGAATGAACCTCCTTTAAAGGCGGAATTCACTTCTTTGATGCCAGAGTCGCATGTCCTCTTTTTCAAATCAGATCACTTAAAATGGCAAAGATCAAATGTCAGAAGGACACAAAGTCAAAGTGAACTTTACTGCCATTGTGTGCACACACAGTGAAATGAGGTAGTGAGCTCTCACACATAATATTGGTGCTAAAGAAAGACGGTAGAAAAGGACCAGCTGTTAAATTTAGTTGTAAGCTTCCGGGACATTTGCAGCCCCAATACTTTTCTTTTAAGAGTCTGTGTCTCCCTCTGACCTAATTAGTTCTCTGTACTCTAAGTCCTACATATTCTCATTCATAAAATAAATGCTTAAAATACTTGAAGGAACCTAAATGTAGAGGGAAAACCTCCCCTGAACGAAGGGAGGGGAGTCGCAGCCCCCCAATTCCTCCCCCAGCTGGACCAGTCGCATTTCTCCTGTTACTATGGGCTTGAATAATTCAGCACATGAACCAACACACAATATGGCCAGCATGCTGACCAGGATAAGCACATGGACGATGGGATCATATGTCAGATAAGCCGGCATTAATAAATTTCCTGTAGCATTCCATCCAGGGTGCCCCCGGCCTTGTGCCTTTTGCTGCCTGGGATAGGGCTCCAGGCCTTCCAATTGACCATGAGCAGCTGGAAAATGGATGAAGGAAACGCATAAGTAGCAAGGGATTAATAGATGAACATTTCAGGACACGTCCAACCTCAGCTGGACAGGCACGAGGGCCCCGTATGCGTGAGGCAACGCCTCTGAACATCTTCCTGTCTCGGCTGACGCTCTCCACCTGACACTGTGCCATAGGGGCCCCCACCGGGCTTGCATACGCCCCTGGCGGGGGTGTGACCGTTTCCCAGTCTATGATCTCCCTCGTACCGTGCAGAGTACCGTGCCACAGTCAGCTCTGTACAGCACACAGGCTGCAATGCATGATAAAAACCAAACGACTGTGAGATCCTGACTCAGTAGGATTTTATGCTCACAAAAATGTATTTTTTGAATAATGTTGTGTAGCAACGGCCAACAAACCCACTTGATGCACCGTGAAAATGAAAAAGGTTTTAGAGACTTCCTCTGTCAACTGAACGCAAAATGACACAGAGGAGTATACTGTATATGCAGACCGAAAGTCCAAAATGAATGAATGATTAATGATGCTTTATTTGCTGTTTGTACAAGAACGAGTACGAGTACGAGTACGAGTACGAGTACAGGTAGACTGCTATGCTTTTTTCCGCATATCCCATCTTGGGTGCTAACAAAGCAGCCATCGATCCAGGACCCCTGGAGCGTTTTGGGGGGTTGCTGAATGGACATTTGACCATTCTCCCAATTATGGGACTCGAACCTGCCATTTACCGGTCACTAACCCATTGAGCTACACACACACACCACAGCCCCAAAAGTCAAACACTAAAATGAAATGACAGCAGGTTATGGAGCTGAACAGCTAAGAGCCGAAAGGGTCTGATAAGATCAGAAACCTCATTGTACCTTTGAGTAAGATTAACCAGATTAGTAAATTAAAGTGCTCATGAGTAACTGCTAAAATTGTAACCCGAGTAGGTCAAAAATGGATCAAGGCTTCACCCCAGATGGTGGGGAACTTCACTGCTGAAAACCAGCCAGAATTAACCTAGAATTAACCTACGCAAAGTCAATACCTCAGTAGGCCAATGTTTTCATGTTAGGCTGTGGAATAAACCATGGCATGTCCATGAAAATATAAAAAAATATTTCATTTAATTTTAACTTTAATTTGTGGCACTCTTTCTAGGAGTACTTATTGTCTGGTTTTTGAGAGCCTTGTTTTAGACAGACTATCAGTTACAATCATAATGCTTCTTCTATCACAAATGGGGAATGCGTTGAACCATAAAATTTTCTCTAAAGCTGTTCACAAAATCACTGCCATTGCGTCAATTAACCTTCCTCTTCCTAAAAGCCACACGCCACTTTGCCTGAATACAGCGCAGTTACGAAGCACTTCTTTTTGTCGTGGTGCATTAGTATGAGGGGGAGAAGCTCACATCAGCTGGAGGTCAGGGTACGCAAGTGCAGATATGGAATGTTTGCTGGGCCAGGCATTATCTCGCAGGCGGCATAAAAAAATAGACAAAACAAAGTGAGGTTTTGTGATGTTATTTGAATACATTAATACAAACATGCTTTTGCTAGCCTAGCCTGGACGGTCACAAAGCCCATAATGCCACCTACCCGAGGGACACTGGGTGACCCTGCTCTCGGACCCGAGACCTTCTTCACCTGGACGTTGCTTTGGACAAAAACGCCTGCTAGACTAATGACTGTATATGCCAATAAAAGTAAATGACTGGGGTAGAGGACGAAGCGGGGAATTTTATCAGCCATGAATGATCTTGACTAAATGACCCAGAATGCTTCCTACAGCTATGCTAATCGGCTGGGTTATATATGAGGGTGGGGCCACAGGGCACTAGCCCTAGGTGAAAGTTGATTGGCTTCTGGAGTGCCTCCTCAGCTGTCACTCACCAGTGCAAAATATATCATTGGCTATTGACAGGCCGACTCCTCTGCAATAATTACGGCCCTTCTTTTGCCCTCCACCTTATAACAAAATCCTAGAATCAGCCCTTCTAATGGGAAGCATAGAGCGGCCATGTCAAACTCATTAATCAGTCAAGCGGCAAAAACATTTCCATGATTCATTCAGCACACGGGCTGACTAATCACCAGCCAAAACCTCACAGAATAATCAAGACCAATTTTTGTTCTCCGAATCAAACGTCTGTTCCACCCACAAGCAGGAGCCCACATGACTCTAAGCCTTAGAAAACTGCCCGGCTGCCCCCCTCCCTCCTGCACAGCCTGATCGATACCCCTCGCTTAGCGGCCTTTCGTTTCCCAAATGCCTCCCACCGTCACGCTGTTCACCTGCCGTTCTGTCCCAGTACCAAAGCAAGAGCGTCCCGAAAGGAAGTACGGAGAAAACGGCACCGCCACTCGAGGCCAAGCACAATCCCAGTTTAGGCATTTAAATGCTTTCTCCTGCGACAATAACCAAGCCGCGCGGGTAAATGGAAAACTTCTTCTCTTAGTTTAATTTAACATATGATAAACAGCTATAAGCTAATCAGGTCATACTTTTTAAGAAGTATAAAGTACATCACAGCTGGTCTGGGGTATTTTTGGAGTATGTTTTATTGAGTCTCAGCTATCATCCTCATATTCTCTCCAGAAGTAACCTCAGCCCAAAGTTCTGTTTTGTGGTTGAATTAATACCGAGTATCCAATTTCATTCAGCCCATACTGCTACATATCTGTAACCTTATATAGGACTGATGCCTATGAAAATTTTATACATTTATCAAATTCTTAAGAATCCTTTTCATATTTTTCCCCGCTGTACCACATCAGAGAACATCTAATACAAGTTTTCAAATAATGTTGCATAGACAAAGATTTGAGCATATTAGGCAATAATTTATATAGATCATTTATAAAGATTATAACAATTTTCCATCATCAAGGCACTAAAGACCCCGTTTGACGTAGATGGGGTCCATTTTCGAAGCTCATCTGCTGACCTTGGATGGCACAATAGTCTGGGATTACAGCACAGTGTTTACATTTCACTCCTGAAGCCTTGTTCATGTCCCCACGCTGGCTGGCATGCTGGAGTGAGTCATGCAGCCCCCAAAGCCCCACGCACATGGCAGCGCCCCCAACAGATGTTTCTTGTTTATGCCGTGGTCCGTAAATTCAAACAGATATCCAGAAAGGTGATTCATAACATGAACCTTTCCGTGTTACACTGCGGAAAAAATGTAAGAAAACGTGAAGCAGGAGAAGCGGGGGGTGGGGGGGTGGCGGGAAACCTTGCAGCCTGCAATTTCCAGACTAACGACACTGCAAACGCCCAGGCCTTTTTCCATCTTATCACTGCGTAAAAAACTTAGGGAAGAGAAGCCTGACAGCACGCTAATATGATAATGACTTTAATTAAAGAACACATTTAGGTGTCATTAAATGTAAATTTGCAGTGTCCAAATAAACAGCAAAATAAAAAAAACAACCAAATTCACTTCAAGGGATCATGGAGACAATAGCTAACTGCATTAAAATCAACTAACTGTAATAAGTTCAATATCCTCATTGCTTTAGAATTTCAGACTGCATATAGGGAAATATTTACATGGCAGAGACAATATCTTAAACGTGTTTTAAGGGAATGTCTGTCAAATGAGGTATTTTAGACATGCAACACAAAGCCAGAGACATCCTGAGCACCCAATCTGCATGCAAAGCTTCACTATCCCTTGTCAAAAATGACTCCACCTTGCTCCAAAGTCATTGGGTAAATTTTTTATTTTTTTTTTTAACTCAAGTAACTACAGGACATATACTATCAACCCAATAATAACCTGGGGACCATAGCTCAATGTAACTAAACATTTCATAGTAGTAGGAAGTAGATATGCTGCTAAAATGCTAATTAAGTGTGTACTTGTTAGCGTGAGTTTACCAGCGTTTGTGTACGAAGGACAATTAATGAATGCTGCCCGATAAAGGACTGGCCTCCCATCTAGAGCAGCCCCAGCCTCATGCCCTGTGTCTCCTGGGAAAGACTCCAGGCTAACTGGAAGCCGGCATAGCATGAGAGCTCAGAAAGATGGGTGGGTGAATGGTGTCACTCAAACAATTAAAGAAGTAGAGAGAGTATGTGATGGCCTTGCAGATACATTACATTAAATCGCATCTGAAATGGTTGGAGAGCACCAGAGTCATGTTACAACATGATCCTAGATCTCCCATTGGCACCT
>JAODKC010000001.1:27906599-27919346 GCA_026777985.1 Mormyrops attenuatus
GTCCAATCCCTGTACCTTTTGCAGAATATCAGTCTGTCCCTGATGTTTTTCTTGGAGAGAAGTGGCTTCTTTGCTGCTCTTCTTGACACCAGGCCATCCTCCAAAAGTCTCCAGCCTTATCCTCATCAACATTCTTACCTGTGTTAACAAGAGAACCACTGAAATGATGTCAGTAGGGCCTTTTGTGGCAGTGCTGAAATGCAGTGGAAATGGGTTTTTGGGGATTAAGTTAATTTTCATGGCAAAGAGGGACTTTGCTATTAATTGCAATTCATCTAATCACTCTTCATGACATTCTGGATTATATGCAAATTGCCATCATAAAACCTGAGGCAGCAGACTTTGTGATAATTAATATTTGTGTCATTCTCACAACTTTTGGCCATGGCTGTATTGTACAGAAATATGGTACATTTGCATTATATGAGGTTAATATTCTATAAAAAACATAAACTATCAAACACATTACATGTGTTCAATACAATTCATAATGGGAAATCTACTTTAGCCACAACAATTCAAGGTTACAGCGCGTCATGAAGCTACACTATATGGACAAAAGTATTGGGACACCAGGCCATTACACCCACAGGAACTTATATGGCATCCCATTCTAAATCCATAGGCACCAATATGGATTTTGTGCCCACTTTGTAGCTATAACAGCTGCTACTCTTCTGGAAAGACTTTCCACAAGATTTTGGAATGTGTCTGTGGGAATTTTTGCCCATTCATCCAGAAGAGAATTTGTGAAGTCAGACACTGATGTTGGATTTAAAGGCCTGGCTTTATTATACTTATTCTAGTTCATCATAAAGGTGTTTGATTGGGCTGAGGTCAGGGCTCTGTGCAGGGCAGTCAAGTTCTTCCACACCAAACTTACCCAACCATGTCTTTATGGACCTTGCTTTGTGCACTGGGGCACAGTCACATTGAAATGGAAAAGGGCCTTCCCCAAACTGTTCCCACAAAGTTGGAAGCATAGAATTGTCCAAAATGTCTTGGTATGCTGAAGCATTAACAGTTCCCTTCACTGGAACTAAGGGGCCTAGCCCAGCCCCTGAAAAACAACCCCATACCATCATCCCTCCTCCACCAAACTTTACAGTTGGTACAATGGAGTCAGACAGGTATTGTTCTCCTGGCATCCGCCAAACCCAGACTCGTATGTCAGACTGCCAGAAAGAGAAGTGTGATTCATTACTCCACAGAACACATCTCCACTGCTCCAGAGTCCAGTAACAGCGTACTTTACACCACTCCATCTGACACTTGGCACTGCGCTTGGTGATGTGAGGCTTGCATGCAGCTGCTTGGCCATGGAAGCCCATTCCTTCAAGCTCCCAGCTCACAGTTCTGTGCTGGGGTTAATGCCAGAGGAAGTTTGGAACTCTGCTGTTATTGAGTCAACAGAGCTTTGGCGACTGTTACGCACCATACACCTAAGCACTTGACGTCTGCCATTTAATGGCTGAGTTTCTGTTGTTCCTAAATGCTTCCACATTGCAATAACACCGCTTATAATCAACTGTGGAATATCTAGCAGGGAAGAAATTTCACAAACTGACTTATTGTAAAGGTAGCATCCTATGACAGTACCATGCTTGAATTCACTGTGCTCTTCAGAATGAATGGGTCGATTCTTTCACAAATATTTGTAAACCTGACTGCATGGCTAGGTGCTTGATTTTATACACCTGTGGCAATGGGTCTGAATGAAACCCCTGAATGCAGTGTTTTAGAGGTGTGTCCCAATACTTTCGTCCATATAGTTTATCATAGGACATCACAAGGGGAGCTTCAGCGTTCGGGCATGCCCAAGCTGAAGCTCAGGGGCCTCTGCTAAAAAGAGGCCTCAACCAACATTTTTTAATAATATTTTAAACCTGGAGCTGCCACCCATCTTGGATGTAGCAGCTCATCCTATACAGGCAGTCCTCAGGTTAAGAATGAGTTCTGTTCCTCTGTCTATAAGTCAAATTTGTAGGTAAGTCGGAAAAATAATAATACATTAAATCATAATAAAAATAATACATACACAGTGATAGAGCATTACAAAGTTCTGTGTGCGTTCATTATTAAGAACCATTGTATTTCACCTGAAAGTGTAATAAAATAGGCTGTAAGTAAGTACTAGTTGTCGTAAGTACTAGTTGTCAGTAAGTGGTGGTTCTTAACCTGAGGAGTGCATCTATAGAAATTCCGCACACACAAGGAGAGTATGCAAACGCCACACACACAATGGGGAACATGCAAATTCTGCACACACATGCACACACACGCACAGACACACACACACACAAGAACATGCAAACTCCACACGCACATGCACATGCACACACACAAGAACATGCAAACTCCACACACACACATAACCAAAACAGGAGTCAAAGCCGCAAGCCAGGAACTGCGAGCCCACACAGTTACCCGCTGAACCACCATGCCGCCTCATACCACATACAACCATACAGTTCAGAAAACAAAATTAGCATTACACATAGAAACATCTTCTAAAATCCTTTTATGTAAATGCAAGCGCAACATTATATCACAGTGTATTCCACATTTTCAATTTCTGTTTGCCTACATTTCCATTCAAAATCTGTATTTATTTAACCTTTCTAAAAGATGTCTGATAAAAATTCAAAGTGTGCAGAGGAGATAGTGTGCTATTTTCAGATTAGGATATCTTTCTACTTTTCTGTAAATCCCTCACTCTGTTCTGTGCTTTCACTTGCCTCATTACAGTACATGCATTAATAAGGCTATATATTGAGTAGAAGAGCTGTCATTTCACAAGGACCTGACAGTTATTATGTAGCAAATGAGAAAAATACAGAAAATTGAAAATATGTTCTGGTACGATATGAACTCCTTTGATCACAAGTACAAAGTTATTCCGTAAGAATGAAGACATACTTGTAAATACTGCTACTCAAGGTCATGTTCATAATATTAATAATACATTTAAATTCACATAATTGAAGTAATTTCACAAAACAGAAGCAGATTAGGACCGCCCTCTGAAATTAAACGTCACAAAAAGACAAGCATGTGGCTGTTTGTGGGCGTGATTTAAACAGTAATATTTCACAGAGGAGAAAGTGGAAAACAGTGACCTATATTGTTAATTAACTTTGGGTATGCAATTATGAACTGAAAGAATGATAGATAAATGAAACCATTTGTATTAACCTATTGCATAAGAGGGCAGTTTCATCAAAGGATCAGCTTGCAGTGAACAGAAGGTTAAAATCTAATAATGCTGAAAACAATCCTGTTAATGCACATTTACTGGTACAAATACACATGCAATAGTTTACTGTGCAGTGTGCAAGCTAGAGGTGATCTACTTCATCATCCAAGAAACTGAACTAAGCACACATAGAAATGTATGTATAGTACCCAGCAAATTAATAAAAATGAGCTAAATATCCCTGAATGACTGGTTCCTGGAGGATTCTGCTGGTCTCAGGTCTCTGAACTAGTTGCACACAGTGTACCTTACTCCCTAAAATGCAACTTGAACAATTATCAATATAGATCAAAATTTTGAACAAAGTCAGAGCAGAATAAGTAGGAATCCTCCTGGCAGCTCTTTGGTAACCTTTTTGTGTTTGTATCAGTGTTTGAGCTGAGTGGGATTAGGGGTGTCCTGAGACCCCCTATAAGAAAGGAAATGTGCACCGGGGGAGAGGGGCTTTAAAATGACCATATTACAAAATTTATTGGCACCCCAACCTCCCAAGACCTCCAACATTGGTTAGTATATTCATATATTTTAATGTCAGGCACCTGATCAAGGTGTGTTATTCACAGGAGTGTGTTACTGTTAGGTTAACTACCTCAGTAGGGAAATAAGGGTCTAATCATCTGGACAGATATTGTCCCCATCTGAAAAGGAATGCTTCACTGCAGGATGCTGGTGGGTACTCTGAATGGTGCTGCATTCATCTGCATGCACCATGCTCAAGCAGACATAACTCATGCCAGTATAATGCGAAAGCCACCAGAGTCCTTCATATGGGGAAACATGCAGTGGGCCTGTGGGTATCTTTGGGGGTTTACCTCACAAAAGTGAAATGTTATGTGCAGATAATTAATTTCAATTATATTATGAATCAGAAAACTTTTATTGTCCTGGAGGACATTGTTTGTGAGACTGCACATTACACAACCACAAAAGACAAAAAGTAGACAGTACACAGTACCACATACAACAATCTCTGTGTAAAAATGAGTAACTATGTCATATAGAGATGATGAATAAACAGGTGGATGTTGAAGTACGATGCAAAGGTAATAAATAAATAGATATTGATTAAAAATAGGCATCATTGTACATATTATTGCACATCCTGGTTGATTTGCCTATTATACAATCTAATGTCTATCTGAAGGAATGATTTCCTCAGGCGTTCTCTGCTGCACTGTATGCTGATCAGTCTGTGACTGAAAGCTCTCTTAATATGGGAGCCACAGTGGCTCAGTGGATGGTACAGCTGGCTCACACTTTTAGAAGTTTAGGGAACTGTGTATGTTAAGTTGGCCCATTCTGTATGACACACAGATTCCCATCGTGAAGTTCCTATATTGTGGGTTGTTCCCCACCTTGCCCCCGTATCGTCTGGGATAGGCTCCGGACTCCCCGCTCCCTCCCTCCGAGACCCTGAATAGGACATGCAGTTTCTGGAAATGGATGTATGGATGGAAACCCTATATTGCCCCTAGTGTATGACTGTTGGAATGGCATCCCATCTAGGGCCTTGCCACCTATGTTACCTGAGACAAGATTCAGTACACCACCCCGCTCCCCATCATTTAGGAAAATGAGTGGATGTATTTTGAGAATAACCACCTATAATCCTACTTATTTAAGTTGGTCGGTGTTGCTATTTATTTTCAGATTAAAGCGTTTTACACAGATATCCTCAAAAGAGCTACTCAGTTAGTGTCGAAATGCATTATTAACCGGCATGCTTTGCGGCCAGGTGTCCGTCAACGAAAATCGTCATCTGATTGGCTATTGTTCGGGAGGCGTTTCCGTTCGGTATCCAGTGTGTGCCGGGGGAAGCCGCTTTCTCCCACCGTGGGGAGTGACAGCCCAGCCGGAAGAGTGTTACGCTCACCACCATCGCCGTTGCTGTTATGTAATTCTGGATTATTAGTTAAAAGTTATTGTATACAGATAATAGCTGGGCAGCTTCGGTCGAAGTTGTATATATATATATATCTATCAGCTATCGACGGTGGGTAGACAGGAGCAGCGCTGCGTCCACTGGAGCTGTATGGCAGGAGCGCCAGTAACGGGTAATTTAACGGGTATAAAGTACATTTTGAGCAGAAAATGACGTCCTTGTAACACCAAAGAGCCCCATTTCACGGCTGTCCTTTATTAATATGTACCCGGGCAGCGTGCTAGCCGGTCGCTAGCGCCTCGGCTAACAGGCTAAATCTGAAACAGCGGTATTTATTTCCGGGAAAGTTGACAAAGGTGCATGCTATAAGTAACGTAATCAAAGCTGAAAGTGGTTTGGGATTTCGGGGAATGGTTTGGCTCTCTTCAGGGGGTAAAAATCTCTAAGGGGTTAAACTTGCTTCTTCCACAAAAGATCCTATGCACGTCTTATAGTTGGTGTTAAGTAACATACGGCACATTCAAATACTGTTTGTTTACATTAATAAAACACTTAAACTAAATGCTATGTGATTATATTCTTGTTATAAGTGACCTGTTACGTAGGAAATAGGTGTGAGCTGTAGGTAAAGTGCTTTTAAACATTAACATAAGGTACTTATGTTAAACATCCTGTATGTCCATAAAAAGTTATGTCTGGTACTTTAATACGCTGCCTTGTTACGTGGGAGATTAAAACGTCTTTTCTGCTTAAGTCTATAGTTGGCTAATTTTTAAAATTATTTCTTAAATGTTAGAAGCACTGGAGTTGAATCCGGAGTCAGCGGAGTTTGTTCCACGGGAAAGGCATAACTATAACCAGCCAAGAAGAGGCAGGCCCAGGCCAGACCGTGGCCGTACCTGGAGTGGCCAGCAAGCTGCTTCCAATCCACAGCGCAGTAATGGGCTAAACAGCCCAGAGAGCCAGCCGCCCTTCCATATCAGGGAAGACGGAAGAAGGGGGAGAGGTGAAGGGGAGAGGGCAGGAGCCTCACGCCGGCACAATCCCCAGGGCCAGCGGTGGACCAGGAGTGACACGTCCGCTGAGGTAGAGGGTGCCAGAGCACCCAGGGGAAACATCCGCGGGGAGACGACTCCAGCCCACAGACCTCGCATAGACGGGCCCAGCTGGCGGAGAAGTGAGGGGCAGGTAATCGGAGAGGAGCCCAGAGAGACTCATGTCAGGAGACCCAGGAGGTTCAGCCAGGAGCCCAGCAGTGAGAATGATGCAAGGAAGGCCCATCGCAGTGGGAGCCAGGAGGAGCGTGCCGGCAAGGAGCAAGCAGACCGCCCTGCATCAAGAGAACCGACTGGCCAGTTGGATAGTGGCGTGTCAGACAGGAAGGGGTGTGGCAATGGAAACAGGAACGCCCACTTTGATCAGAGGAGAAGGGGCCCAGCTCCCAAGCACTGGCAAAGAGGGGGTAAGGATTTCCCCCAAGATCGTGACAGGGACAGGCATAGCCCCCCCACGTGCGACATGCCGGATTCTGGCGGGGGGGGCTACCTGAGCCGGAGAGGCAGCCGGGGTCAAGGCAGAAGAACTCCCCAAGTGGATAGAGAGCAAAACACTGAGAGGAGGTCAAACAAGCTGGACCAGCGACCAAGGCGGGGGAAGCAGGGGGACGTTCCCCAGAGCAAGGAAACACACACGGGTGAGTGGTGCTCTCTGGGGCTTCCCAGGTCTGTCATCAAGGACAGAAACATCTTACATCTTCCCTACTTGGATGAAATGAAAGGATGCTTTATTTGCCATTTGTATAAATACGCGTATGTTGGAATTCTTTTGCCTTTTGCATGTCCCATTTTGATCTCCTTTGAGACGTATACACACAGGTAAGAGTGAACATGACAGGGTCAGCCATTTGTCTAGTGCTCCTGGACCATTTCAGGGGGTTTGAGGGCCTTCGCTCAAGTGCCCAACAGATGTGGCTACTCTACCGAGCACAGGATTCAAACACACAACCTTCTGATTACAGACTGAGGCCTAACGCACCAAACCACCCCAGTGACGTCAGAGCACTGTGATGTAACGGAAGTAATCAGTCATTAGTGAGACTGACCTGTTTCTATTCCTACAATGTAGTTTCAGCTCTCTCTCCGGGTTCTCGCTCGCTCAGGGTGCCTCATCGAGCAGCTGTCAGAGGAGAAGTACGAGTGCATGGTGTGCTGTGAGGTGATTCGCATCATGGCGCCTGTCTGGAGCTGCCTCAGCTGCTTCCATGTCTTCCACCTCAGCTGCATCAAGAAGTGGGCCCGCTCGCCAGCCTCGCAGGCAGACGGTATCCAGCCCCTTCTCCCGGACCCTCAGTGATGCTCTAAGCATGGATAGGATTAATGATGATCTAGTCGTTTGTCGTGTGCCGGGAGTGATTGGAGATTTCATAGTTCAGTCTCATAGTTTTGTTATGATGCTGAGTTCCTTTGAGCTCTGTCATTTTTAAAATCATCATTTAAGGCTATATGGTTTTGAGAAACAGCTGAAGCCAGTTTTTAGCAGCCCTACCTTGTAAAGCCAGGGTAGAGGAGTCCAGCAAGCTTACTGATTTGATATCAACAAAGGATCAGTTTTGTAGGTCCTGTTTGACTAAGTAGTTTTGATATCTTACCTTTTAATGGTTTATAAGGTTGACTTGGCTGACCTTTGCTGAATTTTGCGGCGTGGTTTTGCAGATGGAAATGGAGGTTGGAGATGCCCGGCCTGCCAGAACGTAGAGGCTCGGGTCCCTAACTCCTATGTGTGCTTTTGTGGTATGTTTTCACCTCTCTTCCTAAAGTAGATTCCTGTATGGATCCTGACTGTATCTCATGGTTACTTCAGGCAGTAGAGTTAGCTTCTGTGCTACTCACTAATTATCTGGTGGAAACTTAGAATGACAACGTGATTCATCTAGTAGTTTAATTGTCCTTCTGAAGTCAGCATTCTCCTTTCTCCAAACACCTTAATAGTAGAGATGCACCGATCTGATATTTGGATTGGTATTGGCGCCGATCCAGACCTATCTGATGGATTGGGTATCGGCCATGTGTGACCGATCCACGTCCTAAACTTACTTATTTAGTTTTTGGCAATCTCTAAAAAGATCCTATTTCGTGTTAAATCTATTTGCACAATCAGTCGCACAACAGCTTTCCCATTTCACATGTGTTTTTTTGCGGCATTCAAGTCGAACACTAAAAAAGCAATGGATGATTTGGGAGACACTAACTTGGACTGTTTTGCAAACTCGCTGCAGCTTGTGATACAAGAGGGGCTGCCATCGCAACAAAGTGTAACTGAAGTACAAAGTTCTGTAGTTGCTTATAAAAATGTCTTGTTTTAAGCAGCCTGAGGGGTGAAATTCAGTGTTTATTTAAGAGTATTGAATGCAATGTAGTGTGGATAAAGCATTCTTTTAAGGTAAGAAGTGATGTTTGTGAAGTGTGACGTCCCTCTTCTTTGTGGATGGCATCAATCCTACTTCCTGTGTCATTTCACACACTTCCTGTCTCTCATGCTGCGGACAGGGAAGGTAACAAACCCAGAATGGCAGCATGGCGAGATTCCGCACAGCTGTGGCGAGATGTGCGGCAAGAAGAGGAGCGGCGTGGACTGCAACCACCCGTGCAACATGTGAGCAGCCACATATAGCTGCAGCATCCGTGTGCCGGTGCCCCCTGTGGGCAGAGCTGAAATCACAGCGATGCCCCATAGTGACTGAATCTGCAGGAGCCTGGGGATGTCTGTGCACCCTTCTTATAAGTGTAATACTAAGGGGAAGTTGCCTTAAGAGGGTGCCATTTTGGCCCAGTGAGTAGTACTGTATTGTTGGTGGTTCAAATCCCGCCTCCTGTCCTGACCAGCATAAGTAGGTAAGACTGCAATTAAGTCAGAATTTATTTTTGGCCTGGTAGCTCTGGACAGTGTCTCATTTTGAGGTGCTCTGTGCCCTGTGTTTGGAGGGATGGTCTATGTATAAAAGCTTTAAGCCAAACATCTTCGTGGAAATACAGCGCCGCCCTGCTGATATTAACACTATGTATCCCTGCTCGTCCCCAGCCTGTGTCACCCGGGGCCCTGCCCGTCGTGTCCCGCCTTCGTCACCAAAGCTTGCGTCTGCGGGAGCACCAGGTGAGGAGCCTCTCTGTGAGCGATATGAAAAGCCAAAATCTGGAAGAAGGGAACCTTTATTATGTAACAGACATGTGCCATGGTGACGCACCCCCCTCCTTTTCCTCTGTCGCCCCCTTCCAGTCAGCCTGTGCGCTGCGGTCAGGCTTCAGCCATCTGCTGCAAGCAGGTGTGTGGGGCCCAGCTGAACTGCGGGCAGCACACCTGTACTCAGGTGTGTCACAGCGGGGGCTGCCAGCCGTGTCAGCGCCGCACCAAGCAAGGTGAGGTGGGGGCCGGTGGGGGTCTTCTGCTTCCAGTAGGTGTGTGTGTCCTATGCGGGTGTTTGTAGGTATCGTTAGAAGGAAGATAGAAAAAAGACACTACACATGATAAAGTTTACATAGTAATAGAGAATGGGTGATCATCCATCCATCCATCTTTGAAGCACTAATTCTGGTCAGGATTATGGGGGTCTGGAGCCTATCCCGTGCAGCTCTGGGCACAAGGCCTGGGTTCATCCTGGATGGGATTCCAGTCACAGAGCACATATATGCACACAATCACACATTACGAACAGTTTATAGACCTGCATGTCCGCATGTCCAGAGGGAAGTGGAGTACCCTGAGAGAGCCCACGCTACACACGCAAACTCCACACACACAGCGCGGGTAGGATTCGATGAAGATGAATGGAAAATGTTGTTTAATCACAAACCAAGCCTATTTAGCTTGGGGCTCTGAGTCCTGAACAGTTGGCAGTGTTCCTGTGGGGAATACCTCGTATTTCTCCTTGATTTCTCCTGCTCTCTGCTTTCGGACACTGCAGTCTGCTACTGCGGAGGCCTTTCTCAGGATGTCCTGTGTGGGACCAACCGGGACGGCTTTGACGGCTTTGGCCACTTTTCCTGTCAGAAGCCGTGCAGCAAGTAAGAGCCGAGCCGTGTCACCTGCTTTTAAGTGACTGTAGTTTGTCATGTGACCTCCTGTTAAGCCACTTCAGTGTTAGTACTGTCAATCTGCCGTTCAAGCTTAGAGACACCTGAGGTCGGGTGTGCTGTATTCACTGCTTGAGACCGAGGTCGGGTTTGCTGTACTCGCTGCCCGATGCCGAGGTCTGGTTCACCACATTTTGTCTCTCACCCCCAGATTACTGGACTGTGGGAACCATGAGTGTCAGCAGCCCTGCCACCCTGGGCCCTGCTCGTCTTGCCCACTGTTGCCCCGCTTGGTGCGCACCTGCCCCTGTGGTCAGACGGCCATGTCCAAGCTCCTGGAGTTGGGTTACACGGAGCGCCAGAGCTGCACCGATCCCATCCCTTCCTGTGGCAAGACCTGTGGCAAACCCCTACCTTGTGGGTCAGACGGTGAGCCAATCACAGGCTGAGGGGGTGGTGCTTGTTCTGAGTGACTGCTTGGTTAGCCTGTCATTCTTGGGGGTGTAGCTGGCAGCACTGTGTAGATGACTTTCACAAATGTCAGATAAAGGCATGATTACGGTAATAAGAGTCTTAGCGACTTGCATTGTAAAAAGACCACTTTGAGAGCATGAAATGGTACGTTATGTAGAGATTTAAAACTTGATATGCAGTTTCTGTAAAATTGACTTTAAATGTCAGTGCTTATAACTCTATTCCCGCTATTTATAATACAATTCTGAGGGAATATTTGTCTAGTGTCATGCCTGTCCCACTGTGGACCTTGTCAGTATTCATACTGAGAACATGCTTGCTAAGTTTGCCGGTAATTTATGCTCATTCTCATTGTCATAACTGCACTTGTGTTCTGTTTCGTCGTGCGCGGGGCAGAGGGGCAGTTAATGGCTCAGTGGGTATGGGCTCTATGCCCATGATCGGAAGCTTGGAATCCCAACGGGAGCAGTACAGTCAAATCCCAGGGTCAGCGGTGTTTCTCCACCGGGCCCCTGAGCAAAGCCCCCAGCCCCAAGGGCACTGCATGCTGGCTGACCCTGCACTCCAACCCCCAAGCTGCCTCCCATCTGTATATGTGTCTGTGACTCATGGAGAGCAAAATGGGAATTCCCCACCTCGATGAATAAAGTATGGCTAATATTCTCTCCTCAGATGTTGTGCACATGTGTGAGAGCTTGTGTCACGAAGGCAGCTGTGGCCCCTGCTCCCTCACGTCCACCATCAGGTGCAGATGTGGCTTCAGGACTAAGGTGAGCCCGGTGGTGCCGGCAGAGTGTGCAGAGAAGCAGGGCGGCCCTCATTCGGCGGGTCGCGGTTTGGTTGTCAGTCTGTATGCAGTCTGAGTACTTCTGTAGTGAAAAGGCTTTATTCTGATTTTCAGGAAGTTCCTTGTCTGACGATCCAAAGTGAAGGTAAGCGTTCAGCATCTTTGATGGTTTATGGTGGTTTCTGCTCTCTGTTCAGTAAACGGCCCTGAGGCCTAAGGGAGTCTCTTCTGCCATGTTAATGTTGTGTCCAGGAGCGTATGCAGGGGTGGGACCAAAGGGACACTGGCCCCAGCTGAAAGCTGATTGGTCCCTGTAGTGCTCCCTCTCCATCACTTACTGATTCAAAACATGTCATTCGCTAATAAGGTCGGCTGCTCTGTGATTTATGGCCCCTCTTATGCCCCCACCTTAAAAACATCTTAGAATCTCCCCTGAATGGGTCCAGCATATCTCTTGATATATTTTTTTTTCCTCCTTTGTTTTTAAACTCCACCCCTCCGCTCCAACCCTGTCTGACCTCCCTGGCAGGTGAGCTCACGTTCACCTGCGACCGACGCTGTAGCAAGAAGCGTGCCTGTGGCCGGCACAAGTGCCCAGAACTATGCTGTGTGGTAAGTGGGGGGGGGGGAGGCTGTCATAGTGTGCCAAATGGGTGGTTTGGCCTAATCACAGCTTAGTCACCCTGTCCCAGGACCACGAGCACCGCTGCACATTTATCTGTGGCTACAAGCTCAACTGCGGCCTGCATCGCTGCCAGGAGCCCTGTCACCGCAGCAACTGCCAGCCATGCTGGCAGACAGGTGAGTCTCGGTGTCAGGCCGTGTGGCATCCGTGTGGTGTGGCCCATGCCGACCTGACGGACCTTTCTCATCGGCAGGCTTTGACGAGCTAACCTGCCACTGTGGGGAGACGGTCATGTACCCGCCCATCCCCTGCGGCACCAAGCCTCCCGAATGCAAGAACCCATGTGCCAGGATGCATGAGTGCGAGCACCCAGGTGGGAGCCGGCGCCCCCTTGTGGCACACATGCAGTCTTCCATCTAATCGTGCTGTGTGTTGGTGTTTGTACTGGGTTATTAACTGGGTTATTGCTGCCTGCTGCCTTCTGCCCTCTAGTACTTCATAACTGTCACAACGAGGAGAAGTGTCCCCCCTGTACCTACCTCACTAAGAAGTGGTGTATGGGAAACCATGAGGTGAGCCGGGGAGGCCGTTACCTCTCGGATCTCTGATCAGCGTGCCTTAGTAAGGCCTGGTTCATTCTTACTGCGGATGTGCCAC
>JAODKC010000001.1:27931015-27941268 GCA_026777985.1 Mormyrops attenuatus
TGTGGCTCATCAGAAGCCAGGTAGAATAGAAAACCTACTGGATAGTAGCTCTCCAGGACTGGAGTTGGAGACCCCTGATCTATGGAATATAGCCAAGCTTAGGAAAATGCTCTCCTTCCATGATGAAGATAAACTAATCCATGCTTTTATAACCTCCAGATTGGACTAGTGTAATTAAAATAGAATTATAGCCGGCACAAAATGCAGCAGCCAGAGTTCTTACAAAAACTGGAAGATTTGATCATATTAACCCTGTTCTATGCTCCATTCATTGGTTAAGTCTCAGATTGGTTGCTTGATACTGCTATTAACTTATAAAGCACTGAATAGCTTTGCCCCCAAATATCTTAAAGACCTAACAGAGACCAGCTGTTTCAAGTCTCCTTGCCTGCTTTGATCTCAAGGAGAAGGATAGCTAACAGAACCTAGAGGAGAAATAACGATGGTAGGCCACAGAGCGTTCTCCTACAAGTCTAGACTAGAAACACAGTTGTTTAGTCAAATGTACAGGGACTCTATTTCTAGCTCCAGGTAGCTACCTACCTGTAGCTAGGCCTACAGTGTGAGGCACAGAACTAGGTGGGGATCGGTGCCGTTGGCTTTGGATGAACTGAGCTGTCAGTGCTGTCACTATAGCTTCACACTCCACCGTGGGATTGGAGTGCTGACATTTCAGGGACTCCCCATGCCTCCATTCCCACTTGCCTCTCCCTCCTCCTTATGCTGCCATAGCCATAGCTTACATATTGCACTCACTGTTTGCCTTGCCTCTGGTTTCCTTTACTTTGGCTAATATATATTTTTACCCCCCTACCCCTATGCCTCCTGGGGTTTGCTGCCTAGAGACCCTAAACTCATGATATGCTGCCTGCCTTACTCCCTGTGATGCCCCTACTACCTCTGAGGTCTCTCCTGCCTGTCCTCCTACCTGGGACGTCTCTCCAACCTGGATGCACCACCGCTCATCCTGCTATCGGAGGCAGCACCTTCTCCTCCTGCCCAGACATTAACGTCCATAATTCCAATGGACCTTCTACATTTACACTCTGATTTTAACAAATTGGAGCACATAAATCAGGACTGCACCACACAAATGAAATTCAATTGAACTGAAAACTTAATTTACTCCCAAATCCCTGGACACACAATTCAGCTCAACCAGGAAAATGGCTCTAATATAATAATTCTTCTAAAACAAAATAGCGTTTTAGATTTGATAGTGATTTTTTTTTTTTTATGTGTTATGTATTATATATCTATATATCTTTTATTAAATGTGTCATGACATGAAAAACAAAACTTGAGGGCAGGCATCAGGAGAACAAAAAGGGGCTTTATTGAACCCAAAACAGGAGAAGGGAACCAAACAGGATCATGAGGGGTCAAACAGGGGGGAATGCAACTGGGAAGGGGACAGGGGGACTGACATTAGTAACCAAACGGAGGAATGCAGGACTGGGAAGCACTTATACACATGACTAACGAGGGGCTGACAAGATGTAGGTGTGAAGAGTTAGCACAATAGCATTGAGGATAACAAGCAAGATGCACCTGGGGAGAATTAGGAGGGATATGGATAACCAGCAGGTCGCCTACCAGCAGGTCACCTACCAACAGGTCACCTACCAGCAGGTCATACTGGGGGATGGACAGGACAGGTCATGACAATTTGTCTCTGATTGCAAGATTATCATGTGATCATCTGCAGTTGACATTTAGGATCCTCCAGTGCAACAGAAATCTGCATCACTCCTGAGTCTCCTGTGTTATTGTCGCTCAGATCCAGCTCTCTCAGGTGTGATGGGTTTGACCTCAGAGCTGAAGCCAGAGAAGCACATCCTTTTTCTGTGACTCTACAGCCGGACAGCCTGTAAAGAGAATGAGAAAAACTCTTCACTTCCTCAGCTCTGTACCTGTAAATCAATTAATTAAGGAACTGGGATTTACACACATATAGGGTGACCAGATAATCCATCTCAGGGAGTCGGGGAGAACTTTCAGGTAGGACAGAATTTGCAAACTACCATATCCATTAAAAGGTGCTGGGTGCTCATTTATTAAAAAAAAAAATCGTCGCACGAAAAATAAAAGTCAGATTTATAAAACCTTGCATATGCCGGATTTTATATAAAATCCCACATTTGCAACGCCATTTCAGAGATAATGGAGCCACGAACAAGAGGGGGAATTTATAGTGTGCGAAGTAGAGGAATGCCAAACCATTTTATCTGGTAGTACATCTGCCAGTGTGACAAATAAACCCGAACGGCAGAATGTGACTGCTGCTGTTAAAGTGGTCAGTTCCACAAGCCGGACAAAGACAGAAATATTAGCATGGATTTAAAATCTATTGAACTGGAGTTCCTCTCCTTTGTGTGGTTTGTAAAACAGGATAGATGTACATATGAGAGCACATTTGTTGGTGCCTATGATTTGACTTTCCAGTACCGTAGGCTACATATCTAACTTAGATTCCACACAATAACTATACTGGCATATATATAAACTCATTCACTGGAAAAAACAGTGCTGAATGTTAGTTGTATATCACATATAGTAAAAATGTTTCTATGTTAAAAAGCATTTTGACGAGTGCTAAAAGTAACTGCAAATACAACTTAGATGCTCAATTCTATCTGAACTCTTAAATGCCTCTTTTTTTTGTTCCCTTCCAAAATGTTTGCATGACTGCTCTGCACCATTTGTATATGTGCTAACTTTTTAAGGTTATGCTTTATTTATGCTGTTCCTTTATATACCCTTTACAGATTCTTGTACAAATGTACGCACAAATGTTTTCATTCAAAGTCTTTATGAATAAGCTTTCTGGAGTTCACTTAAGCACTGAGTTCTTACTGTGTGTTGATTGGTCAATCTCCTATAATCATACATGTGTCATTCATGTTAATGTGGAAGAGTTGGATGAGTCTTTCAATCAAGGAGACAAACCAGTCAAACCACAAGAAAAACTGAACTATTTAACCAAGCACAGGAGCCTTTAAATTTTAAAGTAGATTGTAAAACCTGAAGTAGCTGAGTGTCCTCCAGGTCCGATTGGGGAGCATGCGCTGATGCAGCAGGTTGCCAAACCCACCATATGATGAAACATTTCAGGATCTCAGCTGGCGAACCCGCAGGCAGACACACGGTCCAGTCCACCCTCCTGAAATGGTTATTCATCTGCCACAGCCAGGTGTTATGTGAGCGACCCCTTTGTCTGGTCCAGCCACTTGGGTCCTCAGCGATCACCCTCAGGGAACTTGGGACTCCTCTAGCAGCCGCTTATTCAACACAAAGTCAAACCAGCGGTAACCAAGGATTCTTCAAAGCGATACAGTACTGAAGGAGTCCAGTCTTCATCTCAGCTCGCTGGATAATGTCCATGTCTCACAGCCATGCAGCAAGACAGGGAGCACCTAGACTCTAAAGGCTTGGGCCTTCATCCTCTTGCAAAGATATTGGGAGCATCACACACCCCTTTCCAGTGACCTTGTGACCCCCCATGCTCTCCCAGTCCATTTACTGATTTCATAGGAAGAGTCACCAGAGACATGAATGTCACCCTTCCCTTTCCAAATAGGGACTACAAGTCCCATTTTTCAGTCAGTTGGGATGACGCCTGACTCTCAAATGGAAAAAAAGACTGCCCTCAATGCCAGGTGGACAACCTTACCACCAGCCTGGAGAAGTTCACCTTGGATACCACAGATTCCTGTGACCTTCCCAACCCCCAGCTGATTCACCAGCCGTGCAATCTCAGTGAGATTTGGTGGTTCACAGCTGATTGGAGGATCAGCCTCAAGAACCGTGGACCCAGAAGTGTTCAACGTCCTAGGCAGAGTATCAGCTTTAAACAACTGCTCAAAGTAGCAGGCCCAGCAGGTCACAACTGCAGTGTCATCCTTAAGGACCGTTCCATCACTTGCCGCGACTACAAGTCTCTGAGGAACAGATTCAGATGTACATAATGCTACCGATTCCTCTGTAAGCAGGATGTGGGTCACTAGACCACAGATGGTGCGTCACCTGCTCATTGAGTTGTTTAACAAATGCCTCCTTATCTGCCCTCACAGCCATCCTCTTCAGTTTCCAGTACAGACTGGAGTTGCCACTAAGTTATGCGCTGCGATTCCTCTGGATAATATCCAGGGTGAAACACCTCCTTCTGGGAACACTGGCGACACCAACACAACCCTCGACAGCCTTGAGGGTCTGAACACCGAAGGTCTCCCACATCACATTAGAGTCGGCAGTTGCACCCAAGTCTTCAAGTTCTTCACACAAATTGCGTGCAAACTCATCAGAAACAACCTGATCTTCGTGTCTGGCTAAGTCCAGCCTCATTCTCCTAGTAGCCTACTGGATCTAAGCTGAATCATTGGAGTAGCAACAACACGTCTGTGGTCAGAATTCACAAAATGGGTAATTCTATAGATGCTGCAGTTCTGCAGGAGCCTCCAGCAACTGTCCACGAGTATGTGATTGATTTTCTTCGCCATTCCACCAGTATTGGAGTACCAAGTCCAACGATGCGACTTTAGGCACTGGAACCAAGATCCAGCGACCCGCAGCCCTGACCTTTCACAAAATCAGGAAACATGCAGCCACTCTCACCCCAGTCTCCAGATCTATGGGGACCAACACAATCCTCATAGCCAGCCCTGTCAGTGCCAGTGGTCGCACTGAAGTCACCCACGACCAGAGGAGCGTTACCTTGTGGGCATCAACTGTAAGTTGCGAGTAAAAGGTCTCCCTCAATGAGACATCACTCACCGCAGTTGGAGCATACACTGACACAACAGACAAGACAGCCAAGGAGTGTCTTAGCCTGAGTCTCACAATACGCCCATTGAAAGGAGTGACATCAGACACTTTTGGGAGGAGCCGATCCGCCACAACAGCTACTCTGAGTATGGCAGCCATCAGAACAACCAGACCAAAAGTAGGTGTATCCACCTACATAAATCCAGTTACTCCCCAGTCTGCGTACCTCAGAGAGTGCCGCCACGGAATTGTGGTGTTTACGAAGCTCCTCTGATGGCAAAGGAAGATGTTCATTTTGCTGGAGAAACAAGATGTTCCACATGCCTATCTGGATGGGCCACCTCAAACTGGGACCCAAGTGCCGCCAAGCAGCAGGTGACGCCTCAGCACCCCACCAGCCCCGATCCCCAACTGGCCTGACCCTGTTTGCTCTCCGATGGCTTCAACTCTTCCGGGGATGAGGCTCCTGAAGGCTTTCCATCCCCGTCATGATGCCTTCCAACGGGCAGCTGTTTGGACCTAGCTGCCATGAAATGTTTCGTGGTGGCTGGAGTGCCAGTCCCGCCACCAACCCCCAAAATTTTTCCCTGCAAGTTGGAGGACCATTTGTAGGTTTGGATGCAGTTTAACATCATACCCAGGACAACAACATACCCATGTCCTCCCTGACATGAATTATCTGTTCACCCTAGACACACCCTACACACAATACACTGCTTACAAAATGAAAGGAACACTTTTTACTCAGAGTATAGCATCAAGTCAATTAAACTTCTGGGATATTGATCTGGTCAGTTAAGTAGCAGAGGGTGTTGTTAATCAGTTTCAGCTGCTTTGGGGAAATTAACAACAGGTGCAGTAGAGGGGCAACAATGAGACGCCCCCCAAAACAGGAATGGTTTAACAGGTGGACTAGAGGGGCAACAATGAGATGACCCCCAAAAACAGGAATGGTTTAACAGGTGGAGGCCACTGACGTTTTTCCCTCCTTATGTTTTCTGTTTTTTTCCACTAATTTTGCATTTGGCTACAGTCAGTGTCACTACAGGTAGCATGAGGTGATACCTGGACCCTACAGAGGTTGCACAGGTAGTCCAACTCCTCCAGGATGGCGCATCAATATGTGCCATTGCTAGAAGGTTTACTGCGTCTCCCAGCACAGTCTCAAGGGCATGGAGGAGATTCCAGGAGACAGGTAGTTTATCTAGGAGAGCTGGACAGGGCTGTAGAAGGTCCTTAACCCATCAGCAGGACCGGTATCTGCTCCTTTGTGCAAGGAGGAACAGGATGAGCACTGCCAGAGCCCTACAAAATGACCTCCAGCAGGACACTGGTGTGAATGTCTCTGACTAAACAGTCAGAAACGGATTTCATGAGGGTGGCCTGAGGGACCGACATCCTCAAGTAGGGCCCTGTGCTCACTGTCCGGCACCTTGGAGCTCGATTGGCATTTGCCATAGAATTCCAGAACTGGCAGGTCCGCCACTGGCACCCTGTGCTTTTCACAGATGTGAGCAGGTTCACCCTGAGCACATGTAACATATATGAAAGGGTCTGGAGAAGCCATGGAGAATGTTATGCTGCCTGTAACATTGTTCAGCATGACCGGTTTGGTGGTGGGTTAGTGATGGTCTGGGGAGGCATATCCATGGAGGGACACACTGACCTCTACAGGCTAGACAACGGCACCTTGACTGCCATTAGGTATCAGGATGAAATCCTTGGACCCACTGACAGACCCTACGCTGGTGCAGTGGG
This sequence comes from Mormyrops attenuatus, assembly GCA_026777985.1. Lineage (NCBI taxonomy): Eukaryota > Metazoa > Chordata > Actinopteri > Osteoglossiformes > Mormyridae > Mormyrops > Mormyrops attenuatus. The sequence goes on from JAODKC010000001.1 coordinate 27,937,538, forward strand.
TCCTGTGTTCCTCCTGGGGCACGCAATGCCCAGTCTCATGTGGCGAGAGTATGCAGGCAGTTCCTGGAGGACGAAGGAATTGATACCATTGACCGGCCCCCACGCTCACCTGACCTAAATCCAATAGATCACATCTGGGACATTATGTTTTGGTCCATCCGACGCCGCCAAGGTGTACCTCAGACTGTCCAGGGGCTCAGTGATGCCCTGGTCCAGATCTGGGAGGAAATTCCCCAGGATACCATGCGTCGTATCATTAGGAGCATGCTCCGACGTGGTCAGGCATGCATACAACCATGTGGGAGCCATACAAACTACTGAGTATGATTTTGAGTTGCTGCAATGAAATTTCAGCAAAATGGACTAGCCTGCCTCATCATTTTTTCACTTTGATTTTCATCTTTAAATTCAGCCCTCTGTAGGCTGTGGCATCCTTTTGTTCCTAACACATTACCCAGTCCATATCAGTACAGATATCCAGCATATTTTTTTTTTTCCATTGAGATCTGATCAGTTTTCAAAGTGTTCCGTTAATTTTTTGAGCAGTGTATGTTTCTAATGGGGTGATTGACATGAAATTTATACCAGATGTCGTAACAACCTAAGTTATCCATACATACAAAGAAATCAAAACAAATAAGTGCATAAATTATGTATAATAAAGTGAAATCACACAGGGAATAAGTACTGAACATGCTTACTGAAATTTATTTAATACTCAGTATAGCCTTTGTTAGGTAATGACAGCTTCAAGATGCCTCCTATGTGGAAACTAGATCCATGCATTGCTCAGGTGTGATTTTGGCCCATTCTTCCACACAAACTGTCTTCAAATCTTGAAGGTTCCAAGAACCTCTCCTATGAACTCTGATATTCAGGTCCTTCTTTTCAATAGGATTCAAGTCGGGTGATTAACTGGGCCATTCTAGAAGCTTTATTTTCTTCCTCAGAAACCAATTGAGAGTTTCCTTGGCTGTGCATTTGGGATCATTGTCTTGCTGAAATGTCTTTGTATCTGTGGATTACTTGGGTTGTTTCTGACATCTGGTATAAATTTCATTTCAATAGCCCCATTAGAAAAGTATTAACTGAGAAAAATGTTGACACATTCAATACTTATTTTCCTTCCTTCAACAATCTGACTATTAACCTGAGTATCTGCAGCTGACATTTAGGATCCCTCAGTACAGCAGAGAGCTGTATCACTCCTGAGTCTCGGGTGTCATTGCTGCTCAGATCCAGCTCTCTCAGGTGTGAGGGGTTTGAGCTCAGAGCTGGAGCCAGAGAAGCACAGCCTGTATCTGTGACTCTACAGTCTGACAACCTGTAAAGAGAAGGAGAGAAACTCTTCATACTCTCAGGTCTGGACACACACTCAGTTCAATGAGGAAAATATCTGCATTGCAAAATATTTATTGTTAAATAGCTAGTTTACTATTAATAATCAAACATTCAGCTAATTTAAACGATTGTTGCAAATAATGTATATAATAATTTAATATTGTTTAAATGTTCACACAAATGTTCTTGCAAGGAAACAGTTTGACTACTAACCTGAGTCTCTGCAGCTGACATTTTGGATCCTTCAGTACAGCAGAGAGCTGTATCACTCCTGAGTCTCCTGTGTTATTGTGGCTCAGAATCAGCTCTCCCAGGTGTGAGGGGTTTGACCTCAGAGCTGAAGCCAGGGAAGCACAGCCTGTATCTGTGACTCCACAGCCTGACAACCTGTAAAGAAAAGGAGAGAAACTCTTCACTCTCTCAGGTCTGGACCAATAAACCAGTTCATTAAGGAAACACCGTCATGACAGCTGCTCTCTGGGATCTACACACACGTGTCACTCTGACTGACGGACAGGTGTCTGTGTGTCTTTGCCTGCTACAACATGAGCAATGCCTCTATCGTTCTTTTGTCTTACTGTATTTTTAGTCTGATTATCCCTCCTCTTGTTGTTCCCTTTTAGAGACCACCCACTGCCCTTCACCCCCCTCTTATTCTCAGGCACAGTGTTAATTTCATCAGTAAAAATTTTGATGATAAGTATTCGTTGACGACCCTTTATTTCATGACTAAATTGTACCAACAACGTAAATGCGAAAATGGTTGACATCGAAAATTACGGCAAAATCTCTGTTCGTTATGCTCTGACAAGTAAAGACCAGACAAAATTGCTGGCCCTGCTTGGGCAGACAACCTAGATCACAATAGCCATCTCAAGCATTGGTTGTTATCCTTTTAAACCAATCATTTACATGCATAAATCTGCAAGTGCACGTACCAATGCTCACTGTCTCTATGCAGCTTTCTCATTGGATGATTTGCTTTTCCCACATTGGTGCATGTCTGAGCAAATGCCACCTTCCAGTGTAAATAATGCAAACTTCACACGACACGATATTAGTCCCGATTTTCCACTCGTCGACAGTTTTTGGAAATTGCTGAAAACCCCCCGGGTCTGAGGCAAATCGGCGCATGATCGGTATTTGTGAACTCTTCTCAACACGACCCGACGGAGTTGCCAATGTGTCGCAGACGCCCGTCAAATATCTAGCAGGCTAAATATTGGCACCAGTCAGTGACGCCAAATCCTGTAGGTGTGAAAGGTGCTGAGACTGGCAATGAGTGCGGCGACGAGCCACGGCCAATGAGATCGCAAGACTCAATGTAAGACAAAATGCGAGGGAGGAATTTAGAAAGGTGTAAAAAGTTCTGTTTGTTTATGAACTGTTCTTAGTGTTCAGGGATACTCTCTCTCTCTCTCTCTCACACACACACACGTGTGCAAGGCTAATCTTGGAGAGATGTATCTTTGAAATGTATACTACCTAAAGATGTGAATAATTATTTATTATTCAATTTGTTATACATGTTGCTTGCAAGGAAACAGTCTGACTACTAACCTGAGTTTCTGCAGCTGACATTTAGGATCCTTCAGTACAGCAGAGAGCTGTATCACTCCTGAGTCTCCTGTGTTATTCCGGCTCAGATCCAGTTCTCTCAGGTGTGAGGGGTTTGACCTCAGAGCTGAAGCCAGAGAAGCACAGCCTGTATCTGTGACTCTACAATGTGACGAACTGTAAAGGGAAGGAAAGAAACTCTTCACTCTCTCGGCTTTGGACCTATAAATCAGTCCATTAAGGAAACACCATCATAACAGCACCTCTCTGGGATCTACACACACGTGCCACTCTGACTGACAGACAGGTGTCTGTCTGTCTCTGCCTGCTACAGCCTGAGCGACGCTTCTGTCCTTCTTTTGGGTTTCAGTTTGTTTGGTTCGGTTTCCCCCCTCCTGTTGTTCCCTTTTAGAGACCACCCACTGCCATACACCCCCATCTTACTCTGACCCCCCTGGCATTGAGTGTGGACTCCGCCAGCCGTCTCTCACAGTCACTGCCAGTTACTCCTGTCTCCCCACTTGAGTTGCACTGTTATTCAGTAAATAAAGCCTCTGCAGTGCCGATGCTCGTACACCCACTGCTGGCTGGGTTATAGCTCAACCTCAGCACAGCATTTATAGTACAATGTCTGACTTATTGCCGACCATGTGGACCAAGCTCTGACACTGGTCATACAGGGACCGAACAGCCCTTATAAGGAAGCCCGGCACCCCATACTCCCGGAGCACTCCCCACAGGACTCCCTGAGGGACACGGTCGAATGCCTTTTCCAGATCCACAAAACACATGTAGACCGGTTGGGCAAACTCCCATGAACCCTCCAAGACCCT
>JAODKC010000001.1:27961687-27973574 GCA_026777985.1 Mormyrops attenuatus
TGAGACTTTTCATTTCTTTGTCAATGGACAAACTTACAAAATCAGCGAGGGGTCAAATAATTATTTCCTCCACTGTATTACCATTTTTAGTGACTCTACCAAACATCTGCGAATCCTCCTCATTCGCGACGGGTTCTGGACTCTAACTTTGTGAATGTCCAAGGTCTGACTGTATATTAAACAACAATTTACTACCATTTCCACTGGTAGAAGAAATCAAAAAAAGTAACTGACAAAAAGAAGGTTCTCTCAGAACTATACAACTATCCTAATCAAAGCCCTGGGAAAAAGACTTATCATCTACAACAAGCAATGAATTCTGGACTCAAATATGCAAGAACACCTTCACTATGACTAAAAACGCTAACCTGCAACTAATTCAATATAAGATAATTCAGAGTACGCATCACCCAGCACAAGATGTATAAAATGGGTTTTCTAGAAATGGACACATGTTCACAGTGTGCACTACACACCCCAGATACCTACTTTCATTCCCTTTGGCTCTGCCGATCAGTTCGAAGTTTCTGGAAAGAAATCATTAACAGAATCTCATAATACTAAGCTGCAGCATTCCACTATCTTCCTCCATCTGTCTACTTGGAGATCTCTCAGACATAACCCCACCAATCGAAGATGCAAAACTCATACCAGTCGCCGTAGCTATTGCCAAGAAGACTATCCCGTTAAACTGGAAAACCAGACACACAATAAATATCACACAATTGTCAAACCTACTCAAAGACAATATATCAATGTAATTTATTACCTTACAGCACCAAACCCCATACTTCAAAAAAGTTTGGGCCCCATTCACTGTTGCACTGACCTTGCCTGTAAACTAAACCCACTGAATGACACACATAAATACACTCACGCACACTCACACACGCACACTCACACACGCACACACACTGACACTATAGCTCCTCAAAGCAATCATACCAGACCAGCTGCATCTCATACTGTAACTCTGACAACTTCACAGTAAATTCCTAACTATCCCAGTGTTTGTATGGCTTTGCTTAGTCTTGTCCTGTCTTGTCTGTCTTTGTCAACGTGCACAACCTGTCTTACAATATCATGTCTTGTCTGTGTTGCCTGTCATGTCTTATTTGTCTATTTGTGTACCGTTACGTCATAATGGGTGTCACGACTCGCACGGCACGGACTGGGAAAGAAGGCAAGGGAGAACAGGACTAGGGCAAAATCAAGGGATTATAAAGGGATAATAAAGAAACGAAGGGCACAGGGAGGAAACAGCACGTAACACTACAATGACCGGACTGGGGAAACGAACGTAACGCGGACTTAAATACCACAAACCAATGACAGCAACGGAAAACAGCCGGTGAACACGGGGAATCCACACGAGGGTAACGAGTAGGCGTGGTCGACGAGGGGCAGGACGAGCGGGGCGTAACAATGAGGGGTGGGCAGGGGTGAGCAGGGGTGTGCTGATTTGGAGTGGCTTCACTTAATGTATTGATCTGCTCTTCAGATAAATAAAAATGAAGCTGCCCTCCAAAGAGGGAGGGTGGTTGGGTATTATAAATACAAAAAAGAAAAGAAATATGCAAATGAGCTGGTCGGCGCTCGACTCACCTATGGCACAATATACGGGTGCATCTCAATAACTTAGAATATCATCGAAAAGTTAATTTATTTCAGTAATTCAATTCAAAAAGTGAAACCCATACATAGATTTAATACACACAGAGTGATCTATTTCAAGCGTTTATTTCTATTCATTTTGATGATTATGGCTTACAGCTAGTAAAAACCCAAAATTCAGTATCTCAGAAAATTAGAATATTGTGACAAAGTTCAATATTGTAGACCCATGGTGCCACACTCCAATCAGCTAATTAACTTAAAACACCTGCAAAGGTTTCCTGAGCCTTTAAATGGTCTTTCAGTCTGGTTCAGTAGGCTACACAATCATGGGGAAGACTGCTGACTTGACAGTTGTCCAGAAGACAGTCACTGACACCCTCCACAAGGAGGGTAAGTCACTAAAGTTGAGTGGAAGGAAAAAATGTGGCAGAAAAAGGTGCACAAGCAAGAGGGATGACCGCAGCCCATTGAAGACTTTGGGGGAGATTCATGAGGAGTGGACTGCGGCTGGAGTCAGTGCTTCAAGAGCCACCACACACAGACATATCCAGGACATGGGCTACAACTGTTGCATTCCTTGTGTCAAGCCACTCCTGAACCAGAGACAATGTCAGAAGCATCTTTCCTGGGCTAAAGAGAAAACGAACTGGACTGTTGCTCAGTGGTCCAAAGCCCTCTTTTCAGATGAAAGTAAATTTTGCATTTCATTTGGAAATCAAGGTCCCAGAGTCTGGAGGAAGAATGGAGAGGTCCTGAGGTCCAGCGTGAAGGTTCCACAGTCAGTGATGATTTGGGGAGCCATGTCATCTGCTGGTGTTGGTCCACTGTGTTTTATCAAGTCCAAAGTCGTCTACCAGGAGCCGTCTCCCAGGAGATTTTACAGCACTTCATGCTTCCCTCTGCTGACAAGCTTTCTGGAGATGCTGATGTCATTTTCCAGCAGGACTTGGCAGCTGCCCACAATGACAAAAGTACCAATACCTGGTTTAATGACCATGGTATCACTCTGCTTGATTGGCCAGGCCAGCAAACTCGCCTGACCTAAACCCCATAGAGAATCTATGGGGTATTATGAAGTGGAAGAAAAGAGACACCAGACCCATGCAGATGAGCTGAAGGCTGTGATCAAAGCATCCTGGGCTTCCATAACACCTCAGCAGTGCCACAGGCTGATAGCCTCCATGCCACGCCGCATTGATGCAGTAATTCATGCAAAAGGAGCCCCGACCAAGTTTTGAGTGCGTACATGGACATACTTTTCAGTAGGCCAACATTTCTGTATTACAAATCGTTTTTGTATTGGTCTTATGTAATATTCTAGTTTTCAGAGAAACTGAGTTTTGGGTTTTCATTAGCTCTAAGCCATCAAAATGAAAAGAAATAATGCTTGAAAAATATCACTCTGTGTGTAATGAATCTATATAATATATGGGATTCACTTTTGAATTGAATTATTGAAATAAAATAACTTTTCGATGATATTTTAATTCATTGAGATGTACCTGTATATAATATTTTCATGAAGGGATGGGACATGCTACTCTTCCGAAAAATTAGAAAAAGTTATACCGTCATATAACACCATCACCATCCAAAAAGTGAAAAATACAGTAATGATAATATTAGGTCATTTCACCCATCCCTGTACACAGCATAAAGAAATATATTATATGCAAATATTCAAAGAACAAAGGAACTGATAGTATAGCAGTAATCATCAGAGTCCATATTGAATACATTCAATAAAAAAGCAAAGACTAGGGTTTCAGGGATGGTTCTGTATTAACATGTTATCTGTCCATGCGGCAGTCGAAACTACTTATGTTATTCTAATAGAATAATGGAATATAAGCTGTATTCTGGTACAAGATCAAGGAAGCAGATTGTGTAATACGACACCTGGAGTATGGATGACAAATCCATCTGATGGCTGTTTGCAGACAGAATCCCAGGCTTCCCTGGATCAGATCTCAGCTGTTGTTCTCTTTGAATAAAACTGTTATGGAGATATATAGTATACATATTAATACAGGAATATCTTAGTTGCATTTTACACTCACCTTTCATCACTGGAGAAAAATCCACTGTCCACAGAGCTGGATACAGGTGAGTCTAATCTATCCTGCTGTATCTTACTTAAAGTGTACAGAAAGAAATGGTTATATATTCATATAAACATAATAAGCTTTGTTTTTATGTATGCTTTCCTATACATATGTAATTAGACTTACAGAATTGAAATCATTTGTGGAAGAAGGTAACAAGAAAGGAAAACAGGAAGCTTATTGCTTTAGTTAAATACAAAAGCGTTGAACTGACCTTTCATCAAAAGGATTACCTCCTTTGCTGAAGTTCATTGGAGGATCCATTGACCAGTTACTCTCCATGGACACACAGCTGAATAAAGGAGAGTCTGATCTCTCCTGCTGTATCCTATAAAAGGCCACACCAGCACATCAATCTAATGTAATTAGTATGAGAGACACTGATTTTCTGTAGCTTCTATGTTCTCCCCATGTCACAGTTAGCCTAACTGATGTCTCTAAATTGGAGAAAGACTATGAGTATGTGAGTGAATGTATGTTATACAGGTGTATGCCCTGTGATAGACTGGTATCCCATCCAGGATGTACCCCATCTGTGTGCCTTGTGATAGACTGGTATCCCATTCAGGGTGTACCCCAGCCGTGTGCCCTGTGATAGACTGGTATCCCATTCAGGGTGTACCCCAGCCATGTGCCCTGTGATAGACCGGTATCCTATCCAGGGTGTACCCCAGCCATGTACCCTATGATAGACCAGTATCCCAACCAGGATGTACCCCAGCTGTGAGCCCTGTGATAGACTGGTATCCCATTGAAGGTGTACTGCTGCCCCAGATTGGATCTAGGTCCCTCTGAAACCCAGACCAGGATAGGTGGGTGTGAAAAAAATTAACAAAAGCTACATGTTGCAAATGGATGTTAATAATAATTAAATGAACAAGACAAGACAGATGTAATATACATTAATAACGAACCTTATAATTATATAATCGTATTATTATATAATTATAATGATATAATCATATGGTTTGTTAGTAATGTATATTAAAGCTGTTAAGGTATGTTAGGATGTTAAGGTGTGCTTACTCCGCATACGAATGTGCTACAAATACAGTATAAAGGCATTATTTTATGTATGCTTTCCTATATGTGTGTAATTGGGTTTATAGAGGATAAATAATTTGTGGAAGAAGGGAACAAGAAAATGAGGTGCCTCGTGCCCATAGGCTCGTGACCCAGTGGGATAAGTGGTTTGGAAAATGGATGGACAGGACAGCTGTAATATAGATTAACAACAAACATAATTATATAATCATATTGTTTGTTAGTAATGTATATTAAAGCTGTTAAGGTACATGAGGATGTTACCGTATGCTCACACTCTGCATGTCGCATATGACTGTTCTACGAATACAGCATAAAGGCATTATCTTATGCATGCTTCCCTATACCTGTAATTAGATTTATAGAAGAGAAATAATTTGTGGAAGAAGGTAACAAGAAAATGAGGTAAAACAGGAAGCTTATTTATTCACTTTAGTTAAACATAAAAGCACTGAACTGACCTTTCATCAAAAGGATTACCACCTTTGCTGAAGTTCATTGGAGGATCCATTGACCAGTCACTCTTCATGGACACATAGCTGAGTACAGGACAGCCTGATCTCTCCTGTTGTATCCTGCTCAACGTGCACAGAATGAAATGGTTATACCTTCATGTAGATATAATAATCATTAATTTTGTGTATGCTTTCCTTCACATGTGTAATTAGGCTTACAGAAGAGAAATTATTTGTGGAAGAAGGTAACAAGAAAATGAGGTAAAACAGGAAGCTTATTTATTCACTTTAGTTAAACATAAAAGCACTGAACTGACCTTTCATCAAAAGGATTACCACCTTTGCTGAAGTTCATTGGAGGATCCATTGACCAGTCACTCTTCATGGACACATAGCTGAGTACAGGACAGCCTGATCTCTCCTGTTGTATCCTGCTCAACGTGCACAGAATGAAATGGTTATACCTTCATGTAGATATAATAATCATTATTTTTGTGTATGCTTTCCTTCACATGTGTAATTAGGCTTACAGAAGAGAAATTATTTGTGGAAGAAGGCAACAAGAAAATGAGGTAAAACAGGAAGCTTATTTATTCACTTTAGTTAAATATAAAAGCACTTAACTCACCTTTTATAAATTGGATTATCTCCTTTCCTGAAGTTCATTGGAGGATCCATTGACCTGTTACTCTTCATGGACACACAGCTGGATACAGGACAGTCTGATCTCTCCTGCTGTATCCTATAAAAGGCCACACCAGCACATCAATGTACCAAAACTAATATGAGACATTTTGATTTTCTGTAGTTTGTATGTTCTACCCATGTCACCTAACTGGTGTCTCTAAACTGGGCAAAGAGTATGACGATGTGCAGGTCTGTGCCCTGTGATAGACTGGTATCACATCCAGGGTGTACCCCAGCCATGTGCCCTGTGATAGACTGGTATCCCATCCAGGGTGTACCCCAGCCGTGTGCCCTGTGATAGACTGGTATCCCATCCAGGGTATACCCCAGCCTTGTGCCCTGTGATAGACTGGTATCCCATCCAGGGTGTACCCCAGCCGTGTGCCCTGTCATAGACTGATATCCCACCCAGGATGTACCCCAGCCGTGTCTCCCATGATGAACTGGTATCCCAACCAGAATGGACCCCAGCCATGTGCCTTGTGATAGACTGGTATCCCATTCAAGGTGTACCCCAGCCGTGTGCCCTCTGATACACAACACATTGCGTCTATTGTTTTCCCCTGTATGCCAAAGTCATGTCTGCATTTCAAAGTGGCATGAAATCCACTCCATAGTTATTAGGGCTATCAAAGTTAAGTCTTTAACATGTGCAATTAATTTAAAAATAATGACAGGCTAGTATTTTTTAACCATGTTTGCATACCGTTGAGCCCCATTTAAGGTCAGGACAGTGCATTTATTGAGTTTTCTGTACCACATTGCACATTTGATCTTGGTCATGATTTGGGACTTCTAAGGTTACCGTGCACTTACCGTATAATTTTCACCGAAAGCCCAATTTGGACAATAAATGTGAAAGAAAACTCGTTTTATGCTATTGGCATTCAACAATTGATAATATCAGAATACAAGAAGAAATCGGCAAATCCTTTGTTAACAAAATTAAGTTCTTTCTGTGTTCCATGTTCTTTATCACTCATTACATGACACATTATAAATGTATTTGTTAAATTGTGAATTTCATTCCACCGTTGGGAAAAGCGGGCATGTAAAACACTGGATTCTTCAAATTTCATCTTTAAAGGTATTCATATGTAGATTAAGACACATACGTACATATAAACATGTCTGTTCTGTTGCTTCAGTTAATTTTTTAATAAATTAAATTTATTTAATTTTGGTCTAAAATCCATGTATAGATTACAAAGTATCATTAAAAATTATTATGACTATGTGTTTTATCCACAAATGCAAACTTATAGAATATAATGCTGCCTGACTGCACTGAAAAATTAACTGTAATTATTTTTCAACTTCTTGATGTATAAATGGTGAAGGAATGAAGAGTGATTCTCTGTTGCTATTAATATAATGTAACATCTAGCTACAGTTTATTTTACACACATTGGCCACTCAACACAAACAGGCTGCTCCTCCAAACAGTGAATCATGTGGTTCAGCTCAGTATATACAGGATGCAAACTTTGTGAAGAAGTTCAGTTGCTGTGTGGCTGAGCACTAGAAAGTTCTTTCACTCATACATTCATCTTCTATTCTGTCTATATGAGGTCGTGGGGGTCTGGAGCCTGTCCCTATTTCTTTCTTCATCAATCTCTCTCTGTCTCTCTTACTCTCTGAGTACACATGTAAGTGGAACATGGTGAGTGTGAGGGCTGGAAGCCATCTGCGGCTAAAATGGACTTTTCAATTGTTTGCTTTTCTCTGTGTTGTATCTGTATCTTGTATTATATGTGTGTGTTTGTATAACATCTACTGTTTTGGTTAGGTTGTATTAGCATTTAGCATTTTGCTGGCAAGGAAGATGACCCAGAGAACAATGAGTTTTGAGAACTTAACAGCAGCACGGCGTTAAGGTGGAGGCTGGAGTCAGCGTGGAGGAGTGCAGTCTGGCAGTAGGGAATATGGTGGGGCATGAAAACATTCTGTCAGATTTTAGGATGAAAAATGGACTAGTGGTAATTCTAAATAGTATTAAAAAGGCAAATGACATAATTGAAATCAGTATTGTAATTCAAGGCTTGTTTACATTGAGGCTTCCCCTAAGTAGTTAAAGTAATACTGTCAAATGCTCCTCCTTTTATTCAGTGCCTGTCACATTACAAGCTGGAGTAAAAATGGATTTTTGGGGGGGTTAGCACCATTTGATTTACAGAACATGCCTACCACTTTAATTATGCAAAATAATTTTTATTGTGACACAAACAATAATTAAGATGAAAAAACAAGAGACAAAGTTGTAGAGAAGTATAGATCAGGTTTAGGTTATAAAAATCCCAAACTTTCAATATTCCACGGAGCACCATTAAATCCATTATAGCAAAATGGAAAGAATATGTCAGCACCTCAGGCCTGACAAGAGAAGGCTGTCCACCATAACTCAGACTGGGCATGGAGGGCATTAATCGGAGATGCAACAAAGACACCAAAGATAACACTGAAGGAGCTGCAGAGATTCACAGCGGAGATGGGAGTATCTCTCCATAGGACCGCTTTAAGGCGTACACTCTACAGAGCGAGGCTGTGTGGAAGAGTGGCCAGAAAAAAAGCCATTACTTAAAGAAAAATAAGAAAACCTATTTGGAGTTTGCCAAACACAGTGTGGCAGACTCCCCAAATACATGGAAGAAGATACTCTGGTCAGATGAGACTAAAACTGAACTTTTTGGCCATCATGGGAAACGCCACGTATGGTGCAAACCCAACACTTCCCGTCACCCTAGGAACACCATTCTCACAGTGAAGCATGGTGGTGGCAGCATCAAACAGTGGGGATGTTTGTCATCTACAGGGACAGGAAAGCTGGTCAGGATTGAAGGAAAGATGGGTGGCACTGAATGCAGGACAATTCTGGAGAAAAACCTGTTTGAGTTGGCCAGAGATTTGATACTGGGATGAAGGTTCACATTCCAGCAGGACAATGACCCTAAACATACTGCTAAAGTTACACTGGAGCGGTTTAACGGGAAACACTTAAATGTCTTGGAATGGCGTAGTCAAAGCCTGGACCTCAATCCAATTGAGAATCTGTGGCATAACTTGAAGACTGCTGTACACCAAAGCAACCCATCTAACTTGAAGGAGTTGGAGCAGTTTTGCCTTGAGGAATGGGCAAAATCCCAGTGCCAAACTAATAGAGACAAACCCCAAGAGAATTGCAGCTGGAACTGCAGCAAAAGATGGCTCTACAAAGAATTGAATTTGGGGGGTGAATACCTATGGACGCTCAAGATTTCTGTTTTTTCATCTTAATTATTGTTTTTACCACAATAAAAAATAAATGCCACCATTAAAGTAGTAGGCATGTTGTGTAAATCAAATGGCGATAAGCCCCCAGAAATCCATTTTAATTCCGGTTTGTCATGTGACAAAACAGGACAAACACCAAAGGGGATGAATACTTTTGCAAGGCACAGTAAAAGATGAGTGTAGTGCAGTGGAACTGTTGCAGTATGGCAAACTGGTTTCCCTAATTTAAAAAATTGCCCTGCGGGGTAAATCACTGCTGATAAAGCACCTTGTGTCTTTTAGGAAATAAGTTCTAATATGAGGTAGATGAGCTTGATTTAGTGTTTGAATTTAAATTTGCTGGGTTCGATTTTGTGATTTTTGTGACATCTGAGAGCAGAATGAAGTGTTTCAGATGTGGAAGAATGGGACATGTCATCCGTACTTATCCAGGAAAAACAGGACAGACTGTTGTTTATGCTGAGTGTGGTAGCCGAGGGGCCGGTGCCCGCTGAGGGTGGCTGTAGTGTGGGTGATCTCGCTTTGGCCATGGGGCCGTCGTGTCTGGGCCTGCTGCAGATGGCTCTGCTATGACTGAGCCCATAGGAGGAGAATCTGCAGAGTCAGTGACGACTCTGGGTGAGTCTGGTGCGGATAATAAGGCTGCTGAAGCAGAGCTCGGTATGGACACAGGTGTTAAGCAGGTAATGGAATATACATGAACCCCCCACACACACACACAAACCCTCTCACCTTTCTGTTTCTCCACCATTCCCGAGTCAGTGCTACTCTTCACCACAGCCAATACCAATATCCTGCGCATATAAAAACCACAAACTTGGTCCAACACAAAATATCACATGGAGAATTATTAAACAAATAACAAGTTTCTAGCCCCCTAATTCACCGTAAGTGTGAGGTGCCGGCTGTCGAGAGCTTGTTTCTGACGTCGATTCTGATTTATTTATTTTCTTAGCAATAGTTTTTTCAACGAGTCTGTATGCCGCGTCAGTAGGAGTCAATACAGAGCTCGTAATTGATCATAAACGCCATAAATAAAAAAGCGCACGTCAAAGGGAAATATTTTTTACGTGTTTCAGTTTGGTTTTCCCATAAAAAGAGAAAATAAATTAAAGCTTAAACCATCAGAATACTAATAAGGAAAGAGTACAGAAGTAGTTCTACTAGTGAAAGCGACTTGGCGAGATTTTCGTTTTAACTAAAATGCCATTCGTCTGATAGCATCACATATTCACCACATATTTATATAAGCTTTCAGACCAATGAAACTGTCAATGTATTATTAAATTCTAAAGAAACACTGAAATAATAATATAATGGATCCATTTCGGCAATCGTAATGAACAGTCGAACTACTTCCAGATGAGATAATTCTTATTGTTTATTCCACTATTTTTAACACTTTATGACTTAATTTGTTGATTTAATAGTCACTCGTAATTACTTACTGCGTTTTCAGTCAATTCTTTCTTAATGTTACACTCAGTGAATAAAACGGCTACCTGTGGTAAGAAAATCTTTACTTTCGTTTTCACGCTTGACGCTCCTGTTCACAAGTTATGTTGACACATTGTGTGGAAATTGCAGACACGTCTTTGGTGTTTTTACACTTAAGTCGCTGTTGATTGGTTAATGAATAATGCAAACCAGTGAGTAGCACAATATTTGAAACTTTGGCCACACTTAACAAATAGTATGTCCCCATTAATGTCTCATCCAAAACTATGTTTTGTAGTAACTTAATGTATAAGTACACAACGTGTACATTTGAAGACTGGTATGGGAACTATGCAAGGCACTGAATTTTCAATAAAACAAGCCTGCAAATATTTTACAATAAAAGGAAATGAAGAGATTATTTCAACAGAAGCACTAGAGGATTTTTAATTTGAAATAGATACAGGATGTGTTACATTTATATGAAAAGCATAATGCAGAAACAAAAATTTACCAGGGCAAACAATAACAGATCAGAAAACAAACAGGCTTCATACTAAATAAAGTTAATTAAATTAAACAGAGTGAATTAGAAATAATGTCCTGGTACCTAACAGAGACCAGCTGATGCAATTCTCCTTGCCTGCTTTGATCTCAAGGAGAAGGATAGCTATCAGTCACTAGAAGAGAAAGAACGATGGCAGGCCGCAGGGCGTTCTCATACAAGTCTAGACTAAAAACACAATTGTTTAGTCAAACTTGCAGGGACTCTAGTTCTAGCTCCAGCTAAGCATATAGTGTGAGGTGTAGAGCTGGGTGGGGATCGGTGCCATTGGCTTTGGATGAACTGTACTGTCAGTGCTGTCACTCTAGCTTCACACCCCATTGTAGATTTGGAGTTCTGACGTTTCAGAGACTCCCCATGCCGGCGTTCCTACCTGCCTCTCCCTCCTACTAATATTGCCATAGCCATATCTGCCGGAGCTTATATATTGTACTCACTGTTTGCATTGCCTCTGGTCTCCCCTACTTCAGTTAATACATTTTTAGAGGGATCTGGAGGACCAGCAGCAACCCTTGCTGGTCATACCGGGGGACGGACAGGACAGGACAGGTCGTGACAATATGTCTCTTTGCATAAACGTTGATTGCAAGATTATCATGTGATTATCTGCAGCTGATATTTAGGATCATTCAGTACAGCAGAGAGCTGTATCACTCCTGAGTCTCCTGTGTTATTGTAGCTCAGATCCAGCTCTCTCAGGTGTGAGG
>JAODKC010000001.1:28015055-28029839 GCA_026777985.1 Mormyrops attenuatus
CCCCCCCGCCCCCCCCCCCCCCCCCCCCCCCCCCCCCCCCCCCCCCGCCCCCCGCCCCGCCCGCCCCCGCCCGCGCGCCCCCCCCCCCGTCCACAAAGCTGTTTTTTATCATTAGCCAGATAATTTAAGCCTAATATAAGGATTGTCCAATAGGAATATCACTTACCTCTCCTCCTATTGGAGTAGTTTTCACATCTGGCTTAAGTTATCCAGCTAACTGGGGATTTCTGCTTTGTGCAATATCCCCTAAGTCTCTTGGTTGTGCCTTATCCAATCAGGAAAGTTTTCTCTTTTCACCCCCGCTGAGTTGCATGTTATGAACCTGCTTTTTCTTTGATGTGGATGTCGATGGGCGCAGCAGACCAACAGCCTGAGCAGTTGCTAGGTAATACGGTAAGCTTTACATTGCTCCTACCAGTTAAATAAAAGTATAGACAAGGCCTAGATATATAAACGTGACCTGGAAGAAAAAGAACAGAAGTAGAAGTAAACCAAGTGAGGTTTTATTTGAAACTACGAAATTCTATTTCAATGTACATTTTCACAAAAAAACAGGACAATTCGTGTCCTGGGAAAAAATATTGATCTTTTGGGATAGTTGTTCAAAAAGAGAACAATCTTGGGAAAACCGGGACAGGTGGCAACCCTATGGGTTGTGGTGTTTCCCTCCACTGTCGAAAAACATGCAACTTAATTGAACTAGTGTGCTTAGTCTATTCTGCTTTGCAATACTTACTGATGACTGCATTTTCATTCCTTCATATGTAAGAACGTAAGAAATTTACAAACGAGAGGAGGCCATTCAGCCCATCAAGCTCATTTGGGGAGAACTTAACTAATACCTCATAGTTGTTAAAAACTTATCTAGCTCTGATTTAAAGGAAGCCAGGGCTTTAGCTTGCGCTACACTAGCAGGAAGACTATTCCATACTCTAACTACACGTTGTGTAAAGAAGTGCTTTCTCAAATCCATTTTAAAATGTTCTCCCGCTAATTTCCACCTATGGCCACAAGTTCTAGTATTTAAACTAATATTGAAGTAGCCATTTGGCTGAACAGCATCCAGACCTGTTAGAATCTTATATACCTGGATCATGTCCCCCCTTAGTCTGCTTTGCTCAAGGCTAAACAGATTCAACTCAGCTAACCTCTCCTCATATGACATTCCTCTAAGACCAGGAATCATTCTTGTAGCCCTACATTGCACCCTTTCCAAGGCAGCGATGTCCTTTTACATGAATTTACATGTTGGTATAGTGACCAAACCAGCACACAATATTCTAGGTGGGGTCTTACCAAGGAATTGTATAATCGTAGCATCACCCTTGACTTAAACACCACACACCTAGAGATGTAACCCAACATCCTATTGGCCATTTTTATTGCTTCCCCACACTGGCGAGAGTGGGACATGGAAGCATCAACATACACACCGAGGTCTTTCTCATAATCAGCTACCTTTATTTCAGTGGAACCCATAAAATATCTGTACTTTATATTTCTGTTCCCCGCATGGATTACCTTACATTTATCTATGTTAAATTTCATCTGCCAGGTACCAGCCCAGTCACTAATTAAATCAATATCCCGTTGTAGCCTCTGTGCTGCTAGTTCAGCATCAGCTACACCACCCACCTTGGTGTCCTCTGCAAATTTAACCAGTTTACTGTATGTATTGGTGTCAAAATCATTAATGTAAATTAGGAACAATAGTGGTCCTAAAATAGAACCCTGTGGTACCCCACTATGAACACAGGCCCACTGTGACATTGTTCCTCTAATAACTACCCACTGCTTCCTGTCTGTTAACCAGTTTTTGATCCAAGCTGCTACAAGAGCTTAAGCAAGAGCTGTTTGTGGGGGACAACGTCAAAGACCTTCTGGAAATTTAAGTAGATCACATCGTAGGCCTTTTTGTGATCAATTTCTCTTGTAGCTTCCTCAAAGAACTCAAGTAGATTAGTTAAACAGGATCTACCTCTCCTAAATCCATGTTGGCTATCCCTCAGAATTTTATTTGAATCCAGGTAATCTACCAATTTCAGTTGGATTTTAGCTTCCATTATTTTCCAGTTATGCAAGTTAAACTGATTAGCCTATAGTTTGTTGGGTTACTTCTGTCCGTTTTTTGAATATGGGTGTTATATTAGCATGCTTCCAATCAGAAGGTTGGAAGAAACTTTTAATGTCATCCTTCGCCTCCAATGCAATCTTCCTTTCTACTGTCATGCCCGCAGGGGCGGGGCAGCACAGCGGCAGGCGATTACCACCTAATCGCTCCACTACTTAAAGCGGAGGCAGTGTCAGTAACGTTGCAAAGTATTGTTGCCATGTCCATGTCCACTACTGAGCGTTTCTTTGTCTATTGTCTCTCCCGCTTGCCCTGCCTGCCTCGTCCTGCCCTGCATTCGCCTGCCGTGCCTCCCTGCCCGTTCCTGCCTGTCCTGCTTGCCTTCCTTGTCCTGCCTCCCCGATCTTCAATCCTCGTTCTCCCTGTCCCATCGCCTTGTCTCGTCCCTGAACGTTGGACTGATCTTCTCAGCTCTAGACCCATGGTACCCGACTCGACTACCCCTTTGGATCCTCCCTCTGGCTTTTGGTTTACCCAGCTTTGCTAATAAAGCTGTGTACTCTCGGATTACGGGGTCTGCCTCTTCCCTGGTCTCCAGGTATTACATCTACGTTCCTCTTAGCGAGTCTAATGTTAGTTTTTAACTCGGCCTGTAGACTTAGATATTCCTGCTTTATTTTGAAATCATTAGTTATTTTCCATTTGTGGAAGAGAGCCCTTTTCCTCCTGACTTTATTCTTAATTTCCATAGTAAACCACCCATAGTAAACCCAGACTCATCCATCAGACTGCCAGACAGAGAAGTATGATTCATCACTCCACAGAATACATTTCCACTACTCCAGAGTCCAGTGGCATTATGCTTTACACCACTCCATCCAACACTTGGGATTGCACTTGGTGATGTGAGGATTGCATGCAGCTTCTCAGCCAAGGACGCCTATTCCATGAAACTCACAGCACACAGTTTTTGTGCTGGGGTTAATGCCAGAGGAAGTTTGGATCTCTGCAGCTATTGAGTCAACAGAGTGTTGCTGACTTTTATGCACTCTGTGCCTCAGCATTTGACAGCCTGCGTTGTTACCTTACCTGGTCTCCCATTTCTTGGCTGAGTTTGTTTTGTTCCTAAATGCTTCCACTTTGCAATAATACCACTTACATTTGTCCATGGAATATATAGCAGGGAAAAAAAATTACAAATTGACTTATTGCTAAGGTGGCACCATATGACTGTACCACACTTGAATTTACAGAGCTCTTTAAAATGATATGCGTACTTTCTTTCACAAATGTTTGTAAACCTGATTGCATGGCCAGGTGCTTGATTGTATACACCTGTGGCAATGAGTCTGAATGAAACACCTGAACTCAATGATTAAGAGGTATGTCCCAATACTTTTGTCCATATATTGTATATCGACACTTGAAACCATGATCGGCAAGTTTGTGACTGGGGTCATATTTAGGGTTTAAACTATAGAAATAAGCACATATTACCATTTTCAGTGACTCTACCTAATATCCGCGAATCCTCCTCATTCTCGACAGGTTCTGGAACCTAACCTCGCAAATATCCAAGGGCTGACTGTATTTCCTATATTTTGGTGTATGTGAGGGATATGTTGCAATGTGGTTTGACACTTCAGCTGTTGAGCCATGAGCCAACTCGCCTTCCCTCTGTATTCATAATAGAGGCCATATGTCCTAAGAATTAATTGTTCAGATTAGTTAGCAATTAGAGGCGTAAACATTTACCAAGACTACAGGTTTCTGAAAAAGAGGTCCTGAAACTATAATAAAACGGCCATTAGGGTGTATAATTACAGTACACCAAACAGTGTAAACTGAATTCTTTTGCCAAATAATATTGCCACACCACTGCTATTAAATCCAGAGTGAAAAAATCTGACTCACCCCTATTTTACAAAGTCTGTTATGATTTACCAATCATAAATATATTTATTGTAAAAAAATAGTATATCTTTTGTTTCAGATTAACAAAAACTTGAATTCTTTTAAGAGGGCCATTAAGCCCTTTTATATTCCAAGATATACACCTCACTGGAAGGCCACCTACGGGAACACCTACATTAGCCATATTAAAGGACCCTCCCATGGTCCGTAACCCAAAACAGCATGAAGGCACAAGCTGCATGTGAACACATACAATGAAAAATAAGTTCAGTATATTAATAACCCTCAAAAATATAAGCTGCCATGACAATCCCCCAGAACACCCCCATCCCCTTATAAGAACAAGAAAAAACAATTAACCCCCAAAGCCTAGATCATCTTCCCCAACTGAGATCAATTGCATGCATTACAAAATGAAAGACTTCCTAGGCATTACTCATATAAATAAAACTTTAAATTAAATCACATTAACGGTGGCTCCCTTCTTTGGAATTCATATCTTCATTTGTACCTGTAGGGTACGCAAAACCAAAGACAACACAGCTGAAGCAAAGGATTAAAAAGAAATAAAACCCCGTGATACAGATTCTAGACGTTTAGATGATCAGCTTCAGCAGCATGGCAGTTCAGTTCAGTCAGTGTTACAAAACCAGGAGTTTGTCTCAGCAGGAGGTCATGTCAGTGCTGTATGAATAACCTTAAGAGTTATTGCTCTATTGTGCTTCTTTTCCTCAGCATGAGTGTTAAAACTTTTTGGCCGCCACTGGTGTATTAAAGAAATGATTATCTTCATGGGTGACCTGGAGCTGGGCAGGGTACAAGAGCCCAAACCGAACCCTTTTCTTATAGAGCAGGGACATAACCTCCTTGAACGCTGCTCGTTTTCTCCTCAGCTCCACACTAAAGTCCTCGCGGAAAACACCCGATATCTGTGCAAATACAGCTCCTCACTCCGGCTGCTGATGATGTGATACTTGTCTTGGAAGTAGAAAGGGAACCAGCAATACTGTTGGTCTCTTTCATTTGTCTATCAGGGTGTTGAATGGTTTATGTCTGATTGGTGAGCAAGTGAAAGCAAGAAAGGTCTTGGGAAGCAATCCATTCCTAGCACTTATTCAAAAAACTCGATCATAAATTATCTGAACCTTCCAGATTCTCGGGAATGCTGACCACCCACAGACTGGACTGACCACCCATAGACTGGATCTCTCCAACCGATTTTCAAGGTCGTCTGATTTCCCTTTCAATAATGTTTAGACCCCCGCGACCCACTGGGATAAGCGGTTTGGACAATGGATGGATGGATAATATTTAGACCATCTTCAATTCCACAAATGCGTTCATCATGTGACTCGTAGTAGGACTTCTTTTTCTCCGAAGTGGTGTTCACCAGAGACAAAGCGTCTTCAAGTTCTCTTTTAAGGGCAGATTTCACTGCTTGTGTCATGTTGGCAAGAAGTATTAAACGAAGCTTCTCGAGTTTGTCTAGTAACTTAAGTCCAGTACCAGGCAACAACATCATAGCTGTGGCCTCAGCTTTCTTGCTCAAGGCTTCACTATCTGTTTCACCGGTTTTACTTTGGAAGTGCATTTTATTTGCCATTTTGGTGCCCAGAAACATCATGAGTTACACACAATGTTGAATAATGAATTACAAATAAAGAGAGTAACAATCGGGAGTCTGTGTATTACTTCTAACCTAAATTTGAATACTGTGTATTACTTCTAACCTAAATTTGAATACTGTGTATTACATCTAACCTAATTTTGAATAATTGTAGCTACAGGTAAAGTAATTTTCTTTGAGATTTAATTTTTAAAAAGTAGGAAGAAGGCAGGAGTGGCCAATTCATTTCAGGCAAAGGAAGGTCACTGCACATATTTCTGTTGTATGCAATACAGGTGTGGTTTCACTGGCATTTTTTGAGGTGGGGCAGTTGCTGGGAAAGCCTCACCAGTGGCTGAGCAATGGGATGGGGACCCGTGTTGGGTGAGGACTGGCTGTCTGACTGCTCTACTGGAGAAGAGGTAAGGCTTTTTTTTTCCAAAATCACTGAAAACTCACTGAAGCTTCAAATTGCTGTAATACAGGTTAGACACACAGTATAAGGCTTCAGCTATACTTTTCTGACATCTAGTGGCTATTCTGGGAAGTAAGCTTTGAAAGGGATGAATGTGTCAATTCTGCTTAGTTGCTGTCATTTCACAGGAAAAGAATAGGTCAGCCCGGATGGAATACCATAATAACCCTGAAAGTGACAATCGTCGCAGTTTAAGAGGCATCAGAGGCAGGCTTACTGCGGGCTACTTGCAGATAAAACTTATGTCTGACTTACGGCATGTGGAATTTATTGATTTTGTTAAAACAGTGCTCTTGATTTGAATTTCAAGATGACAGTAATGTGCATGAGATGTTTGTATAAACATTAGAGATGAGATTTCCTTTCACTTCCAGATCATACAGAGCATTGAAAATGTTTCACCTTAATATTCAGTTTAATATCAATGCTGCTTTATTTTATAGTTGCTCAAAGTGTCATATTTCTAATCAAATGAAGTGATTATATGTCCATCCATCCACCCATCCATCCATCCATCCATCCACCCACCCGCCCATCTATTTTCTAGACTTGCTTGTCATAGTTCTTGCAGTGTCAGTGTGCAGTACTTTTAGTGTTCATTATCAGTGTGTAGAATCAGTTGCACAGCAGAGTTCACAATCCTCCAAAGGGCCTTATGGGCTTAGATGGGTCAGCTGTCATACCAGACAGTGATACACCCAATCAGGATATTCTCTATAATGCATCTGCAGAAGTTGGTAAGGATGTGAGGAGGCGTGCTATACTTTTTACATTTACATTTAACATATTTAGCAGGTGCTTTTGTCCACAGCGACATACAAGTGAGGCAAATAGCACTTTACAAACATTCATGCTGTCGAGGAGTTCACTAGGTAGCACAGCCTACTGCAGCTAGGCTGTGCTTCCAATGAATGCTCAGGTGAAAGTGTAAGTAGTTATTGGTGCAGGAGCTACACAAAAACTTCCATCAAAACAACAACCTAATATGACTATTTGAAGACTAGAAATGCAACATAAGAGCATTCAGAGAACATAGAGAGGCATCAGACTTCTTCAGTTTGTGCAGGAAGTAGAACCTCTGTAGTGCAGGCTTGGCCACTGTGTTGGAGTGGAAGGACCAGGATAGGATCTGCCGAGGAATTTAAAACTTCTGACTTTTTCCACTTTAATTCTATCAATGTATACAGGGGTATGCAAACCCCCTTGCAACTTTCTAAAGTCCACAATCCCCTCCATGGTTTTGCTGATGTTGAGGTAGAGTATTATCCCCATAACACTCTGATAAGGCACCGATCTCCTCTGTGTAGGCTCACTCAATGCCGTTGGTGATGAGGACCAGGGTGGTTGTGTCATCAGCAAATGTAATAGTAACACTGGAGTTATGTTTGGCTGTAGAGTCATGTGTGGCCAGGGAGGAAGGGCCTCAGTCTTCCTTAGTCAATGGCTGAGAGGTGATCTCATCCTGCCAGGACACAAATGACAGCAGTAGATCACAGGGTAAAGCCCTGCTTGTAGACCAATAATGTGATTGTAAACAAGGCATGACTGATTGTGGATGATGCCAGGGAAGGCAGCACAGGCCCTATAATATGATCAATGCTGTAAGTGAGACATCACCCACCGTCACGTCTTTCTGGTGCCTTGGTGCTAAGGCCCGTTTTCGCAGCTCTCCAGGCTCTCTCTCCAGGGCATCTGCTCAGGCGCGATGTAGTAACACCTCAAGCTGAAGCTCATTCGTCACTGACAGCACATAAGTTCTGTGGTCCAGGGAACCTCATTCTCATTCTGCAGTATCTCTCTACAGTCACTAGGTTGTAGCGGGTCTTTACGTTTTCTGTTTCAGTGTGTAGCAGGTAGTCTTTGCCAGGTCTTGGTCTGTAGTTAATGCATTGTAGCTGGTCTGCAATGTCTACCATCAGCAGCTCTTTACCAAACACACAGAGGATTCCCATAACCTGTATGAGTGCTGCTAGAGACTGGTAGCCAGATTAAGTCATAAATTTATTATGGACTCAAACTGCTGCAAGCCCAAGTAACAAGAGAACACACAGTAACCCTAGAAGCAATGTCTATAGAGACATCACATTGCATCAATTCAATTCAATATATTTTTATATCTTTCACAGCAAGTTGCTCCAAGGTACTTTACATGGGTGTGTTCAATACATTCCTACATCATTCATACATAATGTTTCGAAAACAGGGAAAATAGATGACAAAGAAATGAATGTGAGAAAGAATGTCAGATGACAACAGAGGAGGTGAACCAAAAACTCCCAAGTAGGGAGAAAAAAAAACCTCAAGGTAAACTGATTGCCCACCAGTGTTGGGTCAGTAGGTTGCCTTATGGTTTGGAATGTGCAGGAGGCGCCTGTAGAACGAAGATACTACTTAGTACAATTAAGCAAGCAGTGAGAGGTTCAGTGGATTAGGGCTCTATACCTGTGATCAGAAGGTTGCCAGTTCAGATCTCATGCTGAGCAAAGCAATTTATCATTGCGTCTTTGAGCAAGGACCTTAACCCTAACCCTTACCCTAACCCTAACCCTAATTGTTTCTAATGTGTTAGTTGCAGTCTGATCATGTGCTCTGACTCTGAAACTTGGTCTTGCCCGTGCACTTCATATGGGGGTAAGATATATGTGATATATGTCATATGTGAAAATTACATTTTGACATGGGAGGGAATCAATACGGTATTATTATTCTAGAATATCCTATAGAATAAATTAGCAGTATGATAATTGTTAGTTTACATCCTGCATAGTCATAAACAGACACACACACAGGTTTGTAATTATATCTTTGTGAGGACTCTCCATTCATTTCTATGGAGAAAATTCTAATCCCAACATGATGACCTTAACCCCTACCCAGCCCTAACCTTAACCACAAGTAACCAAACAAAATACGAGACTTTTGACATTTGTACTTTTTTGATTGCATTCACAGGTCTTTGTGGGGCCCTGAAAAACGGTCCCCAAAAGTAAGGAAGGTTCAGGTTTTACCACACTTTGGGGGTATTTTGGTCCCCAAATGTGATCTATACAACCCCCCCCGCCACCACACACATACACATCCATACACACACACGCATACACATACACTAGACACACACAAAAGGGACAAAAGTATTGGGACACCTGGCCATTACACGTACAGGAACTTTTATGACATCCCATTCTAAATCCATAAACATCAATAAGAAGTTGGTCCTCCCTTTGCAGCCACTCTTCTGGGAAGGCTTTCCACAAGATTGTGGAGTGTTTCACTGGGAATTTCTGCCCATTCATCCAGAAGAGCATTCGTGAGCTCAGGCACTGATGTCACCTGTCTCTCAATTTCTGTTCTAGTTCATCCCAAAAGTGTTCCATGAGACAGTCAAAAGCAACCCCATATCATTATCCCTCCTCCACCAAAATTTACAGCTGGCACAGTGCAGTCAGACAGGTAACGTTCTCCTGACATCCCCCAAACCTAGACTCATCCATCAAACTGCCAGACAGAAAAGCATGATTTGTCACTCCACAGAACACATTTCCACTGCTCCAGTGTCCAGTGGCAGCGTGCTTCTTGGCACTGCACTTGGTGATGTGAGGCTTGCATGCTGCTGCTTGGCTATGGAAGCCCATTCCATGAAACCCCCAGCATACAGTTTTGTGCTGGGGTTAATGCCAGAGGAAGTTTGGATCTCTGCAGTTACTGAGTCTATAGAGTGTTGCTGACTTTTGCACACTAAGCGCCTCAGCAGTAACCAAATCCACTCTGGTGAGTTTCTGTTGTTCCCAAATGCTTCCACTTTGCAATAACACCACTTACAGTTGACCGTAGATTATCTAGCAGTGAACAAATTTCACGGACAAACTTATTACAAAGGTGGCTTCCTATGATAATACCATGCTTGAATTCACTGAGCGTTTAGGAATAACTTGTTTTTTTCCACAAATGTTTGTGAATCTGACTGCATGGCTAGGTGCTTGATTTTATACACCTTTAGCCATGGGTCTGAATGAAACACCGGATTTCAATGATTTATAGGTAAGTCCTAATACTTTTGTCCAGTCCACATAGTTTGTATTTGTGTGTGTGTGTGTGTGTGTGTATGTACAGATGTTGTGTATAGATGTGTTGGAATTCTGTTATTTCACTAAACAAAGTAAGTTTGAGACATATTACAATTTGCGAAAAGTGTACTTAATGATCAGATGACACACTGTAACTTTTTTGTCTTTTAGATTTTAATTTTTAAAATTATTTCAATGTATCCTTCTGCCTTTGTAAAGCACTTTGAACTACCTTGCATCTGAGTTGTGCTATATTAATAAATTTGCTATGCCTTGGATAAAGGGGGCTCTTTGGGCTGTCTTGGATTGCTGATAGTCCTGATGATTCTCTGGAGATGACGCAGTCTCTGTCTGCGCTGAACCAAAGACTATGACTCTAACGCAAAGGATGGCAGGCCAGGTGAGTTCGTTTACAGTATGAGGACTGCCTGACAGCGAGGTTCAGCCGAACTCAGTCATCCTCCACACGCCCTGCAGGTGTCGCTGCTGCGCTAAGAGCTCCATTCTCGATCTTAAGTCACTGACCTCCACTACGCAGCTTAAAAAACAAATATATTATAAAAAATAAGAACCCAGTTTCAACAAGTGTGAGGGCCAAAGCATCGTACATTATCAATTCGAGACTGTAGCACAGTATTCAACGGCATCATGACCTTTTTGCTGGCGGTGAGTTTGCTGAAGAATTCCCATTATTGGATGAGAATATTGTTATCAAGACAGACAACGTTATATTGACTCTGGTCTTATACACTGAATAATGCAATGCTTTTGCAATATTTGATAGTCATAAATCTTTAAAAATGCACCCTCCGTTTTATGGAACGCCAGCAGTACGAGTACATCACTGAAGTAGCGATGTTAGCCTCAGATAACAACAATGTTACGTCAGCACTCCAGTAGAGGGCTGTTCAGTGCTGGAGTTTTTCATACCGTTCACACCTGGAATGTTTATTTAGTACCAAAGTCATTCTACATAACAAATATAGCTTCAATAATAAACATTATGGTAAATGAAATTAAACTATTGTTAGTTTTTGCTTGTAATGTGCTATGTTTTACACACAAAAAACAAAGAAACTTATCAACGGCGGCCATGAAGATATATGAAAAATATTGGTCATTATTTACACATTGACATATTAATAAATGAGATTCCTTTAACAACATTGTCTTTTGCATCATATAGAATTTTTAGGAATAATGTGTTGAAATGTACAACAAATATATAAAGTAAAACCAAGCAAGACAAAAAATCTATCAGGAAAATTTGTTAAAGGAAAGTCATATCAAGTGGTGCCGGTGAGTAGCTTCAATGAGTGCAAAATATTTGTACTTGGTAGTAACTAATGCTACTTAACCAATGGGGGGCAGTGTAACACTAACATCTAGGTGGAAATGTGCCGATTGTTAAGACGCTGGATTTTTTTTTTCAGATTGATGAATGATTATTAAGCAGAAAAAAGGCAACTTAAATATTATAATACAGAAAAAACAGGCTATTAGATTAGAGAATGGTAAACGGAAATATGTGGATTATTCCGTAAATTTTCAGATCTCTTTTTTGTAGCATTTGAATGTTTTACTTGAGATTGCATTTTTACAGAAAAATATGGGAATTGGTGTAGGGGTTAAGGTCGTCATCTTGTGATTAGAGTTTTCCCAATAGAAATGAATGGAGAGTCCCCACAAAGACTTAATTACAAATGTGTGTGTGTGTGTGTGCGTGTGTGTGTTTATGGTCATGTGTGTATTACATTGTGTGGATCAAATATGCCCACAATGTGATAAAAATCTGTTATTTTGATCTTGTGGAGACATTTCTTTGGTTATATTTTATGTGTTATATGCTGTTCCTTTATACTTATATTCTATTCCTTTATTTGTTATGCTGTTTATTTAGTCCCATAATTTATTACACACTTGGGCATTATGCCCCCGTTCTTGCACTGTCTTGAACTGTGTCATCCCTCCCCGTGTCACTCGCTGTCTGTGTGTCACACCATGGTCTTGGGGGAACATTATTTCCTGCCACTGTATGCCTGTATAGTGAGGGTATGACAGTAAAGCCCACTTGACTTGAGAAGCACACTAGCCTGCTTCAGATGCACAAGCAGGTTCACATACAGAAAATCAGTATGTAGCCCTTATGGGTTTAACAGCGTTGCTATAGCCAGTGGGCCCCTATTCATTTTTCTGTTCTGTGATTCTGTTTGAGAGGAGAATAGAATAGTGCAGGGGCATTGCTAGGACCTTAAGGCATCAGGGGCTTATCCCAGAGGCTTAATCTGTCCAAGGGACAACATATTAAATTCTCTCTCTCTCTCTGAAGTTATGATGATTGTAGCACTACAAAGGTTTTGGGAAATGCAGCCCTGGACTTGGACTGCTGTGATACATGGAACTCTCAAACTGGGAGCCTGGTATTAAAAACATCGGAGCCAAATAAATCTCCTTCAGATGCACTTGTGACACACCTGGGGTGATGTGTAGTTTAGTCCATAAGGGATCTGTGACAGTGTCCAGAATGGTGTGGGTTGTGGGGGTGGTCCCAATAATAAGATATAAAACTTTAATATGGGACAGATTGCATCCTGTGTTAGTTAAAAACGGGACACAGCATTTTATTTTTCAATATGGGATGACGCTGTAAAATTTGGGATGGATGGCAGGTATAAAATAAAATAAATTAACCATTAGTTGAGGCCCCTTTTTCAGCAGATGCTCCAGAGCCTCACCCTGGGAAAGCCCTTGCGTTAAAGCTGCCCTGCCCTAACCCCAAAACTTGCTGTCACTCATATACAGTATGTGCCTGGGTGTCTCATGGAGAGACAGATGGGATGTGCGAAAACCACCCAGGTACCCAACAACAGTGAATACAACAACTCAATTCACAGCTTGTGCTTTAACTGCAGGATCAGAGCAGAAGATTCTGCTGAACAGAAATCTGAGGAGGGAGTATTCAGAAGACGGCGAGGACATGATCAGTTTATCAAAGATCTGAGTAGGTTCACCAAATAAGGGAGGCAAATCTGGCAGACCAATGAGGTGTTATCTGAGAGTGATCCAAAGAGATACCCATAAATCCTCCTGAGGCATCCACCAACCAGCAACGAGAGGCCTTATAGATGACATCACTGTCACAACGAGATGTCACATTCGGGGTGGTAAGGTGGGATAGAATGCAGACGAAATGGACCCCAAATCAGACCGGTCCACTCACACTGTCAGGGTGTATGCCCTTGGATCATCAGTCTATTGGACAGGCAGTGGCCCCACACATCTGCGTGGGGCTCCCGAGGTTTGGGGGGGGCCCTGTTGTCCACTTATATTCACAACACTAGGAGTGGCCCAAAGTGAGTCTCTGAGTGGAGCTCCAGAAACAGCAAACCCGCCCCTGTGGGCAGGACACTGCAGGACACTGCCGGACACAGTCACTGGCTACACATGAAGTTCTGGAAAGAGGTTCGCTACAGAAGGACTAAAGTGCAGATGGTTGGTGGATGTGGGGTGGGAGAGGGACAAAACCAACCAGACCAAAAGTACAAATGTTGACATGCAGAAGAGCCATGTGCTGCAGGTGCCACAAGAGGGAGCCTCGAGCAAATCTTGCTGCTCATTGTCTATATGGAGACTAATGGGTTTTAATGAAGTCCTTAAGGACAACCCCATCCATGTCAGGTGACGCGGCTGTGACATTTACCATGTAATGAAATGAATGAAAGATGACATGCCACTCTCAAGGGTCCTGACAATACCCAGGCGTCTATGAGAAACCAGGCCACCCTGTCACGGAATGGGGACACCAGCCATGACCTGATCCTTCACTGGGTCACCTGTGTTTTGGCCTTGGGCTTGAAATTCTCTTCTTTACACCCAGTTTTAACTAAGACCTCCATCTTTTTACCCATGGGAGTTTTACCATCAGAAGGTGCTCCCAATGAAGTAACCACATCCCAGGTTTCCTTTAATTACAGCCTGCCACACTGTGACTAATGCTGTTAATGTTTTTATCTAATTTAATATTTTATATAAGTGAAGTGAATCGTTATTATGTGATTTTGTGCTGCTTCTTACAGTCTTACATTTTTATTTGTGTCATCACTCGAACAGGAAAATTAATGCTATTTGCTGGAAGCCACAATATTCCCTGTTGTTTAGTCAAGGGCGTTTGTCATGAGCATCTATATGGAGCGAACTGGCAGCTGAGAAATTCAGTGGGGCTCTTCTTTGAATTTGTTTTGAACAGCCTCAATGAAGGACTGCTTTGATGACTTTGTAACGCCGTGTTCCTGAGAACGCAGTCGCTTACTGCTTTATTTAAGAAAAGGTTGCAAGTAATTGCTATGAAATTTCATCAGAATTGAAGCAGCGTAAAAGAACAGAGGCAGTAAATAAAAATGTAAAAGCCATTTAAATTTGAGTTTAGATGTATTGCACAGTTTGAAATGACTTAATGTCAAAAAATAAATATTAATATAAGAATTTAAGTTATATATTTTTATGTTTTTAAACTCCCACACCATTTATCTTATTCATTTATGGAAAAGGTTATTAATTAGCCAAATGTCTTCACATACTGGGATTGTTTATATATGTGTGTGTATATATATGTATATATATGTATATGTGTGTGTATATTTTATATTTATATATA
>JAODKC010000001.1:28029939-28046151 GCA_026777985.1 Mormyrops attenuatus
ATATATAATTTGTAGACTTTTCAAAGTTGTTTTTCCAGGTTAACCTTCTGTCCAATAATGCCGTCCACATAGTATATAAAAGCACTAGCAAGTTATCAACATGGTAATTATTAAAGCATGATAATGGACTATACAGTAGTAATATCAGTAATAGTAGTGGTGGATATCAAACGTTTTTACAACTCTAATGAAATATACGTCTTAAAGTCTGGAACTAGTAAACAACATAAAATTATAAGTCTGAAAACGTGTCACACCTGGATTTGGCAATTTTCTTCCATTTTTCTGCACAGTTCAGCTCAGTCAGATTGCAAGAGGAACCACTCATTTGCACTTCTCTTTAAATCCACAGCATTTCTACATGATTGAGCTCCAGACTCTGACTGAGCAGTTCCAGTAAATTGATCTTATTCTTTTTTTCAGCCATTGCTTGTTGATTTGCCTGTGTGATTCAGGTCATTCTGGTGCCAAAATGTGAAATTCTCTTTTAAATTCTACATTTTGCAGGTGGCGGCAGGTTTTAATTCCATGGACTGTTTCCTTGGTGATATTCATCTTCCTTCTATGTCCTGGCTACAGCTCCGGTCCCATTAAAGGGGAACATCCCCTTTACATGATACTGGGTGATGGACTAGGCTCACTTTGCATTATATATGTTGGAACTAAAGCCTGTGTGTGTGTGTGTGTGTGTGTGTGTGAGAGAGGGAGAGAGAGAGAGAGAGAGATTATAACTGTTATTTTGACGTTGTGGGGAGCGCCTTTTCTGTCCCCACAAAGGGGAAGCTCAGTTGTATAAAGGGCTGTGACTGCAATCAAAAAGCTAAAAATGTAAAAAGTCTTGTATTTTGTTTGGTTACTTATGTTTAAGGTTAGGGCTGGATGGGGGTTAAGGTTGTCATTGTAGGGATTACGGATTTTCACATAGAAATATACTGGCATCCGATATTCAGGGTGCCCCCCACTTTGTCATTTGGTATATAAAAATTTATATATAAAGTGTACAGAGTAAAAGAATCATCTGATCTTAA
Source organism: Mormyrops attenuatus (assembly GCA_026777985.1). Taxonomy (NCBI): domain Eukaryota; kingdom Metazoa; phylum Chordata; class Actinopteri; order Osteoglossiformes; family Mormyridae; genus Mormyrops; species Mormyrops attenuatus. The sequence goes on from JAODKC010000001.1 coordinate 28,030,968, forward strand.
GTAACTAGCAGTCATGTAACATGCTGTGGCCATTTAAAGAAATTATTTTTGGGTGTCCAAAATGACATATCTGGTTGATTCGTGCAATCCAGACTACTGTGCAAGATGGAAGGATATAGAGGTTTCCTTACAGAATGTCCCCCCAATTCAGGCATTCCTGGGTAATGACAATTTAGATAAAATATTGGAAAATGAAATAAATTACTCATGAATAAAATTTCAGTGAAAGGTATGGAGGATGGCTATTAATGACTATGATTTGGTTGGTATGGTTAAGATACACAGATGGTGTGCCTATGGCCCACAATATCAGCCTAACAGACTGGGTAAGGGATTGTATCACAATAGGAATTACAGCCCTTTGTACAACAATGGATGAGGATCAGTTACTAAATTTTCAGGTTTGAAAAGAAAATATTAATTTGGTTAATAAAGATTTTATGGATATCTTGAAGTGCACTTTTACTTTAATAACGAAATTAGAAACGGGAACAGAAGTATTACAAACAAAGTGATAAAAGTATTTATGGAGGCGTACCAGTCAACCTTGGGTAAAGGCATCATATCTAGGCTATACAAGGGACTTATGGAAACCAAGACACACACACCACGGACTATGTAAGGAATAAATTGCAAAGTAACTGTAGAATTACAAGGGATGGATGGTTTAAAATTTGCAAATTTGACCAATTATACAGGCAGGAACTCACAGGCATGGAGAGAATTCTGTTGGAAGAACATTATGTTTTTTTTTGTTGTTGTTGCTCCAGAAGAGAAAGTGCACCAGTCAGGAGGAAACATCGGAGATCATGTGAAAATTAAAGAAGTACCCACTGGCATATATTTTGGGATTGTCCTCAAATCAGACAATTCTGAATAGGGATACTTGACACGTTGAAGGGAATATTTTGAAAGGAATTTACCATTTACATTGGATTTTTTTGTACCATGGTAAAATATATGAATAGGTGAATCTGAGTGAAAGTGAAAGATATCTGCTAGGTATTCTCCTGTCTGCAAGCAAAAGGACCTCAACAATAAAGTGGCTCCTCCCTCATTTACCAACAAAGAATGATTGGATCAATATAGTAAACAATATATATGTAATGGAAACATTCTCCCTTCAGCCACAGATGTCAAAATTTGCTACTGGTCTAAAATATATTAAACCATTGAGGTCTGATGTTGTAGAAATACAAAATTATTAAATGTTCTGGTATTAATTTTAGAAATTTAATGACCTGTCCTCTGATACTGCCTGACGTATTTTAATTTTGATGATGATTATTATTATTATTACTATTTTGCAGTTTTATGTATGACTGTCTTCCCAATCTGTGGCCATCCGTGTATTTTAATATAAGGTCATTAAATTTAACACCGCATATATACAATTTGTGTAAACTTGTATCTTTTCATGTAACTTGTTTTAATTTTAAACATTTTCTATGGTTTGTTTTTGGACTTAACGGGGAAGGCTAAGGAATCAATATAACAAGCATCATCCAATTCAAAATCTCACTAGTTACTAGTCACATTCAAACCCAAAATCGGACCTGTCAGTTAAGCCCCTCTGTTTGGAACTAGTGTACCAGCTGAAACGGGTCACATCCAGTTCATCCCGGCCAGGTCACTAACAATCTGATGCAGATGTGATCATTTTCCTGACCCACCTCCAGTTGATTTTAATGCATAATCACCCACACCTGCAATCAATATATTGCAGCTTGTTCAGGCCAAGGTTTCCTGGCTTGAGTTTTGCTTCTCCTGCTCAAGCTTGTCGGTCCTGTCAGGATGAAGAATTCAGAGGCAGGTCAGCTGACGGGTCTTAAAGGGAAATGTTTCCCAAATCGGTCCTCAGGGACCCCCAGACAGTCCGCATTTTTGAGGGAGCAAAAAAGGTGGACTGTCTGGCAGGGAGGTGGGAGGAAGCAATAACATGAACTGTCTGGGGGTCTCTGATGACCGAGTTGAGAAACACTGCTTTAAAGTACTGACAGGCAATTCAGGACACACTCTTTAGCTTGGGACAGTGTACCACGCTCAAGCCCCAATAGCAATGACAAGACCACCTCTCCTTTGTATTAAAAACCCCGGTTGGCATAGTGAGTGACTTCTGGTCCCTTAGCAACCTCCCGCATTTATTGCATAGGTATAATACTGTCTCCTGCTTTTCTGGGTGAATGTCTTTACCATATCCCTTTACACGAGAAGATATTTTCAATATCTCAGACTCCAAAAATGTGGGAGAGTGGTTTCTCAGTAAGGCAGCTGGTCAGGAGGCTGAAAAATGAGACCTATATTTAAACCAATCGCACTCACCATCGTTTCCGAGATGTCCTTGGAACCGAACTGCTTTTCCAAAAGTTTCCTGCAATAAATTTTTCTTTTATCTTACATTTAGCCTTCTCTGTTCTCAGTGCTGAATGGCTTTATTTTATGTCCTGTGAAAATAAATCATCTTTTTATTTCAGAGCTCTCTTTGTTGTCGACTTTGTTTTTTGAAGTACTGACGTCTCAAACTCTGAGAATATTTGAAATATTTTTTCAACTTTATTTCTTTAAAACCCCCAAATAAAAATCTATATCTCCGTTCTTGATTGTGCCACATCTATTCATTATAGTTTTTTGACAATTTTGACATTTTGACGATACTGGAAAGTTTAGCCAGGGATGCCATCTCTCACGCATCTGGTGTGATGCTCAGACTTCCAGACTCTTATGCTCACACAAGAAATCTTACAGCAAATCTATAGCAAACCCTGCAGGCCATTTACAACGTATTAAAACTGTTGCGTACATGTAAATGCAAGTGCAGACTAGTTTCAAATTGAAAACCTCACATCAGCCAGCTGACCAAAGCATAGCAGACAATGATTGCTGCTCAAATATGCAACTATCCTCTTCTAAGAAATATTTCTCAAATACCAGACAAACAGATCATTTACATTTTAACTGATGTAATGGATTCTTGTGGGTTGGCAATTCAACTGTGACCAACCTTCAGTGTTCACAAATTCACAGGAAGACTGTTTGCAAAGAATATAAATTCTTTGGCAGCACAGGACACATAAATGTTTCAAAATAACAAAATCGCTTATCTTCTGAAACTAACAAAGTTGCTGTTTTGTGTGAATTAGAACGTCCTTTCGATATGTAGGAAACCAAGTGCTTGCATTTCCCTTTAAATATATCAAGAAAAAAGACAGACTTCAAACCATGCTCCTAGTCTATCAGTGATCTCTGGAGAAAAGAGTTACATTCGAGTTACGCTATCTTTCGCTGAGAAGATTAGTCACATCAAACAAATCTTTGAAATGGTGCACTTTTCCAGCTCAAAACAGGTTTAATGTTTAGAAAATTGTGCAATGTTTTAAAAAAAAATCAACAAATGGATTGAAAGACATTAAAAACATTGACATTGAAATTAGTTTTAAGAAGAATGGCCTCCTCTGGCCGTTCTTGTATAGAGCATCCATACAGTTTGTCCAGTCCATTTTGCAACTTAGCTGTGTGTATGAACACCAGCAGCCCTGTAACGCACGGGTTTACCCAGGCTGAAGCCCAGGGGCCTCTGCTGAAAAGGGGCCTCAAACTGCCCTTTTTTAACCAAATTTTAATCCGTCAGCTTTTACAGTTACCATCCCCCAGTCAGCAACTACACAATGGCAGAAAATAGTAGGGTGGCCTCTGACAGCTCCGCCCAAGGCGATCTGATGTAGCTCTGATGAACATGCTTGCTGCCCTTCCTCTCCCTGGGCAGTGAACGTTCATATAGGCACCTTGGCATCTCAAGTCCAGCTCCACCTACCTTTGTCTTACTAATATTTAGGTGCAGCCAATTTTCACAGAACCGTGTGACCAAGTTCCTGCATGAATTTCCTGCATTTTCATTCATCTCCAGTGTCAGTGGACCTGTCATCAGTGGCACAGAATCAGGTTGCTATAAACAATGAAAGACAACATTGCAATCAATAATATTACCATTATCTACTATAGTTAGAGAAGAATATGGGCTTTCAGTTTCTAGAAGGCTTAACAAAACTGGTTTTAATACCAGGTTGAATTATAAGGCATTTACATTAACATTACTGCATTTGGCAGACGCCCTTATCCAGAGCGACTTACACGAGTGCTTAGAAGTCTCATCAGTGCAAGGCAAATAGCACTGTCCGGTAAGAAATGAATAATATTTGGTTTCAGAAAAGAGAGATGAGAAGGTAAAAGACAATCTAAAGAGTATAGGAGTCAAGATTTGAGGACTGGATGACATGTGGAACAAGGTTCAGGAAGCCATCCCTCTTTTACTGGAGCGGAGCAGATGGTGTAAGTCAGTATGAACCAGTCTGCATCACCTAGACATCTTCAGATGTGATGGAGATCTTTTGAAGATACTAGTGAAGAATGCTGAAGTCAATAGATCCACCTCCTTGAAAAGCAAATATTGTACAGTAAAGTGACCATAGCACAGATAGCTGTGAGATCAGGGCAAAAGAGAAAAAGAGAATACAAAGGTCTGTTTTGAGGACAAGCAACAGATGTGAGGGATGGGGAGAGAAGGTAAAGGACTTGAGGAAGAAAGCCGCCAATAATTTGAGTTATAGGCCAGGTAGGCAGTAAAGTAACCATGCTTTATATATAACATAGTCATACAATGAGATCCACAAGCTTTTTTTTCTGCTTGAAATGAAGATACCAGATAATATCAAAGTGAAACGTTTTAGTGCACCTATCAATGTTCGAGCCAGGTATATTTTATATGTTCATTCAAGCTCCATTTTGAGCTACCCAGCTCCGTTGTTACTGTTTTGAAAATATGACTCTTGTAATAATTCTGTGGAATGTTGCCTGGTCACTTTTATGAGTCTATTAAAGGTAACTGTTAAGTCTGAGGCTGGAGCAGGTTGCAAACCAGGGACTTGGCATGAAGAGCAAATCAGTATCGTAGGGGAAAAAATCATCAAAAGTTGCATCTGAGGAGAAGATCCACAATGAAGCTTTTATGATGCGTTTGTGCTTCTTTTGCATCACAAAAGAAGAGAACCTCACTAATTAATTTACCTCAAATGCATTTAGCGTTCAGTATTGGATAAAATCATTATATCGGCGTAGCTTATACCCAATAACTTAGCTAACAACACAAATGTTTAGGAGAGTACACATAACTATGTTTAACAGCCTAACCTGTTGTAAATTTCATCTGAAACCAGTACAAGTTAACACCTAATTTCAAATGAATTCAAATGACAGCTGAACCTGCCACCATCACTGGATACTACGCCTAGTATTTTGGTAGCCAACAATGCATTGTACTGGTTTTTCCATTTGAGGACTTTTCCTGTACAGACGAACTGATTATTCATATAGTACATCTTTTTTTTTTAGGAAATTGTGCCATCTGGCATATTGGAAATCTACAGTAAACTAATTCAGACAGGTTTATATGGTTTCAACTAGCAATTCCATGTAGCAGGTTCCAATTTAAATGGCATGCTACCCATCCATCCATCAATCCATCCATCCATCTTCTATCCACTTTTCTCATTTCTTTCTTGATACTGGTTAGGGTCATGTGGGTAATACGTATATATATTTAAAATCTATATTCTAGTCCATTTAAGTATGCTCCATTGTTTGAAATTGGCAACATGTACAAATGATTTAAAAAGAAAGACGCATTAGGTAAATTTTCTGTATGTACAGATTCCGAAGGGCGGCATTTTGCATATATATTTTTTTCTTTTACGGTACTTTGTACACACGCCCTAAGTGTTCTTCACTACTTTCTCGGAGAGAGGCGCTAAAGAGATCTTTTCACTCGGCCTCGTATAATTTGCAATATATTAACTGTGCCAAAGGTTCCCCCCCTCGACAATCGCTTCACTTGTCAGCGCTCCCGGTGCATGGCGCCCGCTGTCCGGGGGGTAATTTGACGACGCTCCCTCTTTAACCCTCTTGGTTTTGACCGTGCCTTTCTGCAACCCGCGCCTGCGCCACTGTCACAGCCGCACTGAGCTCCAGCGCCCGCCTGCCCGCCCGGCTCCATCCTCCGCACTCTGCCCCTTTCCGAGCCGCTACTCTGTCTGTCTAACAGCGCAACTCACAGCCAAAGGGGGGTGTTTGGAGCTGGGAGGAAGTTCAGAACTAGGGCCCCGGACAGAGACAGCCATTGCCACTGTGATCGCTGCAAACATCCCGGAGACAGCAGCCTGCATTGCAGCCATGGAAAGAAAGGTAAGGAGTTGGCGCCGACATCGCATTGCACAGCCTTACGACTCATCATCCCCGTTTATATAACAGTCGCCTCTGCGATGCAAATTATTTTCTAGCCCACCATTAAGAGTGAGTGCAGCTCGGCCCAGCCCACTCTGGCATCGCCGGGGACTTTTTCGTTTCCATCTACTTTGTCCGTCTGTTGAAGCTACGGTCAGAGAAATGGGACGATATACAATATTAAATATTGCCATGCACACTAGAATATGCACCAAATGTATGCTTTTATTTGTTTTGCATAAAAATAATTCATTCTAGAAACAGAAAAACATACAATAACGGGAATATTGGGTTGTTTTCTAATGTCTGCGGTATTTTCTGTACAAATGGAAATATTAAAATACTCGCATCACCCACCTCTTTCACTCTTAACCCCTAGTTGCCCCCTACACAGCCCTTTTTGCCGTTTTACACAGCGCTCCAGACAAAGAGTCTTATTAACCCCGGCTAGACACTTGATGAGTTGCAATCAGCTCCCTTTGCAAACACGCAGACACGCGCGCGCACACACAGAGACACACACACAGGGTCCATCTGTTTTTCTGTTTTCTAAATGACGGGGAGGTACCTGTGCTGTCATCTTGCCCTAAATACAGCGCAAGTGATCAGGAGTGCAGCAGCCGATAAACAGGTTGCCGTACCACAATGCATGATGGGCTCTTTGCCTAAGAAGATTACACAGTATAATTACTGCTGACGTACAAACTGTTGGCAGCAAAGGCACCGGGAGCCCAGGTTTCTCTCACAGCTTAACTTTTAAAAATAAGGATCATTTTAGTGTCAGGGCTCTGGTCCTGGATTATGCCATATTGAAAGACTGTATATTAATGAATCAGCGGCTATACAGTCAGAAGGAACGGCTGGGTGTGTTTCGTGTGGTCTTTATGAAAAAGGTTGCAGTGGGCAGATCTTATCCATAGCTCTGTGGGGATGTGGTGCAGGACCTCAGATAGGCTGGTATTCTGCTCCAGCTTTTGGGTTTTGGGAGGAGAAAAAGAAAACACCATTCGTTCATTTTCACCAACCCAGGGCATCTCTGAAAGGTGTTCAGGGCAGAGCATTTGGGCGTTTGCCTCTGTGATATTATCTGTAAGTTTGGGAAGAAAGAACTCAGAGATTAGTGCCGTTTTGCACGTAAATACAGCCTCCATTAAAGCAGTTTCATCAACGTTCAGGTACCTTTAGGGTTTTTTGAAGGTTGGCTTGATATATCGAGTTAAGCACCTTCGTCTGATATGGACCTTGTCCAGTTGTGGATTAATAAGAAACCCAGGGATTATAGTTGACTGACTGAATGTGTATTTTAAGGCAGAATTAGAAGGTTTTGGAAACATTTTGGCATCAGAAAAACAGTGACTACAAACAGATTTGCTCTGTTCATTAGATAAGTTCTTTGCAGCTTAATATTTCTGTGGACAACAGTTTCTAGTTTGAAATATATATTTGATTTTTATCGCCAAGCAACATTGTTTTGAATAATCTGGCTACCTAAACAATTTTTATGTTGCTTGAGTAATATTTGTCATATTTCATTGTTTTGGACTGGCATCCCATCAAAAGTGTCCCCTGCCTTGTGCCCTAAAATAGACTGGCATCCTGTCCTGGATGTCCCCTGCCCTGTCATTAATTGGCATCCTGTCTAGGGTGTCCCCTGCCTTGTGCCCTTCCTTGTTATAAGGACCATGGTAGGGCTTAAATTTTCATTTAGGGTTGCACGATACTAGGAATAAATTCAAATATCGTAATGTGACTTTTTTCCAATAAATATCCAGATATTTAACCAAAAGAAAAAAAGAGTTGGAAATTTCCCCAAAATAAAGTACATTATTATAGATAGAGTCTATGACAGTATTACGGTATACCATGATATTTTGGATCTTTGGGGGAGGGGGGAATTTATTCCCCAGGAGTAGGGCTGCCTTTGAAAATACCATGCACCATGGTATAATGTATGAACAGCATGACAATATGAAAAATTAGATACTGCTCAAGCCTCATTTCAGTCCAACTGAGTGTAGTCCTTGCAGTGTTACAGTTGTATAAAATGCGCTGTTTGATATTAACATCACACATTGTGCAGGTCTAATATACATCAAATCAATGATCATATATCAGTATTGATACTGGAGTCCATGGTTATCATGAATGAAGATAACATGGTCAGCGTTCTCTCCTTTAATTTTTGCAGGAGTTTCTGCTCTCCTCTGGTTTCCTGGCATTATTTTCCATTCAAATTATTTGCGACTGTTATGTCCGTCTGTTATATATCTGTAAGGGGCTCTAGGGCAGCCTTGTTGAGTAGGCAGCTATTTTAGTAGAATCTTAAGGTGTGTTCATGCAGACTGAAACTAAAGCATCATGTCTGGGTGTTCAGGGACAGAAACACAGCCTCACATCTGCAACAGGATGTTTCTGGCATTATAGTAATATGTTACACAGTGTCCAATATCATAGTCAGGAAAGAGGGCTTCAGTCAACCGTTTTTTCGATTCGATCCTGTTACATCGTATCTAATTATCTGAACAGTGGAACTAGGTGCTGGGTCTTTGCCATTATAATATTAATGTACTGATATTTAGCCATTCATTCGTTCTCCATACCCACTTGGTGTCCATCCCAGGCAGCACAGGGCAGAGGACATGCTGGATGAGATTCCAGTCCATCACATGGTACATACACTGGAAAATGTAGGGATGGCAGTTTACCTAACGGCAAGCATTTGGACTGTGGGAGGAAGCCCCACAAACATGGGGAGAACATTCAAATCCTGCACATGCAGAGGATCGGGAATCAAACCCACAACCCTGGAGGTGTGAGGCTATAGAGGTGGCCACTGAGGCACTGTGCTGCCATCGTATCCACATCGAATCCACATCGAATTCACATCACATCCACATCAAATCCACATCGTACCCACATCGTGTCCACATCAAATCCACATCAAATCCACATCGTGTCCACATAAAATCCACATCGTATCCACATCATATTCACATCGTATCCTGACATCTTATGAAATGCCCTCCCCCAGCATCTGCCGCCTTTAAGGCAGCTTTTCAGTCAGTTACTTGCGATAACTGCCCTGTAATACCTGCTCTTGCGAATCGTTGCTTAAGCACTCCGATGGTGTATTTTCCATAAGCCACTTAGAGCAGCATCAAGCATGATTCCCTTGCCAGTAGCTGGAAATACTAGTTTAAAGCAGCATAAAAACGTTTCAGGGATGAGATTCTGTAATGGTAACATTTTTGCCTTTTATTTGTACTATTTTTATTTTTGTGGAAAAGGGAGGCGATTACGAGAGACTTGGGGGGGACGAAATTGTACCTTCAGACTCGAAGCTCTCTTTGAATACTGAGGAATTGATTTTGCTGATTAATACTGATGCTACTGAGGCATGACCATTAGACTTTTGGCATTTTTAATTTATTTAGTAGATGCTTTTATCTAAAAAGAAGGGTCAGCAATCAAACATCCTAAACCTAAAGGGCCACACACCGCCCCCAGTAAGACCCAAATGTTTTTGGGTTACACACCACATCTGGGATGAGACCCACCTTCCTACAGCTTTTCCTGACCTCTCTTCCTGTGTAGCTTCCTCCGTGTCTATCCATCACCCACCTGTCCCTTGCGGTTTCGATTTTGCTGTACCATAGTTACTCCCCCTGCTGTAAATTCGCTGCTTCGCCGCTTCTCCTTCTTATGGTGGATTTGGTCTGGCCTGGAATATTGATTTCCCTTGGCATGTTAGCGAGAGTGTTCCCGGGTTTGGTTTGTGCCTGCAGCATGATATACATGTTCCCAACCCCAGCCGGGGGCGATGGTCCACCCTCTGCTGCTGCTGTGTGTGTGTGTGTGTGTGTGTGTGTGTGTGTGTGTGTGTGTGTGTGTGTGTGTGTGTGTGGGGTCCAGGTATACATTACATTGTGGGGACCAAATGCCCCACTAAATGTGACAAAAACTTGTTATTTTGACCTTGGTTGATGTTAACGTTTAAAAAATTTGTGACTGCAATCAGAAAACTAAAAATGCAAAAGTCTTGTATTTTGTTTGGGTACTTATGGTTAAGGTTAGAGCTGGGTAGGGGTTTAGGTTGTCATTGTTGGGATTAGAGTTTTTCCCATAGAAATACATGCACAGTCCCCACAAAGATATGAGTACAGGTCTGTGTTTGCAGGTGTGTGTGTGTGTGTGTGTGTGTGTGTGTGTGTGTGTGTGTGTGAATCCATCTTCTCGGGTGTGATTCTCCCTGTCTCGCCTGGGATATGTTGTCTATATTTTGATTGGTCTGTGTCACTGTGCTTTCTCATTGGTTCACAGCTGACCAAAAGGAAATAGCTCTAGCAGATTAAAATTTATTATTGAATATATGGCATTTCCATCTATCAGGCGTCTGGTCTTAAATTCAGGCACAATCCAATGTCAGAATGTGATTTATTTTATCTGGAGCCTGCAGACACTGGGGATTCAGGCTTACTCTTAAATCTGATGCAGCAGAAAACCGTTACCGCTTCATGTAATTTGAACTAGACAGAAAGCGACAAAGGAAATTTAAAAAGTGAATTAAATATTTGTCTACAAATCATAAAAAAAATTGTCATGTGTATTATTGTATCAATTTCCAGAGAGCATCATTTTCAATATTAGACATGAACTGGTTTCAAAAAAGCTTAGGGTTAATTTTTTTTTAAATATACTATTTGAACATCTTGATATCATGGTTTTTTTTGTATAGCCTGAAAGTAATTTTCTAGAGTAACACTCAATGAAATTTTAATACCTGACAGCATTTGTTTAAAAATAGTTTTAAAGGTCAACATATAGGTCTGAACATTTATTATATGTTCTGCCTCCGTCATTTCAGTACAGCTCATATGATAATCGAAATTCCAGAACTCACTCAGTCCATTTTTGTCTTTGAAATGAGACCACTAATTACCTAAAGTCAGGCATCATCATCATGTTACATTGTTGAGAACCAAAAGGCACTCAGTCCTCATGTAATTCAGCGAAGAGCTTTTGTGAAATTCAAAAAATTTAGTACACAGAAATGGTACATACTTAAAGACCTGAGAGTGCATTGGAAATTTGCTTTTCATTAATGAAAATCTTGTGTGACTGTGGTGGGATCCCTATGGTGGCATCCTGTCACTCTGCATGCAGTAAACAGTGGCAGAGCGATCACTTCTGTGGCTTCAGGCCGGGCGTGCCGTGACCTCCGCGATCTGCTTTGCTCAGCTCTGCCGTTTGCCGCGGTTCCCAGGGGAGCAGATCTGTGCAATTAGGCGCTTGGCACACGACTGCGAGTAAACACGGCGTGACTGTCTCGGCTCGCTGCGTTAATTGATAATTAGGGCTAATATGAATATGAAAGGCTCCCATTAAGTAAACTTTCTGGGGGGTGACGTGCACATTACCATCAGCCCCAGGAAGACTAGCGTCGCTATGCCCTCCAACGCCTGGGCTTTGTTTTGATGTTGCTCACATTCATTACTGACTCGCCGGACACAAATAAGGATTTTTAGCATGTGTTGCTGATAGTGCCGGTATCATCATCATTAATTTAGTACATTTTTAGGTTCATCATAAGTTTGACTGCAAACTTGTGTATTGACAATGACATAATACCAGCGGCCAGACTTAAGTGCACTCTGGAATAACTAATAAAGCCACCTAAATGATTAAAGAACCCCCTGGGAATGGGTGGATGGTGAGGAAAGGAAAGAGAAGAAGGAAAGAATAGAAGAGAGAGATGGCAGTTTTGGATGGGAGGATTAGGGAAATGAAGAATGTAAAATGTACTGAAATTTCAACCCACCCTCCTTTAACGCATGCATGTAGACTGTAATAATGGCTACATTTCCAGAAGTTTCCGCCAGAACAGAACGCTTTGTGAGAATGCTTATCTACAGGATTCTGTTTTTGTATTCTTGGAACGGTCGAATCAGCCGCTTCTTGTGAATGGAACAATCTTGAAGATCGATGGAGATAAAGAGGTTCAGTGGAAAACAGGCATGAGTTTGAGGGGTGTTTTTTGCATTGAGTGCTAGCTGGCAATCAGGTCAGGAGTGGTGGGCTTAAGCTCCAGGGTGTTTGGTGTTTGGCTGGAGTAACACCTTTGTGGTGCAGTCACTGAGGTGACACCTACAGGGAGAAGGGGACAGAACCGCTCTGATGAGGGAAGGATCCTCCTGGCTTCCTTATCCTTCCTAAATGAAATGCATGAAGCTGCCCAGGGACTTTTCATTCTCTCCATGGCACAAACTGAACGTACCAGCACTGACGGATACTTCAAGGACACAGGGGTGACAGCCTGATAGACCACCTCCCTTCTAGCTCTCCAGGTCCTCAGACCATTGTGCAGTTTCCCTTTGAGGAAGCAGCTCATTTAAATACTACCGTCTAGTGAAATAAGTAACATTCGGTTATTTTCTTTGTTTAACTTCGACCAGAATCATTTGCACTTCAACCTCTATACATCATCAGGCTCTATCCCTCTATCCAGCTTCCAGCCACTTGCCAGGGTTGTAGGCTGGCATATATAAAATCTGGGTCGTTTAATTTGTTCAGCAGGCACTTTTATCCAAAAGCGATGTGCATTTTTTTGAGAAAGCAGGATTGGACCGTCCCTGGATAAACTGAGGTTAAGGGCCTTGGTCAGGAGCCCAATGCTGAAATGGCTCTGCCGATCTTGGGTTCTGAACCGGCAACCATCTGATCATAAGCAGAGTCCCAGCCCACTGAGCCACACACCACCCCTGGTTATGTATTGATTCTGACCAATGGAGCTTGAAATTAAAATTACATGCACTTGCACAGCTGGAAATCTAGAAAGGCTGTGTGGGTCAGGGTTGCTGCTCATGGGTACAGTCTTTTTCTCATCGGGATTAGAAATCCCCCCCCATTCACACACACACCTGCACCTGTAGTTGTCTATAGCTTGTCCTCTGCTATTGAGCCGAGCTTTAGCTTCTTTCTGTGAGTGCGTGGGCGTGCCCTGGAAGGGGAAGGGAGGGGGGAGGGGGGGGCGCAGTCTGGCCCCCTCGTAACGCTAAGCCCTGCTTCAGCCGTCCACCGCTTTGTGTCCCAGGCTCCTGGCAGGGGGACGCGGACAATGCACTTCCTTATTTGGAGGGCCAGGAATTCGGTGATGGCGAATCGGGGCTTTGCGCTCTGCCAGTCAGGAAATACCCCATGGCCTGCCGCTCCTGAAGAACTGGGCTGGGATGCAGGGCCCTCAGACAATGAGCCGGATGCAGAATACCGGCTCTAAGAACATGTACAGTGCTCCTCATGACCGGCGTCGAATCTAAATCAACTTTAACCTACGTGAAAATTATGTCAGCCTTTACATCATTTAGGATTGTATGGCTATTTAACGATATACCAAGGAACAGATGTGGCATGTATTAAATCTCCAGAATAGATGTATAAAATCTTTCCATTTTCATGGAGGTAGAACAGCCCAGGACCTGCACTGCATGGTCTGCTGGAGATCCATCTGCTGCATTACTGTGAAAACGGTAAAATAGAAGTCGTAGAGTTTAATGTGCTACATTTCTCAGTAACCTCCAGTTCCGAGCTGCATGAAGAACATTAAAATAAAAAGCTTTTTAATTTATCTGTTGAAGTGGATGTTAGGTGGGGTGTGAAAATGAGGAATCTGATTAACTGGTTATTTAAGTCTGTTATATATTGTCATATACTTTACATGTATGTTGCTGTGTTTGGATAGATGTAAATGTGATTTATGAAGAGCCGGTAATTGATACGAAGGGTAGAAACCGCTTGTAGCACGAGTGTTATGTGGAGGTGATGTGCAGCACGCCCTGACTTCCAGCTTTTCACACTCTGTTTCGGAGCGTTATCCACATGGGAAATAAAAACACCAGATTTCATTTTAACAAGCTGCAAACGGGCAGATCAAGCGGCCGGACCATGACCAACCTGCCCCTGTTGTTGTGCTTTTTGGGTGTATATGAGTAGACAGGACAGATCTCAGGAAGGTGTGGAAGATCAGGAAAATTGCACAGATGATTTATCCAGACAATTTAAACACTCCGTTGTGTCGGGATGTACTGTAGCATGTTTTAAATATTTATTTTATAATTTTACCCATTTCACATTGTGTTACGGCTGTTTATCGCATAAACTCTCTGCACTGGCATCCTGTGCTGGGTGTACCCCACTCCTGCCTCCTATGCTGTCTGGGATAGAGTCCAGCCCCCCTCCTGCAAACCTGACACCAGGAGATGGATGGATATTTCAGCCATTGTAAAGAGGACCTGTGATGACTTGGCTGCACGTGTGTATCGGCCTCTCCCGGGCGGCTTTGGGCGTGTGTGACATCGACGCATGCGGTTCGGGGAGACCTCCGCTGTCTCGGAGGGTCCTGGCCGCCACCTCTGAGGCAGGCCGTCTGCTTCCTCCGTGGCTGACCCATTTAAACAATAATGCGTTATAGACGACCCGGACCGGCTGGGCCATTTTCACAGCAAAACCAACACTAAGCACATTATTTAACATGATGCATCTTCAGTTAGAACGCTATATTTACATGCATATAAAAATGTGCGACCTACTATAATATTTTCAGCACGTATATTTTTTTTGAGTTATTTATTCTTTTTAGCAGCTGTTTTTGTGAACTCTCCTTATGTGGAGAACTGAACACCCTTCTCTGGGTATTTAACCCTGTAACAGTCATGGTGTAGTTGCCGTAGTAGATGTTTGATGTCCCATAACTATTTAATTTGAGTGAATTCTGCTATTCTGAGCTTTGGCTGCCCCAGAGTCCGATGAGGGCCTCAATGGCCGGGGGGCCCCCCCCCCCCCCCGGGGGGGGGGGGTGGCGCGCCGAGGGAGGGGGGGGGCGCGGGCCCGGTGAGAGGGTGTCGGGTGGGGTGTAGGA
>JAODKC010000001.1:28046251-28066587 GCA_026777985.1 Mormyrops attenuatus
TTGTTGTCCCATAAATTTTTTATTTGCTGGTATTCTGCTTTTCTGTGCTTTGGCTGCCCCAGAGTCCGATGTGGGCCTCAATGAACAGTCCCCCCCCCCCCCCGTCTGCGTGTTTCTCTCAGCCTCACATCTTTCTCCTGACTGCATGCATCTGAAAGATTGAGGATGATTTGTTGAACAGAGCTGCCGCATTGCAGGAGAGGGGAAAAAAACGGCGAGGATTTACTGAGGGGGTTCTGCTACGGAGTGCCAGTGGATTCTTTGGCTTCGGATCAGCACGAGTACCCGGCTGAAATACTGTTTATCTTCAGCGGTGTTGATACAGCCTTTCAGCAGTGTCTCCCTTACTGCACTCACTAGACATAATGTTTGGGAGTCTGCATAATTAGTGTCCCTGTTTTGGTTTTACCAAAGTATCCGAAATCACATATCTGCTCTAAATGGAAAACCACACCAAGGCTTTGTTAATCGGTGTACGTTACCGAATATATCTGCCGATCTCAACAGTCTGCTGTGTCTGGCGCTGCTCTCTTGGTGGAGGGCAAGCCCAAATCGATCCGTTCCTGTTGTTGACACCTCCGGCGGCCATGTTGGGAGACAGGAGGCAGTGATCTACATTCTCAGCAGCCTTCAGGCGAAACGATGCCTCAGAACATCGTGGAAGGTGCTTTCAAGGCGTTAAAACACGTTAAATTTCCGTGAGGATACTTCCTCCTGTCAAACCACGCCTTTCTGCTAGGATGAATCAGACCGAAAAAAGGTCAAAGTGAAAACTAAAATCCAATTTCAGCCTCCCGTTCCCGTAAGGAATCCCCACAGAGGACGATCCCACCCGACCTGTTATGCGGAAAACAACCATCACTCACACTGGCGATTTTTTTTAACACTTCTTTAAAGTTTCGGAATCCGGATCAGATTTTGTGAGCACTGACCCGAATAAATGAAAAGGAGAAGGGGGGCCCATGTTTAGGGGCTGCATCTGAGCGCCCTGTCCCTGGCCCTCTTCCTGTTCAGCCCCCCCCGACTGTGACCGCAGTGCAGGTATGCATGTGTACCTTTGGGATCCCGGCCGGGGTGGCCATCAAGCTCAAACTGAGCTGGTCCTCTGCTTTGCAGTGATTTTTTCGTTTAACAGAATGAGGTTTTTTAACATTGATGGTTTTTCTCATTATACTCTGAACAGCTGGATGCTTTAGGATTTCGGCTACACAGTCCAGCACCTCATCCTTCATTTACAAAGCTCTACTTTTGACTGGCAATTTGTTCAGAAGGTGAACTCTTTTCTGGTCACGATATTTGTTTCCGTTTATTTCTCTTTGAGCAATAAATCTCTTTGGTTGGCCCTTTATTCCAGATTTTCACTCCGATGGTCAGGAGTGATTCTGTAGCATAGGGGTCCGTCTTCCTTGCCCCCCCCTCCCCGGGCTGCCTCAGATAGACCCCAGGTTCATGGCTGGAAGGACGAAGGGTTTGATGGTACGGATCCGAGGTGGCCAGGCTCTCTGTGGGATTGTTATCCCCACTAAAGCTGCCCTGTGCGCAAGTGCCAGCATTCAGCCTGAACCGGCCAGGGAATCTGGGAGGGAAGGGCTTGGATTCCATCAATGCCGCTTTCAGACTCAGCGGGAGCATTTTCCGATGGAAATAGGTGGGAAAATATGTGAGAGATAATTGCAGTTTTGAAGGGGAACTGGTCCTGAATATGTCACAATGCTTTATTGTTGTCTGTGTTTTTTGATTGTGTTGGTTAGGTTACAATCAGTGTTTGAGACAATTAGTGTGTGAGAATTTAATTTATCACGGTCTGCATCTTTAGCGACGTGGGCGCCCCAGACTTAACAAGGCCGGTCTCATTTCTGCCCTTTCAAATTACTCTTGGCTGCCCGTTCTCATTCTAGACTATTCACCGCTCTGGCACAGCTTGCCAAATCGCTTCAGGTTTCACTCTGCCATTTGCATTCTCTACCTGCTCTTAAAGAGACAGTATCCATTGTTCCTTGTGTTGCTTTTCCTCTGGGTATGTCGTGTAAGTGACCAGAGCTATATTGAATTATTCACTCATTTCATTAATGTTTTTTTGCTTCAGCAAAAAGTAAAATGCAAACATGTCTTTCTGAATATTTTGAATAATCACTATGAAATTCAGGCTTTAGTCACCGGAAGCCTTTTCTAGATTGATAAAAGTTAAGGTGTTAAACGTGAATAATTTATAGTTGATTAAAACGTTTGTAGTAGTAATTTTGATCATCTTTCTGTGTTTCTAAGCATATTGGCAGATTCATTCCTGAACACCAATGAACCGTAAATGTTGAGTGGTCATCAGAAATCCATCCATCCATCTCCATTAACCGGCACAGCGTCACAGTGAGCCAAAGGGATACCCCTGGGGCACCCTGAACGAGATGCCCGTCCATTCATTTGGAGACCCCAGTACAGCTAAACTTTATATCTTATCATTACAGATAAATTATGTTTGTTTCAGTGTAGAGATCTAAATTCTACTGTATGTAAAGTATTCTGTTTAATGTTTCTTCTAGTTCTTCTAGTGATCTTTAACAAAATGTACACATAAAACATCCTCCCCTCCATTAACCATCTCAGCTTATACAGCACAGAGCCTTGAGCCTGGAGCAAGAATGAGGCACCCGGCAGGGGACACCCTGGATGGGGTGCCAGTGCATTCCAGGGGGCAGGCTCACACACACAATATGGGCAGTTTGGAGACACCAATTAGTCTAACGGCACGTCTTGGTTCAGCAGGCGGAAACTGGAGCACCAGGAGAACATGACAGCTGTACCCACCCAGCAGGGGGCAGCATTCAGACCCCCAGCCCTGGAAGTGCATGGTTTTGTACTTGTCTTGCATTCCTCCTCAGGCTAACCTATTTTGGATTGTCGGTCTGTACTTCTCAGAGAATATCGCTAATTAAATGTTAGACGTTAGCATTGAACAGCATGCCTACAACCTTCTCGCCATGAGCAGGCTTTGTTCAGTCTTTGTTTGTTTTTCCATTTATACCAATGCCATTCCAACAGAACACCACATTTTGATTGGATACGATGCATGAAAAGGAGTTTTTAAATATCAGGTATTTGGATATAATGGGAAAAAATCACTCCGTGATCACTCCATAAGAAGAGCTGTGATTGGGGAAAAAATAAGAGTGAAACTGTGCCCTCCAGGAATCCAAAGGCCTCACAGGCTAAAGCATCACAATTCTGAGCACGCAGTAGGTCCCTTTCTGACCAATCACTGTCAAGTCAGGCTTTAATTTCTAGCACAACCAAGAGTCTGATAAGCTTCCATTAGTTACTCATGGATTAAACCTCAGCCCAATATCATTTCCTATGTATACACTGGATATAAAAAATCTCAACGAAATGTATTGTTTTGAGAAGCAACTGTCGCTGCACTATAGTTATTGCATAACTGAATAGATAGGAATTTATAATATCACACATACCAAGCCTGTTCAGTTTACTACAGTTATTTTATCAGCACGTTTTTGTACTTCTGGGAACATGGTATCACTCCGTATTGCACATTCTGTGAGATTCAACCATAACGGGGCATATCTGCAGTTCACGTAATTGTTTTCAGCTTATATTTTTGCCATTTTATGGTCAAATTGATGTTATCTATAAACCGTAAGTTATTTTCCCGTGACCCTGACCAGGATAAGTGGCTAGAAGATGGATGGATGGAAGTGATTTTGATCTGAGAGCGTGCGTTGTGCGCTCTTCAGCACCCTCTGTTGGAGTAAGGAGGAAGTTTTGACAGAACGTGATCCGTCTGGAAGACGGTTATGCGACCTGAACACTGCCAGACAGACAATAGAGTCCATGAATAAGTAATGTATATGAATATGGTAATGAATGCGGTTCAGGAAATTCAGCATGCGGGTTTAACAGCCAGGCCGTTCTGAGGTGCTCATTCCACGCTTTCATACTCCGCTGAAAGTAAAAAACAAAACACAGAAGCCCACAAGGTCATGCTAACTGGTGACAAAGGAATACATTTTGAAGACTGGAAAACAACAGACGGAGTGAGAGAAATAGAAATGGCAGCGAGAAGACGGTGTGGGGGGACCGGTGGCAGTGACCTATTCCAAGTTTTGACCATACCCTGAAGTTAAACGGTATACAACAATGTTACACAAATATTTTTTCCATAGCTGGAAGACGGCTCCCAATCAGAAAGATCGTGGAATTATTTCTGTCCTTTTAAAATTTTCATTTGAGTCTCCCTGTAATCTTGGCGCACTCATCCTGCTCCCCCGTTATCGAGGACAGGATTATCTTCCTTGGAATACAAGCTTGCTGCCCCAGGGACACAGAAAGCGAGAGGGAGAGAGGCAGCATGGGTCTCCGTGGTCTTTCACTAACCACAAAGATCCAGGGCCGTCTCCTGCTGGGCAGGAATGCCCACAGGAGGACCGGTCTCTGCTCCCCCTGCAGGCCTAAGACCTAATTACAGCTGCCTTCCACGGCTTGTCCCTTTGAAGCTGTGCTCTCCCCCCCTCTCCTCTTACGGAATGGGATATTACCATTTGGTGTAGTTGGTTTTGGAGAGTGAAGGAGACAGGGGGTTCCAGCAGGGGGGATTTCGAGACACGGAGTGCATTTGCCTATGTCAGGCCAGTCCCCTTCTGCTGGCGGTTTTCTCCCACGTGGGACTGGCAGGGTCACTCGTGATGTTTGTACTGTCGCGCTGTTGACTTTAACTGTGTACTGTGATTTGCTGCTTAAATAAACTTAACAAGGGAAAAATGTGCTCATGTGTACTAATGCGCTCTGTTTTCTAGGCAAATTTCATTGCAAGTATGACTTTATTAAATTATTTAAATGCACTGCTATTAACAGTTACAATTCCATTTTTTATATATTAATGCTGTATTGGATTGTATTGCAGTGTGGCCAAGCTGGTATCTTTGTGTCGCAGAATCAGAGAATCCCAGCTCTTTGTGTGTATTTAGGGTTTGTCTCAGTTTTCTTTGAGTCTTTGGTTATTTGGCCTGGCCAGATATCTAATGTTTAAGGTGAGCTGGTGAGCTGTGAGTTTCCCATCAGTATGAGTGTCTTTGCATGTCCTGTGATTGGCTGACGTCCCATCCAGGGTTGTCCTGTGATTGGCTGGCGTCCTGTCAAGGGTGACCCCACTTTATGGCCTGCTCCAAATGTTCCGTACAATCTGTAAATTTGACAGGGTAAGTGGCCATTGAAATGGCCGAATGTGTGATATTTCAGCCTAATATGAAATTCAATGCAATTTAATATGAAGCGCAGTGCAATTTAAAAAAATTCAATTCAAGAGGAAATATAATGCAATATAGAAGATATACTTGATGGGAGAAATTGGATTGTTATTATTTCCTTTTGAAAGTGATTTTTCCCCACTATAATAACCGCATATATTGTAGCATTTATTCAGTCACAGTAAATTCATTAGGCTGAATGTCAGGTTACTGTGTTATGGGTCGTATTATTCAGATGATAGCACTCATTCAAAGGAACAAGGCCGGTCTCTAAGGATATTTTTACCCATTTATTCAGCTGGAGTGATTTATCTGAAGTACAGATCTCCAGGGTATGACAACAAGGCTGCTGGCAGGGACTCAAACCAGAGACCGTCAGGATGCGACTCTACTCTGCTACGCTACTCGCTGCTAATCACGTTTCCTGCTCTGTCTGAGCCACTGTTCACTTTGCAGCGACATCACGTTAATTTCCCTTTAAAAATCCGCAGACTCTTGAGTTTCTCCTGTGGTGTTCCTTGATGGGAATGTTAAGGTTAATTAATACAGGGTTCTTTCATCAACATTATCCCTTTTATTGAAAAAAATGTAACAGAAACAGACATACAATGCGACTTGTATCAGGTAATATAAAGTCAGATTTGGAACGGTTAATAATAATGAATGGAATGGAATGGTTAATAATAAAAATAATAATTTTTCTGCTCCTTTTTCTGGGCAGGGTCGTTAAATGAATGACAATAATTGAAAATAGAAGTTCATGTATGTGGCACACTGTTCTCGACTTGAGGGTTTGAGTGGGTGGCCAGTGGTGACCTCTGCTGGTGTCTTCCATAAATTGCAGCTTTGAAACCTGCCTCTGAATTACTTTTTATTTGACCATAAGGTGCAGGTGAGCTGTGTATGCACGCCTGTTGACCACATCACAAGTCTTTGGAAGAATTTTTCAGTTAATTTCCCCGACTCCTGTGATTGTGCTGGGGAGCTTCCAGTTTACTTTATAACATTCATATTGTTTTGTGTTGCCATGGTGACAAACAGCGGCATCATGAGGTGAATGAAAGCTGTCTGTGGTCTGGCCTTTCAGACTCAGGAATCAGCCGATGGTGCTGATGATGCATTTACCTCGAGGCAGCTTTGTTGTGGACTACAGCTTCTCCCTCCGGTGTGAGCTATGTCAGGCAGTGGCACTGTGGGTACAGAATCAGGTGGCAGGTAACTGGTATGTCGAAATCACTTAGCATTTAGGTCACTACAGCTGAGTGCTACATAGAAACGTCACCTCTGCCTGTTCTCTTGCATTTTCTCCATATAAAGGGATTAGCCAGGTGCCTCGCTTGAATCCTCAGTGGACTCACTGTTTCTTCTGGGGTCAGCTCCAAACCCCCGGTGCCTCGGGAGTCCTTTTCCTACTGAGTTCGGCACTTAGACATTCTGGCATTCTCCACGGCCACCACTTTGCCATAATTGGCCCGTGACAGGAAAGGTCCAAGCATTCCCAGATCGGAGCTTTGGCGGAAAAGCCCCGGCACAGATTCTCAGAGCTCGACTTTCTGACGTGAAGGACAATGTCAGTCCCTCAATTCAGACAAATCTTTAATATCCACTGTTAGCCTCATTCACAAAACTACTACAGTACAACTATTAAAATAAAGGCTTTTAATCTTCGTTAAAGGCATCCGGACAGTCGTGTTGCTGCAATAAGCACATCCGGTCTAACATAAATAAATCCTAAATATTGTTCTCCATTTATGTATAGTGAGTCAGATCTTATATACCCAGTCAGCTTCAGCATTATCACGGATTAGTGATACTAACCTTCTCGTATGAAGACTAATGTTTGCTTTATCTTCCAGTGCGGTTTGGTGTCTAGGGGTTCATGTTCGTTTGTCCCACTTTTAGGGCTCTGAGTGATTGATTGGAAGGGGTCCAGGGGGGCAATCATATTAGGAAAGTCTCTTTGGCCCTGCCCACTTTAAGCAACCCTGCACCCGATTGGCTGGAATAAAGGCCCGCCTCCTTGGGTGGTGCCGCCCTTCTCTCATTTTTAGGCAGGTCAGAGGACTCTCTGAGTCCCTGGTCAGAATCTTTGGGATGGACACTGCTGCCATAACTCCCCTCCCAACCCTCCCGAATGTTATCAAGCATTTCTCTGTGCTCCTTTTGTCTGCGTTGTTTGCCTGTTGTTTACAGAATTGGAAAGCTAATGCCACCAAATCTGAGTTTTTCACCATTGGTGATGTTACTTTGTAACAAATATATATCAAGTTAGATTTACATAGAAAGAACAACTCAGGTGAATTAAAGTTTGACAGTAAGTTTATAATGAAAAGCCAAAAAAAAAATCACTGGAACATGAGCTGTGTTCACCTGTGACATTATATCACATTGTAGCCAAACTTATTACCATTGTGTAAGTTTGTAAATATTTATTTATGTCAATTCTGGATCAGTGCTTCAGGTAGAAACATTATGAACCTGCCATAGAAACACTTAGCATGAGATTCTAACAGAAAATGTTTTAGCCAGGGTAACTTGATAATGCCTGACAATTCCTGGTTGTTTTAGAGTAAAACCTTTGGAAGCATAAGTGTCATAAAAACGGGAGATTTTCGGAGATGCAGGAAAAGGGCCGTGGCCCCTTTAAGCAGCTTGGCTCCTTTTAGAGACAAGCGCTTTCTGGCGGGCGGCTCGCGACCTGGCGGCTCGTGCTCCTCGGCAACAAACCGTCAAGGAGAACGGCGAACTTCCCCAGCCGGCACACAAACAGCAGGGGGGGCGGCAGCCAGTCACACCGTGTGTCCTTATCAGCCAATGGAATGCAACAGCTGCGCATGGGGCCCCGAGGGTGGGCCGGCCGGAACCCCCCTGACAGACCCCCACCCTCCCCTCCCCTCGCGGGGCGAGTGAAAGGCAGCTCAACTCAAAAGTGCAAGAGGCACAGAGAGCGACTTGGCTGGGTTACACATTAAAAACAGTGGAGGAGAGAGAAAGGGAGAGGAAGGGGGGACGGGAGCGAGAGAGCAGGGCACTTTGAAAGGAGGAGGAGGAGGAGGAGAGACCACACTGAGGGGAAGAAAGAGAGGGAGAGACAGAAGGGGGGCAAGGAGGACTGGGGCAGAGAGATACGGGAATACTCAATGGCTACAGAAGAGACGGCCGGGGGTGCCCGCAAAGCCACCAAGAGCAAACTGTTTGAGTTCCTGGTCCATGGAGTGGTGAGTTGGTCCCGTCAGTGCGCGCGCGTGTGTGTGTGTGTGTGTCGGTGTGCACGTGTGTGTCGGTGTGCGAGTGGGAGAGCAAGCCCCCGTGAGCGCCCGATAGCTGGGAAAGCCGCGTGAAGGTTATTTCTAGCCTCCAGAATGCCGTTTCGCTTCTTTTTAAAGACAAGGGGGAGTGGAGAGGAGCGGAGAACGAGGGAGGGAGCGAAGGAGAGAGGCAGCGATGGGGAGACTGAGGGAGCAGGAGAGGCAGCCGGATCCCTGGGCGTCTGAGTCTCTGCTGGGACCCGCCAGGAGACCCGGATGGTCACTTTGTGCACCTTCAGACCTGACCGGAGCCCAAGCGCCTTTGAGTGACTCTGGTTCTAGTTCATAACAGGCTGTACTGGAGCCCCCAGGGTCTGATCAGCATCTGGGGAATTAAGTGTCTTTTTCTGATGCATCGCTTTATATAGGAGCCGGACAGCCTCCTGCTCTCACTGACTGAGTTAAACATAGTGTGGAGAAAATAAGCTGAACAGCGTCTCTCTATTTTGGTACAGTTTAAGTTTAGATGATATTTACCTCATTAGTGACTGGCTGTTTGTGTATATTTTTATTGAGAAATAACTTTTTGGTTAGCCTCTGGGACTGGCTCTGGACCCCCCGCAACCCTGAATGGGATAAGTGGTTACAGAAAATGGATGGATGGATGGATGGATGGATGAATGGATGGAAGTTTTTGATTCAGTTTGAGCGCAGTCAGATGAACCACATTACGGGAGAGGTGGGGGAGGCAGGGGGGTTCAAACTCAAAAACTCGGCTGGAATCCAGCAGGATACAAGCAGTGTCTGGATATTTGGCCAGTGAGTTTGGAGTTTAGTTTGTTAGGAAGGTTTCTATTGAAATGCGGTAGAAGATCTGCCAGGCTGCTCTACCTAGGGTTTTTGGTGAGAGGTGCCGATGTTCATCTTGTAAAAATAGGAATATTATTTATTAATATTAATTATTTTTTATTATTAAATAGTAATCATATTATTAAGAATAAAAATATTCTTTTTAAGCATGTTGTGTTGTGATTCATGGATGTCCACAGCTTTCAGAGAATGATTTGTTCCTTATATCTACACATATTTCTGGTTCCTGGAACATTTCACTGCTTTATGGAGGGTGGAAGTGCATCCCATAGATAGAGTTTGACAGTGGGGGTCAGTTCTCTGTTAAGATAACGGCCGTCCCTGGTTGTTGAGGCTCTTCCGCCTCATTTAGCCTTGCTAGGTGTCCTCCCCGTCAGCAGTGCCCCCACTCCCCCGATCAAACACTGCGTGACGCTACCACAAGCTGTAAGGACTTCCTGTGACGTCGATCATGTGTAATCTGAATCGAGATCGATTTATTTTTATATAGTGCCTTTCCCCACGGGGGATTTGAGTTTGGCCTAGAGGTGAGCGGAGTGTGTGTAAGGCTGGATATCACACTAATGGTTATCACACGCTGTTACGACTGTGCAGAGATTCAGCATGTCTGTTGCACTGTCGATAATGAATGCAGTGTCGTTTAAGTTGTGTATATGCTGAAATACTAAGCCGAACGCTGTCACTTGTGAGCTTCCTGGGCTCTGTTGGGCCGTGTTCTGGAGGGGCAGGACCCAAATGATTTATGGGAAGATTGTACCGGGTCGGTGCGCTAATTAACCTTGATGAGGCTTTCGCTACTTCCAGGCTGGTTTTCCCCCCATTACTCTTTTTGACTTCCTGTATCTCTGCTGCAGTCCCTCACCTCTGAAGGTGTGGTGACGTGGTGACAGTGACAAATGGGTCGGTGCCACAGCTGGGCTGCTCCAGAGACCTTAGGGAGCAGAAGCAGTGACTCTGGCATCCACATCCAGAGCCGGCAGGTCACCTCGCCGCTCCTGTATGCGGTGTAAGCGCCCTTATTCATGAAGCTACTAAGTGACTATTAATTGGTTCTGAGTTAGCGCACTGTGACGATTCTCCAGATACTCACCCAGAGAACAATTTTGTTATCACTTAATGAGTCATGTCCCCAGTAATGTCCTATTAGAGACAGTGACAAGAATGCCACCAGCTACATCTATGGACATAATGACTCCTGTCATCGTTTTTGAGCAAACACGCATAGATATAACGGTGTTATAGTTACCTTAAAAAATAACATATATATAAACATTCAGGTGAAAATATTAGCATATTTACGGTTTTACCCCCGTTTGCCAGCATAGCCATCACCAGGGAGCTGCCAGCGGCTAAGGGCGGTACACGCTGAGGTGTGCTCCCCAAGTGCCATTTGAGCGCTGTTGCCATGGCAATGGGCGAAACGTGTTTTTTTTTTCGATTACTTTTGCCTCTTCTCCCTTGACTTTTGGTAGATTGGACCTGCTTTCCCTTTGTAGTTTATGCCTTTCAAAGGGGAAATTGTGTAGCCTGTTGGCAAGACGACATGGCCGGGTTTGATTGAATTTTTTAAAGAAAATTCTGGAAAGGAGGAATTCCTAGTCATGGTTCCTGGTCACATGTTCCCAGACTTATAGCTCCCCATGCCTGCCGCATCCAACATCCTCCATGCCCACTGCCTTCTCCACCTTCTGTGCCTGGCACATTCTCCATCCTTCGTGCACACCATGTCCACATCTTCCATGCCTTCCAACCTCTACATCCAGTATGGCCTCTGCATCCTTCATGCCCAACCCATCCTACATGCCCACCATGTCCTCTATCCTCCTTGCTCACCATGTCCTCCATCCTTGATGCCCACCACATTCTCCAACTTCCATGACGAATGCGTCCTCCATCCTTCTTGCCCACCACATCCTCCCTCCTCTATGCCCACAGTGTCCCCTTTCCTCCATGCCCACCACATCCTCCATACTCCATGGCCCCATATCTTCCTTGCCCACCATGTCCTCTATCTTCCATGCGTGCCACATCCTCCATGCCCATCGGGTCCTCCACATTCCATGACCACCGCATCCTCCATGCAAGCCGCGTCCTTCATGTCCACTGCATCCTCCATCCTCCATGCCTGTCACGTCCCCCATCCTCCATACTTACCACATCCTCCATCCTCTTTCCCTGCTACATCCTCCATCCTCCATATCCGCCATGTCCTACATCCTCCATGCCCACCGCATCCTCTATGCTCTGTGTCTGCTGCGTCCTCTATCCTCCTTGCCTGCCTTGTCCTCCATCCTTGGCAGATCTCACTATGTGGGCCTGAAGCTGATGATTTGGTAGTGAGCCCGGCCTTCTCTATCATACTGGCTGCGGTTCACTTTGGCTCTGTTTAGGCATGGTGCTCTATGCTCCATCAGATTGGGAGCAGCACGGTATGGACGACGGGCACTGAGGATTCACACCCCTGCGGTTCTGGGTTTGGTTTCCAGCCCTGCTCTATATAAGTGGAGGCTGCAGGTTCTCCACATGTTCATGTGGGCTTGCTCCAGCACCTCCAGGTTCTGGCTGTTTAGGATGAGTTTTCCTCTCTGTATTTGCCCTCTGATGGCCTTGTGTGCTTGTGTCTATTTCAATCTACTATATAACACCCATTGCTACCATACCATGCTCCGTGTGGTCTTGCCTAATGGAAGCATTTTTGTGTATGCACCCCCTTTTCTTTTTCATTTTGGTGTATGCACCCCCTATTCTTTTTCATTTTGGTGCATGCACCCACTTTTCTTTTTCATTTTGGTGCATGCACCTCTTTCTCATCCAAATTATTTTACTTACCTACCTCCTTTGCATTTTTGTGCACGTATCTTCTCTTCCTCATATTAGTGCATATACTTCCTCCTTATCGTTTTACTTACGTACCTCCTCCTAATTTTAGTGCATATACCTCCTCCTTATCGTTTTACTTACGTACCTCCTCCTCATTTTAGTGCATATACCTCCTCCTTATCGTTTTACTTACGTACCTCCTCCTCATTTTAGTGCATATACCTCTTTCTTATCGTTTTACTTACGTGCCTCCTCCTTATTTTAGTACATGCACTTTCTCCTCATTTTACTGTATGAACCTCCTCCTTCTCCTTGGCGTTTTACTGTAGGCAGCGCCTTCTCTTCCATCCTCCTGTGAAGGCTTTATCTCAGTCTGATATAAAGGCACTGGAGGCTCAGTGCTGATCTATAGAAGGGGACGCCGTGTTTACATACAGTATGGATATTCCACTCCATATGGAAAAACTGCAATTCCCTGTTTATTTTATGCTATGATGCCCTGTTAGTTCCTTTGATTCCCACAGCGTCCATGGTGCCACACCCTATATTTCCCAATATTTCACGTTTCTTGGTTGTGAGCCCCACTGGACCATGTTATACCAAATATGGAGATGTTGCTGTACAGTTAATCTCGACACATTCCCGCACCACTGAGAATGGCCGTGCGTCGCGTGCATGGTTTTTCAGTGCTGCACATTGTGATTGTTACCTTTGTGGGTTTTACTGCAGGTGTCCTGGGAAGGCGAGAAGAGGAACAAGGGCAGCTTTTCATTTCATGTGGCAGTAATGAAAAGCTGTATTTAAATGTGCTCAGTCTCTTGCCCCCCCTCCCCCGTTAATATGCCCCCCCTTGCAGCCCCATCACCAACCTGATTACCGCGCTCACCTGGGGATGTGGGGGCGCCGTCAGGCAGGGGAGAGCTCTCTGACAAAAGGCAGACGGTTCGCTTGTTAGGGGTGTCCCAGCAATGAGCCCCCCCCCCCCCCCCCCCCCCCCCCCCCCCCCCCCCCCCCCCCCCCCACTTCCCAACATTATTTCTCCTATGATCCCAGTGAACCATATTCATCCCAGTATTAGGTAACTGGTCAGGAGCATGAGCAAGGAGCATTAAAGTCATTCCGTTAAAATGTATTTAATTACTTTACTACTTTGGAGCTTTTTATTCCTAGAAACATGCTATTTAGTGAGATGTTTTATTAAAATAAGTGCATAATGGCTTTAGGCTGTGATTTTTGCCACATACTGACCTAATTATATAGGTCTTCA
This sequence comes from Mormyrops attenuatus, assembly GCA_026777985.1. Lineage (NCBI taxonomy): Eukaryota > Metazoa > Chordata > Actinopteri > Osteoglossiformes > Mormyridae > Mormyrops > Mormyrops attenuatus. The sequence goes on from JAODKC010000001.1 coordinate 28,059,712, forward strand.
ATTGGACTTGGAGCTTAAAGCTAATAACTGGTGCCTGGACCTGGACATGTGTCACCGTATCATTAATGTTTGGTGGCAAAAGCAGGGCTTAGCAGAGAGGATCTCTGAAGGCCCATGCAGAATGTAGCCAGTTTGTATACTCACGTATGCCTGCTTGTTAATGCAAACAGTCTGCTCCTCCAAACTGCACCAGAATATATACAGCAGGCAGACAGGGTCAAGAGGTTCACTCACCGTGTTGCTGAGCGTCTGAATGGCTCGGACGCCTGATCTAAGAGATTTGAAACCTGGCATGATTGTCGGTTCCAGCATCTCAGAAATGGCTGGCCTCCTGGGATTTCCATGCACTACAGAGTCTAGCATTTACAGGGAAAGGTGCGATAAACAAAGAGGCATCCAGTCATCTGTTCCTGGAAACACACTGCTAATGAGAGAGGTCAGAGGAAAATGGCCAAACTCGCTAAAGCTAATGGGAAGGCCAGAAGTACAAAAACAGCTCCGAACAACAGTGAGCACAACTCGTCAACCCATGAAGTGGCTCTAGAGACAAGAAGGGTCCTGGAATTAGATATGCCTACCTAATGAAGTAGTCAGCAAGCAGTCTTGGGCAGTAACGTGTTACTCAGTAACGCATTTAGGGCTGGGTATCGAACTACGGTACTTTTGTGGTACCTACTGCAATGCTCCAATCCTATCAAGAATTGAAAAATAAATTTCTTTCAGTGCCAAACTCCGATACCCAAACAGTAAATCTCTAATAAACATGCAGCATACTTGCGTATAGATCTCTGGTGAATTTGTTGTCTAACGTTAGACATATAGGCTGGAAAAAAAAATGTATGCCAGAGGAAAAACATGTGAACTGGCTTGCATGTGTGTTGTTGTGTTTGTTTGTTGTGTGGTGTAAAAAATGCCTAAGAAATCAAAAGTGTGGCTCCACAAGGTTCCATACTGTGACCATGTAGTCGATTGTGACCAATTTTGGAGACAGTGCGACTTGCAAATATGCCCCTGAGGTGGTTTGTCGTGTGGTGGGTGTGGCAACGTCCTGTAATCAGCATGTGCTCCTTATCTCCTAGGCTGTCTTATGATGACACGTACATGTGGCAGGTCAGGACAGGTCACATCAGGTACGAGCCAAAAAGTAAAGGAAGCATGGAGAGTGATGGAGAGATCGTGGCATGCTTTCAACAGCTAGAAGTATTGTCATTATTTTGAGTTATTTCTCAGTCAAAGATGCAAAGAACATTGTCATCCGTCGTAAAGTCTGTACCAGCAGTGAAATGCTTTCAACTTTGAAAAATACATCAGATTTTTTTGAAGCATCTGATACAGCACCTCAGAGGTAATGTGAAGCTTGATTTGTTTTTTATATGTATAAATATATACATATACAGTATCCCATCCGGTCTGAGAGGCTTCAGTGTTTGCAGTTATGCAGACTGGCTGATTGTTGGTTAATTATTGTTCCAATGGGGGGGGGGGGGGACATCTTCTGAGCAACCTGCCCAACACTGTCAGTAAGTGTATGTCCTTCGTGCTTTTAGGTTCTTCAGCCTGATTTCCACATTCTTTGAGCCCTGATGTTCAGGCATAAAGAACAAATGTAGAGCTGAACTGGACTCTAAGCGGATGAAGGCACGGCTTAGCTCTCACACAATGCTTGCGTGACGTGTAATTTGACGTGAGGTGGTGTAATCTATAAGCCCCATTTAGGAACCATTATCCTCAACGGTCCTTCAGTTCGTCCCGTCGTCTCCTGCCTCGATTGTTCAGTGCCATATGGCTTTCTGTGGGACCATGGTTTCTACGCCAGCTGGTAGAAGTCACACCCGAAACAGCAGCCGTGGTCTGTAACGCTGTCGGAATACGGCGGCGGAGGAAAAGGCGGAGAACGGCGGCTCCCTGTTTCCACACAGCAGGCTGCTTCTCACCAGCCAGTGCAGACAACTGTGTGATTTCATCATCATTTTAGGCACTGGGCCCATTCATACCACATCACAATAAAAAAAAACATTAAACAGAATTGCAAAATTGTTAGTAACTGGTCCAATTGTATCTTTCATCATTTCTAACCATTCCTACTGCACCAAAAAAAAAAAAAAACATTCACTAGAAGGCTAAAAATCTCTGTAGCCGGTCCAAAAAATTGCACATTTCATCATTTTATCATTCACATTACACCAAAAAAACTCAACGGCAAAATGTCCACCAGTAAGTCCAAAAAATTTAATATTTCATACTGCAAAAGAAGAAAGAAAAAAAACAACACGGAATGGCGAGAAAGAGCTTCAAAGGTACACTACAAAAGAACATTTCTGGCAGCTGAAGCCATTTCTTACTTGACCATGACAATGCCACCTAAAAGTACTCAGGACTTTTTTTTCTTGTCGGCGATCTGTCCTGAGGTCATTCTCTGAGAGGCGACGTAGGTAAATTGGGGTGGGGGATGGAGCTGTCATCAGCAGCTACCTGAAAACGCAAAGCGATTTTTATGTAATGAAAATATAGGGACTTGGCTGTCGCGGTGACCCTGACACTGGCCGCTGATGTAGGATTGCCCACAGCAACGCTAACATCACTTCCACATGGTTGACCCTGCTGCTCCTCTCCTAGGAAGCATGAAGCTTTGGCAAAAAAATGAGATTGTAAAAACAAAAGGAGCAGTCAGTGATGCAGAGGTTCAAAACAGGGAGTGATACACTTATCAGCCAGGAAACCTAATGTTCTAGTGCTTGCTGCCAGTGAATCTTTTAGCCAACCCCAGAGAGGAATAACTGAATTTAATTTGTTCCAGACCCCCAAGTGTTAAGTTTAAAAATGCCTTTTTAAACTTATCTACCTAACTAACTAATGACAAAAAGCATTAACAATCGATATAATACACACATGAACAATCACACATACAAAAGCAATAAACATGAAATCAATGACAGTCCCACACTCGGAAGCGAGAGCAGACACATGTGCACCACCTTCAAGTCTCGCTGCAATTCCCTTTTTAAGTTCTACAGTTACGCTCAGTACTTGCTCACTTTCTTAGGGTCCATGATTACTGTATCACTAAATGTACTGTAGATAAAGCACAAAAAATTCACATCGAACACAGCTTTCGCACGTCAGACTCGGTGGAGAGATACCACAAGACTGAGAGCGATTCATAGGGATCAGTATCCCAGTAGGTCCGGGTGCCTTTGTTTCAGCCCGTCAGAGACGCGTCTCGATTCATACAAGATTTAGCAGGTCTGTTTTGTTTTGTCGTCTTCCAAGTTTTCGGTCGAGTTGAGGCTAGATTTTTCTCAATCAAACTGTTCAAGGTCCAAATTGGTAGAGTTGAACGCGTCTCAACCCATGTAATTTTAGCAGAAACGGTTGAGTTCCAAGATTTCGGTCAAGGAAACAAGTCAAAAAAAATTTAACAGACCCGTTCGATGTCCAAGTTGGTCGAGTCAAGAGGTGTTCGAGTTCCAAGGTTCTACTGTATCTGGTGATTATTACATCAACTAAAAACTCATTATGCCTTGAAAATTATTCCATTTTGATGAAGATGACTGACAACCAGCACGAATTTCATGCAGCAGGCAGCATGATGGTTAAAGATATGGATTTCATAACTAAATGGTTGACTTGGTCAGACCAAGGATCCTCCTGATGTAGTAACCAGGTAACCCAGACATCTGGAAAAACTAGTAAAATTATTCAGCTTTAGAACTAGGGAAAAACTGCAAGCCACTTTGGACGATTATCAGGTAAGTAACCAAATAGATTAATGACCCCACACTTGATGATGTTCTAGTAACACAGGCATGAGCAGGTGAATGAAACAATCCAAATGCAATGTGAATTCCAGCAGGATTCCAGTGTTGCAAATGCAGCCTCAGTACTGAGAAAGTGCTCCTGAACACAGCACAGCACCCTACAATCAATCGTGTGTTCTCAGCCTTTTGGGTATTCAAGTGTGTGAAATGTGTGAAGTGGAGAGTGGAGATGTCTATATATATCCATGCATATACATGGACAAATAACACATTCCTGAAGGCCACAACCTCTCTGATCCACACTGGATACTTGAAAGTTCAGAAGGAAAAAAATAACACGGGGAACGCATCCATCAGTTTCTGCAACCTACACACAGAGCTGTTGCCAGGAAACTTCTGTTACATGTTTTATTTATATGTTCCCATAGCAACAACAAGCATTTTCAATTAATGGCTACTGCAAGGATGTAGGAGACTTGCATAGAGAGCTTGAAGAGCCAGAAATTTAGAAGTCAAGGGGTCGCCATTGTCTACTCGTGTGATCAGAATTTGAATTTTGATTGGAATTTGACATTCTTGGTCTTCGTTGGATTTTAAAAAAGTTTGATTTCATTGCAGTAAAGATTACAATGGTGATAGTGAGATCATCATGCGATCGCCCATTAAACACTGTATTAAAAAGTAATCAAGCTCTAAATATATTTATACCATCACATTATGAATACAAGGACAAACTTTGAATGTTGTATTTCTCAGGTCTGTCTTCTCACTGGTTGACTGGTTGTGGCTGCCCTAAGCACCGGTTTTTCGATTACATTTCCTGTGCTACTTTTGATGTCATTTCCTGTCTGCTGTGTTACAATCAGAAGTCTAAAAGCAAGCATGTCTGTGACTCTGACATGGTTACTTAGCCTTCAAAATACATGCATTTCTAAAAAATAAAAAAAAGACTCAATAGCAGAAACGTAATGGCAGATAATCAGAGTATCGTGGCAGGCTTTGTTTCAGTTACGATGAATTAGTCCCCTTAAATGAGCTCTAAAAGCCTAATTCACTGGCTGACAGCATTAATAAAACAGCAAAGGGTGTCTACGATTAGCATCCTCCAAAATGGGCAAATAGTGCTTTACACCTCAAGCAAAACCAGCTGACATATAATCAAATGAAATTAATTTAGTTTCTTCCTAGAAGAAAATGAAAATGGTAAAATGCCTGCATAATATATTCAGCATGCCTTGTAAGTACTGCATGCTATTGAATGAGAGGCACAGGGGAAAACAAAGTAAAAACATCCATACTATTCCACTAAAGAACGTCAAAAAACAAACATTTACATACAGGGCCTCTGGAGGCAGCACTGAGCTTCACACCTCCAGGATAAGGGGTCTGAATCCCCCCCACACGTCTATGTGAAGGTTCTACAACCATCCCATCCAGGGTGTACCTCAGACTCCAGCACTGTGATGCTTTAGAGGCCCTCATTCCCCCAAAACATCCACCCATCCATCCGTCCATCTTCTATACCCTCTAATCCTTTGCTGAGACGTGGGCGTCTGGAGCCTATCCTGAAGGCTACAAGTGCAAGGCAGGGAATAACCCAGGATGGGATGCCAACCCATCATAGGGCACACTCACACACTATTCACTCGCACTCACACTCACGCGCACACGCACACACACACACACACACACACACACACAAATGTGTAATTATATCTTTGTGGGGACTCTCTATTCATTTCTGTGAGGAAAACTCTAATCCGAACATGGCGACCTTAACCCCTACCCAGCCCTAATTTTAGCCATAAGTAACCAAACAAAATATAAGTCTTTTGCCAGGTTTAGTTTTTTGATTGCAGTCACTGATTTTTATAAAATTGATTTTCCCCTTGTGGGGACCGAGAAAATGGTCCCCACAACATCAAAATAACAGGTTTCTATCCCCACTATGTAGGTAATGTCTATCTGACACACACACGCCCACAGCATCCATGCACATATACAGGCTGAAAGCTCTAATTAACTACAGCATATAGGAAATGCCATGACGACACAGGGAGAACACGCAAATGCCACACACGCAAAGCTGGGGCACAGTCTCGAACCTGGGTCTCCAGAGGTATCAGGCACCACTCTGCTGGCCCCCCCAAACTAGGATAATCAACTGGCCTATGGGTGGAACATGAAAAAAGAAAGCACCTATTCTTTGAGATACTGAGGCAATTTTAGATTTGGAGGCCAACAATTCCTAAGTATACTCTGACATAATACATATAATGATGTGGATGAGGCATGGAAATTTAATTATGTCATAGTAGAAAGGTTTGTCTTATAACGAGTCCCCTGTCTGTAACTGACAAACATGTGGCGTCTTTCTAAGCTACGTTGCGGTACATGTCATTAGTTAAATTAATTTAGCGTGAAAGCAGGTGACAAGGAGATGCTCCCCTGTGGCTGTAGGGGGGAAAAAAGACTGAAGCAGAGGGATTGAAATCCGGTGAACCCGGGGGGGGAACCCCTCCTAGCTCCGGAACACAGCTGGAAACAACTGGACAGGAAGGGGTTAAGCCTGCTAAACACGTTCCGAAGCAATGTGCTAACCCTCCAAAAATCACACAGATCATACACACTGAGCACCTGAACTATCATTCTTCAGTGTTAAACATTTGCAGTCTTGGTCCAGTGCTAACTTGGTCAGACTGGCCAATAGCAGAGTAAATATTTTCGCATTTCCGCAGCTAATTGGTGACTGAAGTTAACCGAATAAGACTTTTTGAGGTTGCAAATGCACACGTCATAGATAATCACATGTAGCCACATTTAATAGCATTTTTATCTATCGTCAAGGAGACCTGTGTCCTTTTATTCCACTAATACTACCCACATCTACAACTTTTTAATTAAGTGTATCACTTTCAGTTTTTTACCCTTCTGGGCTGGGTGGAGAAAAATCCCAGTTACTGGAGGATATTAAGCATTAATGTCACGTGTTCCACGTATACTCTGATTACTTTCAAAAATGGCTTCAGAGATAGTTTTTGCTAAGTCTAGCTAAGCTCAAAATAAATAAATCGCAGGGACCCGATGGCATCTTACCTATAGTTTTAAAAGAGATGAG
>JAODKC010000001.1:28077867-28100548 GCA_026777985.1 Mormyrops attenuatus
CCCCCCCCCCCCCCCCCCCGCAGAGGGTGTGACGAGATTTAAAAAGCATCAAGGGGCCAACAGGGGTGCCTGCCGAAAATGCAAATGGGCGCTTCATCCCCAGTGCTTGGGAAGTTAATTCCGGAAGCTTCCAGATTGTGTGACCACCAGGAAAACATTTAAATCGTTATTTTCGGCTGTGCCCTGTGCTTCCCTGGGATAGGCGCCAGGCTCTTTGTGACCCTCTATGGATAAGCGGATGGAGGGATGAGAGACTATTTAGGTTTGCGGGAGCCACTGTAGCGATAAGTGCGCCTGATTCGTAGAGAGCGCCTATATTATATCAAACACTCCAAAGCCAAGAGCTCCCATTGTTGCTGTATGACAGATCCAAGCTGTGCGCACAACGCCTGTTCGGGAGTGAGCGGGACTCGTGTTCAATGACATCGTGTCCCTGTGCCTGTTTCGGGGCCAGTTTCCCTGCTGGTCAGACCTAACACCTGGGATTAACTTTGAGAAGGACATTGTCCTTTGCGGTCTCTGTCTGAAACATAGACCAGAGAATAGGGGTCACCCCTGAGGTCATGATAAACAGGACCCAGTCAGGCTGACTTCTTAAGTGGGCAGCCCAGGGTATCTGATGGTGTTCAGCAGCTTCTGGGGGTGCTGGGTGGAGCTCGCCTTACCTGTTGTGTGTCCATAGTCTAAGGGAGCATGATCAGGCCACAGAGACCAGGTCTGCGTATATCAGATAAGAAGCCTCATTCATCATGTGGTCACTGTACAGTATTATGGAATGGGTCAGTATATTATGGGACACACAGTATATTATGAGGGCAGCGTGTGTCTCAGCTGGTTAGGATGCAGTGTTTGTGACTGGAAGATTGCTGGTTCAAACCGCAGCATTGGCAAAGTCGTTTGGCTTTTGGGCCCCTGAGCAAGGCCCTTAACCCCAATTGTACTAGGGATCATTCATCGCTTTGTACAAAAGCACCAGGTACATAAATTTGTGATTGTTAAATGGGACAGTTGTGGAAATAAGCATGCAGTGGTGCCCTTAGCAAAGCGTAGTCTCAACCGTCACATTTAGGCAGTGGGCCACTCCAAATAGCTATGGGGTACCTGATGTTCTGTTGCAGGGATGTCGTGAAGGTCGGGGTCTGTTGCAACTGTCTTTGTTTGTCCTGCCAGATCCGCGAGCTGGTCCCAGAATCCCAGGCCTACATGGACCTACTGGCTTTCGAGCGCAAACTAGACCAAACCATCATGAGGAAGCGTGTGGACATTCAGGAGGCCCTGAAGAGACCAATGAAGGTAAACCCGACTAACCTGTCTCAGTGGACCAGTTGAGCAACTGTCATGTATTAAGGACACCTTTAGCCTACCATTGGTTCTCAGCATGCACCGGGTTTTTTTTATAGGTCATCCTTACACAGCCAACAAAATCTAATCAAATCGGGTATGGAGAGCCCCAGAAACCTTATGTGGTCTCATGGGGTATCGACAATCATGACTTGAAAAGGCTGGGTGTGACTTTTCATGAGAACCTCATTAAATATGGCTCCCTGGGAGAAAGGAAAAGAGAGGAAGCTGCAGAGGACTAGATAAAGACCATGGCATGTTCACACCAATGACTCCACATACAACCAGCATACCTACCAAAATATATCTGGGTAGTAGTATGCTAGTGTGCTGAAAGCAATTATTAAAAAGTCATCCGAAATGGTGAATTGTTTTTTATTTATTTTTTTATCTAATGTTCGGGCTCCTACTAGATACAAAATATTAAAACCATGCTGTACAGAAAACGAGAACTGCTGCCTTCAGTATCCCACACGTTGTCTGCTTTTATCTGCAGCAAAAACGTAAGCTGAGGCTGTACATCTCCAACACTTTCAACCCGGCCAAGCCTGATGCAGAAGACTCTGATGGCAGCATAGCATCATGGGAACTGCGAGTAGAGGGCAAACTGCTAGATGATGTGAGTTTTTTTTTGTTTGTTTTTATAATTTCTTATGTTTACCACGCTAATTTGTGAGCTCTCTGTCATATTTAGGCTGTCTCCTTTTGCTCATACTTTTCTTGAACCTGCTACTTTGGGGGCTGCCATTTTTATATCGTATCCCAAGTATTCATTTCAACCAGCACCTCATTTGAGGCCCTTAAGAAGCTATATTCTGTAGGCTGACCATTAAATTGGCACCCCATAGTACAAGCTGGGGGGCATGTCCCCTGGGGGGGTGCAAATTTACCTCCGGGTATGTCCCAGTGGTTAAACTAATGTTAATTTCGTAGATGAAAACTATGACAAAAATCGTCAACACAGACTTTTTAATGAAGAAAATGAGACAATAATAAAATACACATTAATATATGAGGCCAAAATCTGTGACAAAATGTACTGACATTTCTGTCAACGAAGGAAAATGAGACAAAAATGTCAGGAAGTGACAGTTTGACACTGATACAATCATAAGGAATATCTTTAGTTAGTTGATTGTAGTTGCTCATTAGTGGAAAATGGTTGGAGCACAAATGTCATACTTGCAAAAAGGGGGCCTGGCAGAAATAGTTTGGGAACCACTGCCATAATGCTGTACATGACTGCATGCCATGTCAAAGAGGCACACAGTTCCACTGCCTTTCCACGCCTTGGTAGATCAGACTACAACCTAGTGTACCTCTACCTACAACACAAACAAATGGTGGAGATTACTATAAAGAGTGTGTAAGGAGGTAGTCAGTGGAGACCAGCGCAGCTCTGCCGGACTGCTTCGAAACAACCAACTGTAAAGATCTCTGTGAAGCACATGGTGAGGACTGCGTCACGGCCTATATCAAGTTCTGTGTCAACGAAATTGTTCCTGTAAAATCTGTACTCTGCTTCCCCAATAATAAGCCCAGGGTCACCAAAGACATCAAGGCCCTCTTGATTGAGAAGGAGAAAGCGTTCAGGTTGTGTGACAAAGAAGGGGCAAAGAGGATACACAGAGAGCTGTCAGTCAAGATCGGCAAGGAACGGAAGAAGCTTGAACGGAAGCAGGAGGAAGTTGGAACGGAAGCTCCAGCAGAACAACATCAGAGAGGTATGGAGGGCCATGAAGTCCATCAGCAGCTACAAGTCCACAGGCTGGTGACAGAGGGTAATGTGGATACAGCTCTTCAACAGATTTGACTGGCCAACTCCGCTGAATCGTCATGGCTGAGAGTCCCCTTCCCCCTATCATCCTACTTTACCCGTCCTATTTCCCATCCTATACCTGCTTCTGCCACCTGCTGTTCCAATATCTCCAAGGACCAAGTGAAGAATGAACCGTGCAGACTCCGCTCAGGAAAAGCAGCAAGTCCTGATGGCATCAGTTCCAGTGTGCCCAGGACTTGAACCTCCCAGTTCTGTTGAGTTCTACAGAGCATTTTTAAACTGGGCCTCCGTTTGAAGAAGGTTCCAATACTGTGGAAAACATCCTGTCTGGTTCCTGTGCCTAAGACGCCATGTTGCAGTGTTCCATTTGATTGCACACCAGTGACATTGACCTCACACAGCATGAAGACCTTCAAGAGACTAGTCCTTGAGATACTCCGCCCCCTGGTTGTGTTGCCACGTCAGTTCGCCTATGAGGCCCAGATTGGTGTACATGATGCCATTGTCTATCTGGTACACTGTACCTACTCCCACCTCGACAAGTCAGGAGGTTCTGTGAAGATCATGTTTTTTGATTTCTCCAACTCCTTCAATATCATCCAGCCAGTCCTGCCTGAAGGTGGAAGCTCCCCTACCAGAATGGATCACGGACTGCCTGACCAGATGTCATCAGGATGGTGTATCTGGGAAGTTGCCAAGCAGACTGATCAACATAAAATACGCAGAATGCCTGCAGAAATCATTCCTTCCGACGGCCGTAAGACTGTACAATCGATAAATCTATCAGCCAGGACGTTCAATTTTATGTACAATGATACCTATTTTTTTTATCAGTATCTATTTATCATCATTCAAGTGCAGTACTTACTGCCATAATCACCCACCTGCATATTTATCATCTCTAGATGTCGTACTTATTTATTCTTATACAGAGATTGTTGTATTTGGTTCTGTGTACTGTCTATTTTTGTTTGTTGCATGGTTGTGTAATGTGCAGTCTAACAATATTTCCACCAGGATAATAAAAGTCTACTGATTCTGATTCTGATTCTGATTCATACAGTCCTCTTTCAAGATGGTGACCAGAGCAATGACTTCTGTAAGCACGAAAAACGAGAAAAACGTGTAAAAACGAGACACAGCCTGTGCCACTGTGAACCTCTCTGTATCTCCTTTGTATCTACTTCAGCTTCTTGTCTCTCTTATGAAGTATCCACCATTTTTGCTTTGGTGTAGAAGCTGCTTGTTTCTCTTTGCCTGACTAGAAACACCCATTCGCGCTCGAGAGTCACATGAAACCGTATGCAACCCAGCTAGGCCAAAAGCGTTGCAGATAAAATTAGATGTTTCAAAAACACTTGTGGCCTGCTCTCTTGGCCACTGAGAGGCGCCCCGGTGAAAGCTGAGGTCGAGTTTAATCATCCAAACCCACAGAGAAGATTGGCAGGGCTTTGAGGAGGAAGCCGCTGCTTGCTCAGCGCAGACCACAATGATTTCACATTGTGTTTTTTCGCTTGTTTGGCTGTTGGGAAAATAAGTTGAATCAATGTGCAGAAATAACATTGTCTGGGGGAAAAGCTAATGTTTGTATTTTCTCACTAGAAACTCTTACAAGCTTTTAGTAAGCAGGCAATTTGGCCTTAAAACTTTTACGCCTTCTGTCTTCTACCTATGAGGTCATTGATGTGTACTCGTCACTTTATGGTTGTTTACAGCCACCAAATGCTTAAGGCTCTGTAAGCTTTTATCTTTGATCATGTGTAGCAGATGTCAATGTGTGAAGTTGAGTATCTTCTGACTTTTTAAGCAGCTGCTCCAGGTCTTGTGCAGTACAGGAGCTCTTTCCATAGCTGCAGTTAGGCTTCCTTATTCAAGATTGACTCTAAACCTGGCACCAGGTTGCCACTTTCACCAAGTTGCCACCCTGCGCCAGCCGGACAGGCTCAGTCCTGTTCCTCTCGCCTAAGCGGCATAAGTCAGCATTTGTTGTCGTGGAAGATTAACCGAATTACCTCAACAGGCTTCTTTCTCAGTAACAACCGTAATACGAAGCAGTGACGTCAGAGTGATATAGAAAGGTTGATAAAGAGTCATTTTGGGCGTTTCGGTTGTAATATTCAGACTTACCTCATAATTTGGATTATCTGAATTGTGACTGATGTCAATATTGTGGATTTACTGCCTTACAGGGTTGGTGTGGAATATCCAGAGTAATTGGGTGTAGTTTTGATGCTTACATGTAACATGATTGTCCCCCCCCCCCCTTTCCTTAGCCTGGTAAACAGAAGCGGAAGTTCTCCTCCTTCTTTAAGAGCCTGGTGATTGAGCTGGATAAGGACCTGTATGGACCCGACAACCACCTGGTGGAGGTGAGGACACATCCATCTATTATTTAAAACTATGCCTCTGTCTCTGTTGTATTCTTGTGATTTTGTTCCATTACTCTATACATTATATGTTAATGCTGCTATACAGTAATTTTCTCTGTTTGTACCCACAGCTTGTCTCTTGTATTCATTAATAGTACATTTTCTTAATCTACATCTCGCATTTTTCTCTTAATTCTGTTTATTGTTTTGTGTGTTTTCGTCTTGACTGTTTGTTTAAACTGTATACTCTCGTGTAACCACCAAATAAAATTCCTTGTATTTTTTGTTAATGGCAAATAAGGGATTCAGATTCTCTTTTTTTGGTCTTCTGATGAACATGTAGTTGGGAGTGTTAAAGGACTGACTCTGAGAAATGGAATTGTAGATTTTATTCCCAATTTATTGAGTAGTAAAGGCTGGATTTTGCTGCTATGAGGGAGAACAAGGAGCTTAAGCAATATGTAACATACCCCCAACCCCAAACGAAGCGTTTTAGTAACGTTATCCTATTGTTAGAGCACAGCAGAAACATGGCGTATCTTTTCTCCCGGGAACAGAAAGCACAGTCATAAAAATAAGTGCACAGAGTGTCCTTATATGTTATCTCATTCCACCTCAAAACACCCGGTGTAGAATGCTAAGACACCACTAGAATGAAAAACATCATGCTCCATGTGGACCTTCTGGGTGGCTCAGCTGTCCAGAAAACTTCACTGTCTTCAGCTTCCTCACCGTTCCTGAGTTTGGCAGCACTCAGGTCCTGAAAACCGAGACTGCTGTTTTAAAGACTGTGCAGGCCAATCTGCATTTTTCTGTCAAGGCCATGTGTTCAGACTGTGGCTTACTTTGGTGCTTTGTGTACGTCTCACACACTCCTGAAAGACTGACCGAAATACTCTAGCCAGATAACTTTCTTAAATTAATGATTTTGTATCCCTGAGTTTCCTCAGGGAATTTATATATAATGTTGGGCAAAATGTCATCCTTAATGACTGAAAGTAGTTGATGTGAGTGGGAAACAGTCTTCTAGAGAAATGCTTGACGTTTTTGTGGCAAAGAAGACCTCTTTTGGGGATGGCTGAGAACAGGGAAATGGCCTGTAAAGGAGTAACAGTCTTTGGAGGACAGATGGTGTCAGTGATTATTAATATTGTCATTCTGCTCTGCCAAAGTGACTTAGATTCTTCATATTTTACTGGAGTGACTCATGTGTGGTACAGTCCCTGAGGCTCCCGCAGCAGGCCCTCTCCTGAGACTCGGACCGCCTTCCTGCCTGCTAGACGATTTCTGTGTCTGTGTCCCCGGCAGTGGCACCGCACCCCCACTACTCAGGAGACGGACGGCTTCCAGGTCAAGAGGCCCGGAGATGTGAGTGTGCGCTGCACCCTGCTTCTGATGCTGGACTACCAGGTGGGGGCGCCAAAACACCTTTTGTCATTTGCAGTCACCGCTTAGCTTTATCTGCAGTACTATGGAGTGGGCAGTTATATAAATGCTTTTGGAAGGTGGTGAATGGTCCTTACATTTTTATAATTAATCAGCCTTTTATCTATGTACTTTTAATATCTTCAGTAGTGAGATTACATATTTTGTAAACAAAGGAGTAATCTACAGAGTATTATGCTGTATAATATAAAAGAGTATAGTTCTGTAGCCAAGAAACTCAGTGGTCAGGGGCCAGGGAGTATTTTCCCAGCAGAATTACGCTCCACACACAATGCAGTTCCAAGTTCGTGGACACTCCCTGGAAGCTAAAGCAGTGCCCTTCAGTGCTGTGGGAGTTTTTCCAAAAAAAAAAAAGTTAAACTGTATTTTTTAATAAACTAAAATAGCACTCACACTGTAAGCTGTTGTGAAGACTGACTTCTGGGATTCATTTGGCTCCATTTAAAATTATAATATGGAAAAGTTCAGGTACAACTGCAGAACAGTCTGACAAGACTTACAAATCAGTTTGTACGCCTGGGTGTTTATAGGTAGCTTGTTTGGTACCTGGATTCCTTTATAGGTACATCCATTTAAAAAGCAGGCCAGTTACCATGTGGTCACTACACAGGGGTGTGTCAGTAAACCATTTCTATGGCTTAAACTACCACATTTAGAGTTAATTAGGGGAAACAGGCTGCATTGGTGACGAAATATTATTGTGGATTGAAGCCGCAGTTACGTGTGGTCATTACTGTGCTCTAATCAGCCCCCTCAGTTCAAGCTGGACCCTCGCTTGGCACGCCTTCTGGGTATCCACACCCAGACCCGCTCGGTCATCATCCAAGCGCTCTGGCAGTACGTCAAGACCAACAAGCTGCAGGACGCCCACGACAAGGAGTACATCAACTGCGACAAGTACTTTCAGCAAGTAATGAGCCCCAAGTCGCCCGCTCGCTCGCGAATGCACAGTCCCATTGTCCTCCTGCCACAGTCCTCGCCGCCGCACACACTATCCTGTTTCTTTATACAAGATCAATTATCGGATTTTTTCAATATGATTAATTTAAGAAATTTGAATCTCAGGAATACAGGACTGGCCTGTGGAGTCAGTGAAGTAGTACTTTGTTATTCCAGATGAAAAGCATCTAGTAGTTTAAGATTAGCTGGCTAAAGATTTTAAGTAGGCCTAAGTTGTCAGCTGGATATGCTATTTAGAAAATGGGTGTATTTTTAAAAAAATTGAGTCGAATGAATAAATCCGCTTGAATCCTTGATCCTCAAGGATGGTCAAGCGGTGAGCAGGAGTCAGGCTGTCACGAAGGTCTGCAGTATATAGGCCCAACTGACCAATGCCTTCTTCCTTTTCTTTCTCAGATCTTTGACTGCCCCCGGCTGAAGTTCTCGGAGATCCCCCAGCGCCTCACCAACCTGCTGCTCCCCCCTGACCCAATCGTCATCAACCACGTCATCAGGTGAGCGTAGGCCCCGGACTTTCGGGACTCTCACATTATCTCCTATCATCTATTTCTATGGCTAAATATCATACATATCATTTATTAATGACTTCAGAGGCAATGTGTGGTGCCCCAAATTGTAATCTTTTTTTTATTATTTAGCAGAGTCTTTATCCAAAGTAACCTACCATTTGTGAGAAAGCAGGGTTAAACAGTCCCTAAACCAACTGTTAGTGAAGGCTTTGCTCAAGGGCCCAACGGTTAAATCACTCTGCCAACTGTAGGATTGGAACCTGCAACTTTGCAATCACAAGCACAATGTCCTAACTGACTGAGCCACACACGGCCCCCAGTATTCATTATGTCAGCACTGCTTCCTAAATTGGCGCTCCCTGTCTTCACAGTGTGGATCCCAATGACCAGAAGAAAACGGCATGCTACGACATCGACGTAGAGGTGGAGGACCCCTTGAAGGGCCAGATGAGTAGCTTCCTGCTGTCCACAGCCAATCAGCAGGAAATCGCCTCATTGGACAATAAGGTGAACTAATCACAGGCCTTGGGGGATTGAGATTAAGCCAATAAATTCTATTCAATGATACAAAATATGGTGAAGTACAAAGTTAGCATAGTGTCTCAGCCTTTCCAACCAAACAGCCCAGCTCATCATTCGTCATGTTGGCAGGCCAGGGTAAATTTTGCTAACCTGAGGTGCCTTCATAGAGTGGGGAATATGGCGGTATGGCTACGTATTTTATCACAAGATTTTTTTTTTCAAATCACCCAAAATTAATACTTATTCTAATTCTTTACTTCAGGGCTCAGTTTTTGCTTTGAATTCCCTTAAAATTTACTTTAAACAGATTCAGAATATGACAAAGCGCAACAAATTAAATGGACTGAAATGAAAACTAATTTTAATAAATAAATCACACAAAAATAAACTTTTTTGACATAGCGCCTAACACTAGAAAATGCCAACAGTACGGCGTGCTGCTAGGTATTTTCTGACTGCCTGACTGTTCATTCCAGGGAATGGCTTTGACATTGCTGGTAGAGCTGTCACCCATCCCATAATGAAAAGTAAAAGCTGTATCCCTTTTTAATACAGAGTGTCCCATATTTCATCAGATTGAAAGGGGAAACCCTAATTGCTGGTTTTTGTCACTGTAAGCCCTTGCATTTTGTACATTCAACTGAATGGGAATGCTTCAAGTGGTGAAATAAGTTCATAGTATTTCCAGTTTAGTTTCAGGGTTCACGGCACACAGCACCAGTTTGCTGCATCTCTTAGACTTTAAACTCCAAAAGAACCACGTCACCGTCAATGTTGTTTTCCTTGTTTATCCACAATATCTCCTTTTTAAAAGATGTTGTGACTCTGAGCTGTCCCTGTCTTCACCGGCACTCGAAAATTCCTCTGTCGGAGCACCTATCTCTTCCATGACCAAAACAGTAGCATGTGACATCCTCTCAAGCAACCTTACTGTGTGTTTGTTGGGCATAGGTTGTCAGTTCTTAAGAGACTACCACATGATTGGTTGGAATTGCATTTGTTTTTGTGATGTAATAAGCTGCTGGGCACTATCGAACAATGTTCCTTATCGACAGTTTATCAACATTTCTCATATTCTTATCGCTTAAATTTTATATGACGATAAGGTAATATATATCTTGGCCAGCCCTATCCCCTCAGTAAACGATCGGGTTTGCATCCGTTTGGTGGCCCATTATGGACCAAACTGGGTTTCACTGCGAACCGTGGCCCAGTGGTTGACAAATACTGCCGTAGACGTTATGTCACAGGGCCATCTATGCAGTACCATACATTTTTAGTGATCATATTTTGTGTAGTTTTACTTTCATACAGTTTGCTAACATTTTCCTATTCTGCCGCTCCAAACCAATCATAAAGCTCAACATGAAATTCTCCTAATTTTTCTGAATCTGACTTTAATTTGAGGCTTTTTCTGATTGATCCTGATTTTTTGATTACCGTACATGAGCGCTGCCATTTCTGCCTCAGTTATTTTTGTAGCTAGTTTTTTTTTTTTATCTTACTGGTTGCTGAACCCACTGAAAGGTGACTCCCAGTGACTTTTTCCCCAGATTCATGAGACCATTGAGTCCATCAGTCAGCTCAAGATCCAGAGGGACTTCATGCTCAGCTTCTCCAAGGATCCAAAAGGCTACATCCAGGAGTGGCTGAAGTCCCAGAGCAGGGACCTCAAGGTACAAACAGTTCAGGTGAAGCAGGAGGTGATGCTGTTCATAAAAGGCCTAACAGAACCAAGGCGATGATGTCTGGATAAAGTGAATAGCAGAGGTCATCCAGAAGCAACCATAATGTATAGACCTATCAGAGCCACTCAGATTGGCCTGTGACTGGTTGCAGGTGATGACGGACGTTGTGGGGAACCCAGAAGAGGAGAGGAGGGCAGAGTTTTACCACCAACCATGGTCCCAAGAAGCTGTTAGCCGGTACTTCTACTGCAAGGTGAGGACATGGAAAATCTGCCACATTGAAGTCAGGTTCAGAAAGCAGCAGGAAACACTACAAGATGTTCTGCTCTCACTATACCGCTTTTCTGCATCAAATACTTGTTTAACCATGCATGTTCTTCCCTTGCTGTGGTTATATATTCTCTTATGGCAGATGGTGACTGTACCTCTCCCACTCTTCTGGTCTGTCATACAAATGACACTTTCCCTCTCCATAGATCCAGCAGCGGAGACAAGAACTAGAGCAGGCGCTGGCCGTGCGCAACACGTAAACACCTCCCCAAATGAACAACAATGCACCTGTCCCTCCGAACAGCATCCAGTCTCTGTCACACACGTTCCTGTCCTGGTGTTTCCTGTAGTAACTTACTGTGACCTGTTGTAATTAAGAGTCTCGCGGGGCCTTTGATTGGTGTCAGATTTTGTATCCCAGGGGAATCAAATAGCGAAACTGCAAGGCAATCATCTGTTGCTGTTACAGAGAACATCCCTTTTATACAGACAAACTTCAGCAACGTTCTCTGGAGTTCCATCAAGTTTGTATCTATGTACTTCCCCACACTCCCTCTTGTTAGTCATGCATGATCAAGACAACGCACACGCTACTTCATAAAGACCGTTGTAATTCACGTGTCTTCATTTAGGAATTCCCCCAAAGCACACGGTCGCCTTGTCTGTCTGTAAACTGGAGACTGTGTGACCAGTAATAATCCAGTAGTACTTGAGGGGTGTGGAAATACCAGGAGGGGAGATTCACAGTTTTGAGGAAGCCACAGTGTTAGCATTTCAGCCACAAGTAGTGATGTTCAGCACACACGTGTCAGTATTGTTTCAGTAGTCATGGTGCTACAGATTCACATTTAGTCAGTATTGAACCTCCTTGTGTTCTGTCAATGAAGTCCCAAGCTGTGTTTACACTCTTGTTCGTGTTTCTTAAGTAAACACATGGGTGTACAGTCTCTATGCGTCACTGTATGGCGAGTTTTATATGTGCCATAAAAACAGTACATATGACACAACGTCCACCCTGTAGCGGGGGAAACTGGTTGTTGTAAGCAGACATGGACACCTGGATTGGAGACCATGTCCCAGATGGCCATGGACCACACAGGAAAGCAGCTTCTCAGCCTTGCACCTGGTTAGCAAGAAGCTCACTCTGAACTTTGGTCTTCTCCTTGGAGTCCAGGGCAGCAGGCATGGGCTTTTCTCAGTGCTGCAGGGCTACAATGTCACAGTGTGCTAAAGAAGACCAGCATCTTTGGGTTGGGAGGGGACAGTGTCAGAGTTGCCTCATTCTTTCTGCAGGCAAGACTGGTTATCTTATGCGAGTTTTTCCCCAGAGTGTGTGCCTTTCTCCAGTTAAACTCAACCAGACAGTACCGTCATAGAGTCTACTAGGACTGAACTGAACTTCCTGCTAATGGTCTCATTTAGCTTTGAAGCTTCCTTATTGGTTCCTGGCTCCGCAAGTCCCTCATGTTGACGTTACTGTGGCATTGCTCTGATGTCATCAAGGTGCGTGCTTGCTGGATGCTTGCACTGAGGGTTGTTTGTGCAGTTGGAGGAAGCATGTGACTGTATCACCTAAAGCCTCCATAGAATACCTCAGTTTTCAGTGTTTGGGGCTTTTATTTTTGTGTTTTCTTCTTTTACTTACCAATACAAGTTGCCAGATGTGGAAAAAGGGAAAAGCACAGGGAAAATCAAAGGGAAATTGGGCTGTCACTGGCATGTTTCACCAGCATCTTTGCAGTCAGAATTTTCTAAAATAAAATCTTATTGTTGCTTTTTAAGTCCCTTTAAGTTCTGTGTGTCTTATCCATAGTCTAGGGAGGCCAGCTGACCCCAAAATCATCAGCATCCATGAAACAACCAATGCTTTTCATGAATGAAGTCTTGCTCTGAAGTGGAATTTTGTAGAGGAATGAAGGAAATATTACAGAACGGCAAATGAATAACAGCAAAGGTCTTTGACCATTGTTTTTCATAGTACTGTTAGAATAAGTGTCATGACTTAATCACCACATAACATTAGCAGTGTTAAAGAGAATCTTGCTAATTCGAATCACAGAAGAGACCATTTTGGTGACTGTCAGTCAATAATTTTTTCTCTTTTAAATGTAAATATAAGACATGAACTTTTTTCCATTGGTGTGCTCATGTATTTAAGGCCGCTAATTATTAGCGGTGTGTCACTAATTATGTTTTTCAAAACTTAACTCTATGTCAGTATCTTTCCCCCATTGATGTACATATAAGAATTGTTTTAATCCGTTCCCAGTCTATAATTAATGCCCAGTCGGCTATTACTATAAAACAAAAGTCTGTTGCAACTTCGACACAAACATTTTTGGCATAGCCAAATATCAATTTAGTACTAAGGCAATGGGATTTGTTTTTTTACATAAAGAATATGTAAATGATGGTTTTGATAAGACAGCTGTCACTGAGCATATGTGTGTTGTGTGACTGTTGTGTGTCTATGTCAGGGATAGGACCGTGTTTGCATTGTAAGACCTTCTAAGGAACAAAGGATGATATTTGCACAGCTGTAAACCTAGAGATACTGACAAAAATGACACAAGCAGAATTAAATGTAGCTGCAGGTTAGTTCTGCATCCACGTTCGACCACAGGTTGTACTGCATGATGACACTGATACAATATTTAAAGACTCGCCTCTACATGGTCCTGACGTTCGTCGTCACCAGGTCACTGCCATCAAGGTAGCATGCTGACGAGAAGCAATATGCCATTTTGGAGAAAGGGGACTTTCCAAACCGCTGTCTGAGCAGTCCCATCTGGCTCCTCCCTCTCCAGGCGAGTCTTAAAGACAGTGGCACGTAGCTTATTGCTGAATCATTGCGGGGCACACGTATGTGAAGTTTTTTGCCTTTCACTTCATTATTATTATTATCAATATTATTATTATTATTTTTACTATTACAAGTGTCAGGGGAGATGCCTTGACTGTAGCCAGCATCTGTTTGGATGTTATTTCTGTCTAAATTTGCTGTTTTTGTGCAACGATCTTTCACGTGAATGGTGTGTTTGTATTATAAGACTTAAGAAAATAAGTCTTGGAAAATATAAAAATCTTTGGAGGGGGAAAAAACTGAAACCCTCTGCCAATACTGGACAAAGGATTCTAAGCCTATGCATGCCGAATGGACGTGTTTTTATATTTAAAAAAAAAAAAGTTGAGTAAGCACTCGATCAGGAAGTTGAGATGAAGAAAAATTCTTATCTAACTTCCTTTGTGATAAACAGGCCTTTGGAATGGTATTTTTTTACTGCAACTTGTGAGCAGGTGGTAATTGCACTGGGCTATGCAGAGACATTCCAAGGAAACTCCTTAATTTCTTCATTGCTGGTCTACACAACACCGTTGTACAATTTTTTTCTCTGCAAAGGGATCGGCAGGTGCTTGCGGCGCACCTTTGTATGTTACAAGGAGTCTTGTAGACCAAAATTTTGGAGACAATCACTGTCTGGCAGCCAGAGAGCGCCTCGTCTGCAATCTACAAGACACTGTGAGGTCACCACCCGGGAACCCCGATCTCAGCCTTGCCAACCAACATCAGTGCAGCGGCTCCTTGCTGGTTCTGAACCAAGCACAGCCCCAAACACTGTGTCGCCATCCTCCCTGCTTACCACGGGCCTCTTCCTTTGCATGCATCTTTCCGGGGGGGCCCAAGGACATGTCAAACTGAGCATCTGACTCCCTCCTTGTTCCGGAGGTCTGTACAATAATAAGACACAGCTGAGGCTTCTCTGAGACAGCCTGGATGTAAATAAAAAGAGCATTTGCCAAAGTTTGTCCCTGTTAGGGAGTTGTACTGGTTTGTTCCTGTGTCCTGTTGAGTGAAGCATGTGTGTTAAAGGTCAGTGTGGACTCAGATCAGAACAGCCTATGTATTATACATCGGTTTTTCCTAGAAGGGCTTCTTCAGCCATAGTCCTGTACTCTAATGTTGTCGTCGGGTTTTTCATTCCAACGAGCCACTGAACGGTCTGATTCTACTAAAAGTTCACGTTACTGATTAACTTCTCTCCTTGGTGGTTACATTGTTAGTGGGCTGCGGAGGGCTGGAGAACCTAATGCGTAGCAGCTTGCTAAGACCAGCTCTAAGAAGGCCTAGTTTATAGATTTATATATATATCTAAACAGGTAACAGAAACCATTGTAAGACTGACCAATGCGTCACCATAATGGGTAAACTAGTTCAACTGCTTCGACAAATAAATGCTTTACAAACAAACCAAAAGTTTAGCCTACGCTTTGGTGAGAATTGACGTGTTTTTCTGTTTTCGCCTTTTGCTGCCACCCTGACCCACTGTCGTCCGAAGTTGAATCACTGTCTCATTTTTTTTACTAGCCTCTGAAGGATGTCTTTGAAGAGATGTATTAAAAATGGAAATATCATGTCAATGTATGCAATAGTATTTTTATTTCATGTAGTCCCTGAACAAGTCAGATGTACTTCATACACTGAATGTGGCGGCTCTTTGGTTGGCATCCTCACGCTTCGACAGGTCGTGTTGCTAGACTTGCTAAATACTACCCACCATGACTCCCCGTCTTGCGTGAAGGAGAAATAATGTGGCTGTCATGTGTCGAGATCTAGCTGCACACAAACGATAGACTGTTATCTGTAAGGTGTTGTCTGCAGTGAAGTGAACAAGAAAAAGCAACAACAGTCCAAAACAATCACTTAAAATCGTGGCAAAACATTTAAATGTTGAAAAGAGCAGGGTTACTCAAATGTAATGTACAATTGCTGAAATGATCTTGTACATAAGGTCTACAAGAGCAATGACAAGCTAGAAAACCAAATGGAGAAGCCCCCAAAATCCAATCATGGGTCAGTGAAACATGAACATATAAAATCCATCACCGGTTAATATTAACCAGAGATCAATGCAAAACGAGCGTTAATCAGAGGAAAATGAAAAATTTCATTCAATACTCCCATCATAATACTCCAAAATGTATCTTACAAGGTGGCTTGTAGGCCAAAACTTTGGAGACTATCACCGTGTAGCAGCCAGAGAGCACCTTTCCCAAGGAAATCAGGCTATGAAAGCTCACACCAGGAATCCAGACGTACCAGAAGGCCTCAGAGGAGAAGCGTAAGGGGCAGCATTTGTAGGAAGCAAGGCCATCTGCAGCAGCGGGGCCCGCACACTGAGGCAGCATTGTGCCCCACAGCCCTTACATCACTTCCTGTGAAACGGAAACATCCCTGCAGCCGTGAGAAGAGAGAGACACTTGCTCTGCCTGTTGGGAAAGCAGACAGAAGCACTGCGCTGGACAGCAATATCCCCAGCATGGTGCTTAGGTGTACCTTCCATGCAAATTCAACTCGCATACAGTATTTATTAAGAAAGTTCCTATAACTCTCACATATTTCCTCATATAGATATAGATAAACCGCTTACATTCAACATTTAATATTAAAAAAAGTCTTTAACATAGCTGAAAATAATTTCCTGCACATTGCACGTGTTGGTCCCTGATTGTACAAATTTTTAATTGTATGCAACTGGGCTGACACAATCAAATGTAACTGTTAAAATCATTTGGGTTTATGGCACATAAAATCTTATACGATTGAACGACCCCAGTTGCATTTACTCTTCATATACGTCTTAGCAATGAGTAGCATTAGCCAAAAAGCATTTGCTCTTCAGTGAGGCAGCAGCACAGTCAAGGGACTTTTCACACTGACCTACAAGCTGCCATGACAGCAGTCAGCATGAATACATTCAGTCACTCTCCTTGAGACACTTTTGTGTTAAGATTCCTAGCCACATAGATGCAAGGCATGGAAGAAGTGCACATTGGAAAAAATTAAATTAGCATGTGAAGCAATGCAAAATAAGTATGAGATTTTTCTTCCTATACTGATATTTATGAGAGACTGAAGCTAGACAGTGAATCTAGGTCCTCCAAGTTTTTTTGTGATTTCCTCATGGGAATTCCCTCAATCATATATAGATATGAAACATTGCTAATATGATGGGGTATAAGACTCCTGAGTTCTACAAGAGCAGTAATACCTGGCCAATGCATAGGCTAATTGCTGCTAGCCTAATTTTTACCAAGAGGACCACAGCCAGGGCAGTATAAAAAGGGCCCATGTATCCAGCTTCATAGCAGCTAGGTGCTGTTAGCTTGCTCTTGCTCAAAGAGAGCCATAGCCAGGTGTGAGCGAGACGCAAGTCCCTCGAGGTTGCTCAGTATACAACGCTGGTAGATATCTTCACTGAAGCGAGGATTGCAGGGCCGCCGCACATGCTTCTGGACTAGTGCCGGCTCCACAGCCCGGAACACGTGGAGGCCAGAGTAGCGGATAAAGATATCATAGACGTCCGTGCTTTCCAGGAGCTCATCGTTGTCCAGGATGTCAGTGGTCATCTTGGTGCGAGCAGCCATGTAGTCCACGTTGTAGAAGCAGGATTCATCAAAGACATGCCGGTCAAAGTGGCCGTTACGCAAAGGGTCAGAGCTGAAAGGAGAGCCTCCAGCAGAGGGCTGCTGCTCACGATACACAATGGCTGGGCTATACTCCTGGAAATGAATGGGGAAGAAGACCTGCCAATTATTTATAGCATTCATACGGCAACGGTTGAGGAAATCACCGTTCACCTCGGTCCAGACATTCGCCATGAAAAACAGAGTGTCCACTGGGTGTTTCTTGGAAATGATGTCCATGAGCTTGACCTGCGAAGGCACCTCAGTTTTCACACTGATCCACGGGATCTTCACGTCGCTGTACCGCTTTTCAACCTCTCCAATCATTGACTTGACCCCAGCAAAGACGTCTTCCTCGTTGACCCTCTGAGCATCAAAGGGGTCGTAGATGAGGAGGAAGGTGAGAAGAACATTGTCGTGCGTGTCCAAGGCATTCATCGCGTACGTATCCAGGAAGTTCCCCACGTAATCCTGGTTATTAGCGGTGATGGGCAGGATGACTTGAACCCGAGTAGCCTCTGTAACATATGGCATGGGGATGATCTCTATGGAGCTGAGGGGACGGAGAAGGCCCACACGCTTGGCAATGACCTGACTGTGGCCTTTCTGGGTGAAAGCTTCCAGGACCAGGTCCAGGGTATATTCCATGCCGCGCGTGGGGTCGAAGCGGCGGTAGCCATTCAGGAGCCGGTGCATGCGGAAGCGAAGCTGGGGCTGGTAACGCTCGTTCAGGCGCTCCACTGCAGTCTCTAGCACAACACTGATGTCGGTCTTATCCGCGCCCCGCAGTTCACACTTGGGGGCGCCATCAGTACACGAGTAAATGTGCTCCTCTGTGAAGTACTCCCAGCTGATGACTTCAAAACGCGTCTTAGGCTGGAACGGCGGATTGATGCCGATTGGCCAGCTGGCTCCGGCTGTACCCTCTGGCGTCAGCTCACTTAAGTTACTGATCTGGACCTGACCAAGGAAAACAGACATTAGGAATGAGATGATGGGGAATGAGGAAATTTGGGGTCCATTCCCTAAGCTGGATACAGCTGAAGCCTCAACAAGGGGGTCAACAATGCTACAATTTAGATCCAGTTTACCTAAGAAAAACCACTGTCTGCTCTCTGCTTAACAGTTACTTTATTGCCAGTTACCAAATTAGAAACTTTCTCCAAAACACAGAACACACAGTGCAGAAGTGCTGATTAGTTCACATTACTGTTTTAGACCCATAAGAACATTACATTTTATAAAACATTACGTTTTGACTTTCTAGAAATATGTCATCCCTTATTTAAAAAAACTAAACGGCATAACTAGAGAAAAAAAAATTAATTTTTAATGGATGCCGATTAAAAAAAATAGACAAAAGCTTGACAGTGTTCTCTAAAACTATGACTAATGTCCTTATGTCAATCGGCACCAGCAACCACAGGAAGTTTGCTGAACAAATGGACCCAGTAATTGGTACAGATATCATCACACCAAAATATATTGGTATTGGTAAAAATGTCCACATCGAGGGACCACTAGTAATTGCTTCATCTTGACGATTAGCTAAATAACGTCTAAAAGCTTCAGTGACGCCGGTGTTTGCCCGTGAACTCATTGACGGAGCACCGTAGCCTCCTTCGTGGATACCAAGAAGGAGGCGCCCTGTTCGGCTGCGGCTGCATTAGCTTATATATTTTTTTTGTTTTTACACACTCTGCCGATGGTGAGCGAAAATGCAACAAAATTTCATTCTGATGTTCACTAAGCGGTGTATTTCTGAATGACAATAAAAGTGGCTATTCTATTCTATGAGCAGAGACCTCCAAACCAGCTGCACTGCAGATTTCTCACCTAAGCAGAGAATACTGGTCTGTCTCCAAAGCTTGTCTGCACAAGTAGATCTGGACTTGCTAAATTTACAGATGGAAAAGTGTGAGTGACTGAAGGACACCACCAATGGCATGTGGCGATTTAGATGATGGAATGCAAAGTCAAGTTGATACAGGTGCCAAAGGGAATATAACGATGAGCGGACACTCATTTTAGGTTGCAAAGTAAAAGGAAAGATGCAAAAATGTAAACAGCACTGACCTGTAGCTGCTGAATCTGCAAGTATGTCTGGTCCAACTCGATCTGACTGAAATGCTTGTGCAAGCGGTACATGAGGTCTGGCTCTGAGACTGGGTGGACCGTAAAGGCGTTCTTAAACTGCAGGCTGTCCTCACGCTCCGGGTCCGCGTTCTTCCCCAGCTCGAAGTAGCGGTAATGCATCTCCTGGAGGCACACAAGGACAGCGTGATGTGGACCATGATGTTCTCACACAACATGTGGGATGCTGTCATAGAGAAAGTCAGCAAGGCCTATAACCGGTCAGTGTGGTGAGACTATAATGGGGAATTATGGGTGTACAAAGATAAACAGACACTTCTAAGAGTCGTCAGTCCAGATCAGGCCAGTGTCATTTACTTAGAAGGGTAAAAGTTCCCAGAGTTCAGCAATGGCAGCCCATATTATATACCACATTCAGACAGGGCCGTGCCCCTTTGACAGATATTACACAACTGATCTGGTGATGTGTAGATGAATACAGAATATATGACTCCTCTGATTGAGAACAAGGAGGTGACTGCAAGCATCATTTTATGCAAAGTATAGAAACACACTTGCCGATTCACTGAAGCAATTAATTACAAAACTGCAGGTACCATTTTCAGCATTTCCCACAAAGGCTCTGCTCCTTAATGAAAGCAGTCAAAATTGAAATTCTCATTTATGTGCAGCAATACAGAGGGGAAAAAAACTAAATGTGAATAAACTCAGATGGCAATCTGGTTTAGAGGTCCATCCAACAATTTCTGGAAAAATAAATGCGATTTTGAATAATAAAAAACAGAATCCCAAGAGAAGAGTCCTAAACAAACTTCAAAATTCAGCCAGTTTTTTTTAATGGCAATAAAGTTTCATCCCCCTGTAAGCATAAAGTGCCACGCAATGAGGAAAAAGTCTCAAACATCAAATAATCCTCAGGTGGAAAAATTTAAAAACTCATTACCTGGTGCATTTCCACGCAGTTCAGACCCAAGTAGTCGATAATGCAGCGGCCGAGCCACTCGTCAGGCCTGACGCTCAGGATGTCATTGCGGCAGGTGTCCAGGTGGGGCTGCAGACGGGCCAGCAGGCTGCGGGAGAGCAGGTAGCCATAGCCGCCGTGGCAGTAACGCGCCCGTTCCTCGCCGCCAATGAACTCCTCCGGCCGGCCCATGTAGAGGTCCTGGCCGGCGCTCAGGTGGCCCACCAACTCTGCCAGCCGTTCGGCATGCGTGTACGTGTCATCCTGCGCCAGGTAGAACCAGTCGTAGTCAGTACCATAGTGCTGGTGCAGGTGCCGAACTGTCTCATACATGAGCCAGACGGGCCGGTCGTCGCCGTGGGCAACCACAGTCATGCCATGGGGCAGCTTGGCACTGCGCAAGCCAGTGAAGAAAAAGGTGCGGCGAGCGTGATGGGCCACAGTACGGTTCACAGCCACCGCTAGCGTGTTGAGGGTGGCGCGGGAAGTCAACACGCCCACCAGGAGGCGCTCTCGGATTCCCAGCTCTGTGTGAATGTAACGGGTCCTGAATGGGAGAGAAGATACAGCTATTAATTCAACATGTTGACACAGAACCACACAGGAAGCTCTACATATGTATGGCTAATAAAAATGCTTGTGGCTTGTCACATAGCAGAAAACGGCACTGAAATTTTAACAGTTTAACAATTTCATCACACTTCCAAAGCAAAACAAATTTCTGTTATCAGCGCTTATCTTATTGTCAATCAAGTAGCAGCAAAATTATAAGTCCGGCTAATGCAGGACAGAGATGTCCACTTTATCAAGTCCACAAAATGACACTGTAGAGAAGACTGCGCCGGTCCTTCTCTGCATTAAAGTTTGGATAAAATGCTGTGCAACAAGTACAAATATGTCAACAGCAGCAAAGGCCAACTGAGGCTCAGTCTACAGAACCACGGTTTTTAGAAAATTGCACAAGCCCACAAGCAAGTTCTGTGAACAGCATTTCTGCATTTCCTGGAACATGCCTCTGGCTCAACAATAATTACTTGAGTGAGTCTCGAG
Organism: Mormyrops attenuatus; assembly: GCA_026777985.1. Lineage (NCBI taxonomy): Eukaryota > Metazoa > Chordata > Actinopteri > Osteoglossiformes > Mormyridae > Mormyrops > Mormyrops attenuatus. The sequence goes on from JAODKC010000001.1 coordinate 28,099,323, forward strand.
CACTGCATTGTGTTGTAATGAAACTGCAAAGGAATATCCTCCATGTCATAGCATACATCATTTGAAATGAAGAAGTTAACATTAGAAAACCCTACAAGGTGACACAACAAACAAGTATGAGATAAAATCTACATACACAATAATTTATAGTTCAATTTGAATAGCTGGCATGTTAATTGTATAAGAAATAATTAAACACGAATATACAAAAAATGCTCAATATGTATTTGAATAAGTGGCACTGACCTATTTGTAAGAATTATAATATACCAGCTATCTAAAGGTTAACCTTAGAAAAAGGATTTCAAGTATAAATCGTTGATTACTGAAAAATATGAACTGGACATTAGCAATGGAGAAATACATGGATTGTCAGAAATGTCTCAAAAAAAAACTCTGTGAAACATTTAAGAGGCCAGCTGGAACTGACCGAAGCCAACAGAGTAATGATACACCACAAGCGAACATGAGAGACAGGGAGTGAAGCTAAGTGAGAAGCAGGGACACGATCAGGTTTCATCGTAGCACATCTCCAGTGGGAAGCATGGGGATCAGTTACTAAGAGCTTCAGCCATGTCGGACACTTAGCATCCGAAGCATGCAAACGTACAGGCTCACGCAGAAGCCCGGCTCCCTGCCAACTCTATACTTTCACATTTTCTTTCCTCTGTTCACCATGCTTTGCCAGACTGAGGAAGTCCTTTGTCCCCCAGGCCAAACAGCTCCACAACGTGTCACAGAGGCCGAAGAGCGAATTTTACTTCTTGGCTGCTTCTGGGTTCCCTCTGCATTTCCAACATACTCGTATATAGTTTTCATACTTTACAGAGTATGTGCATTTTATAGAATACATTTTTACACACATATAAACATGTCATTTTTCATACTTTAAGTGTGTATTTCATATTTCAAGAAATTGCTTTTATATTTCGTATATTACATATATACATTAGGTTAAAATACTATACATATATATTGTTTTACATACTGTTTTATGTTGAAGTATACAGGTTATGTATTTTATACATATACTATACTTTTCAATTACATATTCCCATTATTTATTTATTCTATCATATAGATAATGTATGATGACAGCCATTATTATCTGTGCAAACAGTGACCTTGACCTGTACAGCTCCATCACCCTCTACATCTGCAATCCTTGTATTTTATCCTATTATCATGTGTCTTACTGTCTCTACCATTGTACTTTGTGAGCTACT
>JAODKC010000001.1:28130835-28141828 GCA_026777985.1 Mormyrops attenuatus
GCAGAACAGGCAGACAGATACAGAGTCTGACGTCCCCTGATCGTCTAAACAAACATAGTTCTAAGAAAAGGGGCGTAAGCTCAGCTAACCATAAATCACCCGCAAGTGACACAAGCAAGACCGGTCTTGGTATCTGGCCTCCCAAGAACGAACTTGGGAATCATGGGATTGGCCTCGTTAGGCGAGGGTGCAACCGACGTATCCTTGATAACTGTGCTGGAGCAAGAGCAACATCTAGAGATTTTGAATATCTTCTGTATTTGCGTTCTGGTCTTCAGAAGATGACATAAAAACGGGCACACAAGTACGGTCAAGTACAAATGTTGAGATTCAGCCCAGCTTTTCTAATACACCGTTTCTGAACTGCTGGGTTGAGGGATCATTTTCAGTGGTTTACAGAGAGTGTGGAGAGAACTCACTTTGTTTTTCACAACTCATACACTGCTCTGAATAACAAAATAATAATTTCTTTCATTTCAAAGCAAAGTAATTTCTTCCTTGTTAGGTGAAAAAAAAAAATTTACCCCTCCCCACAAACCTTTTTTGAGATTTAAAACAGCAATAAAAAAACTATTTATACAGTTTTGGGGTGCCAAGGGTACCAGGCAACAGGTGAATGAATAATTTATATACAAGACAGACACATATGCATTTCATTGCAAAAAAATGATTTGATACTCCAATCCCTTCAGTTTTTCTTCATAACCGAAAGTAGTACAAAAAAAAACATGCAGTCTGCAAAAGAACTTTGACCTTGAAAAAATACTTAAGTAAAAATAAAAATTTAACCACACGAGGAAAACATTTTCTGAGCTTTCCATCGAGCCATAGCTGAATCTTGTAGTTCTAACTGTAAGAAAACGGCTCATATGAAAAAAAGCACTATATCTCAAAATGAAACTTTAAAATAAAAATCCATTTTTATCAGGAGCTCTGGATGAGCAATTCACATGTGAAATTTCATCAAAATCAAAAAAGGTGATGCAAAAGCTTAGTTTGCAAATATGTGTTGAATTAAAATGACCTTCTTAACTATTGCACTGTTTTCTGAGAAAACATTTTGGTTCAAAATTTGAAAAATTTGGGTTATGACTTAATGACCCAGGGAAAAATGCGAGTCCTGAGGTTAAACCACTTGAGAAGCAATGGCGTGACACACACTAACCACTCCAACCAGCCCTGCAACCGAACGTCAAACATGCAACAGGGGGCACCGCTCTGGTTAACGGAGGGGCGTACCTGCAGGTGGGGCAGGCAGGTCACACAGGCCGCCACGCCCCTGCTGGTGACAGCAGTGCGGTCCAGGCACAGCTCCTGCAGTTCCAGCAGGCCACGTAGGAAGGGGAGACCCTCGTCTGTCACCAGGGTGTTACCAAGAGAGAGCTTCTTTAACCTGGGGGACATCAGGAGACCATCTCAATGTTCACCTCGAGGTACGGACGACCTGCCAACTCTATTCAGAGACCCACCGTTAACTTATGTTTCTCCTTACGGGTATTCAGTTAAATTCTATACCGTTTATTTTCATATCGTATATCCCAACATAGTTTTGCATCGCTGAACAAGCACTCTAGTTAGTTAGCAAAGCAGTTGTCCAAAGCAGAGTACAAGTGAGGAAGGTGATGCATCACAAACATACAGCAACCAAGAAGCCAGGTGCTGCAAGTGCTGCTAGGATGAGCTTCCAGCAAAGGACCAGAAACAGGTGCAAGATAGCAGCAAGACCAGAGCTTTACCAAACACAGCTAAAAACGTCATCTCCATAACCACAAACATTATAAATCCAAAAAACAGGGAAGCTATCATCACCACTAATAACGGCTGCCGATAAGGCAGAAGACAAAGGCCTGACCTGGTCATGGCGGCCAAGTGGGCGACTCCCAAGTCCGTGACATGAGTGTAATCCGTCAGGTCCAGCTCTGAGAGCAGCGCCAGCTTGGACAGGGATGCCAGGCCGCTGTCCGTCACCGAGTGGCGGCCCGGCAGCGTCAACTGGCTCAGCCGGAGACCTACAGTCACCGGGTCACACACAGAACACAGAGCTTACGGACATCACAGGGTCAAACTTGGGGTGAGCCATTCAGCAGAATACAACAACCGATCATGTTTGTTACGAATGATGGTATCAATCACTTTTTGCACTCTGCAACATGGTATATTTTTTTAACTTCACATGAAGTGATCTTACATTTTACTGTACTGTAACATCCTTTTGTTCATCTGGTATGCATTTATATTGTATTTATGATGGATTGCATAGTTTTTAAAACACCTGGCTGTGAATAAATTTACCCTAGTAGGATAATAAATTTGACTTGACATGTACGTACATCAAAACAGCACATGTGCCCGAGTACGTCTTCATACATTACTCATCACCATGACCAAGAGCAATCATTAAGCCACTCCCAGCCCAGTACTGACAGATTACATCCACAGAGAGTTCAAATAGCTTCAGTTAACATTCACATTTATTAATTATCCAAAGTCAGGTACATTTCAGAAAGCAGGCTAAGATGATCCCTGCTGCAACTGGGCATTGACTTCCTTGTTCTGGAGCCCAAACGGCAACATCACCCTGCTGATCATGGGCTTTTTCAATCAGTGACCTTCCTACAGTGTCCTAACCCACGGAGCAAGATCGAAAGCAAGAAAAAAATTAATGTAATATTGCACATAAGATTTTTACTGAAAAGAATATACTTGGATGTAACTCCTTAGTAATCACCAACGTTAGTAACTGAAATTAAATTATATATTTTTCCCAGTAATGGATTCCAATGACATTTGTTTGGTTATCTCTAGTGATGCGCCGAAATTTGGACTGAAAATATTTGGCTGAAAAAGTCACACACTGAATTTTTGGTTTCAGCCAAAACACTTCTTGAAGGCTGAAATTGTGATGTTTAATATAACCTCCTTTACCTGCCAGCTGCAGTATTCTTCGGTGTACGACACCTTTTCCTTATGGAAAAGGGCCAACGTGTTAACATAACGTCCGCCCATCAAGGAAATAATTGGTCAGTAATCCTTTCAGCGGCAGAGTTGCTTCACTCCACAAAAAACCCCATGATAAAATCATGTTTGTATTATATTTTTACTTTCATTTTTACTCTCCTTATCTGACGCTGGGAAAACAATGACTCATTCCAGTTGGCAAATGTACTCGAAATTAAACTAAAGAAAAAAAAAAAAATTGCTATAAAAACAAATCTGTTTATAGCCAATAGATTACATGGTAACACATTAGTTGAGCGAGCACAAATACTTAGTATTAACTCAGTTACTACAGAAGGATAAATTATGAACGAATATAATTTGTCATAATGCGTCATAATTCATTAATGATGAACAAACATGAGATCAGTATTTCACGTGTTTTTCCATTACTTGTTCCCTCACTAGTTCCTTGGTAGTTCACTCAGGTCAAAAATTTTATTAAATGAACAGCTATAGTAAGAAATATAGTAACTGCTTGAGAATAAAGAGGATTCACCTTTCATTAATGCTGAACACACACGAGATCGGCATTTCACGCGTGTAATTCATTATTTGTTCCTTCAGTAGTTCACAGAATTAAATATAGTAACAAATACAGCAACGGATTGAGATTAAAGATGTGTCACAATTCTTTAATGATGAATTAACACAAGATTAGTATGTACCTGAGACTTAGTGGTTAATTAATACTTAAGTAATAGCATACTACTACATTTTAGGTGACCGGTCGGGTAAAGTTTTACAGATCACACCCTTTTAACAAGTATTTCAAACTTAGTCTGTATTTTACAAAAATGTTTCGGCTTTACGATTTCATGCGACCACCCACTCTATTAGGAACATTTAATATCCCTGGTTTAGGGTGTTAGATTCACTGCTGTTAACGCTAATAGCACATAATCAAAAACAAAATGGCTGCATGCGTATAATGGCTTGCAATGTTCAGAAGAAATAAAACCTACTTTTCTCTATCTTGCGGCATTTATAATTTCCTTCAATTAAGCTCAAAAGCAAAATTAATTAAATACTTTATAATTTTTTTAATTAAATTCTTTAAAATCTAATTACATTTTGGTTCTGGTGTTTCGGTAAAAGATCCATTTCAGTGCATCACTAGGAATTTCATTATGTAACGACGTTACATGTAACTAGTTACTTCTCAGCACTGGTTATTACACCCTGCTCATGTAAACCATGTCCTGCCTCACACTGTGATTGTGTTCTTAAGCACTGCAAGAAGCTGCCTAAAAACTGAGTGCTGCACTGTTGGTGAGACCATTGAAGAAAAAAAAACCTCAAGCAGTGGAGTATCCATCCATCCATCCATCTTTGGTATTACAGATACAAGGCAGAGAATAACGCAGGATGGGGTACTAATCCATCAGAGGACACTCGCACACCATTCACACCAAAGGACTCGAAACTCCGATTCACTTCAGCATGGATTTGGATGGGGGAGATTACATGGATTGAAGTCCACGATGACATGAAGAGATCACGCAAACTCCACACACAGAAGATTCAATCCCTGATCTGCAGAGGTGTGAGGTAACCATGCTAGCCACTGTGGTGCTCTGGACTGGAGTATACAAGCATAAACAAACAACACTGGAATAGTCTTCCTGCTAGTGTAGCGCAAACTAAAACCCTGGGTTCCTTCAAATCAGAGCTAGGAGAACTCTGAGCTATTAGTTAGTTCTCCTCAAACGAGCTTAATGGGCCGAACGGCCTCCTCTCATTTGTAAATTTCTTATACACAAAGGAGGAGAAAGGGGTGCTCTGCGCGTCACAAGCACAGCTGACAAACACCAAAATGCACCCAGAATAGATGCCCCTGTAAAAGTAAGATCACTGTTCAATGTCACCAGCTGACTCTCCCACAAGCGGCTCATGCTCAAAATCATAAATGCATTCAGCACTTCCATGATTCAGTCAAACCCCATAAAAAGGCAATTCAAATAAAAACAACATCAACGCCAAACTGCACTGGTACTCAAGACCCCTGGCCCTGGGGACACTGGGCTCGGCAGCAAGTCACCTGAGATGATCTGGAGAGCATGGTTGCCACTGACGACCGGAATGCCAGCTAGACCAAGGCCAGAAAGGGTGGGGTGGGTAGCCAGGCTCTCCAGCGAGGCCTCAGTCACGGCGGTGCCGTCTAGGTACAGCGTCTGCAAGGCGGACAGCTCTGCCAGGGCGGACACCTCCCTCACCTGGGGGCGGAGAGGAGAATACACAGAAATTTACAAAGCTGCTCACACACTGAACCTGCATTCACACACTTCGGTTGGGGTTGGGGATGGGGGCCTAGTTAGTTTAGTCGTTGTTAATGACTTTCGACTTTCTGCTTTTTATGAGTGAGCCTATAGCCTTCAGGAAAATGTAAAAATATACTCCATCCATTTTCCAGGACTGCTTAGCTAATGCATCCCAGAATGCACAGGGCATGGGCAGGGTAAACAAACACACACACACATATTTGTATTCACATCTTTGTGGAGACCATCCATTCATTTTTATGGGTATAACCCTAATCCTAACTATAACAACCTTAACTCCTACCCAGCCCTAACCTTAACAACAAGTAACCAAACAAAATACAAGATTTTGGCTATTTTATCTTGACTGCATTCACAGATTTTTCTAAAACTGGGGTTTATAGTGGGGATCTGAAAATGTCCCCGCTAAAACATAACAGGTTTTACCAGGTTACTAGTATTATAAGAAGGGATTTTGTGGTTACAAAAAAAAATGATAATGGTGTATACCATATCAACAGACAAAACTATTTAAGCCCAACTGCATTTATCAATCTAAATGGCTCTAAAAGGAGAAGCCTGACAACCAGTGAAAGTACACTTTATAACATGAAAGATCATAAGATTTTAAGGTATAAGCATTCAATAAAATAAAATATTGCAAATTACAATTTTATTCTATGTATGCTTTCTGTTTGGTAATTTTTAAAAATAAAATTAATGTTTTGATTTTAGCTTTGAAATCAGGAATTCTGAGCAACATCACAACCTGAACTCACGCACTGTTTACAAAGAGTAAGGAATGTAATAGGTTTCTATTAAAATCTGTGCTCATACTATTCTACCATTTGGGTAACAAACGTTTAAAGTCTTACAGAATACCCATTTTACACTTTAACATCATCCTGACATCATGTCAATGTGAAAACAGACAAATGCGGTCAAGCCAAAGTGATCTTCCTGCTCGTGCCTGGATGTGGAGCGGGGCAGTGCATTATGGGATGGGGGAGGTGAGGGCGGCTGCGGCAGGGGCACCTTGGTCTGCTTGATGCTGAGAAGGCGCAGTTGGGGGACACAGACTGGCAACACTGCCAATGTGGCCTCGCTCACCAACGTCTGGTTCAGGTTGAGCTGCACAAGTGACGGCGGCGCCCCCTGCAGGAAGGGCACCATGCCTGCGTCACTCACTTTGGTCTGGTCCAGGGATAGCGAGGAGAGTGCCTTCAGCTCTGTGGGCACATGGGGAGGGTCAAGCTGATAAAGCCACATTACAGCGGGGTGCTGGGCGTGCCTTCTGGAGCTCAGCTGGGGCGAGGGGGCAAAAATTAAATGGTATTTTATTTGCCATTTGTACAAGTACGAAGACATTCTGCAGTTTTCATTTCCACTGCGCTCTGAGACACGCTCATAAATAGGTGAGAGTGAAGCTTGGAGTCAGAGCACAGGGTCAGCCATTTATCTGATACCCCATGGAGCATTTTGGGGGGGGGGGGGGGGGGGGTTATGGGCCACGCGCAGGGGCCCAACAGAAAAGTGAATATTCCACACACCCCAGGATTCGACCAAGTGACCTTCTGATAACCAGTTGTTAAAAACGTATCTATGAAATATTAAGCAGAAGTTGACAAAATTCAGGTGTTTGGCAACCCAATCAAAGCCCCCCCCCCTCCCCTCCAGGACGTACACGAGCGGCTGACCTCCGATGTGACGCAGGCAGGAGTTCGTCAGCTTGCTGCAGGAGGAGAGGTTCAGGTGCTGCAGCTTCTGCAGGCCAGGGAGCACCGAGAGGCCCGAGTCTGCAGGGTGGAGACACAGGAGGTGCCTTGAGCATACCGTCCCTGCACTTCCCCTCCCACTTGGGGGGTGGGGGTCTGGGAGACACCGACAGCGGCAGAGGTACCCGTGATGAGGGGCGAGCTGACGAGGCTCAGGTGCTTCAGTGCCGTGAAGGCCCGTAGCTGGCGAAGCAACTCGTTGGTGGAGTATGGGTAGCAGTTGAGGACAAACTTCTGCAACGGGCAACCGAAGAAGAGCTCCAGGGTACGGGGCCGCAGTAGCCTCTCCCGGGCCATGTGGGTGAGCAGCAGCTCGGCCAGCTCCGGCGTGAGACATGACAGGCTGCTGCTGTACTGCATGCTGGGGGCTGTAGGGGGAGTGGGGGGGTTAATGTTAAGGGGCAACGGCCACAAGGTGGTGCCAACACGCTCAGAGTACCCTGCAGGAGCATTGGACGAACACAAATTAGGAATATATTAAATTTAGTTATGGAGAAGAATGTCAGAGGGGGTGAAACTAATATGAATACAATTTATGATAAGGTTTCTGACCTTTTTGTACATGTGGAATAATCCCAATAAATCCAGGCAGAGACTGTGCACACAGAGGTCAGCCGATCAGTGATGACAAAAGCATGTGGGGAGCCCCAGCTGACCTGTAACAAGGGCCACGGCAGCCCGAGTGGCCATGGAGCAGAGCGATGGCACACTGGGCGTCCGGAAGACCTTCTTGGGGGGGGACGGGTGCCCAGCCGACCCTGGGGATTCCTCCTGGGGCAGGGCTCTCTGGAGGCGCTCAGCGGCTGCCTGGCCCGCCACACCCGGGGCCACCCTGCCATCTTGGGGGCCTGCGTCTATGGGGCCCTCTCTGGAGTGAGGAAGAGAGCGAGGTGTTACTCTAACAGGCAGAGCTCCATCTGCGGCACCATAGACAGGGAGCTGCTCACAGATCTGACAAAAGCTGGCAGCTTCTCAAAGAGCCCTGCGGTATGTGCAGTGTAACCGTTGATTTGATTTATAAATTTTTTTTTTTTATTTAAAGTTTTTATATTTTTTCCATTTAGCTAGTATAGTTTCATTTAGTTTAGTCAAATTTCCATTTGGACTTAATAGTTTTTAAGGATACATTATTTAGTTTTTATGTTTTATAAATAATGTTCATTTTATTTCTTTTTTATTTAAGACTTTTTTATTTACCTACAAAAGTTGTAGAGCGTTTGATCTTTGTGTCTGGTATTTTGGGAAACCCTACATGAATACTGCATGTTATATACTAATGTCCTCAAAATGTGCAAAACATTAATGGTCATTGAAAATAAACTATAATTTAAGTTCAACTGTATTTTAAAAGTAGTAGTTTTATATTTTATCATCCAATTTTATTTCAGTTTACAAATGTATTTTATTTTGAACTGTTTTAGTTTTCATTAACAAGAACAACCCAGCGGGGGCGACAACGCACTGGAGAGTATATCTCGCACGGGGGGTAAAGGGAGGGCGCTGCTCACCGCAGCCTGTTGCCCTGGTCTGGCCAGCGGTGCGGGGGCTCAGGCAGACCCCGGGGCCGGTGCTCGGGGAGGAAGGGCAGCTGAGGAAGACCTGCCAGGGGTCAAAGGTTACAACATCAGGCCAGGATCCAGGCAAGAAGCTGCTGATGATGATGCTCGGCTGGTGACTCAAAGCTGGCAGCCACAGGAAGTGACAACATAGGTGCAGTGGGTACACGCGCCCTGACCACGGGCTAAAGGGCTGCGTGCCTGAACACAGACAGAAGCTAAAGCACACCCACAGCAACAGCCACACAAACTGCCTCGCCCCGATGCTGTCACGCTCCTCTTGACCACGGCACAGCAGGGCTGTACGCAGTACCAAACCCTGAATAGTCAACTACTTATTCACAGACTTTCCCACATCTTCACGTGAGTGTGAGCTAAAGGAGGTGCCCAGAGACCCAGAGCCAGCCTGAACAGCCAGACATATCGGTCACAGGCCCGGAGCGGCCAATCAGGAGACTCGGAAGACTAGCTGTTGTGCCACTCGGAAACAAAAACAACAATACTTCAGAATTATAACCGCGAGCACACACACACACACACACACACACACACCCACCCACCCACGGACGTATGGACACATCCTCGCATGCGCACGCGAACCAACGCACACACACACACCCCCACGGACGGACGGACGCATCACACACAAAATGGTTCCCAAACAATCAAAACAACAGGTTTTACCATACCCCACCCGCACACACAAAATAGACCACGATTACTCTGCACAGAGAAACATGTAAATATGCAGCACAGTGTGCAGTTGCGAAGGTGCTGCAACTCATCACCTGCTATTGCTAATCACTGGAAATTTTTCAAATTATGCATGGTAAAGATACCAAGCGGGGCTGGTAAACTGCAAACTGTGGCATCATTTATTAAAGTTCCCCGAGAATGAAGACAAAAATCGGCTGGTCTTGGGCATAAAACTCCCGGGGTTGAAAATTAGTCCCACTCCATGCTTGATAAGCAACATCGATTCTCGGAGGCGGCTGGACTGAGCTGTACCGGGGATGGGGATGGGGATGGGGGGTGGCACATTCTCCAAAGGGGGAACATCTTCCTCCTCTTCCCCAGAGCTGGAGCCCTCTTCCATGTCACCTGGGACTAGCTTTTGACCCCGTCCTGCCAAAGAAACAGAAGTCCAGTTAAATCAAATTGAAATATCTTAATATCTGCTCTGTGCGCAGTGACAATAAAGAGAGGATTATCTTCTTATTTCAAACCAAGCTGGATCATTTAAGAGGTGCAGAGCAAGCCACTATCTGCTCCCAGATCTCTTCCACAGCACAAAATCATTTAAATAGCAATACTGCAAGGACAAAAACAGGAGACACCATAATGAACTTCCACACTAACATACTTCTTACAGGTTTCCTGATCATATATGTATGCCATGTAAGACCTCAACGATAAGACAGCCACCCCTTATAAGAGGCTTAAAGGAAGTATATCAGACCTGAAGTTAACCTTAATATCCATTCCCGGATGGGTCTTATTAAACTCGATTTCGATGGAAGGGGCAAATGTTTTGAGGCCTTTTTTTAATAGACAATTTCTACAAGCCGGTAGACACCAGGGTGGGTAACGGGAAGCTTTAGGGTCAGCTCTATGAAGCTGCCATCGATAATGCACTATAGATTCTGTCATAATGCATTGTAATGGCCAGCCTTTATAATACATTATGAAGGTATTTATAGTGAGAGCTTCACAGAGCATAATAAACATGGCTATGATATGTTATGCCTTTTTATAAATAGTTACAGCCATGTTTATAATACTTTACAATTACATCATAATGTATTATGAAAGTCATCTATAATGCATTATACATGACTGCTTTAAGTAAAGTGTTACCAACAATCTTTACTATGGGTCAATATGAATGCAAGAGCTAAGAGTCAAAAATCAGTCCCACTGACCTGAATCTTAGCTTACTGAATATAACAATCTGCAAATACATCTATCTGGCTTAAACCGCCCTTAACCAGTTATGTAATACCTCAATCAATCATGCACAGAGAAAAGCACCTTCTAGACAAATGTCATGAAAAGTAGGACAGGAGAGAAAGCCCTCAAGAAAATGCTGCTAGAAACTCTCAGACCACCCTTGCAGAGCTACCACATTTCCCTGTAGACAGATTAAGCAAAATTAAACAGCTTTAAACAAAACAATATGGGACCTCTTCTCTAAGGCCTTTACATCACTGTTTGTTAACCCAGCCCTTGGGGACACCCAGACGGTCCACATTTTTGCTAGTTCCCAGCTCCCAGCACACCTTAATTACTAGGAACATGCTAGCTTATAAATATATTGCTATAGTCCCAAGATCCAAGGCAAAAGAATTTTTTTAATGTTGACATGAGAAGAAAGCTGGTATCAGATACATGTGATGCCATCCTA
>JAODKC010000001.1:28141928-28159241 GCA_026777985.1 Mormyrops attenuatus
AAGATCCAAGGCAAAAGAATTTTTTTAATGTTGACATGAGAAGAAAGCTGGTATCAGATACATGTGATGCCATCCTAAAGCCCTAGCTGTTCTCCTTAAGGAACAACAGGACTTAGAGTGGCATGTATAGTATGAAAGATACGAGCAAAAACGTAATGTCCTCTACAGAGAACAAAAATGAATTGCTGGACTCTCAAGAGGGTATTTACGGCAACCCTTAAGTTCTCGAAAACTGAAACAATTGGATTTTGGTGCATTTCTTTCCTTTTGAAGAATTTCTCCATATCCATGATGCTTGCAATTCACAGTACAGATTTCACACTCAGATACTGTGGCAAGATTTGCCATTTTGCATGCGCGTCTCAGACAGCTGCAAGAAACACATCAGAGAAGCCTAGAAGACAGGGCAGGCAACACATTCCACCGTGGTCATTCTTGTACTAATGGCAAATAAAGCTTAATTTTATTTTAAGTAATGTGACTTGCAATGTGAGGGTCTGAAGGTCTCTGGGATGATCCAAAAACATTACTCATGAACAGACGGATAACTAGGGTATGACGATGTGCAATGTTAATATTAATGCCGCATGTTATGCACACGCACGGAATTCAGACCTCACGGAAAAATAATCAAATGTCCCTGATCTAGTATGGTAAGAAAAGTTTCAAGTTTAAAAAACAAATTTTAAAAATGTCAAATTTTACTGCTGTTGCTTTTGCAAGAGCTTCACTAATAACTAGCGTGGCGCATTTGTGAAAAAAATTTTAAAAATGAGTGAGGAGAAATAAAAACGAAAAAGAACCGGTCAACAAAAGATATTTGACTTCTACTGTGTGGAAATATTTTGGACTTCGCAGAGACACGGGTTTTGTCGGCACTATTTAATTGCAAAAACTTCCAGTATTGTGATGTGGATTCTTTTCCAATATCATGCAGCCCTATGGATCACAGTGAGAGTCAGTGAGTAAAAGTGTGTAGAGTTTTATTTGGAGCTGACCCATATGACCCTAATGCTGTAACATGGTAACAAGGCGCCAGCGTGATGTTTACCCCAGTAGTGAGGTTGGCTGGCCAGCGGAGACACCATCCCCGGGATTCCAGCGTACCCGACGGCCTCCTCCCACAGCTGCCGCGGCAGGGGGCCTGGAGGTGACAGTGATGGAGGTGGCTGCTGCTGCTGCTCCTCCACCTCCTCCTCCTCCTCCTCCTCCTGGCCCCGTGCGCCCACTTCGGGCGTCTCTGGTGGCGTGGCCTGGATGCAGAGCGCCGCATTGGGGGTGAGGCCCAGCTCACGCAGCGACAGGGAAAGCTCAGCCTCCCCAAAGCGTTTGCGGGGGAAGCTGTGCAGGAGGGCGAAGGAGGCCAGCGACGGGTAGCGCTCCGAGATGTGCTCCACGACACAGCGGAGTGGGGCATCAGCTGGGAAGCGCTCCCGCATGGACTCCCCAGAGGGCAGCCGAATCTGGAGGGGGTCAAGAGAGAGTAGTGGAAGTGAGTGAACGAGGTACACTCGAACCATCCAATTATCCACAATCTGACCCCAAACCCTTTCGAAGAGCAGGCCGGACGTCTGGCCTCACCATGAGGAGGCACTGATTGTCCACGCTGGTCTGCACCCTGCCCCCCAGCCTCTGGCCCTGGCCCTGGCCAGGGGTGGTGGCAGGGGGGGACGAGGCCTGGCCTCCAGGCTGGCTCTTCTCCTGCAGGCTACGGCGGTCTTCGGCGATGCGCCTCAGTGCCAGCTCTCGCTCCTGTTTACAGCGAGATCCAATAAGCATTCCCATGAGAACACTGCCTCCCCATCTGTAACCGGGGTACCGGCAGACACCAGGGCCCGGCCCAGTCACCTGCTTCTTCTGCCTCCTCTCAGCTCGCGCCTCCTGGGCCACACGCTGCCTCTGTTGCTCCTGGAAACCACTGCGATCCTGCTTGATCCGAGACCCGAGGGGAGCCAGTTCTGTTGTAGGACCGGAGAGAGCCACGACCCCTGGGAATGCATTCAGATGTAGAGAGACAGCTGGTCAGAACAGCCCAGATACTCAGAGAACATTCATCTGTGCAATTCAGTATCACCAGTTTCCAGTCTCATACATATCGACCATGTTTCAAGCTAAAGCGGGTATCAGAGGGCAGAGAATGATGGCAGACAAGTATTCATTAACAGGCAAATCAAGAAGATTTCAGATTAGATGGAGGCTCTGGTATGGAGTATACTCTGCAGATCATATTTTACTCTGTTGACTGAGCTTCCTGATAATGTCAGCAAGGATAACGCGCAAAGGCTTCATTCACCTGTAGCCAATATCTATTAATACGAAAGACTTCTGTTTGTCAGGGAAATGCAGACCAGACGTCTGGACGCCGTTTCCACAGAAATTGAGGAAGCCGACACTGCCTTGTTCCACAGTCAGTTTCCCTGCCTGACTCGGTCTGCTCTTGCTTCCACTCCACCCCCAGTCCCTGCTCCACCTCTAAACCCCCCACCCTTTTAACATGCCAGCAACTGTACTGAGTATCACATGGGTTAATCTGTTTGGTAACATCAAGTCATTTTTCAAGAAAAAGACAAGATAATTTCCTTTTGGTATGCAGAATACCGACTGCTCTCTGGGTACAGAAATCCGCTTCAAAAACACAGTAATATAGAGAGAGACTGAAATCCTTTAAACCTCAAGGAAAACTGGCATGGCCCACAGCTTCCGAGACCTGTAGTCCAGCAGGACCAGCCCAGTCATTGAGCTGGAACTAATTACATTCTGGTTTTACGGTCAGCCTTCTTTCTTTAAAGGTAGAGGGGATGCCAGGATGCCTACAGAAATCCTGATGTGAAATGTAAGATTTTTAAAGACCGTTCTGTTTTAATGCTATTTCAAGCTGAATTTAAGACCAAACTGTAAGCATAAATATGCTTTACCAAAATCAATACCCATACATTTACACTACAGTGACTGCACCCATTTTTCATTCAAGTTTGTATTAAAAAAAAAAAAGGTCAGGCAATATGTGTGAATAATGAATCAACCTTTCAAAAAAAAAGTAACTCAATTATGAAAAATCCTCCTACCAAGAAACTTCAATCAAAGCAGAGGAACAGCAGACTTAGATTAAGACAATTTATGTCCCCCTCTCCAACATTAGTACCACTTAAAGTGGCAGATAACAGATTCTTGAATATTTGAATTTACCCTTTCCCATGGGTTGCTGCTTCAAAGACAATGCCGCAGAAAAATACCTAGCTAACTTGTGTTGATAGCTGCATATATGCTATTTTTGGGATCAATGATTGAACTTCCACTTTAAAAAATATTACTCTGATGTTAATTGCATCAGATACTAAGGGATGTACCATGAAGCAAGATTAACATGCACCCTGCAAAACCCATTCAATATCCCTTTTCCCATCACACACACACGCACAGCGTAGGCATGTGGCCGAGAAAACGACAAAGGTGTTGATGCATTTTGGAAGAGGAACATCCATGTTCATTAATAATTACATAATTCATAACTATAAAACTAAATGAGAGACAGACATGTCCTGTAAAGTGTGGCAAGCAATGGACTATGGGACAGCATCAGGAGCAGGAATAGTCTGCTAGACTGTGCAATAGCTTCTTCCACCAAGCAGTCCGGATCCTGAACATTACACTGGACTGTCACCTTCACACCTTGCTCTGCCCTACTTAAGCCCCCTTATACAGACATATAATTAAATAACTTTTTTTATTATATAATAAAAATGAAATAATTCTTCATGAAGAATTGTTTTTCTTTGAATAGATTTATTTCAATAAAAAGTTGGACTTTTTCAGTGTGACATGAAGCTACTTCACCAAAAGGTGGATTTTTTCTAACCCCTTTTACAAATCTTTACAAGGGGTGCCAATAATGGGGGAGGGCACTGTATATCTATACATCTTTATTAATAATTGCAGTGTCCATTCACAACCAGCGACTGTAAGAGTGTGACAGCTACTTAACCTGAAATGCACATGCGAACATTCAAATATTAATTCAAATCTGCCCATAAAGTTACTTACGACAACTTAATGCCATCCGAGCAACCAGCGCTATATTCATGGCAAGCAAATAGAGGAGAGGAAAAAAAAGAAATCTAAAAAAGCCTCTTCTGGCTTGACTTTTGCTCGTAATCTAATCTGGAAAACCAAGGGGCATGCAAGAGTTGCTATTAACTCAAAATGCTGAACCAGGATCTGCTTACAGAAGAGATCGCCTCTTTTCACAGATATTCACGAGACTGACCACACATAGCGAAAGGGCTTGAAATGCAAAAATAATCGGTGTGCATTTCTGCTTGTGGACTTCAAAGATTTGCGAAAAACTGCCTGGCTTGCTTGTTCAAAGATATTATAGCAGACGACTTTCGATATTTCCAAACTTTAAATTGGTTGAACTTGAATTTAAGAATCAGTAATACTTTTAATACCATGGCTTACTTAAAATCTACTTTGTGGCAGGGAGAAGGAAGAAAAAATGTGCATTTTTATAGCCACCGATAGTTATGAACCAAGTTTATAGTTCCCTGACGAATAAAAAAAGAAAAAAAAAACCTTCGAAAGGTTAAAGAGAAAGACTCTTCCTGGAAACATTACTTGAGATTTCACAACCTTTCCTGTTAAGCATTTATACTAAAAGGGATTTAATGACCAATTACTGTGAACTAGGGTGCAGGGGTCAGCTGTCACGCTCAATTACCGTATTTATACTGGCAAATACCTGGATGTGTCTCAAGCACTTAACCCTGGAAAAGGCGCCAACCAGCTACCTTTATTCCCAGAATCCTCAGCAGCAGGTGGTGGTGGTGAAGTCCCTGCACTGCCGAGAGTCTCTGAGGTTTTAGGGGGGTTGAAAGCAGAGAATGCGGTTTCTGTGGGCTGGGAGGACACTCTAACCAGCTTGTGCCTGGGACCCGCCCCTTGAAGAAGCCTACAAAAGAAGGAGATGCCAAAAGCCACAATAAATAAATAGGCAAAAGTACATCTACATTGCAGGGGGAGCAGCATGTGGCTAAGCAGGTTAGGATGATGGGCCTGTGGTCAGGAAGTCCCGAGTTCCAGTCCCATGTCGGGCAGAGTGATGTCACCATTGGGCACTGAGCCAGACCCTTAAACCCCAGTTGCTCCGGGGGCGGCCTGAATATGCTCGGTCATAAAAAAAAAATAATAATCTACATCCCGTTGGATAAAAGTTTCTGCTAAGTAATGAGATGCTGAATTCTAATTCAACTAACTGATTAAAAATAAAAAATAAAAAAAAAATATATAATGCTCCGGACTACAAACCTCATTGGACGATCAGTTATTGACCTACAATAATGTTCCACACTTTAATAATCACAGTGAGGCTAACACTTTGTCAGCCTCCCACAAACATAAGATTAGCAGGACCGCAAAGTGTCCAGGACGCAAGATGATCCTCACCACTCGGCGGCTTCCGGCACTGAGAAGTGGCCCGCCTGCATGGCTGTCTGGATCTGAGCCTCGCTGAAGCCCATCTCAGCCAGCGTGGTGAAGAACTCCCCGATGGTCTGGGGGGACAATGTTCATGTCCTCGGATTACATGACGCACTGGGCGTGCACTGCTGCACCGCATAATCACAGAAAATTACTCGCATAAAGATGAAAGCACACTTACAGCTTAATATTAAACGTGTTCCACCCAATAAACTAATACGATTTCACAACATTAAGTCATTACATCTTTACCAGAACCCAGACAGGCAGTGTGTTGATTAATCAAGCAGGATGAAAACAGGACAGCTCATTCTCATATTCAGTCTCAATTTCATGAAAACACAAAAGGCAGACTGGACTAAGGGCACAGGGAAAGTTACTGGGTGGGGTGGCAGCTTCAGGTTTTCTGGGTATGCCCGATGGACAATCAGTTTCCAGGGCTCCTCAGGGTCAGCGGGAGACAGACAGACTTTGTTATTTACTCATTGCATAAATACAGGCCATGGGGGTCAATTATAATGGACAGTGCCGAGTGTGGCTGCAGGACTATCAGACATTATAGTGTTCAGCAAAAAATACACCTCAATGACAGACCAAGCCAGAGAAGGTGCGGGTCAAAGTCCAGCTCTTTCTTACAGTTATCAAAATCTGGCTGTAGCAAAAACTAAACAACAAACTCTAAATCTGCTTGATTAAAAAAAATCCATCTTAATATAAGGTTAAAGCAGACAATACAGACCATTTAAAGTGGTTGTATGGACAAAGCAGCACAAGTCCTCTAGAGATGTGTGCAGGTATGCTAAACAAAGGAACCAAACGCTTCAAAAATTGTGATCAGTAATACATTTTTTTATTTTTATTTTTTTTTATTTTAACCCCTGGTCTTTTCTCAGGAGCTGCAAATCTAAATCATGGCTAAGAAGGCCACTCCAATTGTTCTTTCAGTATTAAAGATAATAAATTTTAAGTAAATAATGTATTATGGGTAGGGATACACCAATCCCACTTTTTCTGTCCCGATACCAGGGCTATCGGTATTGGTCAATACAGAGTGCCGATCCGTTACTAGTGTGTGTGTGTGTGTGCTATATATAAAACAATTCTGTATGTTTAGCCTATAAAGCAGAAACCACTTCTAACGATCATGTTTATCTGGGGGAAATTGATCATTATAACCATTTTTTTTTGTTTTTCTTCATGTCTCAGGCAGATTACCATTTGATTAACATTTGTACATTTATTAAGAACATAAGAAATTTACAAACGAGAGGAGGCCATTCGGCCCATCAAAAAAATTTAAATCTTATCGAGCTCAGATTTAAAGGACCCCAGGGTTTTAACTTGCGCTACACTAACAGGAAGACTATTCCATACTCCAACTACACGCTACATAAAGAAGTGCTTCCTCAAGTTCATTTTAAAATGTTCTCCCACTAATTTCCACTTATGGCAACGAGTTCTAGTATTTAAACTAATATTGAAATAGCCATTTAGCTGAACGGCATCCCGACCTGTTAGAATCTTATATACCTGCATCATGTCCCCCCTTAGTCTCCTTTGCTCAAGGCTAAACAGATTCAGCTCAGCTAACCTCTCCTCATACGACATTCCTCCTCTAAAATTACATGACTATAAGGTAATAAAACGGACAGTGTCGTTATTTACTAAATTTTAAAATACAACACAGCTCTTTCAAATGCTTTACAAATTACAGTACAGTAGAAATTAAATTAGTGAACTGTGTATGATTCAAATATGCTATAATACAGCGGCCTACTATACAGATAATGCAGCAGCAAAACTACAATGAGCTACATCTGAGTGGCCTGTTTTTGGCAGTTTATCATAAGCTTTGATGAGACTAACATTGAAAGAAAATGACACATATACTGCGATTGTTTTTTTTTTTTAGGAGCAAAGAAAGCGTACACCTACGTGTATTTACATAGGTAACAGATTGAAATGCTATTTATATCCAACATTAAATAAGTTTAGTTACTTAATGTTAGACATAAATAATGCTTCCCTTTAATTTTCTCTTGCTTCTCCAGAATTTGAACTTGAACTAAATTTGTTGTTGTGATCTTTCGCTGCTAGCATTAGCAAACTCTGTGTACTCTGTACTATGGTGCATCTTCAGATATCTGATCAAATTGCTTGTGTTAAATGATGTGCTGTTCCTTCCTTCTCTTGACACTTTAGCAGAACAAACCTTACACTCTGACAAGATGTTACAGCTTTAAGTTTTAGTGTAATGTTGCAATTAAGTGGTATCGGTTCTTGGTATCGGACATTTTTTACAAGTACGAGTATATGAGCGCAGTATTGGCCCCATACCCGATGCTGGTATCAGTATATCCGTAACTATGGGAATATCCTAGCTAACAATTTTTCATTCTTGGAACATTTACTGAACATTACGATTAATGTAAGGAAACGTTCAAAGTGTCCAGTTTTCATGACATTCTCAGAACGTTACCCTACTACTACTACAACTTAGAATAATATATAAACAAATTAGGCAGGCTAGTACAGTGGGTGGCACTGTGGCTTTATACCTCTAAGGCAGGGTTGACCCATCTTATCCACAAAGGGCTGGTGTGTATGCAGCTTTTCGCTGCAACTCCCTAATTAGGTCCCTAATTAGAGGAATGATTGGCTGAAGAGTCCTCACACCTGGGTTTGAACAGCTGACCTAAAGGTTACCCCAAAAACCTGCACACACACCGGCCCTTTGCGGATAAGATTGGCCACCCCTGCTCTAAGGCCATGGGTTCATGACTGAATAGCGCGTTCGCAATAAACAAATACAGCACTACTATAAAATAATATTTTATTATAATAAATCTAATATAGGCAAATCTATATTATTCCGTTTTAAACCTAAAATTGGCTACATCAAAAACGCAGGGGTAGTTTGCAATCCCTACCGACTATTTAAATTAGAATAATCATTAAATTATTACCTATTATTTAGGTAATAAAATGTACACACACGTACATGAGTTTGCAGACTTTACTCGAATTGAAAATCTCATGCCAGCTAGCTGACCAAAGTTGTCAACCCTGTTAACACGAGCAGAATCTTTGTTAAAATGTAAAACGTGGAAATGACATTACAGTAAGTCTCCTCTGTCTACTGTGCGAAGACCGTTACATAGCGTTGGATAAAGATCTGTGGGAAGGTTCCATGTCAGCTGGGACACATGTACATCAGCCATCATCTGAATAGGGTTCTCGGCTGAATCTGGAAGGGCTGCCACACACACCCACATACTTTATTATAGACCGAACGAGTCAGAGGGGTTCCGGGCCGCGAAGCCACCCCCGGGAGATCCCCGAAAGCGGACTCGCATCGCGGAGAGCCTCGGCCCGCCCGCCAGCTCCGGCGTCACTTTTCCGACGGCTCCGTTGCGTGCGAGACCGCAGGAAAAGCAGAAAGTCACGGCGCACCTCGGAAGTTTGACTCACCGTCCCGACATACCCTCACAACGTGGCACCGATATCAAAACACCGAGTAAGTAAGTTTTTAAATGTCTATTTAAAACGAATAAACACGAATGAAATGGCAGGATGGCTGTTAATCTATCTATAAATGTTAAAGGAAGACCCTCGTAATGGGGGGCAACTCCAGACCCTGGTTTTCCCCGCCGGGACAGCCGACCCGTGACCCGCGTGTAGAGTGCACTAAGTCCGGGTTGAGTCGCAGCGAGGCGCCTGGTTCCGGCATCCCGGCCGCCGTGCTCGATGCTAACTAGCCGTCGGAGGAAATATGCTACCAGGGAAAAAGGGGGGGGGAAACAGTAGAAAGAATGATCGGGCAAACCGGAACGGCCTTTTGGAGCGACTACCAGACGCGTCAGGCTGTTCCTGACGTCTCGCGTTCGTCCCCTAAACAAGCGGGACGATGTGAGCTCCGAGTCGGTACAGGCCCGGCGCCACGGCCGGCCGACCAACCAGCCAGCCAGCCAGCCAGCGCGCTACAGGCTAGCCTAGCATGTCTATCAAACCGAGCCGCCAGCTTATTTATCCACTTGCTCTCGGACTGTTCACATCGGAACCGTTTCACACGCCTCACCAGAGAGGATTCCATGTTTCTCAGTCTTCCGTGCCTGCGCGGCGAGCTGCGGCAGGACGGCACACCGGAAGCGGCGGCGTCGAGCTGCTGGCTGCAGCCGCATTAGTGACGGCCAGGGCGTAACGCCCACAGCGGGCGGCCGCGGGGCCACGGCGCCCGCCTCTTCTTAAAGGGGGCCGGCGCGTCGCATCTTCGAGGCAAATTGTACTTTATTTTTTAACGAAACATTCAATTCGTTTTTATAAAGCTGATCATTATGCTTTGAAACATAATTTTGTCGCTGTGGTAAGTACTACACATACATGTGCGAAAAAGACAAAGATGAAGACTCACATTGTTATACTACTACTACTAATAATAATAATAATTATTATTATTATTATTATTGTTGCTGTTTACTATGAACGCACAACTGTAATTTTTGTAGGTAGTATTTACAGTTATTAACGTGTTTGGAGGGGTCAAACGCTCGTCCTGCTTTTCTTACAGTTACCGCTAAAGGCACAGCAGAGGTCGCCAAGCCGCAGTGAAAGTGAGGATTAGGCTATAAGAGCCGCAAAACGTGTAAGGGTGGAAAGGTTGAACACTGTTCGTGGATTACGTTTTTATTGTGCCTACAATCTCATAATCGTCGGCTGAAAACACCGTGTTATAATTTACCA
This sequence comes from Mormyrops attenuatus, assembly GCA_026777985.1. Lineage (NCBI taxonomy): Eukaryota > Metazoa > Chordata > Actinopteri > Osteoglossiformes > Mormyridae > Mormyrops > Mormyrops attenuatus. Next base: position 28,152,144 of record JAODKC010000001.1, read on the forward strand.
GTTAGAATTCAATAACGGTATACCAGTTTATAATATTTGACGAACTATCATTTTCAGCATGAAGGGTCACAAGTTTGTAGTCTAGATTACAGTGACAACATCCTTCTGTAGCAAACAGAAAAGCTTTGACGAGACAATAAGAATTATAGTACAAAACAAAATATTGAATTAAATGCTGATTTCAGTTCAGTTAGTTTTCCTAATAACACAAAGCTTAATGTTAAAATGAACTTGAATTTGGCCATGGTTGGGCCTGGCTGAACTACGATGTTTTATTCTTGTTGTAGTTCATAACTGTGTAAAATTGGCTGTATTATGTGATGTATTTCTTGCTGCCACTCTTATTAAGGTAGTAGTGATAATTTTACAATGACTTGTGTTTTGCATTATGTTAGTTTTGTGGTTGTGATGTACTGGGATTATGAAACATTCATTATGATTTGCCACATTCACTCTGCACACATCAGTTAACACAGCCACATGACACAGGGATGGGAAGGAAGAACACAAGCTTTTTGTAGACCTAAGGTATTGTGACAAGGAAAAACAACGGACAGCTATTTCAGCATCTGCACAAGGGCAGGCATAATACTTTTAAATGATTGCTAATATAGGAAAGGTGACTCAAATTCACCCCCCCCCCCCACATCTTACATGACTATGCATGAATTATGAAATATTGGCTAATTAACTGTAGTGTAGGTTGACAAACATAAGAAAGGACACCCAAATATGTAGAGAAAATTGACCATCATACACAATAAAGGATGTTTTTTCTTCATTATATTCCTCAATGAAACAGCAAATGAGTTAAGATCCTGAAAGAATTAAGCAATATCTTGAGTGTTTCTGAATAATAAATAGCATTCTCCTTGAAGGTGAATCAGTGACACGTCTATTACTTGTCAGTTCCAATTTCATTCGACAGTGAATGGGAAGTGTATTAAACAGGAATAAAAATTGGAAATGAGTGTCTACAATTAATGAATTAAAAGGAAAAACAGGGATGGTTAACAAAGCTGGACAAGAAAATATATTGGAAACAATGACAGATGGATTTGTTTAAACAAATCATTCAGCTGGGTCACATGTGAGGCTTGATAAGATTACAAGGTTTAATTATGTGTGGTCAGATTTAGAGCCCCACGCTGAAGACTTGTGGGAAGGCTTCCGGTAGTATATTTAAATTACACAGGGAGGGGAGGGCTCTGACCTTTAGGGAGATTTCTGTGGGTTTTGGTGACAATAATGGAACATGGGCAAACAGTCGAATAACCTTTGAACATGATTGGGAGAGAATGACAGGGTTTCTAGAGCCACATGTTACTGGTCTTTTTTTAGTACTGGGATACTTAGGAAAACACTTGACTGATGCTGGAGCAGTGGTTTCCTGAAGAGCAAAAAGGTTTACTGTGACAGAAAGCAGCTTGTGTATGGTCTGACATTTAGAGCCCTGACAAAAAGAGGTGCATTCCAAATTCTTTTCTAGCCTTTATACGTAGAAGTATGAAGAACAAGTACACCAATACACAGAACCCAAGGAATGCTATGTATGTTAAATGTAAGCCACACACCAGCATGATGGTGGTATTTACAAGCTGAGCTGTCTGAAGCAGATTTGAACTAGAAGTTCCCGGAATGACAACAATGTACCCTCGGATGACCTGTCACCGCCTACCCCTATCTAATCTCTACTCCTTCCACACCCCCAAATTCTACGAAAAAGATCCATGAGATACTTGTTGAGTTACTGCTTTAACAAGATCAAATGTCTTCTGCATCCACGTTTTCTTTCCTTTGCTGCCACCTACCTCTGCTGCGTCAATTCTATGGTAATTTGTCTGGAAGATTGTCATTTCATATGTCATCTTTCGCTATTGGCGTTTGTAAATATTGTAAATAGTCATTATCACTGAGTTTTGAGTTTGATCATTTGTTTAATTTTCAAGTTCGTTAGTTTAGTAGACTAGTTTGGTAGTTAGCTTGCTAACTAAGCTCATGTGTGTGCGTGTTTAAGTTGAGCTTGAGGTTTTGAGGCAACATGGCAGAACCTGCAGCTAATGTGGTTGACCTCAGTCTGAAGAACTCCTTTGATGAAGCAGAGCACAATCTACATATAAGTAGCTGACAAACTACGCGTACAATAAGAAAAAAACCTTTTTTGGTCATACTGCTAACTGTCCACACTGTGAATTTTTGCACTTAAAGTGAATGATTCACTTAAAACCACAGAAGATACGTTTGGTGAAATATTTGAAAAGAACACACTTGAAACTCTTAAGCATAAGTTGGATTCTATTACACTTTGGGGATTTGTGGAAGCCAGTGACTCAGGAAATATTACTCGTGTGGAAGAAAGATTGGATTCAAGTAGATATCAGCAATTCCTAAACCTAACATTTGCATGAGTTAGTCAACGGTGTGAGGCTGAAAACTGGTTATGTATTTCAGCACAGGACTCAACTAAAAAAGCACAAAAGCATTCTTCATGTATTTGTACAAAAGAAAGATTACAATTCGGAATAGCCATTAAAAAACAGGAACAGAAAAACTCTTGGCTGGCTACAGAAAGTGTTTGGAAAGTGTTATATCTGCTAAAAGGAGTGATACTCAGTACTGGCAAAATTTTGCATATGATATATTCATTATTACCCTATTAGTCATAACTTGTCAGAAATGCCAGTGAGTTTTGAGTAATTCTGCATTGAAACCTGCAGAATGGTCTTAAATTTATACCTCGCAGAAGTTAAATATGAGTCCCAAACCTTTGAATGCTAGTGAGCTGCTGTAACCAGATTACAGGTTAAACTGCAATATTTGACAAGCAAGGAGGCACAAGAGATGAGGGTGCAGGCAAATACCCCTAAAGGGGTGGCATTTATTTAGTGATCACAGTGTCAACAGAGGGGCTGTGGTTACCAGGTCAGTGGGAAGCACCTCTTCCCCTAAACTGGCAGGCAGAGGGTGTCTACTCTTGGACTTTTACAGTGGTGCGCAAAAGTCTAGAACCACTTGTGAATTTTGCTTTTTTTTTTATTTTTTTTTGTTTTTTTTTACTTTCTGACCTTTTATTTTAATTTCTTTGTTCAACCAGTAAATTTGTCTGTGTACCACATTATAAGGGATACATTTAGCTTACACAGCTGGCTTACCTTTGCCTTCTGCATGATCTACTTCCCAGCATGGGCTTTAAGCTACACTGGGGAACACTTGTTCAGTCAATTAGCGGCTGCTAGCTGTGCCCCGTAAGCATTCAGGTGGAAACCATTCTTGGCATTCATTTGCATGGTGCTGATCACCCCCTGGTGGTGTGCAGCAGATTTCTGGTGTCCTGCTTTCCTGATTCTTTGTGATTTAGGCAAAAGTTTTCGTTACTGCAATATCCACCGGTGGCTGTTAATAAGTTCTGCATTGTCTGTTTATGGTGGATATGGACTGGAGGGAGCATAGTGGCCAGCCATAAGTGGTACATTTGATGAGTCTTTTTCACAGTGTATGGATATAAAAGGTACAGATCGTTTTAGTTGCCCTTTGCATATGTACAAAGTACTAGTGTACTAGCACTGAAATCATAGAATTATACAAATAAGGAAACACCACTGATAGGCTCTCTTCCTGATAATGCGGTCACATGACCTACCCTACAGGGTTCCTCTTCTTGAGCAACTCCACCTGATCTGTTCCACCACCAGTTAATGTAATGCTGCATCATACTAAAGAAGATTTGACTATGGCTGCTTTAGTCTGTGCTTGACTTTTTATTGCTTTGGATAACAGCTATGAAACAGAAAGGTGCTTCTTTTCACACATTCCATCTTGCTCTCTTTTGAGGCATACATGCAGTCATGAATGAACAGAAGTCTCAGCACAGGGTCACCCATTTATCCAGCACCCCTAGAGCATGTTGGGTGATTAAAGGACCTGGTTTAGGGATCCAATGGACTTTTGCCTGTTCAGGCAAGGGCTGGATTCACTGGCAACCTCTGTTGATTTAACCTCTAAGAAAATGTTTTTTAAGAGTAGTATGTTCTCCAAAGCCTTCCCTTACAAAGTTAGAAAAAAAAACTTCAGTATTTGACCGTCACTGATATTTCACTGCGACAGTGATCACTCATAATTGCATTAAAAAGAGGATTACATATATAATGTTATACTTTGTTTCCTTAATAAGACCATTTCAAAGAAGAAAGTATGATTTAACTTGAATTACTAATTCAATGAGATCCACAAAATAAGCGCTATATACATAATATATTGACAGTATATTATCAACATATGATCTATAAAATTATAATAATAATATAAATCTTAAATAGCATAGCACTAAAATGTATTGCAATGTTATTTTCACTGAGTTCCTGTTTGTTATCTTGTGAAATACTTCAATTGTAGCAATTGCTTAAAAGGCTATATTTTATCTTGGTAAGATAACCCACCCTGGGAATTTCTGAGAAACCTGTTTAGTTGAATCTGGATATTCCTTTTGGACCCAGCTGATATTAGGTAAGAGTTCACTAAGGGGAGATACAGGACACTGAGTGTGTGACTCTCAGAGCTGAAACGAGCCTGGACCGGGGCCTCGTACCCCTTGAAAGGAGCTACTTTAAGACAACAATGAGTGTACATATTGGGTTTCTTGCCTTGTAAGAGCTATCTTTGTTTATTTTATTTCTAAGGTTGATTTCCCATCTAGGCAAAATGTCGCGTTCTCTTTTATTTTGGACATAACTAACTAATTTTATTTTGGACAGTAACTAATTAATGTGTGTGTGTATGTGTGTGTGTGTATATATATATAGATAGATATAGATATATAGATATAGATATATATCGTTTAAGGCCTTTCATAAGTTCCAGGCTTTTGGTACTACACTGTAGAACTAGAGCCACTTCCTACTGGTTAATACTAAACCTGTCAGGTTGGTTTCTGTGGAATTATTTGCATCTACACCATTCAGTGTTTGGTTCCCTATACCAGTCCAATAAAGCCATTGGCACAGTGACTCAGTGGGTGGCGCTATTGCATCACACCTTCAGGGCTGGTGGTTCAATGTATGACCCTGCTCTGCTATATGCTGGCATCTTGGCCTTGAACTCTTTGGGATAGACTTGTATTAGATCCTGCACGGGATAAGTGGTTTAGAAGATGGGTAGAATTTAGCTCATGCATGTCTTAGTACACCTGTAGATGTAATTAATGATGTAATGTAATTAATTATTTCATATAATTTAATATAATTAATGATGTAATGTAATTTAAGAGTTAAATGATTAAAAATATTTAAAATAAGCTTGGTTCATAATCTCCTTTCTTAATGCCTGTCAGTTCTTTAATCTTGCATGTTCACTTTATACCTTTACACGAAGGGAAAAGAAAGAGTTCAAAACCTCAGTGGCTTATTAAAAAAAAAGGTCTAGTCCAGTTAAAACCTGTAGTGACTAGTTTTACAGGCATGACACTGTCGGGCACCTCTCCTGCTTTTTCTTCTTAGTACAGCTCCTCTGTCCCTGTGGAGGGCCACCTCTCTCAGTGCTCTTTCTTTCCCCCTCGTGTAACTGGGGCCTGGACTTGTGATATAGAGCCTCAGCAATCAGAGACCTTCTGGCACTTTGGAAAAGATCTGTCACTGAACACCCCAGTCAAAAGGGAGGGTAGGGGGTGTTTTTGTTAGGTGGGTGAGGATTAGGCCACAGGAAGCATAACTGACCTCCTTTCTTATCACCGTGGCTTTTCTGTGTTTGTTTTTCCCTTCAGTTTCCATTTGGTGATGAATAAGTGGAGTTTTTATTGGTAGAAAATAAAAGTGTCATTATTAGGAATCATCATAAAAATGGCTCAGGGATGCTTGCTTTAAATGTGGCCAATATTAAAGATGCCTTGTCACTCCAGAGCTTTATGGGTTTTCATGTTGAAGAGTAGATTATATGTATGATATATTGTTGGCAAAATTATGATGCTGATTATTATTACTTTTGTCAGACTTTTTCATTCTGCAATCCAGGAAAAAAAAACACTTATTGGTGGAACAAAGCAAACCATTTTTCATTAATTGTAAGCCATCTTTTTGCTGCCTGCCTCCATTGCCTGAGTAAATTTGAGTCACTTGTTTCCAAAATATCAGTCAAGTGCCATGTGGGCCCGGGGCATGCTTGCTCGACGGGCTGGGTCCGCTCCTGTCAGGCCTAACTGTTAGTTTCCAGGCAGTGTTTGACTGGGCTCTGGGATATGGAAATAGTTATGGCCAGCATGATTAGGAAACTGGAATACAATTTAAGGATAAAGCAACTGCAGCTGGAACAATGCAAAATCATCCCAGCAGAGCCAGCTCAGTTGTTTGATGCTAATGAAGCAGAATGAGCTTTGATGTCAGTGCCTCGCAGCTCAGCCAACCAAATAAAATAAAATGGCCACGTGCTTTTAAATCAGCTTGGACAATGGGGATTAAAATCAGCAGCCAGCAGATGGGTCCGTGTTTGGGTGGAGAAGAGAAGAAAACGCGGCTGGAGAAGGAAGGAAGGCCTTTCAGAAAAAACGAATGTATACCCAGGGTAAACACAAGAATGCAGTATAAATCAAGACATGTGATCATGAGGAAAACATTTAAAAATCCCAAAACAAAAGCATGCCTGTTAAACAAAGTGGCAGGAAAAGGCCAGTATTTCAATACTCATTTAAGAATAACAGAGCTTGAATATGGAATAGTCATGTATAAGAACACGTATTACATGTCTCCCATTAAATTTACATTTATTTTATTTAGCAGATTCTTTTGTCCAAAGAGAATATAAGTGAGGCAAATTGCACACATATAGCTGTCCAGGAGTTGATTATGCAAAGCTCAGCTTCCAATAAATGCCCATTCCAGTGAATGCCCAAGTAGTAAGGAGCAGGAGTTACACAATGTCTTCCAACTTCCATTTCTGGTAAGGAGGTACAGTCAGACTTTATCTTTTACCTTACTCGTGGGTATTTCAGTTTACTTCATCAGCGGATGTCTGTAAATTCTGTTACATTATGAAATACAACAACAACAACATTTATTTTTTGTATAGCGCTTGTTCACAACATTGCATTGTCTCAAAGTGCTTTACAGCATC
>JAODKC010000001.1:28172199-28215329 GCA_026777985.1 Mormyrops attenuatus
CCCCCCAATTATTATAATTTATTTATTTTGTTGTTGTTTTTGTCAGTGCATAATTCTACGTTTGCTGTTTTATAATATTGTTATTCTTGTAAAGTGTGGGTTTCTCTGGGTAGATGTGTCCAAACCTTTGAATTGTACTACATGTAGATTTTATGCAGATAAAAGGTAAACTAAAGTGATGTAGTGCAATCATATCTTCCATTTAGCACTCCGACTGTATAATTACTACTGCATTAGAAACGATAATACAAGCCACATTGCAACATGATGAAAAATATTTGTTGTTTTCCTTATGAACAATTCCGGTTGCGTTTCTCCACAAACCCAAAAAAGCCTCTTTTCTTGTGGAAGTGTAATTCTAAATGGAAATGGAGAGAAGTTCTCCTTTTGGTGTCCATTGAATTTCACAGGCTTTCCGTGAAGTCCACTTCAAGTCAAGCGCCCCCAAGATAAAATTAACAGGGTGAGCCTACAGAAAATTCAGCATCACTCAATGTCACGCGTAACCCATGTCCCACTTCGTCCAGTTACTCAGCCTAGAGTGCTTCTGGAAAAAGGAAGTAGTTTTCATGGGTAAAATGAGGCGCATCTAGTGGCATGTAAGTCAGGACAGTAATAGTGTGAAAAAAACAGGTCAAGTCAAGACATGTCAAGTAGGCTTTATTGTCATACCATCCATATACAGGTGCACAGAGACAATAAATATCGTTCCCCCAGGCCTACAGTGCAACATTGAAACAGCAGTGACAGTCAGTGGGTTTTCACAATACAAGACCAAAAACAAAGGACAATACTATGTGTATATGAACAAAAAATACAGTAGCATAAAGAGCTGGAATTAATACAGTGGACTAAATAAATGGTCAATGCCAGTATCTTCTCATGCCTTTACTGCAGTGGGCTCCCGGCAAATCAGTTTTGATTCATATCTGTCTTCAGCACAGGCAAATTGTTTGTTTGGTTTTAGCCAAGAGCGAAGACTTCTGGCTGTCCGTCGACACCAATGGAAGCCTCCTTTTGGATGTAAACGTCATGTGTCACTCTTTGTTCAACAAGATGTGTACGATGCACGTCATTTAACGAAATCCCTGCCCTGAAGTGACATAATGTTAGCTAATGGAGCACATACTGTGGGTTACATAGCACAGGAAGGACAAGAAATGATCTGGACCCGACGGAATCAGCCGAGGAATGTGCGGTGTAAAGAACAATAGCGTACTGGGTCCTGCTGAGATGTTTTCAGTCCAGAATTCTTAACGTTTCCAGTGTTTCTCAAACACTTCTGGATTAGCATTCCATGTTATTATTTTCATTTTTCCCTGCCCCCCCCCCCTCCCGCCAAGGTCCAATGACCTGTTCTGAGCTGTGGGAACCCAGAAATTCTCTGAAAGGTAACAGTGCAGCCATTCATCTGCCCGGCTGTCAATGGCTGCCCTTTCATCCAGGGACTTAAGCAAACCATACAGGTTCATCTCACCCCTAGATGGGGTACAGAAAGCAAGCAAACAGAACAGGAACACAGCGGAGTTTGACAGCGACATAAGACAGACAATCGGGTGCGCAGGTTTGTAGGTTCTCTGCACACATGCGGTAACAGGTAGGTATAATTATTATAATTATTGTGTTAAGTGTTCACTGCAGAGGACAGGAAGACTGGTGATGTTTTAACACATGGTTCTGTGTTGTGTATTGTAATCTCCACATTAATATCCCAGATAAGGTTGCAGATACAGTGAAAGTGAACAGGCATGTGTGTACACAGTGTGTGTGTACATGTGAATGTGGAGTGATTCATGTCTTTGTGCTCCATTGTTCCAGCCCGAATATTTTGACACCATGAACTCTGACCCTCTCACAAGGCCATGTGTAATAAATGGCTCCAAGAAACTTTGACGCTAAATTAATCACCCAAGCCTTTCAGCAACCTATTCAAGTCAAGGCCTTGATAAGTCTTACTTGTTTTTAATGACCTTTAAATTGTTATTTATATTCAATTGAGGCATATTTCAAAGTTACATAGTATACTGCTATATAAAGTGTAATTTTGAGTCTGTCTAGAGATGAGAAATATATTCCCTGGAACTTCTAAAACTGTCATGTTTTATCAGAGTAAAAGCAGAATTCTGTAACCTTCAGAAGCCAAATGGAATTGTACATAAATTAGTTCAAAATAGCTCAAAGATTAAATTACCTGTTTGATGTAAGTAAATACTGTACAAGACCAAATTATAAAATTACAGTGCAGGTTTTCCAGATAAGCTTGGGTGCCTTGGCGATGTGGCTGCACGCGGTTCCTGTACCTGAAGCGTGCCACATTGAGAGCTCTCCTCAGTTCTTTTCTGCTAGCCACTACATCACCCATCGCTAGCTATATTTCTGCTGGCTCTGGGGAAAGAAGAAAGCCCCGGCTTTTGATGCTGATTGCCAATTTTAGGTCTTTTGGCTTTGAAAACTGTGACAATTAGTCAGGCTCACAGCTCATAGTCACTGACAAGGAGACAGAAGGCCCACACACACAGACACACAGTCATGTAATCATATCTTTATGGGGACCGCTCATTCATTTCTATGGGAAAAATGCTAATGTTAACTACCTTAACTCCTACCCAGCCCCAACCATAACCATAAGTAACCAAACAAAATACATGAATTTTTGCACTTTTAGTTTTTTCACTGCAATCACGGATTTTTATAAAATAGAGTTTTACCTTATGGGGATACTGGTCCCCATAAGGTTAAAAAAAAACAATGGGTATTCATCACGTTGTGGGGACACACACACACAGAGGCAGATCCGTGCACTACCACCCAGTATACCAGTATACCAGTATACCATCTCCATATACTATACTGTGCAAAAATCTTAGGCAGCCATAAACAATGTGTATAGCTACTTATTTGGGTAGTATTTACTCAGAAAAAAACAATATACCTATAAAAAACATACACATATACACATATAATTAACAGTAACACAATAAAAAAAAACAAGAATTTCTTCTGCTCTCTCAAAAGTTTGACGTTTTGTTGGATGGCAGGATGATCATGGGGGCACCTCAGCCATTCTGTGTATTTGTTATATTTCACCACCAGCTCTCCAAATTAATTAGCTCAATTACTTAAATAACTATTGGTGTATTGATGTATTAAATAAATATTGATGTACTGATTAGCCATTTGCGTATTGGATCGTTGCAGAAAACGGTGGGGTAACTTTAGGAGAAGTTTTGAAATGGCTAAGATGACACACTTTGACAGACATCATAGTTTTACACCAACATGAAGAACATTAAGATCATTTAAACATCATTTTCTTTGGCTAAGATTTTGCACTGTATGCATTAATAGAAATAAAAGGTTCGATTTTTAATTGTGAAGTGGCTTTAAAAATTTTCTCTTTAGATGCTCTGACAAGATGTTCTGGATTGTTCTGAGGTCTAGATCTAAGCTCAGATGTGACTGTGCTGTTGCAGTAGCTGCCCCTAAGCTTTGGAATAGTCTACCCATTCATATTAGGTCTGTACCAACTTTGGGCATCAGCTATGTTTTAATCCAGGCTGAAAAGCCAGTTTTATTCTTTAGCTTTATAAAATAACATGAGAGTGTTTTGTATCTTGTTTTATTCTGTTTATATACGTATTGTACAGCATTTTGGTCAATTGCTATTGTTCTACATGTGTTCTGAAAATAAAACTGACTTGAATTGATTTGACATCCCACACTAAATTTATCTCAAAGTGGTTTACCTACAGTTACAACAACTTATAAAAATGAATCTGTACAGAAAATTGTGCTTCGTAACTATTTGGAGACCAGGAAGCATTCTTGTTCTTTTTTATTGTATTAGTGTTTATTTGCATATATTGTAATGCTACATCGTGTTCTTTTGTGAGTAAGTGTACATTTATTGCCCAGGTAAATAACTTGAGGCGTTATATTTAGTATTTACAGTGCAGGTAGGGCAGTGAGTGTGTGGGGGGGGGGGGCATAGGTCTGTGGTGACGTCCTTGGCAGTCAGCAGTCTGTAGCATCTGTGGAGATTCCATGAGGGGCTTTAAAGGTCAGACCAGGTGGGATGGGGACTGGTCAGGTCCGGCGCCGTCATTCTCTGACTGGTCTTGGAGAAAATAGCTGCAGGGTCGGTTAGAACAATGTCTCCCTGCTCTCCTCCCCACCTGGGTGCGGGAGTGCCTTAAAAGCCTCAGGTATGGTGAGGGGGTGGGGGGGTCTTTTGTCTTCAGCTGACTTATAGCTGGGAGTTGTTGATGTGCTGACGTGGCCCCGCCCTGCCAGGGGCACATCCTCCCTGTGCCCTGCTCTGCTGGCATGGCGGGGAACCATCAGAGGCATCATGAGATTTAAACATAAACACATAATGTAACACACTGATAGGATAAGATGGCTGTTGACCTGGTTTCTTAGAAATTGCTGTGAAGATGACCTTGCTTGTCTTGCTTTGGGCGTTTTTATATGTGTGGGTGTGTGGTATTACTGTGGTGTTACTGTCAATAAATGTTTTTTATTGGAATTTTTTTAAACATTAATTCTTCTCATCCTGAGATTTAGGGAGTTGTTCCAAGTTTCTGCTCATTATAATGATTCAGTTTCTTGCATCATATACTTGACCATAAAATAACCGTATATCCATAAAAATCATTTTCTCATATAAGAAGTTTGAATGTCTTTTTGAACTTCTAGCAATCCTAGTGCAATAGTTTGCAGAAAGGTCTACCTGAAAAGGTGTCTGTAATTGGTGGTTATGGCCTGGTATAGTACTGCATTGTGTGTGGAAGATTTCCCTGATTCAGTGTCTCACTGTTGAGTCATGCATCAAGTCACATGGCAGCTTGTCAGACGGCTAGGAGGAGGAAGCCCTGTAATTCAGTAAAGGAAGTCTTGAATTTATACTCGGCGCTCCAAGTGTGCACAAGTACGGAGTGTTCCCCAACAGGTTCTTAGTCTACATAGCCATCACAGAGAGCCACATGCTTTCTGACTATCTGTGGTTTCTCTTTCTCTCTCTCTCACTCTCTCAGCTGCTCTGTCTCTCCTGCCGTCTCTCTCTCGCTCTCTCTGTATCTCTCTTTTTCTCGCGCTCTGCCTCTCCACGTTTCCACGGCTCCCGTCACAGTGGAATTTCGCTCAGCACTATGATGTCAGCTCTAGACCTTCTGCTGTAAGCACTGAAAGGTAAGCCCTTCCTGGTGTCCATCTCCGCATCGGTCTGGAAAAGCTTATGTAGCTCGTTTGCTTGTTTTTTACCGTGGATCTGTTTCTGTTCGCTTTGTGGAATTTTCCCCCTCCTTTGCACAGGTGATACATCAGCAGAAACACTGTATTTTTTCATGTGTGATCTGTATGGCTTTTCTGCATTTTTTTTTGTTTGTTTGCTTTTCTACAAAACTGTTCTGAAGTATTATTTCAGTAGGAAAGGGGAAGGATGCAGCTTCTTTAGGGTTAAGGACAGCCACTGAATCATACTGCCAGTGTAGCGGGTTCTGGATGGTTTCCTTAGAGGAACAAAAAAGAAAACTCTTGCAGTTTGCAGTATGTTTGCTTTGCGACGCCCGGGCATGAGTGCTCACTCACTTAGATATACGCGCACACACATGCATGCGCGCGCACACACAGACCCCGCATACATGCGACTAGAGCAGGAATTCTCATTGAGCTAAGCGAGACCTTAACGGGATTAGATTCTGCCTCCCTGTCGGAGACTGTAAAAGCGGCGGCTGGCAGCAGAGGCGCATTCCCACACCCCTCCTGGCGCTTTCTTGATAGTTATCCACTTCCTCAGGCAGCAATATTACTTGTAGTTTGAACTGTACAGTACTGCTGGTTATGGAATCTGATGAAGGCTTTAGAGTATAACACTGTAGCCCATAAGAAAGAAGCCACTGAAAATCTCACCATTAATCTGAGTGAGAGTGTTAATCCTTTTATCAGTCTTGTTTCCAAGTAAGATATACTTTTATTGTTCTTTCCTTGCACTTAATTTCCTGTTTTCGTTCATGTTTTATTGAGGAGCCAATGTGCTTATATATGTCTCAGTTAAATTCTCAATGTGTCTTAGAACGTGGGGTGGATACAGCTACAGTATACAGCTATGGCATAATTCTTGGTGATTAAAATCTGAGAACGCAGTCTATCTCAGGCGTCACCGGGTTGTTTTTCTTTTGATAATTTATGAAAAAAGCTGTTATTCTTGGCATTCTTTATTTGGTTTAATCAAAGTGAACAATATAGTGTTCCAATAATACAAGACTAAATTCCTTAAATTACTTAAGTACGTGTGTTTGCTGATAATAAAAATGGATGTCAATGCATGCCCTATGTGTGAGACCAAAAGACCAGTGTATATTAATTATGAATTAAAAGGTGACATAGACACGCAATTGCTTGAGGTAAGGTTTCCTGGGACATGACAGAACCAAAGGCAAAGCCAGTCACTCCATGGAGTGTCACCCACAGACGCGTGCAGCAGAGTAGTGGAGTTTGAGTGCTGTTGTGCTCAGTGGAGTTTGAAGCTGGTGAGAAGATGCAGGACTTGTCAGAGAAACTGCGCTGTTCAGATGCGTCAGGATGATATTACATGTCATGTATCAACACGACCGCTATTCTTTTGCTGTCCTGCTGTGCAATGATGAGGGATGCTGTGTTGAGGGATGAAATGCAAATGAAAATGACTTGGAAAAATTGGTCAATGCTAACTTGTAATTTGTCCAAGGCAAATGTAGGACTGTAGATTTAAGCTCTGTGATGGACTGGCATCCCTATAAAAGTCACCAGTAGGTTCTTCTGGGGAAGGATTTTGATAGCAGACAACTTGGATTTAAAACATCAGAATCCCAAACATCTTGTGGAAGGAACACTTTGGTATCAGTGATTTTGTAACAGTTACTTTATATATGAAACTCTGAGCTTGCAGGGGGCATCTGTTTTTATTGGGCCTGGGCTGATACTCTGTGCATTTCAACTTCAGCCCATGCAGTTACATTGCAAATACATTGTTAATCTGACACTGGTGACAAAAAAGGAAACAGAACATATTTCCAGTCCATATGATATGCTTGCAAAAATAGTTTCTTTAAATGTACTATGCAGTTCTGCTATGAAAATGAATTGTGATGCTATGCCTTGTTAAAATGCCTGCTCTTTAATTTAATTGCAGGTTATTTAAATTGCTATTAATGAGATTACTGACCGAATACTGAGTATTTTGGGTCAAATAACTAGGTCAGCTGGGCTGGTTTTGATTGCCCTTTGTTACCTGTTACTATCCATATGTCTGTTAAATCTATTAATTCTATTTTAATGACATTAAATGGAACTAGCAGAGCGTGATGTGTTGACAGAATTGGTATTGCCTGTCGCTCCTTTACATGTGTATGTATGTTTTTTTTGTTCGTTTTTTTTTGGATAGGCTATGCCATGCCAGGTGCCCACCACACTCGCCACCAGCTCCCCGGCGTGCCAGTCAAGGGGAGCTAGGGAGCGGAACGCCCCTGCCATCCTCACTGAATCGCTCTGTCCCGTGTCACCGTCAGGGCTGCGTTTGGGCACATTCACAGGAGTATTGCTCGCCCTAGAGCTTCCCTGACTTGTGCTGTCGAAAACACTCTTAAAGTTGTTACTGTTAGTTTCTTCAGTGGGTAAGAAACAAAAAGAATTTGCTGTTAAATTAGTGGTTATCAATGCTGCTGGCTACCTCCATTGCCTTTTGTGTGGGCTTTATGGTCTATACTCTCATTCTAGGATTTTTGTAAGGTAGGGGACATAGGAAGGGCTGTAATTCATACAGAGGGGCCAGCCTTATCGTTAGCCAATGATATGTTCTGAATCAATGAGTGACAGGGGAGAGGGCACTCCGGCGGCTAATCAGCTAATAGCTGGGGCCAGTACTCCTGTACTCCACTATTCCTGTGGCCCCACCCCTCTTTAATTTGTGACATTTCAGCATAAAATGACTCCTAGTATCACCACAATCATCTAAATTCTTAACACTCTCTAGCAAGCAGAGCTATCAATCACCGTCTGCTTTGACATGTTTCCTATCGTTTGCATTTTGCGTCTGAATTTCTGATTGGCCAAATCGGCCAGTAACTGACAGCTGCCCCCTCCGGGTGTCAAAGGCTCAATACTCAGCTGTGTTCATTCACTTATATTACACGGTAGTATATGACTTGTACCCAGTTTGAATGGAAGATGCAATTATATAATAATAAGAAAATATTAAAGCTCTAAGCTCAAAGAGAGTTTGACTCACATATGACCGTATAGCAACTTTCCATCTTCCTTCCACACCCAAACAGCAGAGGGTGAAAGAGGTTAATATTGAATGTCATGGAGTCAATGTTTGTCTACAAATGCTCTTTTCAGTATGATAAGAAAACATTCATGTCTTGAAAGAGGTTGATTTTGCCAGCTAGTAGAAGCCGTTGGGGATGTTCAGCACACTGCGAGGTGATTGAGTTTTAAAAAGCTGAATTTAAGTTTGGAGAAAAATCATTCAGTAATTTGCCAGTTCACTCCGGCAGCAAAAATGTTGCTGTGACACAGACTAAGGCCTGTTTCATTTTCTGGCTCGATGGTGCGTCTCTGAGGCATAGCCCAGGAAAAATATTAGAATTCTACTTATAACTTGACAGCAGAAGCATTTTACGTCTGTTTAATGTTCCAGTGCTTAATGTAAATATGATGTTTTTTACTGTGGGTTTATAACTTAAACTCACAATAATAACACCTCTTTGTCACAGTTTGGATATATCACAAACAGTGAACTTGTACATTTGCACTGGTGATAAAGGAGTTATCTCCTTGAGTTTTTCATTTACATCTCTCTTCATGCACAGAAAGATCAGCAAAGTGTAGCATATACACTCAGTGACAAAAATAAGTTAAACACACCGGAGAAATCTGACTCATAAATTAGTGATTTTGACAGGACAGTTACAACCAAATCATTTGGGCCTTTAACTGCTCCATGTTTACATTTTTTTAGCAGTCACTTTTATCTAAAGTGACATACAATTAAGAAAGCTGCTGGTCAATTGGGGGTTAAGGGACTTGCTCAAGGGTCCGATGGTCACATCACTCTTCTGATCCAGGGATTTTGAACCAGTGACCTTGCAATCACAGGTACAGTGTCCTAACACACTGAGCCACACCCAGTTAATGTTCTTCCGAATGGGTTTTACGTGCAGTATCTCCTGTAAGTACCTGTCCAAAAATGGACTTGCAGAGTCTAACATTTCTGCACAGTTATGCAATGGCCATGCTTGGTGGCAAGTCTGAACTTCCTCAAGAATGAGGAAGTACGTTGCTCCGGCGGGGGCGGGGAGGGGGCACACTCAAAGCTCATATCTCTGCTTCTGTGCTTCTACCATGTACTTGCTTTTGAATGTACAACATCATCATAAATTCCACAGCCACCTCGCTTTGTAAGAACATTTCGGTTCTGTTGTGACTGAAGGGTCGGTCACTGGATACTTTACCACTCGTTGCCGTAAACCGCACACGGCCATCAGTATCACGTGTGTACCTCCATTCTCCCCATCCTGGATGACATACACATTGCACCCAACCCCAGGTACTCATAGCTACTCATCGTTATTATGCAACTTCCCTCCGTGACAGCTCTGTCATCATACCCCAAGTCCCTAGCTACTGAAATATTTCTGTTGGGCCCAAGATCCAAAAGTAACAACAGAATGCAAATCTAATCTCCCAAAAGCTAGCTAAGGACTTACGTTCATCGCATCCAGCCACGTTTACAGCTGGCTGTCTTGTAATAACAGTGTGCTGCCTCATAACAGCTGAAGAAATTTAGCCCTGTGTTCTGCACCAAGGCTTAAGACCATGGCAAATTCTGACGGACATTTTGATCAAAAAGTAAATTTTACCACAGACGTAGCCTACATAGTTTTTCTTTCTCATACAACACTTTTTGCTATAGACACCTTTGTCCGTATACAGATAGTTTGGCAATGCCTGCCATGTTTCATTTATTTATTTTTTCAGTTACAGGCTACAGCCCCAAATCCTCATGCCTTTCAGTGCCTTTCCACTGGACGATCAGTACAAGAAAACTGTTTTCTCATTATCGGTAGTATTTGTTTTGGTTTTTTTAGGTGTATCAAAATGCTTATGTTGTGATTAGACGCTGGGCTAGTAAAGGAGCTGGATAGCTCAGTTGGCTGGAGGTTGCTGTTGTCATGCTGGCTGACCCTGGATTCAAGCCTTAGCTAGTTCTGTACTTTGGAGCATAGGACTCGGGTAGGTTGCCAGTTCAAATCCCATGGTCAGCAGTGTCATTCTGCCTTTGGGCCCCTAAGCTGGGCCCCTAACCCCCAATGGCTCCAGGGACTGGCTGACTCTGCCTTCTCTACTGTAAATCACTTTGGATAGAAGCAGCTGTTAAATAAATTAAAAAAATATTTCAGAGGGATCAATACCACTTGAGTTAACTATATTTGTCATTAAAAGATTTCTTTTAACCGGTTATTGTTAAAAAAAAATTGCAACATGTTATCTCTTTTCTGAACCCATGCACATCCTGCACACTGTGTGTCTAGAAACGTTGGCATGATGCTATCTCGATGTACGAGCCATCAAGAGTTTGTGGTGGTGACCCTGACACCTATAAGGAATGTCAGACTGGGTTAGTTTAGTGTTTGCTTAGGCTGAAGCAGCCTGGAACTCCATCACCTCATACTAAGCTGTGCCAGAAACAAGCTGCAGGTTTCCATGCAGCAGAGCCGTAGTGCTGCCCAGGTGCAGTCCCGCTTTAAATTCACCTTTTCACAAACCTTTGAACATAAACATGTTCACTATGACGTTATTAGTCAGTCAAACAAACATTCCGCTAATATACACAATACAGTAATAGCCTGAGCTGAGAGTACTGTATATATTTGCACTGCTCTTGCTGCAGTCAGGTATGACTTTTCTCCTTGAAATGCACTGAGAATGGACAGCAAACTCATTCTCGTGTTTCCTGGATCCGTGCCTATCCCTCGTGTGTTTTTATCAAAGTACCTTCAGTACACTGGGTGTTACTATCAAGTAAACGATAATTAGTGACCTTCCAGGCAAAACCCTTTTTTTCTTCCTAATGTGAGATGGTATGGACTGAGGCATGAGCCAAGAGAATGGCCTTTGTTATGAGGGAGGTTTTATTGCAGGGACTAGCAGAGAATAGAGAATATGTGGCAACCCTTTACTTAAAGCAGTCATGTATAATGCACAAATGTATAAATGTATAAAATGTATAAATACCTTCATAATGCAGCACAATGCATCCTTAATCCTTATACTGGCCATTATGATGAATTATGAAGTTTATCTATAGTGCATTATAGATTCCTTCATGGCTATGATGTGTTATGCCTTTTTATAAATAGTTATAGTCGTGTTTATAATACTTTATGCATGCATTATAATGCATTATGAAGGAATCAATAATGTATTATAATGACTGCTTTAAGTAAACTGTTACCGAATAGGTGATAAAATCTAAATTGTACCGTAAGAGAGTGTGGGGAAAAGGAAATAAATGTGTTTGAGAACTTCTATACAAAGACAGGGGATCTTTTTAAAGTCTGTGAAATATAATTGGCTGAATATAAATAACACATTAGTTAATGGTTTATGGAACTAAGATGAGAATATTCATTGTCGGATTAAATTATTACAACAATGAAAGTACAATAAAATCATAAAGAAATGGAGAATAATCAAATTATATACAGCCTCGGTACATACTTTACATTGAATGTTTCAGCCATAAGCAAACATTAGATGAAACGTAGCCTAAGTGAACCAACTCAAAATTTTGACAATTGTACAGTATTGACGCCACCGGTCACAGCAATGTTGAAAACACTGTCACACTCCTCCCTACGGGGCTCTGTGTTGACGAGCATGACTGATGTGCATCTCAGGCGTTGCCTTCAGGCGTTGCCTGTGACTTCAGGTCACAACTTGCCGCGTGACTCAGTTGTGTGGCATGAAAGGGGTGGCCTGACGTTTGCCTGTAGAGTTCTGTCAGGCACAGCAAAAGTCCTTTGTGATGGAAGCACAGGGGATGGGACACCTTGGATGGGATGCTGGTCCAGTTAAAAGCACGTGAAAATATCCTATGGGCAACTTTAAGACAGAAATTATTGCATGCACAGAGAACTGCAGGGATTTGAACCCAGAAGCCTGAAATTTACACCTGTCCATTGATATTACTGTGCAGTGAGGACATTGGTTTTCCCCAACAAAGCCTACATTAACCATCAAATACAGTACATGCTCTCAAAAATTTTAAAAGTAATTTAGGATTCTTTTCTTTACAAATATGCATGCTCTTTCTAGTGAGCCTGTTTTTCTGATATATCATTTTTGCTGAATGTCATGCTGGACTCAAAAGTACTAAATTTAGCTAAATCAGAATGAGCCTCTTAGATCAGGGTTCCCCAGTTCCAGCCATGGAAGGCCAGTGTGCAACACAGTTCACAGTTTCCCCTGCTCAAACGCACCTGCTAAACCTGGCAGTTAACTGGTCTAGCCTAATAAGGTGTGTTTGTTCAGGATAAAATCTGCAAACTGTGTTGCAGACTGGCCCCCCAGGAGTGGAATTGGGGAACCCTTCTCTAGATGATGACATTCTTGACTTCTGAACTGTTTTTGTGCTCTTGACATTTTGTCAAAGAACCATTCCCAGGAAGAATATGCCCCAAACTTTCTCTTTAGATAATAAGGATCTGACTGTGTTTCACTGAAATGTAAACTTTCCCGGCTGATAGGCATCAACAATCATTCTTTCCCAGAGGTCTTCAGGAATTTCTGCTGTGGGTTGGTACCACACGGTCGGCCTAAATCAGGCCTGATGTTTACAACAGTCATTCAAACAACCGTCCCTAAATAACCTTCATTTCAGCTGGGTTAACTAGGGAGATATTAATGTTTACATCTGAATGTTCGAATTTTGATTAGCTTGTGCAGAAAACAAAAACCAAGCAACATTCCATGTTGTTTTCTCCCTTATTTGTGAAAATGGGCAATAGGTGCTGAAGGCCGTATAGATACTGTCCTATTAAAATATCATTGTGATGCTTCCAGCTTTATATACTGAGGCCTGTGATCTATCCTGGTATGTTTCTTATGATCTTTGTTACCATCTCCAGGTTATGCTGCCCAAAAGCTCCCCACTAAGTCCAAGTGAGAAAGAAAAGGGCTAAACTCAGACCGGCCAGACCCCATCTGTCGCACCTCCCTGCCCCGCAAAGACACAGAAGAGCCATGAGCGAGTCCCCGGTCTCCAGCTTCATGGTAGAAGCCATGGCAGCCGTCGCCCGCTCTGTAAGTGATGCTGCTACCAATGCAGGACCTCCTCTGGGGTCACCTGATGAGTACTAACCAATGAGTGGCCGGCAAAACTTTCATCATTCTTTGCATGCATGAACATTCTGACACCCCTCCTCTCCTGCAAGACTCCTGCAAATTGACATTATTGGCATGAAGTTCAGCAAATTTTAATGCACCACCCCCTACTCCAGTCAGCAAATTTTATCAGTGGCAATCCCCTCTCCCAGGAGATAAACTTTAACCTCCCTGAAATCAGTACGCCTAAGGTGGAATCTCCGTACAACATTACCTACAGTTACATTACCTGTACCCTTAGCTCTTTAATCTGATGTTGTCTGTCTGCTTGTATGGAGTGGCCCTAGAATATTAAAAAATCATTACATGCATTAGTACCAGCCTACAAAATTATGACAGGAACATAGCAGATTCCTGAGGAATCTTCTAGTAAATTGATTTAGTGTGTATTAAAGTGATATTGGCCTCTGAGCATTTGGATACCTATGGAAAAGCTTTAAATCACTCATGGCTCCCTTTACAGTAATTCATGGCTGCAGTGGCAGTCGGCTGACGTTTGAAATATGACAGCACCTGTTGGCTCAGACAGACCCTCAGGCAGCACTTTGCTTTGTGTTACATCATAAATGATTTAGCAAATCCCATTCTTTACTATTCACACCGATCATTTACTAAAAATTTTAAAATATAACTCTTCTGAAATATTTTTGCTCCGCAATAGACTGAGAGAAAGTACTAATGGTAAATATTTTGATAATACTTTACTTGAAGGTGTCGTCTACAATGCATTATAGATACCTTTGTAATGTATTATAATGGTCAGTATAAGAATTGATAAAGCATTACAGCATCTTCTATTGACAGTCATAAGGCATTATAGTGTTGATTGTAAGACTTCATAAGCTCCAATGAAACTTGCATCTATAAATCACTATACATAACCGTAATAATGCTATATAATGGTCAGTATAAGAATTAAGGATGCTTTGTACTGCATTAAGACGGAATCTATAGTGCAGTATAGATTGAGCTTCATAGAGCACTCATAATGCATAATAAACAAGGCTATAAGATGTTAGGCTTTCTTATAAATACATACGCTCCTCTGTTTATGAACTTTCAACTTACGAAATTTCAGACATACGAACGAAGAGGACTGTAAGTCCAAATTGTGTTAGTTGGGCTCCCGTTCCCTGTCCGTGGTGGAGATTTGAGTAGTAACGAGTAAGTAAGTAACGAATACCAGGCTGTAACGAATCGTTATGAGTATTCAGCCATTCAAGGATTCGTTGCTGACAGGCACAAAATGACTGATCAAACCGCCCAATCGGCACTCACCATGCATACTGTTGTTTGGGGCAGTTCTGGCTGGCATGCAGATGCAGCTGGTTTCCATTATCTGAAGCTTGCGCTCATTGCCTGCATGTTGTATGGCCCACATACGAGTCTGATGGGGGGGGCTGGGTCACTGCACTGACTGGCCGGGGTAATTGGCCGCCCATCGCCGTTCTTTATATAGGCTCTCAATTTTGAGAAAGCAATCGTGATTGCAGTTCTTACCAGCAATAGCACCATGCGTCAAATTACCCACACTGACGCGATGCTGCTAAGCACTGTAGGCTTACGGACTATGGTACAGTATAGGTAGCAGCATTCATTACTGTATGCATAGCCAACCCAAGTAGTAACGAGTATTAAGTAACGAATACTGGATTGCCGAGTTCTCGGTAGTAACAATTACTCAAAAGTAACGGATAACCACATCAAATCCACAACATCAAATTTTTTTTCTGCGCACCAGTTCCGCCTAGTACAACTTCTGGCCACTACTCCCTCTGCACAGCAGCATAGTGTGCGTACTCCCAGCATCCTAGTTCTTTATACTTGCGTATACCCTTAAAATGATGTTGAATAACAACTTACGAACATTTCAAGTTACAAACGGCCGTTTGGAACGTATCTCGTTCGCAAGTAGAGGAGCGTCTGTAGTTATAGCTGTGTTAATAATACTTTATGAATGTATATTCATGCATTATGAAGGTATCTATAATGCATTATAATTACTTCTTTAGGTTAAGTGTTACCAAATAATTATAGCCATGTTTATAGAGCTTTATGAATGCATTCTTTTTATTTATTTTTTTTTTTCTGCCCACCACCACAATGAATGCATTATAAGGTTTTATGAATGTGTCTATAGATAATTCTAAACATGGCATTCATAGAAAGTATTACAAATATTTTTAAAATAGTATTCATTCTGTTTACAGTTCAAAATTACATTTGTTTGCTTTGAAAAGATGATTTATGTGATATATGAAGATATAAATATATAGTGTTTGGTTTTAATGAGCAGTTAATTAATAACTAGCAGTATTGTTTTTAAGTACACCTCATTCTTTTATACTGGTGTGTGACAGAAGACAAACAGCCCGAGGTCAAGGTGTTGTACAAGGTCAGGTACACTAGATGTTCACATTAGACAAACAGAATAACATGTCAAAGTTATCAGAAAATGTTTTACTTAAGGAATATATCTAAATTTAAGCATTAAACGTAAAGTGTTGGTATATTCGTATTTTCAATGTTTTATTGAGGTCATAGTGGTATATTATATTTCTGTTTTTTTCCGTCATACATCTGACATGATCTGGTCCTGACAGACTTGTAGAAATGAGCTTGAGTTGTGGTGTGTGAGCTTATCCCTCGGCTGGCAAAGTGCTGGCAGTAGGAGGGGTGCAGGAAGCATGGGTGATGGGGGGGGTCGTGTCCTCCACGATGTTTAATTTGGCCTCATTCATCCCCATAATAAGTTAAGTTGTGCCCCTCCTGCCCATCTCAAACATTCTCCTATGGCATTGGGCAGGGGCCCTTGATTCTGTGCTATGTAATTTGGCCCTCAGGGAAAAATAATTGAGGAACCGTGATGATCAAGGTCATATTTCATCAACCCCATGAGAGATGGAGGCTCTGCTGTATTATGCTGTGGCATGACTGCTGTGTTTCTGTGTTCTTCCCTCCAAAAAGCAGCCCTGACTTCCCTGAAAATGTAAATAGGTGGGACGCGCTAACAGAGGACAGGGCACACGTTTGATCTCTGAGCACAGAGTGAGACTTATTATCATTCTGTGGAGCAGTAGCACTGATCCGAAACTGGCCAGTATCCCTGTAATAATCAGCCAGAGAGCTGCAACACCAAAACTGTCAAGCACGGAAACTAAAGTTAACAATCAATCGGTTATATAACACTGTGACATAATAATGTCACATTGTTTCACATTGTAGCGTACTTTTGATACTGTTTTTATTATAACGTGTTTTTAATTGCATTCATTTTGGAAGCTTTCATTCCCAGTATTAATTTCTTTGTACTTCTTGATGAGGAGCCACAACCATGTTGCAATCATAAAAAATGTGCAGAGTCAGTGAAGAAATCCTAGTGTTGCATTTATGTTTTTAGTGTTGCATGTGTGTTTCAGCCTAGTATTGTGTAACTTTCTACCAGATTTTCTGTATAACCGTATCATAACCACTCCCACTCCAGCTGTCATTAGTAACAAGAACTGACCACCCAAAATATTGGCTCAAACTGTTCCTTTGAAAGTTTACCAAGGAAGCTACCAGGTTTATATTATAAACTGGACATATATTCTTATATTATAATCTGGATTTATGTTAAAATTATAGAATTATGTCAAGGTACATTCTGGAATTGACAGGCCATTTTCGCAGTGCATAAATGGAGCTGTGGGTCGGCCAAATTAATCTCGGGGCATCACCCCAGTTGGCAAATTTTGTTATATGCGTGCTGGGCCTGCATTGTCAAAAGTCCAGGGATAACTTCTAATCCCAGTCCAGCCCTGAGTACAATCCAATGTTAATCAGTTGCTTAATTGCAATATTATTAATATTACAATAATGAAGTAATTAAATTTCTTTCCTGCTCACTGTCCCCTGAAGCTCGTACAGCTCTGTTTTCACACAAGTTCTGTTATTAGTGTATTATTGTATTCATTCATTAGGTTTGCCAGCATTTACCTTTAACTGCAGAATGGAGGTTAATCATTACGCCATCAGGAGCTGAGCTTTTGTCCAGCTGAGGAGCACAAACTCACCACCGTTGTCTCTCTGTGCATGTGTGTGTGTATGCATGGGTCAGGTATATATTACATTGTGGAGACCAAATATCCCCACAGTGTGATAAAAACGTGTTATTTTGATGTGGGGGACATAGGGAGAAACTGAATTTTATAAAAATGTACAATCAAATAACAAAAAATGCCAAAAGTCTCATATTTTGTTTGGTTACTTACAGTATGGTTAAGGTTAGGGCTGGGTAGGGGTAAAGGTCGTCATGCAGGGATTAAAGTTTTCCTCGTAGAAATGAATGGAGAGTCCCCACAAAGATATAATTACAAACCTGTGTGTGTGTGTGTGTGTGTGTGTGTGAGTGTGTATACCTTGCCTTATGGGGACACAATGCCCCCACATGGTGATGAATACCCATTTTTATGAAAATAAAAATCTGTGACTGCAATGAAAAAACTAAAAATGCAAAAACTTTTGTATTTTGCTTGGTTACTTATGGTTATGGTTAGGGCTGGGTAGGGGTTAAGGTTGTCAAAATTAGCGTTAGCATTTTTCCCATAGAAATGATTGAGCGGTCCCCATACAGATATGTTTACCCGACTTTGTGTGTGTGTGTGCGTGTGTGTGTGTGTGGGTTAGGTTAATGTTACATTGTGGGGACCAAATGTTCCCCAACAATGTGATAAAAACTAGTTATTTTTGACATTGTGGGGACCATTTGTTATATGGGGGGTGTATGTTTGTGTGCATTGGAATGGTTGTGTGAACCCAGACGTGCCAGTCAGTTATTGGTAAAGAAGTGCTGACATCGCGAAAATGGCTGCAACCTTCTTGCCATCGTGGGGAACTATTTTGGCCACATGGGAATTCACAGGAGGATATAGAACTGAGTTTTGTTAAGTGTTAGAAGAAAACTGCTTAATATAATTATTAACCAGACATTTGGTTCCTAAATGTACAACAGATCAATCAGCAGCTATTTCAACATTGTGTCCATCTGAATGGAAGAAGGTCTCTGGCTTAGGCTCAGTGCACTTCCTGTACTTAGGAAAGGTAGGCATGTAGTCAGGATGATGCAGGGCAGATCAGCAGGTTAAAAGGTCAGGCTGGTAAATAATCTTTGGCCCTGTGTGGGAAAGCAGCTGTTTTTGGAGGGCTTGATTTCTCGGCTGAGAATGACATGGTTAATCTTTAATATGACCACTAAGCTTGTGGGTAATAATTCATTATTAATTAATAACCCATTTAATGCTTCTGATGACTGTACAGGTGAATAATCATTAAAATAACCTTAAGCATAGAAAAAACAGGTGCTGTAAAGCCAGAACCAGACATTCTTTGAGACAAAACACACTACAATATCCACCCCAACAGGATGATCAGTTCTCCCACGTTCCCCTGGTGCTTCGTGCTTTGTCTGTTGTCAGGAATGACCAAATTAATACCTGTGGCGTTAATTTGTACCTTTGAGGCTGTTTTTGTCATTCACACCAGCTCTGAACTGACAACTTTTTCTCTTCCTGTGTAGGATTAAAAAGGAGTGAAAAATGACCAGGTAATTCTACATTATGAGAAAAGAAACACTTTGAGAACTTAAACTAAGAAGTCACCTGCTGAGTAGTGGGCTGGGTGGATTAAGGCTGTGATTACTCAAAAGTTTCTTTTCCGCTGAATCTTATATTACATGGCTTACTGTATGTCTGTTTCTGAGCCTCTGATTTTTATCACGAAAGCCCTTGGTCAGCAGGCTGTCATGCATAGTTGAGGTTGCAGAATTCCCAGGAAGGTCATGTCATTTCTGTCAGCTACATCCTCCGTTTCCTGTAACTTCCTTCCTTTTAGGACGCCTTTGACTAAGCCGGCTGCCCATTACATACCAAATACTGCCGTTCATTGCTCAAAAGAGACTTAAAGATAAGAAAGATACCGTAGTTAACTTGCATTTTAATTTCAGTTTGATGACGTTTATCTCAGCTTACAAACTCTGCCTGATATCGTCCCTCATGACCGTCCAAGAGCAGCCAAGACACTATATTCCCAACTCCTGAGCCAGGGGTGTGTATCGATGATATCAGAATGTTATTCAGAGTGATAGAACCTGACAGAAAATCGACAGCTACAATCTAAGCAATCAGTGCCAAATTACAGTCCAAAAGTTGCTTTTCTTTTTGTATTTACATAGCACCCTGTTACATGGGTAAAATCGGTGTACCTTTTAGTGTTTTCTCATTTATTTCCTGATGAATGTACCTTTAATTTCATTGATGATACAACACAATTCCATGTGGCAGCAATCTGGGAGAGGAGACTGAGTCATACATGAGGGCAAGGTGGGAAAGAGCTGAACTCAAATAGAGTGATCCCCCGCCTATCCCAGAAGTTACGTTCCAGACCCATCAGCGATAGGTGAAAATCCGTGATATAGAAAGACCTTATAAATAAACATTTTTTAATAGTTTAAGCATTAAAATACCCCTCCCACACGCTTTAAACACATGTAAACATATTAAACCACACTTAGCAAACACGTATGATATGTGGATGTCGGGCTGAGGATATTTGTAACATAATAATAATATTATAATGTATATGTATATATACACATCTCTCTCTCTCTCTCTCTCTGTATACAGTATATGATCAGCAGAGATAATGTGCTGGGATACTTGCAGATATAAATAAAGTGAGGGCTCTCCCTGCAGAGGTTTATTTTTTAGATCCATTTGAGCCCACTTTGGTATTTTCAAAGATAATTTCTAAGAAGAGAACTCTGAGAATTGTAGCAGTAAGGATTATAGTCTTTTTGTTTGCAATGATCATATTTCTCTCTAGGAAAAATAGGATACCCGTGACCCTGACCAGCATGTGATTGGAGGATGGATGGATGGACGGATGGATGGATGGATGGATAAATAAAATAAGGAATGCCAGTATTCATGGTGTGATCTAGATTTAGGCAGATTAGGAACTAGGCAGCTGCCTAGGGCCCAATCGGCAGGAGGGGGCCTAACAAAATACCGCAGCCCCCACCCCCCACCCCCAGTTGGCAAAATTGCTGGATTGCAGTTCAATATATTTTCATATTTTCAGTATAAGGAACTGAGAAAAGAGGAAGTTAAAATGAATTTATTTCCAGTTTGGTGACAGACTTAAAGAGTGCCGTCAGTCCATTGTTGAATATGTATTTTAATTTCATTGCCGTTTAATTGACTTTCATGGAGCAGCAGGATTATCAAATCAGGAATTTTGCAGCATTCTGCAGTGTTTTACATGTCTTTTCGTAATAATTAACTGCAGAGGTCAAAGTAAAAAGTAGAGTTTTTTAAACGAAATCCCTAACTCATGCAGCAAATTTGTAAGTTTTAATTACATACACTCTCTGCTGGAGTAAAGTCATGTTTACTGAACAGCCATAACATTAAGTCTGATACAGTGTAGGTCCCCCTCATGTCACCAAAACAGCTCGGACTTGTACCGTTGAAGCATGGACTCCACAAGTCCTCTGAAGGTGTCCTGGGATATCTGGCACCAAAACGTTACCGGCAGATCCGTTAAGTCCTGTAAGTAGTGAGGTGGGACCTCCATGGATCAGACTTATTTGTCCAGCACATCCCACAGATGCTTGATTGAGTTGAGATCTGAATCAAAATTCAAAAGTGTACATCACATTGCAGATGACTGCCTTAGATAAACGATTTCATCTTTTTGAGAGGGAACAAAAACTCCTGTGATAAGAAACATAATTCTGTGTTTCCCCCTGTCTCATTAACTTCACAGATTACAAAACTACAGTGTGTATTAAAAATATGAAGAGAATAGTAATACTCTATCAATCCCCATGGGGAAATGGTCTCATTGCGTATCCCATTCTGCTCTCCATGAGACACACAGATGAATGCAAGCTTGGGAGGCAGAGCACAGGTTCACCCAGTGTCTGAGATCCCTGAAGCAATTGGAGTTTGGGGCCTTACTCCCACTT
This sequence comes from Mormyrops attenuatus, assembly GCA_026777985.1. Taxonomy (NCBI): domain Eukaryota; kingdom Metazoa; phylum Chordata; class Actinopteri; order Osteoglossiformes; family Mormyridae; genus Mormyrops; species Mormyrops attenuatus. The sequence continues at coordinate 28,193,636 of JAODKC010000001.1, forward strand.
TGGGAATTGGTCTGCAGGCCCTGGGATTTGACTTGGTGACCTTCTGATTAGGGGCATGGAGGCTGAAACCGCTAAGCCAAACACCACCCCTAAAAATGAGTCTCAGAGGGGAATGACAGTTATCTTATTCTGTTTCTATCTGACATCTTTATGTTGGAAACAATCTCAGCATCCTGATATAAATAGGCAGCATCCCTTCCTGATCTTTCTCTTTAAATGAGACCTACTTACTCGGCGCTCACCCACAGGCCCGTTGGGAGCAGGGGTACTAACCTGGTTTGTGAATAACAGTTAAAGCATAGCATTCTGATACACTGCTCTTCACATTGGGGGGGGGCAGGGCGTGGTGCGGCAGAAGCGTCTGCTCATGAAGTGCTGGCCAAGAAAGTTTTCTCAGCACTGCGGTGATTTTTGGTTTGAAAGCCAGGCAGCCTGTGCAAGCCCTTCACTCAAAGGAAAACTTTTCAGAAAGATACTGAACTTCATTTTTCTTTCCATATGGCCAGTTTAGGTTGATAAAAAATTTTGCTCTCTGTAGAAAATGCTCCCGTGATGAGAGCTGCTGAGCATGAATATGCAGCGTGCCGTTCGTTTTGTTTTGTTAATGGGCTGCAGGCCGCTGTGATTGATGCTCACCGCAAAGGCCTGCCTTCACATGCTAATCAGAGCTGTATTACAGGCATAGCCTTACATGGCCCTTTTATCTGCTTTTATCGCACATTTGATTGGCACTTCGAAGATAAAGAATTTACTTTCCTGACTATGTCTTGTAGAGGCAAGCTACCTGTTATTACTTCCAAGAGCAGTGCATTTTTATGTGTTCTTGTCCATGAATGTTACTATTATTGGCTGCCAAACCGTGTATATATATATAATGGCAGAGGACCAATGGCAGCCTCTAAATAAAAATGTATCCTCCCAGAGTACTCTGCCATTGCCTACCATCACTGGGATGTTTAATCTAAGAAGATTATGGTTCTATGGTTGTTTTGATAATATGATCATTGCAAGACCTATAGAGCAGATGTCCACCCACAGCGGTGTTTGTTCTTGATTGGCACAGTGTAAAGCTGATGTTATCGTCAATTGTAAAAAGTTCTTTTTTTTTTGGAATCTGTGCTAACTGGTGAAATCATAGCTGCGTCTAGGTAAGAGGAAGAGAAACTCAGCCATGAGACAGGAGACTGGCAGGAGGAAACAAGAACAAAAGACTCTGACTCCTGCACAAGTAAGGGAGTCTCGGAGGGTTGTGAGATTAGGCACCAAGGTGGGGGAGCATTTTGGGAGGGAAAAAAACAGAACCCATTGTTATGTGACTGGAGATGAGGCACATGTGACATAAAGCAATGGGTTTGGGGGGGGGGGGTAGGAGGAGGGATCAGGAAATTGTTGGGAATGGTGAATCATGAGTGAGTCATGAATGGAGTGTGGAAAGGTACCCCAGCAAAGACTGTGTGTTTCAGTAGAGCCTCCACAGTGCCCCCTACAGAGCAGGAGATTTGGTATATGCACAAGTTAAAGGGCTGCATGAGGTGAATGAGGCGCATTGTTAAGGAGAATCCCACCCCCCCACCCCCTGATCCTGGAGTGCCCTTGCTTGTGAGTTTGTCCTCACCACAGAAGCTAACAGGGGGCACTGTTTATTTTACCTTGCCGTAATCGCACCTTCGCTTACATGCCAGGCGAGGGGAGAGATAGGGGGCTGATTAGCGCGTAATGCAGCAAGGTTAAAGGGAGACGGGGAGGGGGCTTGCCCCTTCTGCGGCTTTAAACCGGTGCCGAGGGCTGGAGTGGGACAGAGCAGCCACTTAGACACTGGCACCACGCTGGCCCATCTCAGCACATCTGATGACCGCCACCACTCCCATGAACTTGGTAAGTCCACCGGAGGGCGTCGGGTCAACACGACACAGTAGAGGAGGACAGGGAGCCAAGGTAATTAGCTGCCCAGTTAAGCACATTTTAATTGGCCCAGTTGAACTGTGAGAAGTATGTCAGATGGAGATACTGTGCACTGGCACTCTACAAGAGTGTTTGGTCTATCCAGTGGCTTCATCGGTAACCCCCTTGCCATATTTTCTGGCCCACGTCACTTCAAGGAAGCCCTCAGTACTTGAAATTAATGGTCAGAGTGATGCTTAATTGCCTAGTGGTGAAGGACCTGCACCTGATCTCTCAAGGGTTCCTGGTCAAAGCCTGAGTAAGAGCCTTGTCATTGCACCGTTTAGCGCATAACCTGAAAGCCTTGGGAAATAATATTCAGCTGTATCAATGAGTGTGAATCTTCAAAGAATAATGACTAGTCACTGATTGCAGTTTGATGTTTTATCCCTGGTCACCCAGGCTCACCTTATCCCTTCACTGATCATGCAGCTGTGGAAGATTGACATGTGAATAGATTTCTGACCTGTAGCACTTCTTTCTCATCATATTTTCTGTTGTGGTACAATTTACTTTGGGAGAAGATCATTGCAGTAGTTAATTATAGTATCATATTATTTTGTTAAAGCTGGCAGTGATGCATCCCTGTGAAGTGTCGCATGTATATTGTGGAATCGAGATACACTGAATGTTTTCCTGGTTCACAGTGGATCCAGCTACTTGAGGCTTATCGTTTACACTTGATTTCAATACCAAATTTTTGTCACCACTCTGCTATTCCATCTCACATCTGTGTGAGGTCTAGTAGTTGACCGCGAAGTGCCCTAAGACAAGAAATAAAATGCTGTGTTCCAATGTTTCTGAATCTATTTGCTTTGTTGACCAGGGCATCTACTTTTGCATGTGTGTGTAATGTGTGGGTTTCATCTCTTGTCTGATCATTTGTCCTGCCTCATAATGTGCCTGTCACATGTGCAACCAGCAGCCAGATTTGTTTCCTAACAGGCATGTGTGTCCAGGTGAAAGTTGATCTCGATCCCCAGAAAAAGCAGAACTTCACACCAATGACCTCACAATTCACTCTTCACGTGAAATCTCTTGTTATCTGTGCTGGAGGTAAAAATGAAAGGTCACCAGAGGTCATATTATCTCAATTCTGACAAACTAACAATATGCAAATAGCAGCCACCAGATAACATTACAGTACTTACAGTAGCAGTGATTCCTGGATTAAATAGCTTCCTTTTAAAGTCACACATGTTCTTGAAAAATAAACAGCAGATGTGATGACATTGCCATCACCATACCTTGAGCTTTTGGTGGTGATTTAGACCACTTAAATCTCTTTTTGTCAAAATCAGAGATCAAACTCAAGCTCCAACCTCAAGATCTCCAAAGAATTGTATTATACTGGTGGCATGTTGTCCAGCAGACTGGGGCTCGGTGCCTTTGTCCGGGAGGTTTGAGTCCTACTGTTAGCAGAGTAATCACATCACCGCTGGGCCCATTTGCAAGGCTCTTATCCCCAACTGCTCCAGTAGTGCTAGATGCTGGCTGATCCTGTGCTCTGACCGAAAAACTTCTTTCATGAAACATAACATGGGGTATGTGAAACCTGAAGAACTCCAATGTACCTTGGACATATGGCAAATAAATAACTTACCTTATATATTTTTTTTGACAGATTTAAGATAGCAGGGAGAAGATGCATAGCTAAAACAGTGCTGAGGTACATATTAGGTTATAGGGGACCTGTAGTTAATTACTGACACCTTTTCTTTGATAATTCATTTTCCTCGTAAGAACTCAGTCAGACTGGCAGTTTTTCTGTAATTCCAGAGGGATGTTAGTGGTTTACAGATGTCTGATTGGCAGAACCCATTTCGGAGAGATTCCTGCACAAACAGCTTGGGCTGTCATGAGTCACCGGGGCACAGACCAAGGACGAAGGAACAGGACTCCAGGAATCAGGCAAATTAATTAATTAAATTAATTAATTTAATTAAGGGAAAACAAGTAGAACCACACAATCAGCACACGATGTCACAACATTAATGACCGGACTGGAGAAACATACTCCAACGCAGACTTAAATACACAACAGCTATTAACAGGACTAGAAACAGCTGAAGACATCGGGATTCCACGCGAGGTAGCGAGGGGGGCATGGCACACAGGAGGATCGGCACGAGCAGGGCGTGACATGGGCTATATCTGGTATTGGGTCACCATTCTTTTGTTAGGGTTTAACTACCATTAGATTATTGGGATCTGCCCAAACCTGTTCGGAAGATGGGGTGTTATGAGGTCAAAAAAGAGTTTCTCCTTAGGTAAACATCTATTGTGTGTGTTTCAGAGCTGTTTGTATTCAGCAATTTTGTGGTTTTATCTTGTAGGATAAGCTTAAGTGTACCTAAGAGTTAACTGATGGGTTTGGCAGCACTGTGAAAGTCCATGTTTTTTAAAAAATAGGATACATCTGTTTAGCTAATATGTCCATTATCTCACAAGAAAGTGGAAAAATTGTGGAAATATTACCACAGGCTCCTGGTAGAAAGCGTCACTAGCTGGATGCTCTTTTCCACGTCTAAATTTCAGGGCTGTGCTTGCTGTGGCCAAATGAGTCCTTACAAGCCATTTGAAGGACTTTTATCAGGAGCAAATTTTAAATAGGATTAGTAAGTCATTGAACAAACATTAATGTTCCTTTTATAAAGGGGTCCTTGAAGTCTAGCTAACCTACAGTTAGCCTTGAGTGAAGGACTGCTTTAAACGGGGTGAGAACGGGGTGTCCTGTTGTACTTTTGTGTTTACAGAGCTGGGTGGAGCAGTGTGATGGAATACTTCATAGCCTTACCTCAAGATTGAAACTGAAACATTAGATGATAGCGAGATTATGTAACCCTAAACATTATCATTGTTACATTTGTTGTGGTAGGCATAGCTGTTCCACTTGAGTGATTAGGCTATAAACAGATTGTGACAATTATGGTAATTTATGTTTCCTGCTGTTGTAAAGGAATGACTATATAAGTCCTGAGTGGCCATGCGTCTGTGATCTGAAAGTTGCTGGTTCCAATCCCATGCTCAGCAGAATAGTCACATCTCCACTGGGCCCTTAAGCCAGCTTAACTGACCAAAATGCTCCCAGGGTGCTGGATAAATGACTGTCCCTGTGCTTGGACCCCAAGATTTATTCTCAACTGTATAAATACAGTACTCTGGAAAAGTCTTAGGCAGCCAAATAAAATGATGTTTAAAAGAGTGTCATGTTGGTGTAAAACTATGGCACAGCAGTAACTGTCCATTACACCTTTGTATTCTTTGACACAACCACTAGCATATGTTATATGTCTTATGAATACCTAATTGACTTTTTAAACTAATTTAACTAATTTATTAAGTGAGCTGGTAGTGACATTTAATGAGTAGATGAAATGGCCGACATGTTCATGAGAGGTTTGGGGACTGATGTGGCGTTCTTCCAGCCCTCCAAGAAGATATCAGTGACTTTTTGAAGATCAGAAAAAAATCCTGTCACTTTTCATTGTTCCTCTTAATTTGCATATGTTAAATTGTATTTTGTTGTTCTGAGCAAACACTTACTACCCGAATAAGTAACATCAAACATTTTCTTTGACTGCCTAAGACTTTTGCACTTTACTGTATGTGTGTCTCAATGGAGAGCAATATGGGATGTGTGAAAAGAACGATTCCAATGTACGTGTTCAAGGAGCAAATAAAGTATCGTTTTCATTTCATAAGTTCTGAATGTCCAGCAGTTATGGTCTGTAGTCTGTGAATTGTGTGGCTTCGGCTATAAGAGTGTGCCATACAGTGGTAACCATGGTGATATTAGCTGTGCCTTAAACAGGATGAAGGGGGTCAAGCAGTGAAGCATAACAGACAGCCTGGAGCTGATTCTTACCAGCAGATACTGTCACCTTCAGAATGGGCATGGAAGTACTTCAGTGCCTAGTGTTGTATTCCTGGAGCAATTTGTCTCCTTCTTTTACTATATATAATCAGTGATTTATTTCTGTAAATTCAGAGGGTACATAACGCTGTAGCTATTGATGCAGTCTTTCACATTTACTTGGAGAGCAGTTCAGAAATACCAGCATGAGCATACTTATCACTTATAGGCTTTACCAATAGCAAGACTTCCCTCTGGTGGTCAATATTTGTTACTTGCGGGTTCAACATGTGAATACATTTAATGCCCCAGTTTTACTAGCTAGCTGATTTAAACATGTTGAATTCATTGTAAATGCATAAGTGAGCTACTGAGACAGGGCCCTAAATTTCTATATTTCTGTCTGTATCTACAATGGTCACATCAGCACATCAGTAAAACAAAAAAAGTTACAAATACATGAGCTACACTGTTGAGTGTATCACATGCAATCTCTGACATCTTCTCAAACATAAGTTTTAATACAAGATTATCAAATAGTAACAGCATCCACCAAATTAGACAACTCTTCAACCTTGTGAGGTGGTTCACTTTTTTATTACAAGTACAATTCACAATTAATATAAACATTCTGCTATGTTTTATATGCTGCTCTCTGTATTGTTTTGATGGACATATGAAAATAAATGTTATTTCAATTGATTCAACTGATTGTTCAATTGATTGTGACAGCCTATTTTTAGCAATGAACTGTGATGTAACACATCCAACCCCCCTCCCCCCACGTCATTTTCTTTAATTTCACATAACCTTACATGTCATATTTATTTATCACTTGTCTATACATCCCCTTTGTAGAGGTGAGACTCTCCCCTGTGCCCGAGTGCTTTGTTTGTAACCTGGCTGTGATCTGAGTTTGATTTAAATATCCGTTATCCTGGGTATCAGTGTTACATTGTTCTTTAAGAAGTTCCAAATACTACATCTGTCTGTCAGTATCCTCTCATCTCCCCCGACCTCAGGGTTTAATGCATTCTTTAATGCAGGCCTGGCCTTAATCGTGTCAATAATTTATCCCACAGTTTGACAGCTGTGACCCATGTAACCAATCGGTCTCTCTGCCCCATCTACAGCCAGAGCCATCGACTCCACCCCCCCTTATTGTGCACCAGAAGGAGGATGAGGAAGGGGACCTGAACAAAGCCCTGGGGGTAGAGTGTTTCCAGCAGATTCTGCACACAGTCCCCAGTGTCCCAGATGAGCATCGTCGATGCTACAGCGAGGAAGACTTTGAGTGTGAGTTCACCAATTCTATTTGACGCTGATGCGGCGTTTGGGATAAAGAATTGACTCCTATGGAATCTCAAAAATAGCAAAATATCCTGCTGGTCAATTTTCACTGGTCAATTTCAAAAGCCTTTTTATGATTAAATGCATTCCTGCAGCAGGCTGCAAATGATGCGTTGAGGAGTCTGGCCAGTAGAGGCACTCTTCCCAAGTCACATGTCATAGATGTGGTCCAAGTCTATGTGTTACACCAGTTAGGGGCAGTAGTTACAAAAACTGGCACAGTGGACAATAGTATTGGCTGACCACTGAGGAAGACCCACCAACATGCAAATAACCAGTCTCCAGCAGTGGACGGGGCATTGATCTTTCAGCAGGACAAAATCCTCCACACAGAGATTTTCAAAGTTTGCAAACAGCAACTGGTCTGGCGAACAAACCGAGGAATTCCAGAACTTTCTTGAAGTCAAGTTGTTCCTTAAGGTCCTTAGAAAGTGAATCCTGACTGAGTGAATCAGGGATTTTTTTTAGACACCAGACAGGGAAAGTTACTGAAACATGGTTCAGGAAGAATATTGCATTATTAATTTTGAAATTATGGTGCCACATGCATATTTAGCTATTTGACTGATGCTCTGGGGTTGTGTGCATCGCACTACCAGCTGTTGTGTTGTGCAATGGATCAGACTCTAAACAATAGAATCGATTTCAATAGATTAATTGTTTGATTTTGTAAGGCAAATAAAACTTGAAACTTGGAAACTTGATTATTGGCAGATTCTCAGTGTAGCCTAATTTACTGCATGCAGATTCAAATTGCCTGTTTTGTATCATTTTAATGGTGGCCATGGAGTTACAGTTTTCCCCACCAGTATGGTAAATGCTATAGGAAGTTATATTGTGTTGTATACAGGATCAGACCAAGCCTTTTCGGGACCCTAAGGAAAATCTGATTAACCTAGTTGAATAGCAAATTACCAAAACTCACTCAGTCCATGGGATACTTTTTTGAGAAAAATTTCTGTGGACTTAGTCAGTTTTAAAAAATTTAACAGGAGTTCTTTGCTGGATTATATGAGGGCTGAGTGAGTTTGGTCCCCAATACTGTAACATGTGATGAGGAAGCCTGACTTGAGGTCATTGGCGGTCTCATCTCAAAACCAACAACAAATGGACTGAGTTTTGCAAATTGGTTCTTCAGTTGTTATTTGCCATCTTCCTTCCCATTTTGACAGGCCAATCAGATGGGGGCCCTCTGGTGTCCACTGTGCCATAATGAGCCACTTAGGTGCTTATACCAGTAATCGATTGCACTTCAAATGCCCTTTTTCCATTTCTCCTCAGACCACCGTCATTCCTCACATCATATCCATCATCCGCTGGCCAGGCTGCCCTCTGATGGACGAAAGAAGAAGAGCAGCAAGAAGAAAAAGAGTGGAGGCCACAAAAGTAGCAGTACTGGGGCCCCTACCATCGAAGAGGGGGAGGAGGAAGATGAAGAGCGCCCACTTGAGAGAGATGGCCAAGCAGCTGTGCCCACTGCCAGCGCAGTCTCTGACAGCCCGACCGAGAGAGTGCAGGTAACAGGACCAGCAGACTCTGTGGAGGTGGCTCTGAGAGGAGGTGACTCAGAGTCCCATGGGTCTCAAATGTGACAGGCGGTTCCTAACCCATGCAGCTTTCAAATGGCCATATTCACCAGTGATCTGTTTTAGCAATGACACAGAAACCCACTGAGAACTTCAGTTTTTAGGGACAGTGGTGGCTTAATGGTTTGGCACGCGCAGTTGTAATTGAAAGATTGCAGGTTTGAGTCCCCGACCAGCAAGGCACCACTGAGGTAACCTGAGCAAGGTACCCTCCCCAGGTGCTGAATTAGCTGCTCCTTGTTATGTCACATTGTCACATATGGGTTAAATGCAGAGAACACATTTCGTTGTTGTGTGCTGTGGTGTGTCAACAATGACAATTAATCACGAAATTCTAATTTTAGGCCATAATCATATACTCTCCATACATTAATAATTTCCATCCATCCATCCATCTCTCTCTCTGTGGGTGGCTTGAAGAATGTTCAGAATAGATTTAATACAAACTGACCATAAAACATGTTGTGTGTGTGAAGCCTGCACTGTAACTTGTTCTCCTCATTTGTATTACATTTAAGAAGGACGTTTAACTGCTTTTGTTACCGAGGGTGAATCGTAATACCAAGAACGCAAAGATCGTACATGTGGTCTTGGCAAGACCAGTCTTGCTACCTTGCCTTCCAAGAACGATCTCGCAAGATCACCAGGACAGAGAACGCACTAATAGTGGATTGAGACACATGTGTACTTGTGTACTTGCTGCCCCACTGTGCTGTATGCCCAGCTGATTACCCCAGCCATAATTTCAACTTTTATCATAGTATATAATAAAAAAGCACATAATTGATATGTCCAGTATAAACGACTATTCCTGGCATGTTTTGTTTTCCACAAATAAAGTTTACACTTAAAATATTCATATTAATTTCTTGCACTCTGTACAAATGCTATATGGGGGTGTTAATCCTATCTGACAGAAAAGATGGAAACGTAGCGATTAAGGTAGTATAGTTATGATTCGCACTTTCTTCCTCCTACTTCGTAACAGCACGCAATGGATCATGGGATTGTTCTCTTTGGCAAGGGCGCACCCGATGTATCCTTGATATTTCGGCTGGAGCCAGACCAACATCCAGGGATTTTTACTGTCCTCTGATCTTGTGATCTTAGTATTGGAACTAGTCTTCGGCAATGTAAGATGGTGTAAGACGGGTACAGGGGAGCACAGTATGGTCAAGTACGCATATCGAGATTCAGCCCATCCCAGGGGTGTTCTACACACAGACCCATTGAAGTCCAGGCCCCTGTACCAATGACCCGTTTATCTTTTGTCTTTTTATAAATATTTAAAAAGTTTTAAAATGAAATTAAGATTTATATGGCACACCTTACACCAGCCTAATGTTAAATTACAATAATTTAATTTAAATTAATTAAGTTAATCTTCTGTTAATCATAAGCAGCTTGGTTCTGAGGCCTTATGAAAGTACAGCTCTCATATACTTAACATGGCAACTGCAATTTAGAAGCTTAAAATAAGAACATAACGACATCGTCTGCCACTTTCACATATTGCGTTGTCACTACGGGATGGGTGACAGGACTGAGAACTGGGGCCCCCACATTACAACTGGCTAGCAAAATATTATGTTCCATGTTTGAAGAGTTCCAACACGTCTTTTAAACTTTTACTGTTGGTTAAAATGACTATGTAATCATATAATGGCTTCCAGAGTGCAGTGTTTTTTTACTTTTGTTTGGTTATAAGGCACATGTACTTGCTGACTTAACGTGCAGGAATGGATTGCATATCTTGTTACTTGAGGTTTGGTTTGAATGCAGAGTTTGACGGCCTGCAATTTCGAGCTTCTTTAAGAGCACCTGTAAATCTTGCAGCACCTAGGGAACGCTGCTTTCATGTCTGCCTCTCGTCTGCCTCCAGTTCTTCCTCACGGACGACCCTCCCACTCCCTCACCGAGCTGTTCCGTAGCCCCGCAGCCACTGGACTTTGTACCGAAGTCGGCCATGCATGCAAACCCCGCCCACCGTGAGGATGCCACACCCACAGAGTGAGTACACGGGCCTCGCCCTTCACAGGCCCGTCCCTGCTGACCATGTGGCATCGCCACAGCAACCTGAACAACGCAATGAGAAAATTGTTTCAATCTTTCTTATGGCCTTTATGTCTGGACACTCGGTACGTTACTACGTGAGAAGTATCTAGATCCCCCGGCGGGAGACCTGAACTTTACCACCTCATCTTCCTTTCAGCCATCATTTCCACACCCACTTAATATAGAACCCCCAGATCTGTACATGAATGCTTCTCTTAGGTCCTCACCTCTCTCCTGCTCACTGTTTCATTATCCCGATTCCTCTTAATCGTTGGTGACCCTGGACACGTTATTGCCTCGTTTTACCTCTACTGGGAAAAGTAGTGAATATCTATTAGAAAGGAAAACTATTTCAAAAGATACTAATGTATGCTAAGAGTTTGGAAGAAGTTGGGAAGCATTTCTCAGCATAATCTTTTGGAGGGAATCCTGAAGCAGTAATCTGGGCAGCTTTGACCAGCCTTTTGTGAGTATATTTAGCAACTTTGCAGTAATGCTTCTGGGTACCTTTCTTAGTTTTACCTGCTGTATTGTTCTACATTAGGTCATACATGCAAATAATAATACTGGAGGCTGGAGAAAGAGATTTAGGATAACAGGTACCTTGTGTAGAGAAAGGCTTATTTTAAGACCAAGACAAACTGTGAAGTCATTCTCATGTGCTACTCTGAGGACAGATCTGAAAATACTTTTTCAGACAAAGAAGGTATTGATTTCCTGTTTGTGCTGTGGGTCTGCTTCAGTGTCTTAGGTAGTAAAACAAACAGCACCGTCACTTGGTTCTCGGACACTCTCTGGTATTTGAGGTTTTAGCCCCTTATTATGTGAAAATTAAATGACTGCCTTGGTTCTCAGATTCTGGGAAGTTTGAGAACAAGTGGCTTAAATTACAAAACCAACGAGGTGACTGAAGACACATTTTCATATTTAATGAAGCTTTCATAGAATAAAATGAAACTCTCAGGAGAAATGTATTTTTTCCAAAATTTTCTTTTATCAGCTTAAATTCCAAACATCAAAAAGTCAAAACAAACTATCCATCTATCCATCCATCCATCCATCCATCATGAAACAGCTTTAAACAGAAGACAATATAAAACAAAAGCCAATAATGAATAAATAATTAAACATACTCTACAAAAAGTGCAACTTCCAACCAGGGCTGTGCAGTGGGTTTGATTATAAACAGCTTACAGAGCAAGAACAATAGTTTAAAAAAATGCACAAGGTACAGTGTGCGGCATTTCCTCCATTTGCTATGTGCATTGCACTGAGTACTTTGAGAATAAAATGTCTCATTTCACAAAGATACTATGTGTCGCTAAAAATGACAGTAAGCATGAGAGGTTCGGATGCCCCCTGTCTGCTCTGCTCTGTGTGAAATGGACATTTTATGGTGTTGCCGTGAAGGCAAGGGCAGGGAACCTGGCTCAGATTTCTATACCGGAACTACTCGCACTTCTGCACCTCTCCATACACCAGCCATTGCACTGTGCCGGAATATGACATTGTTCTGTACAATGAAAATGACTATAAATGACTATAGAGAAAGGCGAGGGCTAGTCCTGTCTTCCACTCTTTCATGTGGTGAACACACAGAAGATCCCGGCTGCTCCTGGAGGTGATGTAAATACGCCCTGTGGTCATGATCACATTCAACCTCATGTGGTTGTGTATAATTGGGCTCCTCTCCCAGCACGTGGTGGGGGGGCTGACAGTAGAAGCCCTCATATCCTCCATGGGATACAGGGACAGTAATCACAGCCTTATTGTCCCTGACTCTCCTGGGTCTGTTCTTCCCACTCAGCAACTGGGAACAGCAGGGGATCTCAACCGAAGACAGAAGCGGCACGTCTACAGCCAGCCCGGCGTCTCCCAGCTCCCCGAGGGCCCCGGACTCCCCCAGCTCGCTGACTCGTGTGCCGTCCGCCAGTCGTGGCTACGACCTACAGGAGCGCCGCCGCACGGGTAACATGACGGGAGCTGAGCAGGCCCGGTACCAGCGGATCCCCACGGATGAGAGCGAAGCCCAGATGCTGGCCACCGTGGATCTGGACGGGATCAAAAGTGAGTTCTGGTGTGGGGACCTGAAGGGCACCAGGACCCCATCCACAGCTGTGAACCATAGTGAGAAGGTGGAACATACCATTAAGGGATAAATATAAAAAAATATAAAAGAGAATTTATAGTTAAAATTTACATGACTGAAATAAAATCATATTAGGCTACAATGTAGATTTTTTAGAAATCTTATACTATCCTAAGCAGATTACTATCAGCGTTTCATAATGTAAATTTAACAGACCCTGCTGAACATTTTTCTCATGTGCCATACTGATGTGGAGCAAACACAGGAAACAGTAAGGAGCACTTTTGGCTCATTCATTAAGAATACGTGAAAAACATTTAAGGAAATATGAAGTACAATTTTTGTGTCTTTTCTGTGTTATTTTTTGTCTTCTTATTTTTTTGTGTTTTGCACATCAGGGCCAATATTATTAAATTTGTTTGCATGAAACCAACAAATTAGCCACTGCCCATGTTATGGGTTTCTACAGCAAGGGAAATAATAAAACTGTAGGAAATAAATACTAAATAAAATATAAACCTTTTCATTATTGTACAAAGTACAGAAATGGCTTTTCATGTCCTGCCTGTAGCCTTCAATGTTATCTTTCACTGTGTGTTTTTAAGTAAAATTAAGCTAGTTAATTCTTATGTTCATTATAAAAGGATACACCATTAATTGGCATTTTTGGTCCTATTAATTTCTTGAGTCATCAGGTGCTAGTCATGTTTTTTCTGGTTTCATGCCTCTTTTCAGTGAAGTACAATAAATCAAACTAAATGCTTGAATGCTAGAGAACTAGCAAGTTTTTAGAATCATCCGTTTTCTGAAACCTCTTCCTGTCTCTTCAGGGGTACATAGGATGCTCACAAACATTGTTTGCAATGCTACATAGGATGTTTACAAACATTGTTTGCAATGCTATATAGGATGCTCACAAACATTGTTTGCAATGCTACATAGGATGTATACAAACACTGTTTGCAATGCTACATAGGATGTTTACAAACATTATTTGCAATGTTACATAGTACCGTTGGAAACCTTCACGTGGTTATTGAATGACTTTTTGTGCAGTGCGCAGTATTGTTGTATATTATATATTTTTCAGGTTTAGGATTGCTGTGATCGTCTCATTGCAGCCTTTCAGTTTCATCAGTCTTCTCAGATGACTAATCATGAAAGAGCATGTTGGTCTTCAAACTGTGTCACCCAGGTGTGATACCGTGTTCTGTTTATGCAAACTGGTAACTTCAGAACATTTACTGAACATATTCATCATAGTAGTGGGAAAGATCACAGCTATTTGTGTATGCTGTACAGTGTATAGTCCAAGGGGGACCCTTACTCCCTCAGGTTAAGTGCTTTGTGTCCATTTATTTACTTGCTCAGCTGCTCTTTCCGGCAAGTTTGAACCAGTTTGGTTCTAGGGCCACTGTTGCCCAGGTGAAAGATCGTGGAGCAACACTGCAGTTGCCCTTGAGATAAACATATTTTTGACTTTACATACGAGTGTGAACAGAAACTCTGCATATTAAAACTTTAGGTGGGAATTACAAAATAGACATCTTTTTGTTCTTTTATTATAGACCAACACTGTTTCATTCTCCCTTCCCTCTGAATTTTGTGCCCGTTGAACTTTTAAAGTTGTCTTCATAATTTACTCCTTAACTTTAATCTGTTCTTGTACCGCCGCTGTTTTATGTACACTTCCAGAGGAGTGCAGAGCCAAGGGCCCAGCTGATTTAAAGGTCACTGAAACAGAACGAGGCAGCCTGTACGGAGGGGCCCCGTGACGTAGAGGCACCCCCTCGGCCCATGGGGTAAGGGTAGTAAAGTCAGAGACGGGTGGGTAAAGGTAGTTAGATTTCCCGCTTGTGAGCCTCTGTCAGCTGAAAGCCCTGGATCCAAAACCAACACGACTGAACGATCATTCAAACATCCAGCCACAGCACATCGCCCCTCTTCAGGCACGCTGGAGAAATTCTTGTGGAGTCAACAATGAGGAAAAGGTCTCAATTCTTAAGCTTATCCAGCCATGCTTTATGAGACATTCGACGTGATTTAATATACTAATATATTACTAAACATTTTGATTGACACTAGCCGACACACATACAATGTACAGTTTTGTCTGGTATGGAGTTGTCAATCACCCGATGTCATATCACATCAATGTTTGAGTTATTTATCCTTAGTTAAATCGATAGGTCATCGTTGAAGTAAACAATTCTAAAGCCATGTATAGGCTAATAGGAATGTGTGCATTTTACTCTGCCTACTTACAAATGAGATAGAGGAAGACGGTGGGAATGCGTGTGCACAGGCACTGGGATGCCTTAGATATATCTGGCTTTTGTTCTCTCTGACTTTGCACAATCCAAATCAGCCTCGGAAACTTTTTTTGGAGCTGGCTGGCTCTCAGCTCCAGGAATTATTAGATCACTACTGGTCCATGGTTCATTAGGCAGGCTTTAATACCTCTACTTTTCAATCGTCAACAGTACAAGCCCATTATGGTTGCTCTGGAGTCAGTGGTCAACAGGTCCTTCTGCTATACCAGCCTTTTCTCAACACGCAGAGGACCATGAGCATGTTGGGGTCATGGCTCTGTGACTGGGACAGTTCACCCCAACTCTTTTTGTACTTCGGTTGGAGTCACAGACATGCTGGATTTTCCACATTGAAGCTTCAGGTCCGGGAGAGGGCACTGGATGTTGCCAATTGACACTGGCCATTATTTATAGTGTTCCAGGTTTGAGAAGAACAATTTGGCAGCCAGATTAGGCCAAAAGGGTTAGTTGCAGATCTCCTTCTTATGTCTGTTGGTCTTTATCAATTCACCTTGCTCTCACATAGTCATTGTCCATTAGTCAAAAAGCTACAGTGCATGCATGCATCTCCAAGCTTAACTTTCCAGGCACTTAGAGATAACTGGCTGTTGAATCTTTGAGACCTCAGCCTTTTAAAATGGCACCTTCATACCTCTGCATTGGAGGCTGAATTCTCCACCATATTGCATGCCTTTGTGGACCACATAATATGAACTTCATCCATTGATTTGTCAAAGTAAAAAGCCGCCATTGATCCTGCCGGGCTTCTCAGGTGCGGAAGATTGAACCTCCCCCTGCCTCCGCTTTCTGCTCTTCGGTTTCTTGGGCTGCTGCCTAATAGTCGGAGTCTAGGATGCAAGAGGCTAAAGCCTAGGTCATACTTCACTTATCCGCATGCTCTTTCGGGCTGGGGACGGTCGTCTACACAGCAGCTTGTGTTCATACTTCATTTGGCTGTGGATGCGGATGGATGCGGTCGATGCATGGGTGATATTACATCAGACCAGGAGGGGGCAGATGTATTGCAAGAAACACAAATACAAGCAGCGTAGTGAAACGGGTTAACCTTTATGAACAGTTTTAAAGTTATTAGTCAAGGCTTGGGCAGTATTACGGTAATAAGGCATACCATGGTATTTTGAAGTCCTTATGACAAAATCAGCCAGGACCCCAACCACTTGGCACATGTTATTGCCAAGATTTCAAAATGTCAGAAAAGTGCTGTTTTTTAAAATACCATATACCTCGGAATAACGTCTGAACAGTATGAAAAATTAGATATTCAGGTACTTCCGACTGTCCTCAATAGCTGCTCACCATAACTATTACAATAGTTACAATAGTTACCAATACAACTATTCTTCCAATACACTGTTGTTGACCACTTATCTCTGAAATTGGCGCTGCCACCTACTGGAAATACCTAATGAACTATCCTGCACATGCACGGTTTATGGTGGATGTTGGTTGATGAAGGTTTCTGCTAGACATAAAAATCTTGACTACACCCCTTATGACAAAATTTACAGCATGTCCCCTCATCTACAGCTGAAAGCGCATGTGAAAAAGTGAAGTATGAATTGGTCTTAAGGCAAAGAAGTAGTCAGAGCACACAAAATCATTTGTATGGTCATTGTGTGCCTGGAGCAGTATTGTCATTCCAAGGACCGTCTTGTGTTTTCTTGCAAGGTTTAGAACTGTGACTCATGGAATAGCTACAGATTCTGTAGTCACGCATTCATAAAGAAATAGTGTCAGGTCTGCTTTATACTGAAAGGGTTGGGCACCAGGATCATGGGTAAGGAGAAAGTCTTAAAGTCTTCACATACTGACTATGTGGGAGGTCTACCTGCTCTAGAACAACTGGCTTTACAAAGTGAAATGGCATTTGGTATTATGTAAGTTTCTTTATTTTTCCTATGGTGTTTTTATTAATGCAAACTTCAGTTGGCAAAAGTGTTACCTGTTGCTGAGTGCATTAAAATGAGAGGTTTCATTTACAAACAATCCTCAGGCAGGAAGGCAAGTCGGATAGAGTCCAGAGGAGGAGGGTCAGGCCCTTAGTCCCTGTGTGTATTAATGTGAAACCCAAAACCCTTCGTAATGGCCCCCCCGGGAGCCCATAGGGTGAGGCTCACACACTGCCCCATTTGTTGTTAGAGGGAAATGACGACCTCAGCGTCCTCACTCCCAATACAAACTCACGCTCACACGATTTCCGTACCATCTTCCCTGCCTAAATGGTTGGTCACGTACCTTCAGTACTCAGCCAGCCTCGAAATGCAATGCCACAGCAGGGGTGGGAGGATGTGGGGACAAAGACAAGGAGTGAGGAGGAGGGAGATTTGATCTACGGGGTGGGGTCACTACAGAGAGCGTGTTCCAGGTACTTGTTGTCCTTGTTTTTGGAAAAATCTGACTGCTGCTGGGGGATGCAGGTTGGGGTGCGGCCTGAAAAAGTAGGCCTATCTCAACCTTCAGCAGCCATGTCAGCAGGTGCATCAGTCTGGGGCTGCACCAGTAAATCTGCTCAAAGGTCTATCTGCGATTGCCACTGAGAGCAGCCCAGACAAAGTCAAAATCTGCTTAACCGAGCAACAAATGTGGTAAATACCTTCAAGATGTCGATAGCCCAGGAAACGTCCTAGATCCCTTTCTTTTCCATATTACAGGTCCTGGCTTCTGAGACCACCTTTCTAAAGCCTTAAATTTGTCTTTCTTGTGTAAAATTGCAGCTTTTCTTCAGCAGATGAAAGTTGTCAGTCATCTGACTGTTTGCAGTTCATCTAGAGGGTTGTGTCAGGTTCTGATCGGGCATAAACTCTGTGCTGTTACCAGGCCACCGCTTCGAGGATGTCCCAGGAGTGCGTCGGCATCTGGTCAGGAAGAGCACCAAGGGCCACATCGTCCATGTCAGCAAGGACCACAAGGAGCCCAGCACTCGCAGTCGAAAACTAGACCGTACCCCCCATGAGGTGAGCAGTCCTTCAAGAGTGCGCACAGAATATTTGAGCTTTGCTGAATATCCCCACAACAGTTGTCAATTTTTGTGTTTACAGAGCAACTGAACAACATATAAAATATATATGCAGAATATGAACCCATGTGCAATTCTGAGACCATTGATTTAAAAACACCAAAAACCTTTTTCCCCCCCACTGTCCCCATGCTGTCTGTCCTGTTCCTGAAATTGTACTGTTGGATGTTTGATGTTCTTGTTTGCAGTAAAAAACTAAAAAAACAGAAAAACCTCTAACTTTGTCTCTGTTTTAGATCTGCCTCCTCCTTTTTCGATAGATAGAGTGAAAGAGGGAACACAATTAAAAATGGATGAATGACTTTCCTTTCACACACCAAGAGGGTGGGAGGGGGGAGAAACAGGACAGGTAACCAGATACTGGGAACTCTTAAGTCTCAATCAGGAAGACATGTTTTATTAACAAGCTCCAGTCCCTGGCTGGCAAGTAAACACCAAATTTATCTCTGTGGGAGTGGGGTGTGTTTGTGTGTGTGTGTGTGTGTTAACGGATTTGGGGGTAGAGGTGTAGGACTCCCCTGTGGGAGTCCGCAGTAGACAACCGTCCTCCGACCCCACATCTCCACTACTTGTGCCTCCAGTCAGAGGTTCTCAGCAGCTCCTGTTCCATGTGGGTGGGTATGGCCCGAATGGACTGCATGGGCTGTGTGGCCCTCAACCACAAGGAGGTGAGGGTGTTGGGAAGCGCAGCCTAACCAGAATAGTCTTGTGTGCTTTCGGGTGTGTGTGTAGTAAGGTGGAGATAGATGGGAAGAAGGGGTGCCTCTAACAAAATGGTCTGTGTTAAGAAAAAATGAAGACATGCTCTTGTTAAGCATGAAGTGTTAGCACAGGCTAAGTAGCAGGTGCACAAGTGTTGTGGGCACTGACAGCAGAGGTGATAGACACAAGCAAAAGTAGTTTACGAGTAGCTGTGAAGATCCTGCAGAGCAAAGCTAGGCATATGTTTTAACATAAACTGCCTGCAATCTGTGTGCTGGCTTTACTTTAACTGTTCAACTAACAAATGTTCTGAAGTGCTTGTTCTTTGTGCCATTCCTTGGTTAATGGGCTCGGCTCGGTTAATGGGTATATGAGAAGGTACTGCTGCGTCCCCTGGAAACTCCAGCTGTGAGGTGGATGCAAGGATGCGGACATGTATCTGGGTTCACTTCTGACGCCTGTCAAAAATTGCTTTGCAGAATGAATAGTCCAGCAAGTCATTGTAATTTGGTTTAATATTTCATGGTTTTACTAAGAGCCAACTTGAGAGAATTTTTATACGGTCCTTTTCCTCCAAAAAGTATAAAAAACAAACCATTTGGCAATGTGCATTGTCTGTTTTCTCCTATTTGCCACTACTGGTGGTTTTAAATTGTTCACCTGCTCCTGATCAGACTAATGAGGCCTTTTCAGGTGCAACCATTTGGAAGGTTTGTGGGAATAGCCTGATTGGCTGGCTAATGCAATTACCACAGCTCTTTGCAGACTTGCTGAACTGCCCTGAAGCTCAAAGATTTGTTTTTGGTTCCATTACTAAAAGGCTTTTAATGAGAATTTAGCCAGTAATCCTGCAGGTAATAGTTAGCTCCTTCATTTAGTCGCTTCGTAGATGTTTTTGAATGCAAACCATACCCAGTGGTTAATTGCTAAATTTACGTTGTGGGCATCATACTGGATTTTTTAGTAGTATTTTAACTGCTAATGTTTTAATTGCTTTAATAGTTTTCTAGCTCCTCTACAATATGCCCACATAAGCAGTGCTGCCATTGGCCTCTTGTAGCATTGGGCAAGGCAGCCCTGTCATATTTGATACTCCATTTTATAAAGGTGTAGTTCATGATGTATTCAGCCATGTGTCTGCTGGTCAGTTAGTCTGCTGATTAGCTGCTATATAGATAAACAGGTGTAGTCAGCACAGAGCTGTACTCCGGGTGCCCACCTAAAGGTCAAGCACTTCTCAGTTCTATCTGCCATCAAGTGACACTCTCTTCTGTTTGATTTAGGTGTTTGTGGAGCTGAACGAGCTGATCATGGACAAAAACCAAGAGATGCAGTGGCGGGAGACAGCCCGCTGGATCAAGTTTGAGGAGGATGTGGAGGAGGAGACGGACCGCTGGGGGAAGCCCCATGTGGCCTCGCTCAGCTTCCGCAGCCTGTTGGAGCTCCGCAAGACCATCTCTCATGGTGAGGGAGGAGGGCAGGGGTAGAATAGAGGCAGTAGCAGCAGAGCTACAGAATGGATTGGGAAAGACCACCACAGTGGGATTGGATGAAGCTTTTTTAAAATTTTATTAGTATACCATGTTGGCTAGTAATGCATGAAAAGATGGTGACTAGCCTCTGTTTACCGACCATCACTGTAAGTGATGTGGATATTAGTAGCCTACACTGCTGGTCTGGGGAACAGTGATCCATTGGTGAGCTGGTCAAATGGTGCATCTGTTGACCATGTGAACCAACCACGTGAGTTTCTCTTCACCTGTGTAGGAGCTGTTCTTCTCGACCTGGACCAGAAGACTTTGCCTGGCATTGCTCACCAGGTGGTTGAGCAGATGATCATCTCTGATCAGATCAAAGCAGAAGACCGAGCAAATGTATTGAGAGCTTTGCTGCTCAAGCATAGGTATGGGAATGCATGCTTACAGTATAAAAGTAGGTATATCGTGTAATTGTAGAATGGACATTTTAGAAAGATGTTTTCTTTACTAACCTCCTAATATTTCTAATGTTGCTTCTCAGTTGTAGCATGTCTATCACTTTTTCCTTGATTCCCTTCATCTTCCTCCACCAGTCACCCCAGCGACGAGAAGGAGCACATCACCTTCCCCCGGAACATCTCGACTGCTAGCCTAGGGTCTCTGATGGTTCACCACAGCAGCAACCACAGCGCCCAGCCGGAGTCGTCTGTCACAGACCCGCTCATGGGGCGGAGCAGAGCCAGTTCGGAGAGCGACACACACATTGATATTGACAAACATGAGGTACCAGCCTGGTTGCACACTTTCAGAAACAAGTCAAGCCATACATTTTCTAGTGTTTGCTAAGGTGTCAACTAATCTATTCATATCGGACGGGTTTCTTGTGTGGGTTTGCATAAATCACATTTGGGGACCAAAATGACCCCAAAGTGTGGTAAAACCTTACTTTTGGGGACATCTTTAGGTCCCCATTTGGATCAATTTTATAAAAATCTGTGAATGCAATCAAACAAGTAAAAATGCCAAAAGTTTTGTCTTGTATTTTGGTTGGTTACTTGTGGTTAGGGTATGAGTTAAGGGTGTCGTGATTGGGATTAGGGTTTTGCCCATAGAAATGAATGGACAGTCCCCACAGATATGAGTGTGTGTCTTTTTTTTTTTTTTTTTTTTTTTTTTTTTTTTTTTTTTTTTTTAAAGCGTGAGAGGTTGTGTTTTTTTTTTTTTTTTTATTTAAAAAAATAAACCAAAATAAAAAAATATTGTTTAAAATTGAAAAAAAAAATAATAA
>JAODKC010000001.1:28215339-28227565 GCA_026777985.1 Mormyrops attenuatus
CCTCTTTTTCTTCCCCTTCCTCCCCCACATTTTTTTTTTTTTTTTTTTTTTTTTTTTTTTTTTTTTTTTTTTTTTTTTTTTTTTTTTAAACCATGAATACTTGTATGATTTTTTTTTTTTTTAATTCAAAGCTTAACCAGTCATAAATAAATTAGGTGTACATTTGCTCCACATAGTATGTCAATGGAACCAAAAACAAAAGGGTATTCGTCGCATACTAACATCCCACAGAGGTACAACTATCTGGAGTTGCATGTGGAAGACCCAAGTGCTCACATGTACAACATCAACAAGGGTGAATACAGTTGTGCCAGATTAAAAATTGCTACACTGCATATCAGGGAGGAGTTGTTGGCTGAAGATGCATAATGATCTAAAATGTTAAGTACATATTAGAACAGTCACACTTTTTCTACAGAGTTTCTTGTTTGTAGGTGGTGTTGGATCTGACACACCTGCCTAGACTGACTTCCGTATAGATCCACTTCATGGAGAATGCAGACCTCGAAGGAGCCATTCTTGCTGAAGACTGTTTGTTTGGTGGATTTGACTTTCTGTGGCAGACTGTAGGCAGGTCTACCCTGATTTGAGATGTGGCTCTTGTGCTTGCAGAAGGACACTAGCCAAATGATGGGTATGCATAAGTCCAAGTCCAAACACGAGTTAAAGCTACTGGAGAAGATCCCTGAAAATGCTGAAGCCACTGTGGTCCTTGTGGGTGAGTGTCGTTGGTCCAGGAAGAATGTGTCAGTAAGAACGTTTCAGTGCAGCACAACACATCACCCTTAAATTGAAGGCCAATGGCTACATGTCGATGCATTAATTTCTCTTGGTTTTGGCCTTTTATCATATTGTTTTTGTATCCACAGTTAACATATGCTGGAGGTTAGATTATGCAAAAGCTAAAAGAAAAGAAACAATTGGATATTTTATGAACGTGAGCTGTGTTTGACTGTTATTGCTCCCCAAAGGCAGTGTTGACTTCCTGGAACAACCTACTATGGCTTTTGTTCGACTGCAAGAAGCAGTGGAATTGGAATCCGTCCTGGAAGTTCCAGTGCCAGTCAGATTCCTCTTTGTTCTTCTGGGACCACCTAGCACCAGCATGGACTACCATCAGATCGGTCGCTCCATCTCCACACTTATGTCCGACAAGGTAAGTAGAGTATAACTGGATTCATTTAATAGTGATGCTTAATTTCCCCATGGGGATGAATAATCTTTCTAAGACCCTATCTTGTTCTCCACGAGAGAGACAGACATGTATGCCGGTGAGAACAAGCGGGGGGGGGGAGGTCATGGCACGGTACGGTTCAGCCATCGCCGGAGCAATTGCGGGTCAAAGGCCCAATTAGTGCTTTGGGATGCAAACTGGTAACTCTCCGATCACAAGTCCTAATCCATTGAACCACTCATGACCCTAGCAATTTAGAATTACATCACGGCAGAAGCCATGTATGTCAAGAAGCATCTGTGATGGCAATCCATAAACATTTATTGTATTCTTGGAATCTGACTGAGAAGCCCAGCAATACCCCAGAAATTGCATGAACATACATTTGGTCTGATTACCTAGTTGCATCTAGTTTGAAGAACATAAGCTTTATGCTGTACTTGTGCTGAATAATAAACTTAGTTCCTAGTGCATCCTGTGTTTTCTTGCTGTAATTCCTGTAATTTTTCTGTATATGTTTTACAAATAGGTTAGTCTGCCTTGTATTCAAGGTAAAGTGGTTGTAAATCTTCTATATTAAAATTGCTTAATGACATTACATCCATGCAGCCAAGTTTAAAACAAAAAATGGCATTTGATGATGACTTAGTCCCTTGATGGGTTTACTTGATGGTGAAGATTGGTGTAAAGAGATCTATTACTCATGTGAAAGCACTCATCGTTCCACACCCCTCGCCCAGCACTTCCATGAGGCAGCCTACCTTGCCGATGACCGGCAGGATCTGCTCACCGCCATCAACGCCTTCCTAGACTGCAGCATCGTGCTGCCGCCGTCCGAGGTGGAAGGGGAGGAGCTGCTACGCTCTGTGGCACGCTTCCAAAGGGAGATGCTGAGAAAGCGCGAGGAACAGGAGGTCAAACTACTGGCCAAGGAGCCCGCAGCCATCGAGGACAAAGGTGTGTAGAAACAGGACATTAAAATTCATCCCTATTCATTCAAATTCTGTGTGAAGGGTCTGCTCTGCCGTTTTGTGTAACTTGTCTTGCCTTGGAGCATGGCACTGTATAGCTGTATAACTGTTTGCCTTATCGTGGTGTATCCAAACAAATAGAAGGCCAGATTTTTATTCTCTGCCCCCTTTTTCCAGAATATGACTACCCTTTCTGCTGTGAAATTTGAGATATTGTCCACATAACTTCATTTAGACGGTAATGGCATTGGAGCATCACTTTAATTCTCATAAGATGCACAATGCTGTTGAATTTCCTGTTGAATGCTGCCAAGGGCATCAGTTTTCTCCTTTTCCACTCAAGTCCATCCTGTTGCACCTTCCTGGTGACCTGTGTGACATACTTTCGTAGCTAATTGCGTTGCCTTCAGCGTGAGTAAATTAACTTATCTCCC
Source organism: Mormyrops attenuatus (assembly GCA_026777985.1). NCBI lineage: Eukaryota > Metazoa > Chordata > Actinopteri > Osteoglossiformes > Mormyridae > Mormyrops > Mormyrops attenuatus. Next base: position 28,217,919 of record JAODKC010000001.1, read on the forward strand.
CCACAGCTTTCATTACTCCCTTGAAGCCCTGTGATGATCCCTTATGGAGAACCGGGAAGCTGTTTGGCGGCTTGATTCGGGATGCCAAGCGGCGCTACCCCAGATATGTCAGCGACTTTAGGGACGCCCTAAATCCCCAGTGCATGGCCGCTGTCATCTTCATCTATTTTGCTGCCCTGTCTCCAGCCATTACATTCGGAGGACTGCTGAGTGAGTAAGAACATGCAATCAAACCCACCTGGAACCTTTCTGGCACTTTCAGTCCACTCTAGTTCACTATATATCCATTTGCATGCTTCAGGGTTGCGGGGGTCCGGAGCCTATCCTGGAAGCTATGGGTGCAAGGCAGGGAATAATCCAGGATGGGGTGCTGACCCATTGCAGGACACACACACCATTCAGACCTATGGGGAATTTGGCAAAGCTAGTTAACCTCAGCATGTTTTTTGACTGTGAGAGGAAAATGTATTGCATGGAGGATATACCATAACAACACAGGGAAAACATGCAAACTCCACACACGGACAGCCACGGTGGAGATTTGAACCATAGTCCCAGAGGTGGGAATAGGCCAGTATTAACCACTGCACCACAGTGCCACCCATCATTCACTGTATTTATAGAAGCATAATCTCGAATGGGGAGATCAGCAAGCAGCAGTGCACTCACTCTTCCAGGCCTGGGGGTTTGAATTCTCTGAGTGAGTGGAGTTTGCGTGATCTCTCTGCGTTGCATGGGTACCCAACTGTGTAATCGGATCATTTTTTATTTTATTTTTTTTTTCCTCACGGTTCAAGAACATGTGGTTTAGGCGAACTGGTGTGCCTAAATTACCTTACCTGTAGTGTGAGACTGTTCATGTGCGCCCTGCGATTGTCTAGGGTGTTCCCCTGCCTCATGTCCTATACTTGTGTCTCTGCAATTTTGGAGAAGTCACTGGAAAATGTATTTCTCCTATGTCTTTTAGAATAATGAAGCGATGTCGATTTGTACATGGTCAACATTTTTTTTTTTTTTTTTTTTTTTCTTTCTCTTAAGTGGGGGGCATAAGAAGGGTCATAATTCAAACAGGACTAATGTTAGACATGTTTTGAATCAGCGAATGATGGAGAGGGGGCAGATCAAGGGCTGCTCGTCTTTCATCTGGGGCCAGTGTCCCTTTGGCCTTGCCCCATTATATGTCCTGGGACTATACTTCTCTGGAGCTTCAGTGTAGCCCCTCCTCTTTTTCTAGGTGAGAAAACTGGCGGTCTTATCGGTGTGTCTGAGCTGATCGTAGCCACGTGCATTCAGGGGGTGCTGTTTTGCTTGCTGGGTGCTCAGCCCCTCCTGGTCGTGGGCTTCTCCGGTCCCATCTTAGTGTTTGAGGAGGCATTCTATACGGTGAGTCAATTTGCCCATTAGCAGCCGACCACAATGTTTCAGGTGTATAACCGGGGAGGTGTTCATATACTATGTGCAGCATGTGAATTTGTGAGTCTATTTGCTATGCAATCCCAGCTCGGCAGATACCTAGATGTTAAATTATTCCTGGGGGAAATTCTTCTGCATTCAGCAATGAAATCCATAAAGTGCATAGATACAAATGTATAGTGCGAAACAAAGACCAAGGACAGCACACAAAGTGAAAACAAGTACACTGTACACCAACAGAATGTTGTGCAAAGAGTATTGTACTGGAATCTTCTGTTTCTATTGAATTATGTTTTCTATTTCTTTGCTGCTCCAGTTTTGCAAGGAGAATGACATGGAGTACCTGACAGGTCGGGTTTGGATCGGGTTCTGGCTCATCTTGATCGCGGTCCTGACTGTGGCTTTCGAGGGCAGCTTCCTGGTGCGCTTTGTGTCACGCTTCACGCAGGAGATTTTCTCCATCCTCATCTCCCTGATCTTCATCTATGAGACTTTCTCAAAGCTGGTCAAGGTAAGAGGCATCCAAATCTTTCAGGTGATGTCAAAATCTATGCCGTAAAATGTATACCTGACCCATTGCTTACGCCAGTGGAGTTGTATTCCTTTGACTGAGTAGAACCACTGAAATGTTCTGTCAGTTTTACATTTTAACGGCTGCTCGGCGGGCTGCGTTGTCGCTTCTCGATCTGGTCTTGAGTCAGCAAGTGTTTTTTGCGTAGCAAACAATACTTCCTGCTAAGTAAGACGTAATAAAATGTCATTTAGCAGCACTGTAGCCAGCAGTACAGCATATATAACATGCATAGACAAGAACAAATGTAGACAGAGCACAATATACCAGAAGTATGAGACTAAAAGCATGTACAATGCAAAATATAAGAGGTGCAAATAGCAGAATGAATTATAACCAGTTCCATGGATCCTATTGCACATTGGTGTGGGGGAGGTATACCATTTAAATAGATAAGGTGGGGATATGATGTGGGGCATGAGGGGGATACAGCTGAAGACGGGACAGTCTGGCAACACCTGTGGGTAAGAAGCTGTTCCTTAGCCTTGGTCTGTGGGCACAGATGAACCTGTAGCAGTCGCCTGATGAGAGTTCAAATAAGTAGTGACCAGGGTGGGATGAGGTTTATCAGGCTAGCTGTCACACAACACGGAAACAGCGGACCGACAGGCTCCACGTGTCTCTGGTCAGATCTTCCAGGAGCACCCATTGCGGCGATGCTCTGTGGATAACGGCACAGAGCTGAATGCCACAGACGGGCGCGTCTTGGTGGAGAATCCCGCCACCATGCATCTGTTAAATGACACCGGGAGCCGGGAGCCAATCATAGTGACGGGGGAGCCCAACACTGCCCTGCTCTCCCTGGTCCTCATGTCCGGAACCTACTTCATTGCCTTCTACCTACGCAAGTTCAAGAATAGCGCTTTCTTTCCTGGAAGCGTGAGTAGGCTCGGGGCTCTGAGGGGTTGCAGGAGTGTTTGAAGTTGCTGGTTTAGGGGGGGCTTTATGAACTTACTAATTCTGGTTTTACTTCAATTTAGCTGATGCGTACGCTGTGCCATGCAATCATAAGTAAAGTGAGCATTGACCAGGTGAAATGTCCAAGGAGTCTGCTGACTTTTGTTCCTTAGATCCGCAGGATTATTGGCGATTTTGGCGTCCCCATTGCCATCCTCATCATGGTGTTGGTGGATTACAGCATTAAAGACACCTACACCCAGGTAAGAGCCCCTCATTGCCCACAAGTGGCCCACTGTAGTAGCGTCTCAATGGGCATCTAGCTAAATATTTTTTCTTTGTACTGGAGGATTTGAGCACATGGTTTTGAGGGCCTGGAGTATGAGCGACTGTCCTGTCTGTGATCCCACACAGAAACTGAGTGTGCCCAGTGGCTTCTCGGTCACAAGCCCGGATCAGCGTGGCTGGTTCATCAGCCCACTGGGCTCTCATGGGCAGTTTCCTATCTGGATGATGGCAGCCAGCATCCTCCCAGCCCTGCTTGTCTTCATCCTCATCTTCATGGAGACACAGATAACCTCGTGAGTTGCATGGCATCCCCAACGCATCAGTGAAAGTTCCACGTCTGTTTTACCCCGCAGAAATTTAATTGGACCTCACTGTGTACTTTCTTACCTCACAATGCCTGTTGAAAGTTGGCTAATGCTGCTGATGGTGTAACGTGAGGTATACAGTGTAGAAATATTACCATTTTCCTCAGGCTGATAGTCAGTAAAAAGGAGCGCATGTTGGTGAAGGGCTCCGGTTTCCACCTGGACCTGCTGGTTATAGTGACACTTGGAGGCATGTCTGCGCTCTTTGGGCTGCCCTGGATGGCGGCTGCCACAGTGCGCTCTGTCACGCATGTCAACGCCCTGACCGTCATGAGCAAGGCTGTCGCCCCTGGAGACAAGCCCCGCATCCAGGAAGTCAAGGAGCAGAGGGTGACCGGGCTGCTGGTAGCCTTCCTTGTAGGTGGGTTCTCCCAGTGACAATCCCCAATTATATAACGCATCAGTTAAGCTCAAGCACATAAAACTGATTGGTAACAGACAACATGCTTTCATCATATTTCCCAGATGGAGAATACATACGGTTTTGAGACCAGTCCACCACTATTGCAGACATATCTTGTTGGCGTGATGACCCAAAAAAGATTTGGATTTTTTTTTTTCAAACTTTGCAGACACTGTGTATGACCAAATTTTGAGAGAAATTGCATCAAAATTGAAGCAAGTTGTTTGGTCGCAGCGAAGGGTGATTGTCCAGGACCTGAGCATGATGGATACAGTGTTATCATTTAGCAGCATCTGGTTTTAGGTGGATCATTTCTTTGTTTAAGCATCCGACAGTGTAATTTCCAAGATGAATACTGCAATTATGAGATGAAGTGAACAGAAAATGGTGCATTTGATAATGTGTTCCCTGGTAATGTTACCTACTAGTGTTACAGAACAGATGAAAGATGGTACATACAGTACCAGGCAAAAATTTGGACACCTACCCATGGAAAGGTTTAGTCGTACTATGCTCTACATTTTAGAATAATTATAAAGTAGGCCTAACATATGAAATTATACACTGAGCAAAGTTTTTAGTATTTTAAACACAAAAATTAATTTGTTGATTTGGTGGTGGGGGGCGGGCAGCTCTCTAAGTTGAGACTCCGAAGGTTGCTGGTTCATATCCCTGGGTCGGCAAAGTAATGCCTTGCTCATTGGCCCAGTGGTGCCCCTTAATCCTAGTTGCTCCAAGGACTGAACCTGCTTTCTCCTCTAGGCCAGTTTCATGAGGTGACCTCCTGGGATGCTTTTCCCCTCTCATATATATGCTGAGCACTTTTTGGCCTTTTCTTCACACTCTGGTCAAACTCCTCCCAAACCATTTCTTCTGTGTTTTAGTTCAGGTGGTCAGGTCATGTGATGTGACACTATCACTCTGCTTTGTAGGCAACTGGATGTATCCAAATTTTTGATTACCAATCATTGTCCAATGCCAATGTGTGCCAACAAAATAACCATACTGCGTAAGCTGGTAGAGATCTATATGAAAGTGGATAAGAAAGATCTTCCGGAGCGTTCCTCTTGCCACATTTTAGGCGAGACAAACGGTATTGATCATGTGCCGGTTGGCTCCGTATCTTTTAGGCTTGTCCATAGTGATCGGGGACCTCCTGCGCCAGATTCCCATCGCGGTGCTCTTCGGGATCTTCCTCTACATGGGGGTGATGTCGCTGAATGGCATCCAGCTTGCCGAGCGCTTTCAGTTGCTCCTCATGCCTCCCAAGTACCACCCCGACCACACCTACATCCGCAAGGTCAGCCAATAGGAAAGAGCGGTAGGAAAGGAGGGCAAAGACTGCTCTCAGAAGCAGCCAGTCACAGTCAATCTGAGGTGATGAGCTCCATGTGTGCTTGCAGGTGCGCACGCTGCGGATGCACCTCTACACGGGTATCCAGTTGGTGTGCCTCATAGTCCTGTGGGCTGTCATGTCCACTGCGGCTTCGCTGGCCTTCCCTTTCGTCCTGATCCTTACTGTCCCTGTCAAGATGTTTTTGCTGCCAAGGATCTTCAGCACCCGAGAGATGCAATGTGTAAGTCACCCACAACTGGTTGCAGCCAGTTTGAGCACACATTCATAATAACGTCAAGTTTTCTTTGTCATCTCCTCCAAGTACAGTGTTCAGGGTGAGACACAATTGTGTGTCTTCAGGACCACAGTGCAAACATACAAATATATGTGGTACAACAAGACAGGTAGAAATAGGGTGCAAATACAGCATATAATGTAAAAAGACAGGACAGTGCAGTAAATTGACACAACAGTAGCACACAGGACAGGAGATCAGTTACACTGGACCAGCTGAAGCATTATCAATAGCAGAATTATGGTATTTTAAGATGTGCAATAGAGGCAGATAATAGATAATCTGGGATATAGTGACAATTTGCCACTGGGGTAGTAAAGATATAAGGTGACTCGGGTATAAGATAAGGTATTATAGAGAAATCCACTGCACCATTTATAGGGGGGTTTATGTTTAGCCTGCAACAGCCATAGAACTGACTGGGAAATCCTTTTTAAAGGGAAGGGGTCGAAAGGAGGTCATTTTAATCCATTATCCCCATGGGTAGGTGAGTTCTACCCATAACTCTATACCTGAGTTTCCAAGACTAACAGCAGAACCTCGCTCCTGTGTCTGCCCGTGCCACAGCTGGACGCAGACAACGCTGAGCCAACATTCGATGAGAAGGAGGGCCAGGATGAATACACGGAGATGCACATGCCAGTGTGACACGTCTTACCATGCCCCTTTAACATTGCCCTGGGAACGCCTGTCCAGTCTGCCAGCCAATCACAGCTGGGGTGACAAAGACCACTCTTTTTTTTTTTTTTTTTTTTTTTTAAAAAAGAGAAGCTGTCATTCTCATTCAAAAAAGTGTTTTAATAATTGCCTTTTTATCGTTTTGATCAAAATTTTTTTATTTTTTTTTTTTTACCCCCATCTGGTTAATCAGTATAGGATTCCAACCCAGTGAGCAGATGCTGGATTACAGAAATTGAATTTCCTGTGGAGTGCAGGGCTGAAAAAAAGCCGTAGCAGTTTAGACTGGCTCTGTTTCAAATCTACAACTTGTATAAAACATCCATTCAGGAGTCTCTTTAAGCTAGGAAAGAACCCTCTAACCAGGACCTACATAGACCTGTAGATGTTGCAGTGTCTTTCTTATATTCAAACGAAATGCCAGTTTAATCCTTTCTGTTTGCATGCCTCACATTTCTATGGGCGACCATCGCAATTATTCTTTGCTTCCTTGAAGTTACTCTGAGTATCAATTGAGCAAGAACTGTATTCCTTTCCTAGTAATTCTTCCATGGCCAATATTGGTATTTTGAAGCAGCTGTTAATATCATTTTCAGTGTTATTTTATTTGGCTGGCATCACTGCTGACTATTGAACATCATATTTTGAATACGCTTACAATTTTCCTATTGCCTTTAGGTGAAAGTCTTGCGTTGCACACTAAGCACTTTTTCTGAACTAATTGATATCGACTAATTAAATGTATAGGACATGTTAATGAGCTGAGAGGAATGGGGCAGCAACCCTTGGAAACTTGTTGGTCTAGTCATGCAGTGTACAGTAGGATTAAAGTTTATTTATTGATATTTATAAGGAGGGAAGGTTTTATGTCTCATACGCTCCTGCAGTATACCCCATTACATTCACTAACGTAAGGCTGTATGAACATTTCAAGCAAACACAGGTGTGAATTGCTGTACCGTACCAAAGATGCCATAATGGGACTTTGTAAATGGAGGAAGAGTTTGCAAGATGGTAGCTTGGCTGTAAAACTATGGTTTGCAAGATACTGCCGAAGAGGGACATGCAACTAATTTTCTCAAATATTAAGAAATACATATTCCAGCTGTAAAGGAGGGCTGTGTTTTGTTAGCCTCCGTATCATAATTTCTTTATGCAGCAATTTTAAGTATGTTGCAATGTCCATCTCAAGGAGGGCGGTGATCAGTCGGCTGTTGGTGAACAGTTAAAGGATTGGCCACTAGAGGGGGGGAAATGCTATATTAAAGGCTGTGGAACGTGCATTTTGGACACAGACGGGAAGATCTTATTTGTGCCGTGTGGTACTTGATTTGTGTGGATTTTTTTCTGTTAACGTGGAAAATTTACATTGTGACTCCATTAGTCCTAGATTATGCTTTATAAAGGGAACTGTCCTTGTTGCAAAGACGTTTTTTAAATTTTGACCTGTCAAACCTCACTTTGAGAAATCACTTCTGCACTATGGTGATGCTGCTTCAAATGCACACATCTAAAAACATTTGTTTTGAAAAGCCGTAACATGCCTGTTGTTTGACCAAATGCTGTCACAGGTTTAATTATAACTGGTCGAAAGGCCTAGTACATATGACCACTAAGCTTATACCTGTTATTTTGGTGGCTATTCTGTCTTTCTTAATATTAGACACTAACAACACCTGTGGACACAACTTTGAAACGCAAGCAGCTACAGAACAAACATTTCCCAAAGAAAACCGATGCATACAGTTTCTGCCATTTTTCACCATTGTCTCATAGTGTTTGACAAAAAGACCAAATAGCACAGTGAGAACAAATAAGTGTAAAACAACATGTGTATGTCTGGTCTTGAGCTTGCAGAGAATCACACCAGTGTTGTGTGAATCGATATGCAGGGTGAATTGTAGTTCAGGGTGATAGTATTCATGGGGAATTTGGGTGGCATAACTGCACTTAACATTGATTACAAAAAACAGGGACCAGTTCTCTCTTGTTATATTGTTTCATTGGTTTATGGTATAGCAAGATATAGACACAACTGTTTCCAAGAAACTGTGAGATCTGATTTTTGTCAAATTGCTACAGACTGCAGCAACTTAAAAGAACATTGTGTGTGTGCGCATGCATGCACTGTTGTGCCAGGACAGTGTTCCCTCTCGGCTAAGTTTGTTTGTAGCTGTATCCTTTTATGTGCCTTAATGTGCCAGACCAGCAAAATTTGTTTCTGTTTTGGCCTCCCTGCCGTTATGAAGGTAACGCAATTCTACAGTTCAAAAATAACTTTGCACATTCCTAAACTTTGACCTATACAGTGATAGTCTGAGGTTGGTCGAAGACCTGAGGTTGGTATAAAAATAAGATCGCAACATTTGTATACAAGTGGTTATTTTCTTAGGAAATTGATATAACACATTTTGAACTGGTTATCCAACAAACGTTTAGGTTCTAGTTGAAGTGACCCCTTTTAAGAGAAGTGTGATATTTTTTGTATATGTGTAGATTAAGATTCACTGTTTATGTATATTTATAAATAACCTTTTTGAAGCAGAAGGTTCTCAGTTTGTGGCTGGGGTTGCTGAGAGGTGGGTCAGACTGCTTTTCAGTACAGAAAGCACACCAAATAGGAAGGACTCCTTTCCATGTACTGTGGCTGCACAACCACTCAGTGATTGGCTGCTCTGGGTGCCTGAAGATCTATGGTGCAATTTCATTGGGGAAAGGCAGACAGAGGTACCCCACACTGGAAAGTGTCTGTTATTCTTAATACCCAATCTTAAGCACTCAAACAGTAAAAACATCTGTTCCTTTTATATTGGTGGATTTTTGTTTTTCCATTCTCTACCACTTTTATACTGTTATGTTTCTTAAGAGCAGGGGTGTTATTGCAAATTTAAATCCCAAGTCTGCCTCTATGCTGCAGCATGCCTTAGCTTGGCACCTCCTGTGGGCTCAGATTTGTTATGCCTTCATCCCTTTTTGTTACATACAGAATTGACCTTTCTGTACCCAACACTACTCCCAAAAAAAATCACCCACAGGCCTCACTCCCAGGATGTGCGTGACTTCCTGAGAACACCACTAACAGATTCCCCCCAACACACGATACAAGTTGTTTCAGCAATAGTTTATTGCAAAATGTGAATATTTTGGTTATAAATCATCTGTGGGTCAGACTTAGACATGAGCAATGTCCTGTTACATTTATTTCTGGGCTAAAAGAATGTTGCCTGGAGAAAACTGAAAGGGGACAGTTTGTGAGGAGATCTGGATGGGGGGGGGGGGGGGGGGAGTATTAAAAAAAAATGGCTTTTAATTAAATAATAATGTGGGGGTAAGGTAAATAAAATTAAAAATTTAAATAAGGAAAATGTATTAAAATAATTAAAAATTATGTAAAATTTTTA
>JAODKC010000001.1:28227665-28239093 GCA_026777985.1 Mormyrops attenuatus
CCCCCCCCCCCCCCCCCCCCCCCCCCCCCCCCCCCCCCCCCCCCCACTCGCAAATACAGATTGCTGTGTAGTAAATAGTGCTGTGGAGGTAAGGGTAATCAAATTAAGCATTTCAAGAATGACAATGGATGTAATTTCTTCCATATTATGTTCTAGATTTTACTGCTCAATGGTTTGTGTATATCTACTTCAAATATGTGACGAATAAACATTTTTTTCTACTTGTCGTTTTCCTTGATTTATTTTTTTTTGGGGGGGGGGGACAGTTTTTCCCACAACAGCCCAATGACATTCCCAAACAAATTAGGTTTTCATGATTAAAACCAAATTATTTCCCACATGCTCAATGAAAAGAAATAGAAAGACTCACTATGCATTTAACAAGCTGTATTTATTCTTCTTACTCCCCATGGTAACAAATGTACTTAATTTTTATTATGCAACTGGCCTACATTTCAGTACATTTATGTTCAAATATACAGTAAAATACACCAGAAGTAAATACAGTTTGCAAAAAGCTAAACCCGAAGTTAGGGTATGCATGCATTGTTAATTTTGAATATCCCTTCCAACAAAACCGCCACTATTCATTACACATAATAACCGCAAGGTCGGCAGGTCAGTGATCAGCACCCAAGCATTTAGGAATGTGTGTGTCCACGCTTAACTGTGAATAAACAGTCGTATCTAAATTCTTATAAACTTGGCAACCGATTAGTAATGTTACGAAGTGCATCACTTCGCGAGTGATGTGGGTGGCTTTGGTCAGACCAGGTTTCACGGTGCCTCAGCAATTACTCGAAATCACTAAAAGGTCGCAAGAACGACAGACTGGGGAAAGCTACCGTGCAAACATATTGTTTTGCAGTAAAAACGCGTTCAAATGCAATGTAAACCCCAGATACGTGACTACGGCGCCCCGATGGGACTAACGGGACACGAGCCGCCAGATTACGTAATCCCGGGGCAAGGCAGCTAGTTAGCTCCGTTAGCCTTGTTAGCTTGTTGGCTAGCGGCTCCGGGGACTCGCGACAGGCGGCCGCGGGTTTAAGCGGCCCAGAGTGACGGAGCGCTCCGCGATACGGGCCGCGCACAAGCGGGAAAACACACTTCACATGGGACCGTGCCTGGGTTACGGGCAGCCGAGCCCCTGGGCCGCAAGCCGCCTCTCCAGGAGCCCACTCCTCTCGCCATGCTGCAGCCAACGTGCTTTAGCTGCGTGGCTAGCCAGTTACTCGGGAACCAAGCTATGATGTAAAATTGTTTTAATAATTTCAAATGAATAAAAATGTATTTTAAAAAGTTTATTAAAAATAAAACTCCAGACCAAACTGTCGCCTCCGCCTTTGTCTCCTATTATCTCGCATGTTTTTCTTCGGAGTTCCTCCCCCTGCGGCGCTGGGCGGAGTTTCATACCGAACCAGACGCTCCTCTTGTCGGATACGTTTCGTCCTGACTCCCCGGGGTCTATACCTGGAAAAAAGACACTTTTTAAAAAACAAAAAAACCCCAAAACCACTGGCGCGACTTGCGTTTGCTTTCTTCTCTTCGCTTGTTTGCCACTGACAAGACAGGTGGGTGAATTGCTGTTTGTTACGGATTTTCAAATAATATCTCCGAGCCGTTGAAACATTCATGGCGGCTCTGCAGACCAGCTTTCGGGGTGAAGGAAAGCAGAGGCGTCCCGTTGTTTTTTTTTTCCCCGACCTGTAGTCCGTTCTAGGTGTAAAAAATACGAATTTAAATGATTTCGAACCGTAATAAAGTCTAAAATACCCTCGACCCGAATCTACATGCATTTCTTCATATTTGTTGTTAAATATATATGTTTTACGAAAATACTGACTGAAGCATCCAGAGCTGGCTGTCTCCGCCGAAGCCTTTAACGTGCTTATTTCCGTGTCAGCAAGAGGCAGATACGAAGACGCATTTAATGCAGACTCGGGTTAGTTGAGGTTTTAGTTGCCGTGTCGTCGAAGCGGACATTCCTGCTGGGCTCCGTGCTGCCTGCCACCGGAACCGCGGTGCCATGGCGGCGGTTTCAGTCGGACGCCTGATCCGTCACACACGGCGGGCGGGGGGCTGTGCTAACGACCTGACGGCACATTAAAGTGTAACGCCCGCCTCTGCGGCCTCTAACAACACGGCCGCGCCGGCGCTCCATTTATCATCGTTATTATTATTCTGGAGTTTTACTTTGTGGTGATGTGGTGTATTAATTCTTTAGAAATCGACCAGGTCTCTTTGTTTACCACTTGTGGCGTTTCTGTGGAGGGAAGGGGTGGAGAGTAGGTCACCCCCTCCTCATCCCACCCTCCCCGCGTTGACCTTGTCTGCAGGGCGGGGGACTTTTTCCCCCGGGAAACGCGGGTGTGTTTAGCGCGCGTTTGGCCGCGCGGCGGGGAGCGAAGTCATTCCGGTCCGCGCCTGGCAGGTACAAGGAAACGAACGTAATAATGTCTCCAGAAAGACACTTTACAACAAAACTATCGAAGTTACTTTTTTTGCTCTGCTTTATGCACATTTGAAGAGAAATCAACTTTATATATCGGCTTCCGCGATAACTTTTTGACCACTTAATTGTTTTACAACCATTTTAATGTAACACTTTTCTACCACATGCAAATAAAAAATGACATGTGAATACGCCAATAGTGAGTATAAGCAGAAGCGTTAACGTGAGGGGAGTAAACTCCGTTTCCCTGTTTTCATTTAACAGCATTATATGGAAGCCCGTTTCCGCCAGCAGGAGTAGAAAAAACATTTATTCTGACTTAAGTCGAAATTCTGATTTGCTGAGTAGAAATTCTGGCTTTTTATATCCGAATTCTGACCTCTTAAATCGAAATTCTGACTTTTTTTATGCAGTCAGGCAGCGTCGCAGAATATATCCCAAACACAGTTTTATTCACATAATGTCATTTGCTGGCAGGTTAACTTGGAGTTCATGCTAGCTCGCTATATTTTGAAAGCAATAAAACAGGGTGGCTCAAGTACGGCTTTCGTTGCTTTGGTTCGAATTATTCGTTTATTCTTGTAATGCCAGTGCTTGCCTAGGACTTCTAGTAGCTTGAAAGATACGTTTGATATTTTTTACTGACTGAATTTAGAACATATTTTGTGCAATGTCACGTTTGTTAGGGTCTGTAGCAGCCAATAATGTAATATCTATCGTTAATAACTGCCAATAATGTAATTTTTTATGTAATACTTCATAATATAGTGACGTGAAACGTTATTGATTGAGAATTTAGTACTGTGTTGGTAAGTTAATACCTTATCGGCCTTTATTACATTAAGAATGGAGCAATTATTACAGGTATTACATTATTGGCTGCTACAGAGCCTTGTAGGTGAAGTAAAACTGTTAAGCAAAATGATATGCTTGTTTGCAATTGCAGATTGAAACTTGCAGGGAAATGTGTCGTGTAAATTGCTTCTCAGGGGGCCCAGCAAGGCGAGGAGAAGCTGCCGGTTCCTCCACCATGAACGGAAACGGTAGCCAGGGATCGCGGCTGAAGAGTGAGTCAGGTACGGTAAGGGGCTCTTTCAGGTCCCCGACAACCCCCCCGGATCTTTAAGCACAGCCAAATGCATGGTGTGAACTGAACTGTAGCATACATATTGGACTGGTACTGTAAGTGTATTCCAGATGGTTTTTATTCGAATCAATGGTACTGTGGTGCTTAACATGTCACTCTGACAGCAACCTATGTTTTCCTAAGTCTGGTGGCACATGTGTTCCAAGGAGCACAGTGAAATTCTTATGCCACAGTTGCAGGGTAGGGGAGCAGGTGTATAAGGGGACTGTAGGACATGAGTGCACCAAGGGACAAAAGAGTGCCATTTAAAAAGTGACAGATATTCCATAAATATGGCCAGGTTAACATGTAAATTCATGTGACATATTTTGGGTAAACACCTAGCGTCAGGGCCTATCAATCCTATAGGTGACCTATGGCGCCAACTCCGGAGGGGGCACCAACTTGCCAGCCTGTTAAACTTAACCTGGTGCCGGACGTGTCGCTGGCCTAGGGTGCTATATTGGCCATGACCGGCTCTGGGTAGCATAAGGGTGCTTTTCTACCACACCAGGTACTGTACTTTTGATATTTTAATAAGTACCAAAAGTATGATACTTCAAGATGTTGGTACCGGCGCTGGATGACATCACAAGGCAAGGCAGGGTATTATGTACTAAATTCAAATAATGGCTGTAGTATATTATAGGGATGGACGATTATTAACATTAACTTCACATGTTTTGCACATGCAGTTCATACATTGCTTGTCACCTATTTGGACATTATAGTGCGGGGGGTTTAAGTTCCTTTACTTTGTCATTGGAAAATAGAATTTAACAATGTTTGCAATTTTAATGATTGTTCAATTTCAAGATTTTCTGATATATGTTTAAAAATCAGTTTAATGTTTACTTCCTCTGCTTTTGCATGAGCACTGCATACATTTTTCTACACAGTCATAATCACTTCCATTCGTGCTGTTTAAATCCCTCACTGACATGTTTGTGAGAAATTTGTTGAACTCCTTTTTAGCTTTATAAATACCTCACTATTTACCTATAGTACACACATCGTGATATATTTATAGATTTTTTAATGCCGTCCTGTCCTAGTGTATTTTACAAAATACTTTTTTTTATTTCTTGTCATGCCATCCTGATCTTGTTGTATTTGTTCTTCCGACCAGATCACCATTAAAGCTTTTGGATTTCTTAATTTGTCCACGCATCCATTATTACTACATTGTTTTTTACTTTGTTTATCATTGTTTTCTGAGTTCATAGTGCTTTTTCAAGATTGCAGTTATATTGAGTTTAGATGCAGGCTATTTGCATAACCAATCAACAAAGAAAGCATGCAAGTCCCACCCCGAAGTACCAAAATTCCAGTACCAAAAAGATACCCCAGCTGGTTAGTTTAGGTCCTGGAACTTTTGGTACTGTTACTCGATTGGAAGTTAATGGAAAAGGGAAAGTACTCAAAGTACAGTACCTGGTGCGGTCGGAAAGTGCCCATAGTCATGAACTTGACATGAACTGAACTGACCCAGTAAAGACTTTTGAGTCTATTATACAGCCATATAGAATCAGAATACAGTAACCCTTTCATATTCATGCATTTGACATTTGCAGTTTCGATTATTCACAAATTGGTTTGAACAATTAAATGGGAATATTTTTGGAGGTTGCAAACGACACAAGCTAAAACAAAATTGAAAATGATTCTGATCACATAAAATCATGTCATATATAAATATTAATGATGAATAATATTTGTTAGTGTAAGTGTGTAATATATCGAATGTTGCAAGTCTTTGCTTGAGTATGCTGTGCAGCCAGCCTCACTCTCGATAGCTGTCTTTGTGACTATGGAATCTTGTGTTTCTTGCAAAAAACTTTAAAACTTTTCAGTGCCGTTAATTTTGCATTTTTAATAATCGGTCCAAAACGTAAGGCTCACAGTGTGTACTGTGGTAACATACAGGGCCATAATTTAGATGGTTTGTATATTATATAAAAAGGTCTAGATGATAAATTAGCTGCAAATTTGCACATTCGCGGGGATCTCTTGCCCTTAATCCTTGAAATGAAGGGGTTACTGTACTTTAATTATCCTGGAATATAAAGGACTTTACAGTACACTGATACACAAGACAATACACAATGCCACACGGAACAACTTCTATGTAAAAAATAAATCAGTAAACATAAGAAGGGTAGTGGGTGAGCATGAAAATACAGTACTGTGGTGAAAATGTACAGATTTGCTGGTAATTATTGCACAAAAAGATGGATAAATAGGTATTTATAGAAATAAGTAGTATATCACATATGCATGGAGTGACTTACTGGTTGTACAAATGCTGACCTTTGGAAGGAATGATTTCCTGAGATGCTCAGTGGAGCATTTTATGTTGAGCAATCTATGATTAAATGTGCTTTTCTGTGCAACCAAAATGGGATATACGATGTATGAAGTGTTGTGTCGCTATTCACCAGGGTTAGGTGTGTGTTCTTGTGTGGGGCCATGCCCTGATTGCACCGTGTGTGTGTGTGTGCGCACACATGCATGTGTGTAAGCCAGACAGGGACGAATGGAGCAAGGAGGACTGCCTGACACTGCTGGAGAGGATCCGCAGCCTGCTACCCGAAGGTGACGCCATGAAGTACAAGACCACAGAGTCACACTTTGACTGGGAGAAGGTGGGGTTCAGCAGCTTCACTGGGGACATGTGCAAGCAGAAGTGGCAGAAGGTCTCCACTGAGGTGAGCATCAGATACCTCCCCGCAGTTAGTCTGATATAGGGTGGTGTTATCCCAGGTCCTGGACCCATACATGGATCAGATATTCCAGCATACTGCTCAGTCATTTTGGCTTACATGGACAGTCCATATAGAAACAGTTCTTTGTGGGAAAAGCTGTGTGCTGGCTTTTCATTCCCGCTGAAGGCTTCATTTAAGTTCACCTGAATGCAGTGATGTGGTTGGTGGCCACATGTAGGACAGGTCTGTGTATGCGCCTGTGATGTTCTGATAGCCCAGCCGGGGTGTCCGAAGATTGGAGATACAGTTAGAATTGCTCTAAATGCATAATCTGTGATAATATCCCTGCATCATTATTAAAAATGTCATATATATTTGTCATTCATTCAGTTAAATGAAGACATTTTGTTGACTGACTTGCTGATGATGTTTTTAGTAATTATTTTAAAAATCTTTAATCTTTTTTATTACTAAAACGTACCTTAAATCAGAACTGTTAAAGGTTTAAAGTTATAGCCCTATTTCAGAACTGTTCAGTTAATCTTAATTAAAAATTTCAGCCCAGGGTTCCTAGGAGTCCAAGTCCGAACCATTTTCTCAATCTGCTTACAAACTCCTGAGGTGTTTTATGGTGGTGGCATTTTAATATAATTGAGTTGCAGATTTGTGACAGTCGCTTATTAGACATATCAGACCAGCATGGCTAATATCAGATGATTCGATGCCGTTGTTACTATATGGTACTTCCGTGTAAGCATATATTTAGGGTTTCCAGTGATCTGGAAAACCACTTGTTATAGTTTAATGAACAGTGAAATTAAAAATCCCACAAAGGTCACCAGTGATAGATGAAGTCCATCGATTTATTTGAACTGAATTACATTTTAACCTTATGAACGTTTCATTTAAATGTTGTCCTGATAATAAAATGGATGAATTCCAAACGCATTAAATCTCAATCTTACTAGGCTATTTAGCTGAATATATAAGTGAATGTTATATCTATACTACAAGCTCTAGTGGCGTCTGCATATCATCGGTTCTGTTTTCTGTCCTAAACAGAGCAAGTCTTATGAGCTGTAGATTGCCGAGGCACAAACAGAAGGATGGGAGGGTGTCTTGCTGATATATGGTGTTTGTGTCAATGAAAAGAAAGTAAATGAACACTTTGGTCACACCCATCCTGATGGCTTGGTGTTATTTGCTGCCTGCTCAGGTGCGGAAGTATAGGACCATGACAGAACTCATCATTGATGCCATTGAGTATGTGAAAAACCCCTACAAGGGCAAGAAACTGAAGGTACTGCACCCTTTAAGTCTTTTTTGAAAATTATTGGAAGGTTAGTATTCTGAAAAAAATCATTAAAAACCATTAGGAAAATATCTGAGGGTTACCCCAAAATGATTCCATTACATTTACATTCCTTTACATATTTATCAGGCGCTTTTGCCTAAATCGAAGTACAAGTGAGGTAAATGGCACATTGCAAATATTTGTGCTGTCGAATGGTCCACTAGACATAAGTGCAGCTAGGCTGAGCTTACAATCAATGTCCAGGCATAAGTGTAAGCAGTTTCAGACCAGGAGCTACCCGACATCTGTACAACCACACATATAACTATTAACAAAGTAACACCCTAATAAAACTTTTCAAGGATCAGTAATTGCAACATAAGAGCGTTCATCTGTTCCCTCTCAGACGCATCCAGACTTTCCCAAGAAGCCTCTGACGCCATACTTCCGCTTCTTCATGGAGAAGCGAGCCAAGTATGCCAAGATCCATCCCGAAATGAGCAACTTGGACCTCACCAAGATCCTGTCCAAAAAGTACAAGGAGCTAAATGAGAAGAAGAAGGTGTGCTCCCTTGCTGTTCAATTCCTGTAGTGATGCTGTTCTTGGTGTTACTAAAAGAATCAAACTAACATATTGCCAGCAGAGGCTTCTTTTATCCATTTTAATTGTAGTCTTGCCCATTCTTGTATCTTTCTTGTTTGGACTGTCATAAAGCATTAATAGACATTTAACATTAGAGCAGGGAAGCACTTAAGTTCGGAGGTTTAGACTGGAAAATATGTTGTGAATTGAAACCAATTTTGTCCTGTGGGTCAGGATTTTGGGTCATTCTCATCTCTCCTGTGTCTGTCTGCATTCCTAGCTGAAGTACATTCAGGAGTTCCAGCGTGAGAAAGAATCATTTGAGAAAAACATGGCACGCTTCAAGTAAGGATTTTGGCTTACTTTCATGAAAAACAAAATGTGTGTTTACTGAATAGGCCTGGCATCAGTACTGGCAGAGCACTATAGCAGCAAAGGTCTCAGGTCTGTTGCCTCTGTAACGAAGGCTTGAGGGAAATTGTGTTGTCCCCTTGACAGAGAGGAGCACCCAGAGCTGATTGAGGAGAGGAAGAAATCCGACCTCCCAGAGAAGCCCAAAACCCCCCAGCAGCTCTGGTACAATCATGAGAAGAAAGCATATATGAAGCTGCACCCAGATGTAAGTGAGTGTAATGTGCATAGAGGTATTCTGTGGAGGGTGTCCTCGCCCTCTATGTCTTGTGATTTTATCCTGGATTTCATGTTTGGCACTGGACTATAAGCAATTCTGGTATGTTTGCACATACTGGCAATAAAGTGAGTTCTGGTTCTGGTAACAGCTGTTCAGGAGGCATTTATTATAGCCCTTTCATTGTCTTATGGTGCTTTTCTGCTGGCTCCAAGACCCAAACCATACCTGAGCCATACCACGAACTGACGGCTTTCCTTTGTAAATCATGCGAGCTGTACCCGAGCCACAACTGTGCTGACGTGCCCGAAAGCATGGCCAAACCGAGCTGGTTGCATCACCACCATCTGATTGGTCAAAATTCACGGAGATACCGATGTTTACGTGAATATGCATGGATTATCTGAAAGATGAAAAGGGCATATTCTATATATTATTCATTATTAATAGTACCGCATATCACAATGTATTGTTGCATTCCCAAAAACCCGGAACTTGAACATTTCCAATCGTCTCCTTAAAATGCTATAGAACAGCTGAACGGAACGGATTCCTAATGCAAATTTATGTGAATGCTAAGTCCGCTAGCGTTTGAGGCTAAAACAAGGTGCTGGTTCTCACAGACATGCTGGTGGAAATCAGAACATAGTAAATCATGATGTACATCATGTGAAAAGTAAATAATCATCTATTCGGCAACGTCTTTAAAGAGCCGACACTTCTGCAGTGGGAAACTGAAGCGAGCTGGAACCGTGCAGTAACTAGTCTCTGTTCGCAGAACTCGGTTCCTGTATGCCAGGGAAAAGCTCCCCTTAGGCTACTATTGCTATTTTTGAAGCCACTTTTATATTATCATTGTAAACTGGTATTTTAGTATTAAATTAAGGGATTCTTTGGAATTAAAGCTTTGGTTTGTGCAGAGTGTAACTACTAAGTACTCAGACCTTAGAAGCATGTAATAGCTTGACTCACTCAGCGGGGTAGCTCAGCACTTTCCCATTCTCTCTCTCGTGCACAGGTTAGCCAGAAAGAGCTGAAGGAAGCTCTGCGCAGGCAGTGGTCACAGCTGTCAGACAAGAAGCGCCTGAAGTGGATCAGCAAGGCATTGGAGCTGCAGAAGGCCTACGAGGTGAGGGTCTCTGGGGGAAAGGGGTGTCTCCCTGGTCCCGGTCCATACAGAAGGCGCCCGCCTGTCATCACTGGCCTCACTCGGTGTGTGATCTGCCCCCTGCAGGATAGCATGAGGGCGTACAATGAGGCCCACCCGGACTCCATAGCAGACGAGCACATCAAGTCCGTCCTGACCAAAGCCGAGCGGCAGCTTAAGGACAAGTTCGACGGCCGGCCCACCAAACCCCCTCCGTGAGTAGCTCCGGAATTTTCCTCCAGTGGACGGCAGGTGGGGAACAAATGGGGGTTTCCACTCATCACTGATTCCCCCCCAGGAATGGATATTCACTGTACTGTGCGGAGTTGATGGTGAACATGAAGGATGTACCCAGCACAGAGCGTATGGTCCTGTGCAGCAAACAGTGGAAGATGATGACGCAGAAGGAGAAGGACATGTTTCAAAAACGCTGCGAGCAAGTGAGCTGCTCCTGCCAGCACTGCTTAATGAATGAGAAGGCTCGCATTAGTGCGCTAGCTTTCTACACTAATGTATCACGCACAGCTATAACGACTATGCATCAATACATACAGCTCTGGAAAAAATTTAGACCACTTCATGTTTTTAAAATATTCAGCATTTTTAAATCCTGGTTTAATCCTGGTTCTGCTGGAGAAAGGTTATACCACAAGGCAGGCAGCTTCCAGGCTCAAAGCTTTTAAGACAGCTGTACACAAGAACAAGGTGAAGCAGGAGACCCTGGCAATGAGCAAAAAAAACAGCAAGGTAGAGGGGAAAAGCAACTTTCTATTTACAGCGATGACCATCAGATTATCCAACAATGTCTCATGAATCGAGGATGACATCAAATGACCTTCAAAGAGAATGGGAAACATGAAGTGGCGTGAAACTGAAACTGAAAATTTTGCTATGGTCTCATAATTTTTTCCAGAGCTGTATTGTTGAATTCTGAATTCTGATTGGTCAGAGGCATGTTGTTTAATTACCACACATGTATTTCCAGCCGGGTGAATTTCACTAATAAATCGATGCACAATTATAATCTTTAATTTTAACTAACATTTTTCAAAATTCCAGACAAAGAACTCAATTTAATATTAAGAGAAACTAAATAAAAATCTTTAATCATTGGCGAAAATGCACAATAAATGCATTTTTGTGCTTGCTGCACATCCACAGCTGTACATTTAAAAGTGCATAATGCACAGCTTATTGTATAGTAATCCGTCCTTATACCCAGGGCTGCAGATAACTGGTACGCAAGTACGCATTCACCTTCAAATGCGATACGTGCGGCAATCGATTGCTGTGACAGTGCAAATGCGTACATATTTTATGTGCATTTGCGCTGATATGACAAGAAATAACCGTGCATTTTAACTTCTATACCGCAAATGAAGTAGGAATTAGCACATACAGGTCAAAATGCACTTCTGTTGGCTCCATCAGACTGTGACCTTCGGCTCTCACTGGAGCAGTTCGCAGCCGAGTGTGAAGCGGCTGGGATG
>JAODKC010000001.1:28245902-28267762 GCA_026777985.1 Mormyrops attenuatus
ATATATATAATATAAAAATTCCCATAGTTCTCAATTGTCCATGGACAACGCAGGGGCACCGGGCCCAGCTGAAAACTGATTGGCCCCTGGAGTGCTCCGTCCCCTGTCATTCACCAAACACTTCACTGGCCAATTATATGGTTGACCTCTGTATGAATCATGGTCTCCTTATGCCCCTGCCTTAAAATCCTTGAATCTCCCCTGCATTTATCAGATTTTGTCTTCAATCTTAGCTGTAGCAGAGGGCCGACTGAATATCACACAGCTTTGGCCAGTTTCTCTCTGACAGTGGTAGTTCTCTGTAATTCTCTGCCTCGCCCCACCCCACCCTGCCCCTTCAGAAACGACGCAGTACGGCCAAGGCGCAAGGCCCTGGGGCGAAGTTGCGGGTGACGAAGGGGAAGGCGGTAGGTGCCACAGCTGGAGGACTGGGGGCCGGGGGGGGCAGGCAAGCGATGGCGTACCGGGCCAAGGTAACGTTCACCCGCTCCGGGGAGCTTCATCAGTAGTGCATGGAGAGCAGGGCTGCAGGAGTAATGAGGGCCAGACTCAGGGCTGAATGTAGAGCCTTCTTTGTAATCTTCATGGCTATATGACAGGCTTCTGGGGAACTTGCATGTTGTGCGTCATAAATGTATAAGCAATATGATGTGGATGAGGGTGTTCCTACACAAGGAAGAGGATGTGACCTCGTCATTTCCAGCAGGATACATCGGATTCAGAGGACGATGACAAGACCGATTCCTCGGACTCGGAAGACGAAGATGACGACGACGAATCCGGCAGCTCAGACAGTGATGACGACGACGACGATGATGACGAGGTGAGTGCGGCACCGCATAGGGGCGGCCAGCCAGCTGCAGGTTCAAAGTGAAATGTGTCAAAAAATTCTAACGTCTGTGTCAGACTAGGGGCAGTCAAGTGAGGAGATGAGCCCCCATTCATTTCTTACCTGTGCCTGATTAGACTTCTGTTTGTTTTTTGGGCCAACATGATGTGGATTTTTCCAGAACCGTAAACGTCATAGAGTAGATTTCCAAAATTTAAGGTCATAAATTGTCTGTAAAACCTGAGAACCTTTCTTCCATCTCAAACCTAATGGTTCCCAACCTTTTGATGTCCGTGGGCAGGTTTACCTCATACAGAAATTTCACAAATGAGCATAACGGACAGGGCTGGTTGGCTGGAGCATTCCCCATGATGTGTATGAAAATACAGGACATATCTCATATTTTCATGGATCATGCTATTGTATTTTTCAATACGTGACTATCCTATAATATACGGGGCAGGGGGCAACTCTACCCCCAGTGGAATACTGGCCGTGGAGTGGTGGGTTTGGAGCCCCTATTCTAACCCTACTTCACATGCTTATTGTTGAACCACCAATGTTATGCTACGAGTAAACAGGAACAACGTACCAGTGGAATCTGATGTTGGGTTCTCAGCTGCTCCTCAGATCAGGTGTGATGATACTGCAGCAGCACAACCATTACTTAAATGAGCTCAGTGTGAGCTCAACTCTGAGGGCCAAAGTATTATTATACACTATATATATATATACACAGATGTTCCTCTACTCACAAACTTTCAGACATACAAACGAAGAGGACTGTAAGTCCAAATTGTGTTCTTTGGGCTCCCGTTTCCTTTCTGTAACACCATTTTTTTTTCTGTGAGCCAGTTCCACCTAGTACTACTTCTGGCCGCTACAACCGCCGCGCAGCAGCATAGCGTGCGTACTCCCAGCATCCTAGTTCTTTGTACTTGCGTATATCCTTAAAATGATGTTGAATAATGACTTACGAACATATACGACATAAACCACCTGAAATTCTCATAGACTCTCACCGCTGTTCAAAGGGTCATGTCGAATTTAGGGGACAGACTGAAACTGACCAGTGCAGGGCCCCGAAAAGTATTTATGATTTTTGAAAATCGCTAAAGATTGAAAAAATGGGGGAAAGTGTCCAAAAGCTGAAGTCCTCCTTGAGGTTTTATTTCTTTGTTGTTGAGGTCTGAGTTGGTATTAAATGCTTTAAATTTGATTATGGCCTTTCCCCAGGTCGATAGCTATGCACTTTTCCATTGTGTTTCCCTTGTACTGACCGAGAAAGAGCTGTCTTTTTTATTTTGGTGTTCTTGTTCTTCTGCACACTTTTGTTAAACCTGCCTCTGCTTCTCTGCCAAAATAAAATCCTGATTCTTTCTTTGCATCCCAGAGTCAGACCTCTGTTCACCCACCCTCTTGAAACCAGATTCATTCTACATTTTTTCCCAAACCTCATTAACGTGCTATCAACAAGACTCCTGCCTAACTGCCAGCTCTTATATTCCCAGAACGACGAAGACGATGATGATGATGACGACGATGATGACCAGTCAGATGCCACCAGCAGCTCATCCACAGAGGAGTCCAGTGACACAGACACAGACTAGCTATGTTTGTTTCGGGGCAAGGGCTGTGCAGGACACACCCCCTGCCCGTAGGCCCCACCCATGTTGGTGATGTCTTTAGGATTGGCAGAGAGGCACCTTCGCTTGGCACGCTCCCCTCAAACCCTGAACAAAGAGGGGTCACAGACTGAGAATTGGGGTCGTCAGCACCCTCACCCAGGCTACACCAGACTTGATCTCAACTGGACAAATTCTCTTTTAAAGGAGCTGTGTTACATGTGTGTTATTTTTATTGCATTTCAATAGGTGTTATTAAAAACCTTGTTTCCTGCTTTGTTCTTTTTAAACAAAATAGACTAATTTTGCAGTTTTTCTTCCTGGGTGCAGTACTCATTTCAGTTTGTGCCAAGGGGCTCCCAAGAACAGAGCAGACTTGATGCATTAATTCCAGACCTGCTTGTTCCATGAAGAGTAAGGACTTGTTCTTAGTAAACCCTCCCCTGACACATGGCTACGTTTCAGGTAAAATCTCAATGAAATGCACTTTTTTCTCTTCTTCTTTGGCATGTGATAAAGGCTATGGCCACCATCCACATGGATGGCCATGTATCTCATGCAGATGTTGGGGAATCAGTTCATATATTAAGCCAGAGGTATTTTCTACAGTGTTTTGTTACTGAAAATGAGTCTCTGCTCAGTTCATTCGTCCTTTTATATCACAGGTGACCATTTTATCAACTTCGCATTTAGACAGTGTGACCTAAACATTCATGTGTGATACACAAGAATAAATGATGTCATTAAAATGTGCTGTTATCCTCTTTATTTTGGGTTTCGAAGTCTCCAAACTTTGCTGAAAATCTAGTTTTTATGTGTACCATATTTGAGAATGAGGTTCAGAGCATGTTGGTGACTGAAAATGAGATGTTCAATTTTTATTTTGCCCTTTCCCTTCACATCGGTATGTACTTTGAAGAAGTGATTTTGTATATGGATTAATTAACAACAAAAATGTTAGCTGGTCTTGAGCCTTCTCAGTTAGCAGCTACTATACCAGAGTTAGAAGCCTAAGTTGAAGTAGTTTACCATGGATTTGATTGAATGACAATCTGCCCCAGTTATGCACAGCTGCAGAGTTTGCAAGCTGGAACAGTAGAATAAGTCCATAAAAAATGTTTTAAAGACTTGAAAGTCGTGCAAGCAAGAGTAATACTCATTTTCCCACATCTGGTATTTGTACAGCATAAGTTTGTTTAAGGGGATAGCTTCACGGCTTAGTGGATGGCACTGTAAAATGTTGGGAGTTTGAATCCCACCTTGGGGTGGTACATTTTCTCCCCTTGTCTCGAGTTTCTCTGGTGCCTTTAAATTGGCCTGTAAGGGGCTGTCATTCTATCCAGTGTGTACTCTTGTCTTGTGCCCTATGCTGCCTGGGATGGGCTCCAGGCCCCCTAATGACCATGACCAGGATTAGCACTTGAAAGCTGGATGAATGGAAGTTTGTTAAAACATTGCCAAGGCAAAATTAAAAATATTCTTGTGAAAATAAAGTAGATGCATTCAGCAAATTTGATCATCCAGTCCCATTGAATCTGTGGTCATCATGGTTAACTGTAATGACATTAGATTATAATAACCTTAGGAAGGGTCACATTGAGCTAAATACAACTTGGTAACATCAATTCACCCAAACCAGACCCCAAGTGAAAGTTACGGCAAGGACAATGTGATCCTGCCCAGATTGGAGAGAAAGGGGGTTCCAGCCTCGAGCCAGACCTGGGGAGGAGTTTGCAGATGAGCCCCTGGTGGCTGCATCTCTACCCATGCGGCCCAGCCAGGCATATCTCTCTTGTGGTCCCACCCTCTGCGGTGGGGTGTCAGGTGTAGTGTGTATAGGGTGGCACTCGAAGGCAAAGGCCTTGAAGGACCAATCAGTGGCTACCAGATTTGGCTGTAGGAGGATGGGTGCAGCGTCAGCCGTAGTGCAGAGGCTCTACCATTCTGACGTAAAGAGAGAGCTGAGCTGGAAGGCAAAGCTATTAATTTACTGGTGGGGTCTAAAAGACAGGGTGAGGAGCTCAGAGAGTTGGGATGAGCTCAAAGTGGAGCTGCTGCCCTTCCACATCGAAAGGAACCAGCTGAGGTGGTTTCAGCATCTAACTAGGATGCCTCCTTAGGGAGGTGTTTTGGGCATGTCCTACCAGGAGGAAACCCCGGGGCAGACCCAGGACACGCTGGGGAGATTATATCTCTTAACTGGTCTGGGAACGCCTTGTTATTCCCTGGAGCTGGAGGAGGTGGCTGGGGAGATGGAAGTCTGGGCATCCCTGCTTAGAGTGCTACCCCTGATAAGCAGTGAAGAATGAATGAATGAATTCACCCAAACCCATGTAAACACACACACAATGTGAAAGCATCACAAACAGGACCATACTAGCCCTCTGGAGTCTGAGGCCTCTCAGCCACTTTTGAGGTAGTCTGACATGCCTTGGAATTTTTAAATGTTTCACCTATCTAAAAAACATTTATCCCAAAGTGTTACATGTGATTTTATTCAGCACAAACTCAGCACCAATAATCTGAGACCGCTTACAATGTTATTATTCTACTCTTTGTTAAAATCAACTTTAAACGTATACTTGTCAAAAACCTAAATTTCGGCAGGATATGCGACTCCAGGGGGCTGGAACATAAATCACCACTCAGGAATTGTGAAGCCACAGTAATATCTACTAAACCAAAAGAGCAGATCAGAGGAAATGTATTTATTAATCAGAACTTTGAAATATACTGCATTGAATTGAAGCTTGCAATATTTGACCCAAACATAACCTG
This sequence comes from Mormyrops attenuatus, assembly GCA_026777985.1. Lineage (NCBI taxonomy): Eukaryota > Metazoa > Chordata > Actinopteri > Osteoglossiformes > Mormyridae > Mormyrops > Mormyrops attenuatus. The sequence continues at coordinate 28,251,135 of JAODKC010000001.1, forward strand.
AAACCTGTATTTTGGCTGGTGATTTTTCATGTAATAATATTTTAAGAATGAAGTCTGTGAATAGTGGGTATTTTGATTTTTTCAGTGCAGGTCTAAGGTGTTTACTAAAAATGATGCCATTTGCAATGACTGAAAACGGTCGGGTTTCCTTATCCGGAAGAATGTTTGCAATCTTAAGCATAACATGCTCATAAAAATCGGTTTGTTGAGGAATTTGAGAAAATTTTCACTGGTCGTAACATGAGCATAATTTCTTCGAGACCACTAGAGGGTACGAGAAACACATACATATTTGCTGTAAATAATGTAGTATTCTTAGCTCACTAGTGAACCCTATGCAGCCTCACTCTGTGGCCACGTTTTAACATCGTGGGAACAAATTAATACAACATGCACAGGATTTAATTAAAACGAGAAAACGAATTAGTAAAACGTACCCACGTTTTAAGACAATAGCTAATCTAACAAATATGGCTGAACCTCGGGCACCAAGAAATATTGATAGTGAACATTTTATGGATTTCTTTAACAATAAAATTACAAACATTTAGACTTCAAACATGTTCAAATGGCTTACAAATAACTCCAATGCGAACATAACGTGCACACACCCTTACTGATTTTTAATTAATAAACGAGCAGGAGTTAAAAACTATGATAACAACAATGAAACGACTAAAACCAAACCATCCATTTGTCCACTACACTCAATCCCTACTCAACTTCTTAAAGAATCCCTTGGAGTTCTGGAAAGCACTGTAAACTGCCATACTAAATGCATCCCTGTCCTAAGGCGATGTATATGACCAATTTAAAGTAGCACTCATCAAACCACGACTGAAGAAACAAATTTTGGAATCAAAAACTACCAAGTAAGGAGGAAAAAAAATTCTCTGGGGGGGGGTCCGAGATCAACCCCCCATGCTAATTATTGAAAAAGAAAGGTTGGACTTAGGCTACTTGCTTAAAACAAGGTGTAAACTGTGACCAAGGTCAAGAATGCAGTTCATTAATAACGTTCGACTTTCCCAGCAGCGGCTGGAAATGGGGACTTAAATATGCTTGTGTTTTTTATTTTCATTTTGGGTCTGCATTTCGCAAAATATAAATAAAATTGATGGCTGTATTGTAATGTTCCACCTGACTTATCTAAACATCTGAAACGCATTTTGAGCAATCTAAATATTATCTCAATTACAGTATGTGCTTAATTCTGATAATTAACTCAAATGATTTTTTAATGATACGGTTTATTCTCTACTCAGTAACTTCACTGACTTAAAATAGCAACGTGCGGACAATACGCCCGGCCACGCGTCATTTAAAAACGCCATTACTGCGAGCGGAAAGCAAGCGCAAAATCATTAGCTATTACCTAACAAGAAACCAGAGCAGGGTTTATGTGTTTGAACTTCCTGCTCCTGGTGACCATTCGTGCTGCTGCATTTTGAATATGCTACAAGGTATTTAGTGTGCGATGTGTGCTCCCATATAAAAAAGCATTACATTAGTCTAACCTACTAAGCATGTATCAATTTCTCAGTTTCTCTTGAATAGTCATAGTTTGGCAATTTTACTTAGTTGTAGGAAGCACACCTTCTAAACTACATTCACATGACAAGCTTGTATTTGACATGATGCCTAGGTTACGGGCTGAGCTGATGAGAGAGAAGTTAAGCCCCTTGGAGTGGTGTGCAGGGATTATAGCATTCCTATCCACGGACTGGCTTCCAAACAATTAAACCTCGGTTTTCCGAACATATAGTGATTAAAACATTTCACTCATCCAGGTCTGTACTTCGTTAAAGCAATTGGCTAAAGTCACAATAGATGCAGTCAGGAGAGTTTCTAGCTATTGAAAAAATCAAGTCAAGTTTACCTGGGGCTTGACTTTTTTTTTGAAGGAAGATTTGCATCAGGGCTAAAATACGCTATAGCGGCTAGCCCATGGATACAGTGTCATTAGTCGTAACAGAAATGTATATGTGGGTGTCGTCTGCATAGGAGTGATAATTAACATCATGTTTTCTCATTATATTACCTAATGGCAACATGCAGAGAGAAAACAATAAAGGACCAAGCACTGGTCCCTGTGGTACTCCAAGTTTGACTGGTGATATAGACATCAGAGTACAGTTTTTCAACACATGATATTGATTAGTCAAATAGGAGTTAAACCACTTCAACATTCTGTACAACCCAACATCAAATTTAAGTCTTTGTAATAGAGTAAAATGGTCAACTATGTAAAAGGCTATGCTATGGTGTTACGTGCTGTAAGTTCCCAGGCAGCCTGCGGATCCTCCGGACCTCCCTCCCTCGTCGCCATTCGCCGGCTGCATCGTTGCTCCGCCCCCTGGTCCAAAAGCAATAGGCATCAATTGTCCTTGTTATGTCATTTACGACTTTAGTTAAGGCAGTTTCAGTGTTGTGTCCCTGGAGGAAGCCCAGCTGGAATCTATTCAGTATGTTGTGTGTCTCCAAGTATGACTGAGGTTGAGCAGTGACTATTATCCTCCGTTGTCATCTGACTTTCCTTCTTTCATTTCATTGTCTTTTGTTTTCCAGTTTTGTATTATTCAGTCTTAATGTAGTAATGTCACAACACACACAATCACAACACGCCCATGCAAAGCGCCTTGCGGCGACCCTGTTGTATAAGTGTTTTATGAATTCATTCCCACAATATTTATATTAAAACATGGGCATGATTTACTATTTAGGCCCCTAGATATCTGCTGGTAAGGACAGAGATAGCTTAATTGAGTTTAATTAATTGAGTTGCCACCCATCCCATATTTTATGGCAACATCCTGTATTGAAAAATGAAATGTGTCCCATTTAGAACCAACACAGGACAGTTAGTTCTGTATGCCCTCTAGCCCCTGGCAGATTTTATATTTTATTGTGAGGGAAGTCCCGTATTTATCCAGACTGGAAGTGGCAACTCTAGGTTGGAATGACTTTCCAACGCATTTTTAAAAGTCTTGCATTACATAGAATATTGAGAGTCAGGACGTTTCACCGAACTAATTTGTTCCCTCATTAAATTATGGGCACGTTTTATTAATTCATTCGCTTGTTGTGTCCTGGGTATGACGTTAAACTGCATCCGGGCTTGCAAGCAATCCTCCAACTTGCAGGGAAACAAGTTTTTTGGGGGTTGGTGGCGTGGCGTGACCTAACCCGACTGTTCCCTTGTTTTAGCTGAATTGTAGGCACGTCTTACTAATTCGTTTCCTCATTTTAGTTATATCATGGCCATGTTTCATTAACTTGTTCCCATGGTATGTAAAAACACGGCCACTATATATATATATATACACACACACACACACACACACACACACACATATATATATAGTGGCCGTGTCTTTACATACATACATACATACATATATATATATATATGGTAATGTCATGAGAGGAACTGAGTTGTGAATTTGGTTAAAAAGTATGCCTTCAAAATGTCCATGTTTCAGAAAAAAAAAATTACTGTAAAATGTCCAGGAAGTGTGATGAGCAAAAATTAGAAGCAATAATTTGGTTAACATCTAAGGTTCACATCTACAGCTTTTGCATCTTCTTGTTGCCCAGTAACTTCTGTTACAAGCAGAGCATATTAGTCTAGAAGTTGAACCATATAAGATAAAAGGTGTATTTTGTGGTATTTGTTCATTACAGACTACATTAATTGATAATATGTTTATAATTCCTATAAATGATAAACTATCATTTGTCCATTTGCATAGACATTAAAGTGACAGAATGGAATTAAGCTTTTCTATCAGTGTTTCACTGGGACTGAAAATGGTGAATGATTTCATCTTTTAATACAGCACTACTGGGGGTGAAGTACATTTGTAACATTAACAAGAAAAACCTATATGTCAAAACTGATGGCCATGGATTTCTCCTTCAGGGCTTCCTGAATCAATAGTGCAGTTCATCCAACCATCTCCTAACTGCTTGTTTTGGTCAGTTACCCAAAGGGTCCTGGGGCCTATCACAGGTCACATACTTGGTAATTTAGAGTTGCCACTTAGCCTAACTACAAACTTTGGATTGCAGTAGGAAACTGGAATACCCGGAGAAAACCCATGCAACAAGAGAACATGCGAACTCCACAAACACCAGGCAGTGGCAGGACTCGCACCCTGAATCCTGGAGGTGCGAAGCAACACTGTTTCATACTGTTCCACCCCAGCAGTACAGTGTTTTTTTTTTATTTCCTCCTAGAAATAAAAAATAACGGACACTCTTATTTAATGCAAAGAATTTATATAAACAAATTTGTGAGTATACATCTTCCAGGAAAGCATGAATGCATGACTAATTTACAGTCCACTCTGCTAAGCTCCTCACACTACCAAAGAAGAGATTTCGAAACTGGTACTTTCTGATGAATCCCTCTATTCTCTCAACAGCCAGAGCAGTGGCCTGACTACGAATGAGCAGAATATGCCCCCCCCCCCAGCACACGAGGAGCCCCCCAAGAATAATGTGAAGTACTGAAAAAGAGAAAATCGTAAGCAAACTAAGACATGGACCCGTGTATTTTTGCTGCTGTTCAAGACCTGAGCCAACTGTCAACTGCAACACTTGACAAACAAACACCATGTCCAAAGTTCACCAGGACAATACTAAAATTGTTTTCTTTTGACTTGAAGCATTTCCAACAGTGATATATTTTTAGAAATCATTTAAAGGAGTATTTTTAATACATTTGCTATCATCACTGAGAATACTATGAAATATCTTGTATTCTGAGAAGTCTTAATACCACTGCTGCTCTGTCACTTTTGTCCTTTTGAAGCAAGAAGCGTTGGAGCTCCGTGGCTATAAGTCATCTGCTTATAACGTTCTGCTCTCTTCTGTATCATTTCCTAAAAAGCAAGCAGTACAACCTAGAATTTTTATTCACATTAACATATTCACAGTAGCACCCCTGTTCTGATATTTTATACAGTAATTGCAAACCACTTCTAAATATTGTTGGATCTGTGTGCCCTTAGGTCCTTTTTGATATATATTTTATAGATACAGTACATGTGAAAGGTTTGAGTACACCAGCAAGAACCCATTGTCCCATTACACTTTATCCTAGTGTTTTGCTTACTTACATACATAATCTGTATCTTGCTGGCTGATTGTTGCTCTGTTACTACTGTTATGTTAATTTTACTTATTTTACTTTAATGTGACCAATCACCCCAAAACTAATTCCTTGTACTTGGGCTGTAGATGGTGAATAAAGTTGACTCTGATTAAAAATTCAGTGCTTTATACACTTATCTTTCAACAGGAATAGAAGTCAGACTTATGAATGAATTAGTTAATACTGGAAATATCTAGGTCCATCCAGCATGTATTTGTGAGACTTTTTTTTCATAAATGGAATTGAAATAATTACCTTGGACAGTGATGGTTTGTGGATACAATGTATATATGGCTTGGGGTCATCACTGATGACTTCTTGAACAGTTCTGTAGCAAACAGCACAGTCTATCATGGGCTATTCCAAGGGAACAGGGAAGAAAGTTTTCAGCAATTAATGTCATGTTTCAGCACTTAGTTATACAAATAAAATTGCATGGGTACTGATGACATCTACCACAGGTACTCACCCTATCATTTCTGAAGGGACAGTTCTTTGGACTAGCATTCTGGGTTGACTTTGTGCACGTGGTGGGTTTAAGGTAGAAGTTGTGGTAAATGAAGTTCACACCAAACCCAGACTGAAAGAGCAGATGGGGACTGTGATTAGGCGAGGGCGCACAATCGAGTCACTCGAAACCTTTGCACGGGCGATGAGCGTGGTTACCATCCCACCGGCAACATTCTAGATGCAGCATCTAATACTGCCGCACTGTCTGACTGGTGGCAACTGAATCTGCACCAGCACAATGTAGAGATAAGGCGTGCACTCACAAAAAAAAAACGCTTATGATCCCAACGTCCACGTGACCTGCATGCATTATCAGAGAACTATATCATAGGCCTATGTTAGCAGAGCTGACAAAAACAACTAAATATTTGTGTGAAATTAAAACATCAAATGACTTGCATCAACAGCTAACATAGGCCTATGTACATTAAATAGCTTAAAATGTAAACAACATGAATTGTTGGGGATTTCAGGCCCAGGAATTGCAAAATCCAGACCAAGATTTCGTTTCTACAAACCAGGTGAGCATAAAGAGTCATAGTCACAGAGTACTGCACTGGTTGGTAGAAACATCTCTCTCTGTATTTGTAGTTTCTGGACCTGAAATGCCCAAAACTGACGACATCACAGTTAATTGTTCCTTCATCTTAGACTACGTTTATGGTTAGCGACACAGCGAAACCCGTACAGTTTTCATACTGCGCCTCTCGATTGCATGTTCGTCACATTTTTCGTGTGATTCACACATTATCTCACTAGTTTTTTGCCCCCTAGTGGCAGATCCCTTATTCGACGTTAAAACGAAGAAACGAAGAAAATGATTCAGTAAATCTTTTTTAAAAAATCCACGTTGCTGTCGATTATGTAAATATTTCTAAAATTCGAATTTTATTCTAATATAACAATGTTCGATCTCCCAGGTCTAGTCTACAGTCTGTCAATCCGATAAGTTACTCCTAATGTGTAATTATACTGATCACCTTTATGAACTAATTAGTTCAAGTTTGTATATTTCACTTCTGTGATATAGTAAGTCGCCAGTACAGTACCTCACTGTCGGTCTTAGCCAGGCTTTTAAAAAAGAAAAAATACTGCTGGATTTTCGAGTGGGAGTTAACTTGCTGAACAGCGAGGTCGACTCCGTCTCGGTACTGCTTGCTGAGCTCATCGTAGGCTTTCTCTCCTTCGGGAGCTGCCAGCAGAGCTGGGACAAACAGGGCGATGAGCAACACGATCTCCATCTTCTTCTGTAAAGCGAAACTGAAGCTACTGATCGCCAGATAGCTGGGAACACGACTCCGGCAGGATAAACATCATGTAAATCTGAGTGCACCTCCCCTGGGCTGGCTTTGGGGATTATTACTCATTTGGGAACTATTGCTTTCAGATGGAGCATGGGGCGAACGAATTTACACCTTGTAACAGTGCAGCAACTCATGAATTGACTACTTAATGTTATATATCACAAGAGACAGTTTTCATTATGTATTTTTTGTAGGGCAGATAAAGGGTGCTTTTATGAATTTTAGTAATGCCTATACGGACGATATGTTTGCTTGGTGCTTTTCAAGGTCTTATGATTTTTGTATGTGCTATTTATCTGTACGACTTCTCCTTTTTGGAAAATGGGTTTCCATAGGATATCAGAATCCATCATCTTACAAGACATTGTAGAACAACAAAACATAAAAATGTTTGTATTTAGAAGTAACTTAATCTTACATCAAACTCTTCAGATTGACAAATTATGGCCTTTTAATAGATGCATGGTTATAATAATAAGAAGAAGAATCTTAAAACTATCTATCTATCTATATTCATAAAGATCAAGAGTTTAAAAACAGGTTTAAAAACCAAAGAAATTAATATAGAACATTGTTCAGCACTTAAAAGTAAAATCAGCACAGGGCAGAAAAGACTCAATAGAGTGACAAATAAAATGCTGATTAGTAAAATGCAGTGAAATTCTTATAATAAAAAACTGGAATATCTAATACTAAGTAGTAAGAGTTCCATAAAAGAAAAAAATAGTTCTCTTTAAATTTTTGGGCACTGTAAGAAAATCTGTTTGAGGAGACATAAGATTTATCACTGTACAATAAGGCAATTAATATTTCAGCTCACTGAAAAATTTGCAAATAAACCATTAAAAAGTATTTGATCTTTGATTCAGTTTGTGTTCTGGCATGGTATAAGGCAACCGGGCCAGCTGTGCATGCACCGTAAAAGCTGGCCGGGCCAGAGGTGATGAATATATGCACTACTGAGGAAAATCTTTACTACAGAATTCAAACCTACTGACACAGAAAGAAAGCAAGGAGAATAAAATATACAGAAAACTACAGTTCATGCAATGCAACATTCTTCTTTTCTATCTCCTGTCAGTCATTCTTCCGACTGTTTATCCAGGTCAGGATCACAGATCTCTTTTGCTTCTTGTGACCTCAAATCATAAACATGACCTATTTCACAAACTTTTTCAGCTGCATGTAATTTTTTTAAAAAACCTAAAGACCTTTTTTAAAGAGCTAAAATAACCCAAGAAATTTGAAATACAAGACAAACATTGAAAGCACAAGTTCAGTATTTTGTAAACATTTTCATGTGGAATAAAAGCTAAAAAGTCAGACTTTTCACTATTTAGCAATGAAATTCTGGGCCAATAAATCATTGATAACATGCATGAAATCATATAGAACAGTTAAACCTCCCAATCATGCAGTTTACCAGGCAAGCTGTGCATTATCAGAATTAAAATCAAAAGAAAATAATTTTGAAATATCTTGAAGAGACGGATGATTGATGAGAAACAAAACTGCTTCAAACCTGTGACAGCCGTTCAATTACCTCGGTGATCAATCACAATGGCGTCTGGGCCAATCCCAGAATCCCAAGATTAAGGTAATGTTTTATTGGCCATTTTAGGTAGTGCAGTGTAAAATAAGTCCCAGGCTGCACAGGGCATAAGGCTGGATGGCATGTCAGTTCTACAATAGAGACCTTGCATGTCTACAGTCTGTGGGAGGAAACCCACACAAATAGGAAAAGCAGGCAAACTCCTGAAGTATTTCATTCTAATGTTCTAATTTTCATTCTAATGTTCAAGTGTTGAATAGAAATGGTAAAGCAGGAGGGCTGGAGATATTATGGTTTGTGATGAGACTAACAGATGGCTTTTTTATAAACATGAATGAAACCTTCAGTCACAACATGCATTCTGCTATTATTCAGGTCACTTTCAGTTTTCATTCCACATTTCTGTCTTGTAAATCCTAGGAGTGCCCAGGCTTGCAGAGCACCAGCTTACACTTTACTGAGAGAGTCAAGGTGCCACACCTGGATTAAAAGCCTGCGGCTAACAGCACATGAAAACGTCACGATGATGTAACCTGAAGGGTGTGGGGTCAGTAAAATAGAAAAACAGTGTCAGTACAGAGCATGCAGAGTGAAGTGCAAAGCAAGGGGACACAGGAAGGCACTTAGAGCCTCTGTAACATGTCATCGTGCCCAGTGTAGATGTACGGTGTCATACAGACTGTGCCATGACAGAGGACTGTGTGACTGAAAACATGATGACAACTGACTAGTCTCATAGATCCCAGGCTTACAAAAAACTGACAGTACTTCTGGTCTCCACCCACAAAATAAGAAACACATCCTTATCTTCAGGCCTCACCTTAGGTTAATGAAATAATTGCTATATAGCAATATCCAACTGTCCTTCTGTTAAAAATGTAAAAAGAGCAGTTGCCGCCAAACTGCAAACAGATTACAGTATCACTTGTTCAGTCTGCCTCCATCACAATAATTCCTTTGATCCGATTTATAAATGGTGTACTGTTCTCTCCTGACACAAAACCACAATACTCATACTGTTTGATCACCATTGACCATTGAATTGATGCTTAAGAGTTTAGATGAGCTTTTTGTTAGGTTCTAACATTTGTTCTAAGCATTTATCTGAGATGTACTTCAAAATGGTCAAAAATAATGTGTGAAATTTTATATTGCTCCAGATAGAAACAACAAAAAAAAAAACCATGCAGACAGGTTTCTATTAAGCCTGAGGAGTTTGGCTGTTTGCTCAATCCCCTGTGAGTGATGTAGGTGCCATGCTTTGAGTTTCACAGACTACGCCCACATTTCCAACATGAGCTGTGTTCTTTGCAACACTCTTCAAAGTCAGAGGACTGTTTAGACAGATGGTTCTAACTTGATAGTATCACTGTCACTAGCTGCAATGGCTAGATAGTAATTTTTGCCATAACAGTGTCACTTTCAGGGAAGATTACACATTGTAGCATGGATTTTAAGCAGAAGTAGTAAATAACTGCAAATATCTCTTTACTGTCTTCCTGCTAAGTCTGTTCAGGACAGACTTATAAGTTTAGGGCACAAGGCAGGGGTAATCTGGATCAGATATTTTTAAAAAGTCCTTAAAAATGATAAATGAACAGATTTTTATAAGATCTCAATAAAATCCTTCAAGAGGTAGATTCTGTCAAGGAGGCCATCTGATGAAAAACAATATTTTAACAGCTTCAGCAGGAACATAAAGTATATTGCCTTGTGTGTGTTGGGGGGAGGGGGGGGGACATAGAAATTGTAAATTTTCTTTTCTAACTTTATAAATTACAGGAAACTGTACACATTTGGATGTTTTTATTTTTTAATGAAAATGCATTTTTAATGCAGCTTGTTACAATCAATTCCAAATACTATAATGAAATTAGTTTTATTGTAAAAATGTCACTGCACATATTAAGAGTTTTTATTTTTCAGTAATGAAATAATTTAGCCACTAAGCAATTTATCTTGAATGTATCTTCAGGTTTTGCGTAGAAATAGTTATTCTTACTGTAACTGTGCGTGCAAGATAAGATATAAAAACACTAAATCAAAGTGGCGTGTAAAGGTAACACAATAATCAAACCAGCATATTAAGTTACTACTGAAGCTCACATTTAGACTTCTCCTCCAATAGACCTGGAAAGCTTAACGGTTGAGTAAAACTGGGAAGACTGGATATTTTGTCACCCTGCAGGAACGTAACACTCTCATGGTCTCTGGCTAATGTTATTTTCTAGGGCTGCCACTAACGACTATTTTACCAACTGGTCGATTAATATAAATTGTTCCTCCAAAAAATTTAAACCGCCAGTTTGATTTATTTTTATTTTGACAACATACTGTATGCCACTGCAGGGCTTTAGATAATGGATGCAGGTGTTATGCCGAAAAAGGCATCCCTGCCGTAGAATGCATGCCGGTGTTCTGACGAGTTGAGCTACCTATGAAGACATGCTATCGAGCCTTTCCGCGCATGTGCATTTCCACCGTTTTGGGATTATGGATAGGTTTTAGGGGTTAGGGGTATCGATTAGCACTACGGCAGCCTAACTCGACAAAGTAGCTAAACTCGTCTCAGATCGGCGACCTATCGATCATTTAGAGACAGGCACGCATTCTACGGCAGGGATGCCTTCTTCTGCATAACACCGGCTTTTCAGAACTATACGGACATTATTTTCGCCCACAATTCGACGTCAATAGTATGAGTAAAATATTAATGAGATGCATATTGTGATGCCTAAAAATTAATCTCAAATAGGTTATCTGCATAAATACGGCGTATCTTTAAGCTTAATAAATTCGTTTAGTGAGCACGCCACATGCGACTGTTTTGGTACATCATGCAAGCAAAAGTGGCACACTGAAGCCGCGGAGAAGGAAGGGATGGCTCAACAGCTACAACATATGTTAAACAAGGTAAAAGACCCTGGCGAGTGGCGGCAATTTTTACAGTCCAATACTTTTTTGGTAAATATGGTTGTCATTTTTATTTCATTTCACAAATTATTTTCTTTTATTTCAGTGCCCGTTTTAGTTTACGATAATATCACGGGTCCCCGGGGTTGCCAATTCTCACACAACTGGCGTGACACGAACGCTTTCAGACTCTCACGCAAGAAATTAAAAGCTTTGGGGTAGTTTGCAAACCATAGACTTTTAAGACCTGTAATAAAACTGGTATATACATTTTTGCGTGTGTGCAGACAAATTTAAAATCTCACACCAGCCAGCTGACCAAAGTTGACAACCCTGGGTCCCAACAAGTCCAGCGAGCATGATTACACTGGGACTGTCAATTAACGTAAATTAAACCCAGGTTTTAGCTTAAACATTTTCTTAAACACTTATTCAATGGAAATTCTTAGGCAGCAGGCAGTCAAGTTTATGGCTTTAATAATGAATGTATTTTGCAGCTACAAAGACAAAGAAGGTTTCAGTACAAATGGTAATTTAATGAACATGAAGAGACAACACTTACGGTGGTCTTGCTTAATCTGGCGATCCATCATCCGGAATAGCGCCTGGTTGTTTTCTCTCTAGGTGCTCGAGTATAGGAATTGTGCCGCTGTAATATGTCATCGAACATTACATGGTGTGCAAACCACCTTTTTGTTTGGTGATAATGTGAAGTACTCCCACAATTACCTAGTGATATTAAACGATTGTTATAATGAAGCGTGTTAGAAATCGTAAAAAAGTAATTTCTGTAAAATAATTATACAAAAACATGTCAAAATTTTTGGGAAAAACACCAGCCTGATGCTGCCCTAAGAAAAGATGACACCTATAACATTCCTTTAGAAGTGTCTACCTAAAACAATGATGTCCAGGGAGGGGGCTGCCAACATTTACACTGAACATACACCAGCAAGTTTCCCTATTTGCAGTGTCCCGAGGCCCCCCCTTCTGCTGCCTTAAGGCCTAAAATCCTACACCTATTCATGTTGACCAGTTTTAGAAATAATTACAAACATTTGTTTATTAATGCATGTTATATGAAACACATAATCAAATAGTTTTTCCTTCATCCATTTTTTTCCATTAGCAAAACACATGATTCAGTCTACTGCTGCACTGCATCTAAAGCCCTGGTGATTATTGCACGTGTCATGTAATCACAATGTGATATCATGCAGCCTTTGCTGCACCGACTAGATCTACAGCCAAACCGGTGCTAAGTGAGGCTACTTGTTTCTGTGCTGTTTGACTAGCTGCTCAATCTCCCACATGAAGTGTAGACACAGCTCATCCTGCCAGGGCAGAGAGACGCACTGCACAGCCACGGGCAGCCCTTGACCACCTGTCACAGCCTGGAAATAAGAAAAAGTCATCAGGGGTCTGACATTCACAAGAACGTAAGTATAATACAAACATATGATCCTAGGCAGTGTCACGGAGGGCTACAGTGATGAAGTTCCAAAAAAACCCTGGGAGTGGGGAGCACCCTGGCTGGTTGACATCTCAGGTTCAGAAAATAAAAATCCAGACCACGATTTTGCAGTCAACCAGATGAGTACTATATGACTGTGGGATCTATTTTGATACGCAAAGTGTAAAGCGCAACAAACATTTATGGGCATGTCCAAATCCATTTTGAGGGAAAAAAATAGACTTTGCGCCAGCACAAGGTACAAAAAGGTCTTAACTCTCTTATTTTGGGCATAACATGCAATAAACCAATAAGAATGGCACGTCACATCACCTTTAAAAGGCAGCAGCTCATCATCTATGGCGGACTGCTATAGTAACGGTGCACTTTCCCGGCAAGCCACATCGATTTGGCCCGAGGAAACGGACCTGCTCAAGTGCGAGGTGAAAAGACGCAAACACATCATCTATGAGAGTACCACTGTTTCACCTAAGCCTTTCGAGGTGAAGCAGGCGTGGGATGAGGTAGCAGCGAATATGTCCTCATTTTCTGGCATCATTTGATCACCGGCTATATGGTATAATGATGCCAGAAGACGGAGAAAACAGAAGGTCGCCGCTGAATGAGCACAGCAGCTGGGAATTGGGACTTTATTTTTTTTAATTTTAATTTTGGGCCTGAGGGTTTGCAAAATATAAATAAAAATGCAAACAAAATACAACCTAAAATTTTTAAGGTGTTTGAAAATGTTCAAATAAAAGGCAACACGGCTGTTATTTTTCTGCTCACGGTTTAGGTTCCTTACCAGGCTACACATGATTCAGCTCTTCTGCCAGTGATTCCCCCTTGCCAGCGCTGCAGCCGGTGTACACACAGGCAGTTCAGCATCATGCCTTCTAAACTCCTCTAATGTGTCTTCGTTTATGTCCAACAGACATCCATCACGCATGGCAATGTTACACAACATACAACATGCCACAAAAAAGCCGCAACCTTCTGATGCCTGTATTATGTTCCACCTCACTTACCTAAATATTGGAAATGCATTTCTAGCAATCCAAATGTCCTTTCAGTTACAGTATCTGCATAATTATGATAATAAACTCGAAAGGTTTTTTAATGATAGGTTGTGTTCTTTACTTAATATATACTGTTTTTCTTTTGGTGTTTCATTAAACAGTATGATTATGTGAAAGGACCAGTTGTACTCTATAATACAACATATATAAATGAAATAAAATTAAAAAACATTATTGTACCTCGAGCGCATACCTGAGTCAATAACAAGTGTCATGCCCCCAGTATGTTTCTATAATGAGCCGCATAAATACCGTTTAACAATGCACCACTGACTTTAAACATGGTTTTTGCTGGTCAAAAGCACAATGACATTTTGCTGCCTTAAAACAGCAACGTGCTAGACAACGCGCCTGGCCACGCCTCATTTAAAAAACGCTATTCCTATTACCGGGAAGCGGGAGCAAAATCTTTGCCATTTTGACGACGTGTGCGCATGGAGTGAAAATGAGCAATGAGCTGGTACAAAACTAGCAAAACCACTTTGCGTCACGCTTTGCTCTAGTGGAAAATAGGGCCCTGTGACTCAGCTCAACTGGTTGGTTGAAACAAAATCTTGGTCCGGATTTTTACTTTCTGGACCTAAAATGTCCACCACTGTTGACTTATCAGTGTAGCTATCAGAAAATGGGCTTATGAATTGCTTAGGAAATTTTCATAGTATAATGTCTTGAGTTAAATTAAATTGCTGCCAATTCCAGGAAGTAGGAACTCACAGGAAGTCACACACTCACAGGCTTACCTGTTTGAAGGTCTTGTCCCAGATATCACCAAAATTACCCTTATAATGCTTTAACTCATTCTCGTCCTCCTGTGTCACCGTGGAGACAGGCACAGCTCCAGCAGGAAAGTTGACAAGATTATAGAGGGCAGTATAACTGGAGGCACCTGTCAGAAAGAGATATGAAAAGGAAAAATAACAGCCTTCAGTTTATCATACTTCATATGAGCTCTTTACAGGATTCTGAAAGTCAGCCCAAATATTTTCTTGTCATCTGCCATTCACCAGGAGACCCAACAGCAGAGAATGCATTTACATACAGGTAAGCTTCCCACAAAATCCAAAGTTGTATGCTGGGCCAAGCATGGGGCAGAGAACCACGTCCAACTCCAGCTTTCTCCACTCTGCAATGAACTCATGGGTGTAGTCCTGCAAAAAAATAAGGACTCATGAAGCGAATAGGCAACTTTGCAGTCTCATGTATACGGTACGCCAATCCACAGCGGTCAATGTTCATTTTATGAGCTTCAGTTTACCATTTTAATATAATCACATATTCAAGTAGATTTGATTAAACTTGTCTCAAAAAAGAACTTCTTTTGGGGAGTCCGCATCCAAAATATTAAACATTTCAGTAACTCCATTTCCTCAAAAACTGAATATTAAACATACAGTTTTAAATGCTTTCTCACAAAAATGTTCTTGCCTTTCACATGTTATTTTGCAAGTACTCTAAGAACAAAGTTCCTTGGACTTCAAAGCAAAAAGCAAGAGAGAATATCTATCCATCAATCTCCATAACTGCTTATCCACCACAGATTGTGTATGAGCTGCATGCACAGGACTGTCTTTGGAAGATTCTTTGAAAATGATAATATTGTGTAACATACCTCCACGTCTGCGTGCTGCTTCCAAAGATCAGTCACTGAACTTAAAAAAAAAAAATTTGAAGTTAGTTCATTGTTGCTTCCATTTATACAACTGATGCAATACATTTTTAGTTTATGGTCTGAATCGTAATAATAATAATAATAATAATAATAATAATAAAGACCTTATTCACTTTGATACTGCATTAAATGAAATTGAGTCACCAATGAGCGGTTATCAGATTTCAAAATAGTCCTTATAATATGTCTCTATTATCAAGGCTCTGTTCAACATGTTTCTGCCCTTGGTATGGGAGGTCTTTCCCTTGGTATGGGAGGTCTTTTCTTATCAGCTTCTTTTGTTGTTAAAGCTCCAGGTTTTGAGTAATTGAGTTTGTAGAGATGGCAAGTGTCTCATTTCACTCACTCTACAATGAACTTGCTGGGCATTAATTTGCACATAATCCACTCCAGGTTATTTAAATCCATTTGAGAGTAATGTTCACCCATTTAAAAGGATCAGATTACTTTCACAGAAAAAGTATGCAAGCAACGACATTATAAAATGTTCACAAAAGTAATTAAATTGTCATCAACTATAATGAGTTAATTGTGTTTATACTCAAACACACCCTGTTAAACAGTAGAACCCAAAGTTCTACTCAGGAACCTTACCTGACTCCACAAGTTCCCTGAATTGAATTTGCCAGGCGAGGGTACTGAAACATAAGAAAAAAAGACAAGAAACAAACCTAATTATCCTCAATCAAAAAATTCAATAGACCCAAAATCCATTAAAATCCTTTCATTCCCGAATTACAGGACTGGGAAAACAACTTATTGTGGTGAGAACCAAATAAGCAAATTCTCTCTCTCTCTCTCTCTTTTTTTTTTTTTAAATTAAATTGCTGGTTGATAGATACCTGCTACAGAATCACGTGAGCCTGACATACACTCACCTAAAGGATTATTAGGAACACCATACTAATACGGCGTTTGACCCCCTTTCGCCTTCAGAACTGCCTTAATTCTACGTGGCATTGATTCAACAAGGTGCTGAAAGCATTCTTT
>JAODKC010000001.1:28318011-28328883 GCA_026777985.1 Mormyrops attenuatus
TATTCCTTAGTCTCACACACTAAGTGCGTGACATTCCACAAAGTGTGAGTTTTCACTGGCTGCATAGTTCTACATTTAGCTCATAATACAACCAGCATGTGAGAAACAAAATTATATAAAATTTCCTTTAGTCAAGGAAGACTTTGGATATCAGTTGTTTCCATAGTGTAGTGGTTATCACGTTCGCCTCACACGCGAAAGGTCCTCGGTTTGAAACCGAGTGGAGACATGGTGGTCTTCTGCTTTTGGCCCACGCTTCAAAGCCAACACACCAGTGAAACCAAGTCGCCCTTATTCCTTAGTCTCACACATCAAGTGCGTGACATTCCAGAAAGTGTGAGTTTTCACTCGCTGAATAGTCCTACATTTAGCTCATCCTGTAATACAACTAGCATGTGAGAAATAAAATTAGCCAAAAGTAAATATGTAAACAAGGGGCTTGAATTTGATCAATCAACACGGTGCAGATGCTTTTTAGCGGGGGTCCGGAGCAGAGACCTTTCATAAGTTTCAGAAGTTTTGAATACTGATCCCACTGCCTTTATACAATTCAAGTGTATCCATGCTTGATAGATGAATATGAAAAGTAGAAAGTGCAAACATTTTGATTGCTGAATTGTACTTGGACAGTATTGACGTGCATGATCATATTTGTATGGCTGTTGAAATAAGCCGAGGTTGAAGCACATCTTGTACTGTTTAATTGTCATATATCCTGTGAGGTCACTTGTAGTGGAGTCAGAGTCCACTGACAACCAGTTTCTGTTTCTGAATATAAAGACACTAGTGCCTGACAACACTAGTGTCCATGCCATGCTTCACATGTCTACATTGCATATTTGAACAGAAATTAAGTATCTTGCAGCAAATTATTACAGGGAGGCCTTTCTTTTAACAGAGTTTCTCAGAGGCACTGACAAAAGGTGTCAGAGTTGCAAACCAGCCTGGTAGTAGTGAGGATCAGTCCAGAGGTCTGTGGTCTATTTAAATAAGTAATAGTATACTATTAATATACAGTGTAATATTAGTATATAGTATAATAATATAGTGCAATAATATCATAATATTAATGAAAGTATTAGAATTATGGGTCCTCAGCAGCCAGGGTCTCTAACCTACATGTCTTTGTTCAGTAATCTAAAATAGAAATCGTGAAAGAAATACTGAAAACTTATCAGCATTGCATCAGGCACAAAGTTGTTATGTGTATATATCTTTTATGTTTAGTTTTATTTCACATTTCACATAAATGGCCCTTCCCAGAAGTCTTTGTTTATGCCTGAAGTAACATACCACCTAGCAATGGACAAAAAGATGCCTCTCATTGCGTTCTAAGCACAACATGATACCCTTGAAGTGAACACTGAAGGCAATGACCTGCAGTTTGAAAGGACTAACTGACCATCCAAATTATCCTCCCATTCCCAAGCCAATTATCCAACACAGAGCTGCGATGAGCCGCGTTTTATCATAGGAAACACTGGACAGCAGACCATTACGGAGCATACACTCAAGACAATTTAGGGTACAGTCAGGAAATAAAGGTTATAGCGTTGGATCAATACCAAAATTTTGTCTTCGATAACCAATACCAGATTTAGTAATTCGGTGTCAAAACCAAATTGATACTAAATCGATACTGTAAAAATCCCCATTAGAATATTATATTGCTTTGAGAAATAAACAGGCCAACAACAATAGCCTATAATATAGTTTTAATATTAGAAGTGAAATATACATAAATTAATGTATAAATTAATGCATAAATTAATAAACTCCATGCAACGTATATTCAAAACATCTGATATTAATTTGGCCTCTGCTGTTAAAAATCTTCATCAATCTTCACCTAACATTAAGTTTGTGTTTGTGTTTGTTCTGTTTATTGTTTAGCCTAGCCTATGTTTCGTCACTGGGCAAAGAGATATGAGTTCACATGTAGGCCAAATATGACTACTAAATTACATTACTATCACGCGTCTTGTGTCTGTTACCATGCACACCTGATGATCTTAGAACTCCATATATTAATCAGGGTCAGCGAGAGATAGATCTATGCTTTGCCATCTTAGATGTCTTTCCCCTTTGTAGTAGCTTTTGCTTACTGGGGCTGTTGGGTCTGTAGGGTCACCCCTTTCGCTTAGAATAAAACCAAAATAATACCATATCTCACTGTTTCCATCCTGCTTATCAACTAAATGCTGACAGTAGAGCTTTCCATCCTTCATCTATGTAGCTTCACTTTCCACACTCCAGGCTTGGATCAGAGTCCTGCACGGGTCCACTTTTGGAGACCTGCACCCGCCCGCACCTGGACCCGCACAGTACAGCACCACACCCACCCGTGCACCCATGATTATTTCAAATTTAAATCTGGCCCATTAACATTCTGCCCGTTACCCGCCCGTACCCGTGATAAATTACACACAATTATTTTTTCTATGCACCTCTCAATGTGACAAGCGCTAGGTCTACATGAATTTTGGATTGAAACCAAAAAGTCCGTTTAACACAAAATCAAATCAGATAGATCTAAGCTATCCATACTGTGACGAGCGTGAAAGAGAGAACACGACGACACGCCCCAGCAAGGATTATTTATTTCTCGGCTCAACGAGCCTCGAAGAGCAGTTTTGCACACAGAGAATACAGCACCCCCCACTGGTACGTGCTGGTAACACTCTACAACGCCACAAACACTCAAACAGCTCCCCGCTCGCTAACGTTCTGTATGTAAAAAACCTTCAGTAAGAGAGGAAGTCCCACACGGACGTGTATGTGAATGTTTGTCGAGGGGATTATCTAAGGTACCCCGACATACTGAACACACTGTGATGTTGGCAATTTGTACATGATAGTCTAATACATACCGGGTACCTGACCCGGCACAGGACTCTGGCTTGGATAGTGCACAGTCAAAGGCCAGTTACTGTCCTATATGGACCCCAAGGTACTATACAGTTTATGTTTCATTTTAAAATTGAACCAAGTAGCCAACCAAGTGCAAAACATTATTTTCCCCAGCTAGTTTACATTTTTGTCTTTTGACATTTGAATGGATTGACCAACATTTACAGATTCTTGAAGGTCTTTCTTGAGCTTGATACATCATCAGCAACTTCTGCAGGTGTGCCTCACCTGGAACCAGGATAGCCCATCTCCAGGCTTTCTCATAACCCCCTTAAGGGCACATACTGTGGAACCCAATGTGTTCTCATAAAGCTCACCAAGGTGGAAGTGTACCTCACTACTTTTGAACAAAGAGAAGATCCTGATCCCTTTTAAGGCATGCCCTGCCTCTCTTCTGCAGCCTTGATGCATTAAGAATGGAGATCCTAGCCAGCCCAGGTTAATCAACCACCATGACTGCACAGCCCTTGAGACCTCCTTAATGGATGCCCATCATGTATCTGGAAGGCCATTTTGTCCCTGTAATCCTAGACACTAGGAATGCCATATGACCCTCTTGCAACTCTTCCTGTCACCTGTGTATGTGGGATTTATCACCATCTAGACAGCCCCAGTCCATATCCAGGGACCCCCAGATGAATGTAAAAGCTGCCTTTTGTAGTTTGACATCTATCCCCTCCTCCAGACTGATGAGCCAATGAAATGGTTAGGTGAAGCCCGATATATCAATACCTTTGACCTCACAAAAGGGGCCCCAGGCAATACAGTTTTACCTTTCATGGTACCTAGGGCCCCTGCCACATTTCAGCAGATGATGGGCATTGTCCTTTGCCTCCATTGAGCCTATGCAGAGGCCTACCTAGAGAGCATGGTACTGCATGCTGACAACTGGGATTAATAGCTTGTTTTTCATGGGAAGATCTTGGATGCCATCTGTCAGGCAGACCTACCCACTAACCCATCCAAATGACAATGGATGGTTATCTGGGGTGCCTCATTAGATGTGGCTTGCTTGGACTACAAGAGAAGAAGCTAGAGGTCATCTGTAATTATCCTTGACTGATCACCAAAAACAATGGTCAAACACTTCTCTACACCTGTCCCCCTCCGATCTCATACTGAAGGGACACCCTGGGTGGGAATGTTGGTGGTCTAGTGGTTAGGACGCTTGTCTCAGGACCAAAAGATTGCAGGTTGAAGTCCCACCTTTGGCATTACCATCATTGGGTACCTGAGCAAGACCCTTAACCCCAACTTGCTTCAGGGGGACTGTCCCTGCATTCAGAAAAATGTGAATTGCTCTGGATGAGAGTGCTTGCTAAATGCTGTAGAAGTAAATGTATCAAGAATGAGCAAACAGATCCTTTAGCACTCTGAAGACAGTTTGGCATCCAACCTTTTACTGAGTTGCCCTGGACATTAGCCAATCGTTTGTCCTACACATGGTTCCCTCAGAGGTCCTTCAAAGCCTTGCACAGTGTTGATGGGTTGTCCAGAGCTTTTACCCATGCCTGTATGGAGCATCTGCCTGAAATAGGAAGGACCCCCACCCCCAACAACCAAATAAATAAATAAGAGCATGTTTCTTATGTTACATTATGAATCCGCACATTACTGAGGCCAATTCACTGTATATGCAGAGCTCTAGGAAGAAACGTATACCTAACAAAGATTGTAGATCCAATATCAGCTAAATATTTGGGCTACCTGTTAAGTTTCTTAATATTTAATGAATCTTTTGGGAGGAATGTGTTTATATAGTTCAGAGAGACAAACATAACCCACTATTTGGAGCAGTGAAAATAGCTAATCAAAAAGAAAAGTTGGAGTTAACAGATATCACTGCAGTTTTACACCACTGCAGAAAACTGTAACCAATGCCTTTTTAAAAGCTGAAAACAGAGGGAAGATTACTGTTTGTTTGAATGGGATAATGCCAGTGGATAGGGCTATAATTACAAGAGTATCTGGCTGCAGACCTCCACCTGTGGAGGTCACGTGTTTCCGGCCCTCTAGTGGAGATCCCCTGGTGGAGGTCTGCAGCCAGACCTTTCTCTATAATTAGCCTAGCTTGCTCCATTCCCCCATCTTGGGAAGACAGTCCTGCCATGCTGGACTACCCAGGCATGCCTAATAGAGGGACATTTCTTACAATAAACAAAAACTCCAAGTCAGAGGCAATTCTGTGTGCAAAAATGCCTGATTATTGAGAGAAGTCAGAAAAGCTCATTAAAACAATGGAAAGGCCACAAGTACAAAAATAATAGCTCACAATATAATAGTGGTGTGCAGATTGTATATAAATGCCCCTAAATCAACACTCATACAGGCTAATTCTGAGTTCTTATAAGTACAAAGTGAGATCAGTAGTGTTCCTGCCTCACAGCTCCAGGGTTGCGGCTTTGAATACCTCTGTTACTAAGCTTTTCTAGGAACCTTTTCTCTTGGGATTCTTCCAGAAAACAATGACTGTTAAAAAACAGTTATTTAAGGAAAACGGTGGCTGTAAATTGCTTCTTGCTCAAGTGTTCCCCAGCTGAAGCCCACTGCTGCCTGGGATAAGCTACTGAAAGGCAGGGGGTTACTGTGAAATGAGGGATGCTTACAAAAGCAGGAAATGTCATCATGAACAAGCCCAGTATCTCGGCCACTGGTGTATTGCCTTGCCTCGGGATTATAATGTATCATTTGCTGAACTCTGAGACACCAATGACTGGTGCTGTTATTCACTGTGGTGGTAGTTTTTCAGGGCCAGTATTGCCTCCTAGTGTATATCTATAATGGGCTTAAAATCAAACCCCCTCTTCTCTCTTGGGGGAGGATTCCAATATGGCATCCATACACCAACACATGCAAACCACGTGTTGGAGGCAAGTCGAGTCAACTCTGCATCCAGCCACAGCAGCCGTCTGCTGTGCTAAGGTGGTCACAGGTACCTGACAGTAGATGAGGGCCTTGAGCTGCTCTTTTTAATGCAACAAGTGTGGTCTCCATTAACAGGAAAAGTATAACCACAGGGCCAATTTGATAAGGCAAGTTTAATGGTGCCATATAACCAGCCATTACAAAATCTCATCATTGAATCCATCCATCTATCCATCCATCCTCTGAATCACTTGTCCTGTTCAGGGTTGTGGGGGGTCTGGAGCCTATCCAAGACACTGAAACAGTTTTCTGAAAATTGGGACCTGGGACTATCAGACATCATAAAGGCAGAGATTCCAGAGCATCGTTTATTAAAAAAAAAAAATAATTAGGCACTTGTATTCTTCCTTATGATGTTTCAGACAACAAAACTGCAAGGCCTACTCAGATGAAGAATGCACCAAAACTGACTGTGTGTGTACTGTATGTATATTTAAATATTTATTAAAAGATTACATCAGTATTCAAAATTGGCGGATGTAAATACTAAATGGATCAGATCGGGACATCTGTAAACCTATATCTGAATGAATAATACACTGCATTTATGGAGCACCACACAGTTTCTGTACCGTACTGCGCTTTAAGGTTAAAATGAGGCAGTCACTCGTGTAGACAGCTTTCACATCTGGGACTATCCCTGGAACACTGTAATGCAAGAACTTGCATGACAGATTTCAGTGGATAGATCTGTCTCCTGCAGATGAGTATATGAGACCCCAGATCAAACACCAAGCTGCAGTCAGGGCACATAAAAAAAAAAAAAAATACTTTTGGACTGCAGTTACCAAGTCATGTGTGTGAGCTCAGGGGAATTCGCTTCCCATCTTGGATGTTGAACAGATCCTTTGGACACAGGGCCTTACAGGATGGAATGAAAAACTAACTCCTAGGTTAGTTGACTGCCAATTTTAGGTATTTTGCTTTACATTTAACATCTTAAATACAGGATATAAATCATAAAAAAAACTGAAAACAATTTACAAAAAAAACAAACACTGGGCAATATTTCATCATGTAGAAATTTCTTGTTTAAAAAATTGATTTCAGCACCATTACAGTAAGTAAAAGATGTTCAAAAAGGCAGATATGGAAACAGCTGCACATACATTTTTTTGTGGCAGGGATGGTCAGAGCAGTGGTGAGGACAGTGCTAAATAAGACCATGTATGAACAGAACATGCCCACTGGCCTGAAACACAGACTGCTCACCATCCTGAGTGTGATGCTGCTGTTTATCCACATCTGCTTAACATGAGGGACACTAGGTGGATTTTAACTTAACATAACAGTAACAAAACACATGAAACTCTTGGCATTGTCTGAAAAAAAATCTACATGTTTAATATTTAAAGGCGCTGATGGATTTTGAAAAGGACAATAGTCAAAATAAAATATTCTGCCATTATATCTCCTTCCCTAACAAACCTCATGAGACAAACGATTCATTACCATCTCAATAACACATGACACAGACACCTAAATCACTGCTCCTTCTATTTGGATTTTCTTGGGGTTCTTGACACTCTGAAATATGGGTTAGCACCCCAAAATGCAGAGAGAGTTAGGATATCACCATAAGCGACGACTCAGTGGCACTGCTACCGCCTGAAAGCTTGGTCAGTTGGAGGAAGCAATGAGAATAATGGAGTAGTATGCTTCACACTGCTAATTTAAAGTGCCGTTATGAAAAAGCTATGAAGACAGAAGCTGCAGCCTGCACGTCAGAACAGAAAACTTAAGACAGAATCTTTGGGATCCACCTTCCGGCTGGTTCCCATGAAAGCCGTAACATATTTTCCCTCAGACAAAAACGTACCCCCTACAGCATTATCACAGGGGTCCCGAAAGGGCAATCCAGGCACTGTCTCAAAGCATATGTCACTGACTCCATGGATTACACTGAGGTGGAGAACCTACTGGAATGCATTCAATTAGGGGAAGTTGAGGAACCCTGGTTCTGAACGGTTAGCTGTTTCCCGTTAGCACTGGAAGCAAGATACTCGATTTGATGGAGTTATCCTGCGGTTTCACAGCTACCATCAAAACTGAATTATCATGTGACTTCCAGAAGTAGCTTCTCATTGGCAGAGACAAAGGATTATGATTTCTGCCAGAGAGGTTTAATGAGAGGAGCAGTGGAATGTTCAAGCTAACAAAACATTGCACTCCCGCACAGTAGTACAATGGGTAGGATCTCAGAATGGCACAGTTCCAACTCTCAGTCCCCAACGTCGCTATCTTGGTCCCCAATAACCCACAGGAAGTGGAAGCTGAGTGCCAAGAGTGCAGTGCCTAGCAGGTCTCCGAGGGCTGTCAGATAAGGTATGGAGAAGCTGTCAGGGTCCTTGCCGCTACTCCATATGGAATGCACCATGCAGTCTGCGATGCACAGCAGGGTCACAACCTGGGGGGAGGCAATGTGGTTGAAGGCGCAACTAACCAAAGCAAAGACAGGTTCACACACCAAGAACTGTGCCTCTGCCACCGCCATCTGAGTAAAGCCCAGAATGGAGCACATCTCTAGGTCCGCCAAGTTCACTGGTGGGTTACAGGACATCAGCATTTGTTATGAATGCGGATAATGCTACATGCTGAATGTGTATATATAGCAGAATGCAAACCTGCCAGCTTACCTGCAACAGTGCAGCAGCCAAGTACACACTTGTAAAAATCGGTGTGAGAGTGGTGTGACCACTCTTCATCAGGTGAATAGTGTAGAGAAAGATCAGATGACCTGGAATAACCAACAGCAGTAGCACCTGTGCTGACCGGTGATTGGCACCTGGGGGATGGGAGGGGACGGGGGGTGGGGGAATTTTCTGTAGGTCACTAGGGTCTGGTGCTGATGGCTGGTGACATCTTGACATTCATCACATTTAGAAATACACAAAACAGAATGCAGAATCAGACCTGTTTGATGAAACGGGAGCACCGGAAGGAGAACATGCCACCTCCACACATAGAAAGGAGGCTGGATTCAAATCCCCAACTATGGTGGTTTGAGGCTACAGTGCTGCCCAGCGAGTCCATTTATATATGCGTTTATAAAGCACCAGGCCTTAACAGTGCTGACGGCTTTGTGACGGTTACCTGAGCCGCAAAAAGTGCGGCAGGGGTAGTAACAGCCCTGCGCCTCCTCCGGCACCTCACCGGGGGCACAGTGGAAGTGCAGGTGGGTAGAGATTCGACTGGACTGGATAGCCACAAGATTCCCACCAATACCTAGAAGAGAGTCGGGGTCAACTGGGATCATCTGATTACTGAATATTTAAGATAGGCTATGATAGAAGGTGTTTTAGGATCAATATATTTCACAGCTACAATGACTTCCCCATCATCTAAACAGCTTAAGTGCAGGCAAAGACACAGTCAGGTCTGCCACACTACCACAAACAACTGTACAATGAGAAAAAGGTTAATCATTATAGCAAAGGACATGTGTTAAAAAAAAAAAACCTAATAAATAATAAGTCTGAAATAAATAAGGCAAAACTGAGGCTCAGGATTCTGCCCTCAGGGCATCAGTCTTGCCTACCATGCACACTGTATATAATGTCTTCTGCATAATCTTTTTAAATAGCCTTATATAGCTTTTATTTAGCATCAGTTTAGTTAATCTGATTTAATTTGACCTTTAAACTTTAGTAAAGTTTCACTACAAGTTGTGCCACTCTGCATTTCACAAATCTTGAATTTTGATATATATCTCAATAGCACCAGAACAAAACAATACAATCAACAGTTAAATTAAGCAGATGGCCAGAGCTGACCAGGCTATCCGATACTTGCATTTCTGCTAGCTCCCTCTCTCCAATCTCATAAACTCCAGAGATTCCCACGGGCCTGAATCGGCCAGCTGCCCCTCCCAACCCAACGACACACGCCCTGCTACTTCACTTACCGTTAATGACAGGGGTGTAGACCACGATCCCAGCCAAGTTTGGATCTGACACCGTTTTGTCCAAGATAAGCCCCCCGATACTGGAAAAGACAATTAGCAGCAGAAATATGACCCCTACAGCACCCCTGTAGCTGGGCCTCGCTAGGGGCCCCACAGACATGTGACTATTCTGCCGAGGCTGAGCCTTGAACAGATGGTCTTAGTCCAGAGTCTTAGTCCAAAGAGCCACACACTGCCCCACTACAAACTGCAGATTAACAATCTGAGGGTCTATTTAAATGAACAGCTAGAAGTACGCAGTTCAGTCACTTAAAAGAAACACAATGTAACGGTTCTTAAAAATGTGGTTATTAAAGAAATACCTGCCATTCTAGAAGAAAAACAAAAACATTCAAGAGAAGCTCCGGCCTGATTTTATGTCAAAACCAAGCACAGGTAGTGCTTTGGTAAAAACAGTGAATTGCTTAATATTGATTTTAACAGGAGGAGTGTGAAGCGGGGTTTTAGACTAAAAAACAAAAAAAGTCATTTCTGAAAAAAGCATTTACAGAGGCTGATACTACAGCAGAACTACAAAAATAAATAAAAATAAAGTAAGGAGGAAAAGGGCTCTGTTCCGCGAATGGAAAATAAATAATGACTTCAAAAGAAAGTAGCAGTATCCAAGTCTACAGGCGGAGTTAAAAGGCAACATTAGACTCTCCAAGAGGAATGTAGAAAGAAAGATTGCATTGGAGGCTAAGGAAGACAATAAAAGTTTCTTCCAATATTTTAACTCCAAAAGAGCTCTAAAAGCTGAAATCATTAATTTGCAGGATAGTAAAGGCCTTAAAACTGAAAATGAAATTGATATAGTGAATGAGTATAATGATTATTTTACACGGGTGTTCACAGTAGAGAACACGAGCAATTTACCACCATTTAGTATGAATACAGCATCGTCTATGAGCAATATATGTATAACTGAGGCTGATGTGGTACTGAGTCTAGCCAAGCTCAAAATAAATAAGTCACAGGGACCCGATGGCATCTTACCTATAGTTTTAAAAGATGAGAGAAATTATTAGCCAACCTTTAACTTTACTATTCCAGAAATCGTTATCTGTTGGTGTGGTACCTTCTGATTGGAAGCA
>JAODKC010000001.1:28339077-28351018 GCA_026777985.1 Mormyrops attenuatus
GGGACCACACAAACTACTGAGTACGATTTCGAGTTGCTGCAATGAAATTTCGGCAAAATGGACTAGCCTGCCACATTTATTTTTTCACTTTAATTTTTGGGGTGTCTTTGAGTTCAGCTCTCTGTAGGTTGATAACTTTCATTGCAGTGTAGTTATAACAATGGGCTGCTATTCTTTATGGTGTGGTTTTATCAAGCTGCAGTCTTAGGTTGGTTATGAAATTTCTGCAATCTGGTTGAAGAATAGGAAGCTGTTTACTCTGGGCTCACATAGACTGTCACATTTTAGAAATCCCAACAATCACTCACAAAATGTGTTTTAGATTGACGGAGATGGCTCAACCACTGATGCCTTGTCATTAGGCATTATTGGGGAATATATGGCAGGACTTTTGCTAAATAAGACAAGGAATAGGAATTCCTAAGTTTGATTCAACGTCCAAGATCATCCAAGAATGTAGATATGCTGTTTGTTTATAGGAGTGAATCATAAATGTAGCCAGGTCCTCTCAAGTCTTGCCTGTGGATGCGTTGCAAATTTATGTTTACATCATAACGTAGTATGAATGTAAAATGTCAAAAATGTACATTTATCCTTTTTATGTTTAAGACGATGGTGAAGAAGGTCTCAACAATGATGAGGATGGCAGTGGAGACAAGGATAACTTGAGAGAGCAAGACATTTATCTGCCCATTGCCACAATGTCGGCGGCATCATGAAGAACGCTGTTCCTCAGGCAGGAGAGGAAGTGCGGACCTAAACATTAACACCTGTACTCACAGACGTACATATAGGTGGGCGCAAGCTTGTAAGTATATATACACGTACAGCTTCAAATGCTTATTTGCATATCTTTTGTTTTTGTCTTCTCATTATTCATAATAATAATGTTCATATAGTACATTTCATATATTAAATACAGCTCAAAGTGCTTTACATATGTGATACAAGTCAAGAAGGGGAAAGAAGAACAGGCATACAGAATAAGCAATTAGATGTATGGGTAACAGACATTTCAAAAAGGTAAAATGACAGTATAAAAAGGACAAAACATTCATATGAGATAAAAGTAATAAAAGGTCAAATTAACTAAAAAGGGATACAGACCAGCAACTTACCAACTAGATAGTTGCATTCATTGGGTCTCTTTTGGGGGGAAAACAGCAGGTTTACATCTGTTTTATTGGTCCATTATGTGCATGGAGATGTAATTATAGTTGTCTGACCTAAGTGATTTGGGGAATAATTGGTGTCCTTTTGTCTGGTGTTCCTGTTGGGACCATGGGACTGAATGGTATTACATAATCCAAATGCGGTGCCGTGGTTTACGTCAGATTGGTCTCAGGTCCAGTGTCTTGATTCCCGTTTTTATTTTTCTGTGTAATTGGCTTTGTTCCAGATTACAAAGGATGCCAAAGAGTTGCACAGGAGTGTTTGAATGAGTTCATCAGCTTCATCACGTCAGAGGCCAGCAAGTGCTGCCACCAAGTGAGGAAGACCATCAACAGAGAGGACATCCTGTTCGCCATGTCCACACTGGGCTCCCACATGTATGTGGAGCCGCTGAAGCTGCATTTTCAGAAGTTCAGCAGTAACTCATCCCTCACCTGTTTGCTGTCCTTCGCAGCGGCTGGAGATGTTTCTGCGATGAAGTGCCTCTATAATGTGTACAGCTGAGATACTTCATTTCTTACAGGCATTTCTTCATACAGCTGTCCTCAATACTGTACATTTCTTGTTGAGGAAAAATACTTGGGCAAGGTTACCTTTAAGATGCAGTTTTGTTGATAAGAAATATAAATTGTAATGTTATTGAGTTATACACCACTGGGAACAGATCTGAATCCTGATGAGTGTTTTTTATGTTCTTCCAGAATTTATACTTAATTTAGAATGTGTTAAACACGAAGCTTGCTTCAAACGAAGAGACAAAACTGTACAACAGACATAGCTTTATTAAAATGTAGTTGACTCCAAAGGATCTCGTGACACCTGTAGACCCTTTCTGCTCCCCTTGGTAAGCTTGTATGTCCCACCCAGCACCTGGCTGGCCCCCACTCCACACAGTAGGTACAAATCTTCATTAAGATTTATTAGGTTACTACATTTTAGGCAGTCTTCTGTGTTACTGCCATAAGGAGAATTATGAGTGTATAGTGTTCAGAAAAGGAGTGAAAATATTAACAGTAATGATAAAACGTCCCACTCGTAATGGGGTAGGTTGTCACCTACAACATGCACAGACACTTCATGTCGTCACTCAAAATATTAATGCAATAACAAGCAGTCAAAAAAACTGGACATTCCCTAGTTTACTAATATCAATTTCTTCAGCTAAAAACCTATCAGTAAATCCCTGATTTAACCATCAGCAGCAATTAAACACTTTAAAAAACAATTAACCTTGTAGAGGCCAGTAATAACTGGCGATAATGTAATAATGTTCCCTTTCTTAATGTAAGTCAATTTACTGGCCAATAATGTAATACATTTGCTGAACTAATAACGTAGTAATTTTACATCATCAGTAAAACATTACATTACTGACATTACATTAAGGACAGAGAAATTATGTTATTGGCATACTGTTACATTACCTGTAGTTGTTACATTATTAGCTGATACAAACCTTCCTGAATGTAAAGGTCTTTGGACTATGAGATGAAACTCACAAGAATATAACCTGCATGTTATGTTGAACCAGAATTTACTAAAATTACATATGATACCTAAATGCTATTGTGTAAACAGTGAAAATTCCACCCCCACATTGTGCAACATTTTATGTTGGCTCAGCCATCCAAAAATGAGGTATATTCAGCAGGGTATAAGAGGGACTTTGGTACAAGCCTGCCCCTCTCCCTAAATATCAGAGCTGCCTCTGATATCTGGAATCTGATCCGTGAAAGATTCCATCATCCAATGGCCATCCGGCACCTGAGCCACGTCACTCCTTGGTAACCCTGTAGAGGAACACAGGTAAAGAATTTCAGATTTATAAAAAAATAAAAATCCCATAACCCATTGAGTTTGTGAAGCAACTGGATTTTGTTCCAGGCATTCAGCTGTAGTGGCCCACAGGACAAGCAAGAAAATTTGATGCACATTCAGAATGTACTTTCATCCAGCATGGTCAACCTCTCATCCAGTATACTCTTTGAAGAAGGACCTGTAGTCTATCCCACACAGCACAGGTGACAATCTGGATGATGTGCCAGTCTATCCCAGGGTGCCCACACACAAGGGAAATTTAGAGATGCTGTGACAGCAAACATGGAGATTTTGCACACAGTAGAGGTAGGATTCAATCCCCGACCCTGGAGGTGTCGGGCGACAGCGATACCCTCTAAGCTATGTTCAATATTTGATGCTTAAGCACTCAAAAGCTGCTTGATTTCAGCTGCACACCAGCATGCTGATAACCTTGGATCTTACACAGAGATAAAACATGGTGTAATGCCTGTGTTCTCACCCTGCTCTTTTCCACAGGAGAAGCTGCACTGGCTGGCGCTCGGCGAAGCTCTAGGTTCCATCTCTCCATATGCCCCACCAAAGGCTGCCTCGTAGCCTGGGTCATACTGCTCTTGCTTGATTGCCATCTTTTTGGCATCCTCTGAAAGGCAGACATCCCAAGGATACACGTCTTGCTCCAAACACACAAACACTGCTCATATTGTATAAGGAAGGTGACATGCTATGGCATTAGCCTAAAATTAATGTTCTTTCTTTTGAAAGACTACACTGGCTGGCCGACTCTGTCCTTACCTTTAGCCATGCCAAGGTCAAAAGTATACTGAATTTCTTCCAGGTCCTGGTTGTGGACCACACCCCTGAGCTGGTCACGCAGCTCTTTGAGTTTGATGTAGTAATGGACTTTGTCTTGAGCACGTGGGAACTGGGCACAGCGGGCACTGGATGAGGGCATGAGGTAGCACACCTGCAGGATGGAAAGCTGCTTAATTTACTGAGCCGCTGAGAGGGTTGAGGAAAAGCATTTAGGACAGACAGCAGCTTATTTGGCCTTTTTCCATCTTCACTGAACTATGACTGACTTCCTCTTCCTCAGAGCTGCTACTTCACCCATGTTAAGGCAAAAATCAGATAACAATCAAATGAATGATCCTTTTAATTAGATCTTTCACAAGTGCCGCTATGACAAAACACATTGGGGAAAAAAATGACCATATTCCTTGCATAAGGGGGGAGTTTTAGCTCAATGGGGCATAAGTGTCTCACCGTGTCCGTTTCTGGAATCTTGGTTGGCTGCAACCCAAATTCAAGATTCTTAGGCTTGGCACCAAAGACCTCCCTACAGAACATTTCATAAATACCTGGAAGAGATATTTGAAGGATTGTGATACATTTCTACTTCCGCTGCTAGGAAACAAGCAGATCACAAGGCCACCAGTCCAGCTAAATACTTGCATTTCCCATTGAAGACCGCTATGAGAGGCTTGTATTTCTGCAGCTTCTCCACGAGAATCCTGCCTCCTTCACGAAGCTCCTTACTGTGAGGAATCAAAATTAAAACTATTCAGAGTAAAACAAAAAGTTACAATATCCAACATAAAATTACAGCCATACAATTGTTATAATCCACTACATAGGACCCCAAGGCAGGGTCACAGTCTTAGCCTGGATACATATTTCCAGGAAGCACGGGCCAAAGCAGGGAACCCCTGCGTGAGATGCACACAAACTCACAATGTGTGCACTTTGACACCAGTTTGCTTAAGAACATGCTTTCAGGCTGAGGGAACCAGAGTACCAACAGGAAATATTTTATATTTTTACATTTTATCTTGCATTTCATTCTTATCTTCTATTTTATTTATTTAATTTAATTTATTTTTAATTCCATTCAATTCTTAATAGGTTGGGCACTGCAAATACATTTCACTGCATGTCGTACTATGTATGATTGTGTGTGTAACCAATAAAATTTGAATTTGAAAGCCTCAGCGCAGGCAGAACGTAAAGATTGCTCATGCACAGAATGAAAGCATCATTTTGTGGAAACACTTCGCATTAAAAGTGAATGAAAATGCAGTGCTCTATCAGTATTGCAGAGCAGAACTTAAATATCACCATAGCACAACTGCAATGCAAATACATCTTAGAAGACATTCAGGTTTGACACTCATCCAATAATGCAAGGTTAGCCATAGATCTTGGCAATTTAGCCTTTCGAAGTAGCCTAACCTGTCTTTGAGTTAAATAATTTTGCTTAATTAGCTGTCCATGATTCCTGTATGTCAAAACAATTGCTTCCAAAATAATGATTGGCTCCGTCGCTTAGCTGCATTATTTTACATAACACAGTATATATAACCAATTAATATTATTTTTTGTGAATGTATTGCCTGAACGATATTGGAAAACGTTCACATTGCGATATTTGAAGTTTTTGCGATATTTAGTAGTTGAAAATTAACTGTACAGCCTATTAGCACTAACATATTTACCAGCCGAGTCTGTCAAATAAGCTGGAGCTGCCTTTAGTTGTGCCAGCAGACTTGTTTGCTTTTCTCCTTTTCACACATTTTTGTTTAATTTCTCACAAACACGCCAAAGATCTGAGTGAGTCCAATACCAAGGACAAGAATGATTATGATCAACCTGGAAAGAAAATGCGGAGCTCATGCCAAAGTAGGAGCAATAAGCTTTAGACTTATTTTAAACATATACTACATGTTGAAATTGTAAAGCTTGCTAATTTAGTTTCCTCTGACTAAGTCAAAATGTTTTAGCGCAACTTATTGGTGGTTTGAACCCAGCAGACTATCACGATCCTTGTATGAAATGCCACGTCTGTATTAACATTGGACCTCGTGCTAGGTTGGCGTGGTGGGGAGCACTGTTGCTGCACACTGCCGCTTTGTGTGTGTGTGTGTGTGTGTGTGTGTGTGTGTGTGTGTGCGGCTTTTCAGCGGATTTTCTGGTTTCCTTCCACTGTCCAAAAACAGGCAACATAAGTGAACTGGAGTGCCAAAATTGACTGAGTCAACACCAATTACAATGTATATTATATATTGTTTTATGCATTATAAATGGTTTGAGTAATTATCTGATTAATCAATAGATTACTCAATTATTGATAGAATTGACAGTGACAGCCCTGGTTAGCAGTTTTTTTAAGTACATCCTTAGCAAAAATGCAACAAAACAAGGTTGTTTTTTTTGTTGCATTTTCAGTCTTTAGAAGATCTTGAACCACACTTGGAGAAACCGAGACAGTGTCATCAAGTATCATGACATGGCAATGAAAAGTGTGTATCAGTCCAATTACCCCCCCGCAGGGACCCCCCAGAAGACACACATACTTGTGTTCCTTACCTGGAAAGGTCTTTGCTTCCAGGTGTGGCCCTCTGCACCATGTTTGTGAAGCCAATGCCATACTTCTCTGGAAGCGTCTGATCATGCATGTGGTTGAGCTGCTCTTTACTGATACCAGACATGAAGAGGCACTTCCCTACAGATTAGGAACATTCCTATTTAATCTTAGTTGTATTTATTAAAAAAGCAGGTGATCCTCAATGAGTAGAGGTTCATTTGAAGGCCATACATTGAAGAAAAGTACCAGTTTTCTCACAAACCTAATCTACAGTTCCAGTCAGAAGGCTGGACAAACCTACTGAATATCTTGTTGAAAAGCAAATGATTATGACCCTTAGCACATCAAGGGTGTGTAGCATTATCTTGAACAAGGAAAGAGATGCGGTGGTGAGACAGATGACCTGGTCCCCAAAACAGCTAGTTAAGGATGAGTTGGATCATAGAGTAAGAGTAAGGTAGCTAACGCTTGTGGATACTCCTTCAATATTGGAGAAGCATTCTAGTTGGTTGAAAGAATGCCAAGAGTCAATATCTGCCAATATTTGAAATGTATGACTTCATTGCCTTGAGGCATGCATAACATATAGGGCTGAACAATTTATCAATTTCAAATCGAAATCGCGATTTGTAACAACGCGATTAGCAAATCGCAAAGGCTGCAATTTAGGACACACATTATACAGCAGGGTTTAAAACTGTTGTGAGAATAGTTTTCCAAATTCATGCCGTGCTCCCTGTGTGACAGTCATGCTCACCAATCAGAAGTGGCCCGAGGCAACGGAGTATACGCCCACAAACAGCAAACATGCGAAACCCAAGGAAAATGTTGCATTCGCGGTGTGGAAAAAATACTGATTCCACTACGGAGTTATAAGTGAATTGCCTTCCTATTTCATGGTCCGAGATTGTTTCAGAAAGGTCCTATCATCAATAAAACTGGCGACCTCTCTTTAACCACCAGCAGCATCATACTTCAGTGTATCACACATTTTGTTTTCGTTAATGGGCAATCGCATTAGCATAGCCCATCAAAACAACAAGACGGTCTGTAATCCTCACAGCCGCAGAGTCTGTGACCCCCAGAAAAGCCATAAAACCTATAATACAGTCGTGTTTATGTCGTATGTTTTTGTGCTCATTGATTTAAGTATTGATTTCCATAGATTAATCTTGTGAAATTAATCTTAATCCCACAACTGTAATAAAATAAAAGCCTCGCTTTAACATAAATACTAAAAGAACAAATCGATTTAATCACTATTACAGTTCGGTATGAGCACGGTCTTATTATTTAGAAAAGATATAAAAATGTGACACATATAATGTTTTCTCATTCGTTTTATATTTGTCAGAGCAACAAGGCAAAGGAATGATAAGCCGCTTCAGTCGAAAACTGCATTTTACTTCTCATTTCAAATAAAATGCAGGGTTGCCAACTTTGGTCAGCTGCCTGGAGTGAGGCTTTCGGTTTGAGACGAGTCTGCACATACATTTACATGTATGCAAGAGTTTTTTTTACCACGTAAATAGTCTGTAGGGTTTGCAAACTGCCCTAACGTTTTTGATGCAGCTAATTCTAAGTTCATGATGGAATAATTTAGATTTGCCGGAAGATTTCTTGCGTGAGTGTCTGAAAGCGTGTTACCCAAACCCGTGAGAGTTTGCAACCCAGAACACATACATTTTTTTGTTTCCCCTGAATTGATTTGTATAAAAAAAATAAACCTTATACAGTTGTTAAAAAGCGGAAACTTCGACCAACATGAAATCACCAGTAAAACTACGTCTATTTATTCGACATTTTATAAAATGCATACTACGTTTGAAAATTTTCCAGCTTTACGATTTCAGAACAGCCACTGTTATGAACATTACGGCTTTTTGAGTGTTAGATTCGCTGCTGTTATTAACAGTAATAACACATTAGCGCAAACAGGATTGCTATTGTTTTCCTTTTTGCTGCAATTCTTTTCATTATTACTTCATTTAACTTAACGCATCTTTAAATTCTCATCCTTGCCTTAGAATATAGACCGGTTAATATTTTGACGATATCTCATGTGGTAATGCTGCGTCATATGTTTTAAATTTATTACAAACTGAATATTGAACTGAAGCCTGACATAAAAAAATATCGCAAATCAAATCGTAATCACAATGTGTGTCAGAAAAGTCGCGATTAGATATTTTCCACAAATTCTTCAGCCCTAATAACATACCTAAAACAAACATTTGCATTAAAGTCAGGCGTGTTCGGACTGGTATTGTCTCTAATAAAACAGAAGGTATGTTGGGTATGAGATTTGGGTCTGAGAAGGGAATTAGCCTGCAGGAGAATATTTTGTTTTATGATTTATATGATTGCTAGAAATAGTGGTTGTCGTACTAGTCATTTTATAGTGTAATCACTGCCTTAATCCAACTTCCTCTTCCCAATTTCATATGATAGCAATTCATGTGATTTGGCCTGCAGATTGTGTGGCCGAGTGGATTATGATGGTTTACTCATGATTGGATGGTAGCCTGTTCAAATCCCATGTTCAGCAGAATGATGTCACTGATGGGCCCTTGAACAAGGCCCTCAACCCCAATTACTCCAGGGACTGGCAGAACATTGATTCAGATTTTTTTTTTAAGTGTCTACTAAATAAATAAATAATTTATCAATACACAATATGGAACTTACAAAAATGGTTCCCAGGACCAGGAAACCACCGCCCAAGGTAAGCTGCCACTAGTCCTGGATTGATTCCGATCTGGAACATCATAGAAAGATTAATCAAATACATGTCTAAAAACCTGTTTTTACCATGCAAAACAAGTATACAAATACATGGACCATGAGCTTACTATCACAAAGTCCAGATTGTATGCAAGAATGTCTGGCAGAGTTTTGGTCATCACTTCAGCCTCACTCATTCCATTAAAGCGATCCACTTTCCTCTTGGGTTTCTTGGGGGCCTTGTCGGTTTTTTCCTTTACCCCTTCCTCGGAGGCCTCACACGTCGTCTCCTCCACACTCTCTTTGGCTTTCTTGGCCTCAGTTTTCTCTTTGAGTTCCTGCTTACACCTTCCTCTCTTGCCCTTTATTGGTACTTCAGAAAGGAAAAATTGAATATTAAGCTTATATCCTAATCAAACCAATTCTAAATCTACTATGAATATCTTCAGAAAAAAAAGACGGAAAAAGGGGATTAAAAAAAAATCTCATTATAAAAAAAGACAAGGTACCGTGGCTTAGCAGTCCAAGTGCAAAGATCTGAAATTTAGTACAGCTTTGAAGCAAGACTAGGATAGTGCTACCTGGAACTGGGGCTGGTGAAGCTGCGAGTGGAGCGTGGTCTTGCACAGGAATGGCACTGCCAGCAGTGGTCTGTAGAGAGATGGGTGTGTGATGTGACTGCTGGAAGAAAGGGTTAGCCCAGGCTGTCTGCTGGAACTGTGCCGCCTGGAGTGCCTGGATCTGTTGGGTGGCATGGAGCCTGTAGAACAATGCAAACCAAGGTGAGGGGGAATTAAAGGCAAAAGGATATTTCCAGAAATCTTTAAAGCACAAAATTTGTTCAGTACACACCACCTGGCATACTGCAAACACATAACCACAACACTGGTCCACCTAACATCCAGAAACAAATCGCAAGATCTCCCTGTAGATTGAAGACCTTCATCTGTAATGTTTAACTCAGATGTATGCATTTCATAACATTTATATCTACTTAGCAGATGCTTTGTCCAAAGCAACATATAAGTGAGGACCAGAGCAAAGGGTCAGCCAGTGTCCCCAGGGATAAGGGTCTTGCTCAAGGTCCCAACTGCGAAATGAGCATATGATCTTCTGCATATGGACACAGATCCTAAACCTGCTGAGCTACACACCACAAAAGCAGGACATTCTACATTTGATTGTCCAAAATGAAGCATAATCATCCATTCACCCATTTTCTATACCCTCTTCTCTATGACTTAGCGAAAAATCAACTGCGTTATTTATAACTCAAATAGTTGCAAAGAAAAAGATATAAAACAAAAATACGCCACACTGTGTGCATGCACAGAAGTGCTATTATTTCAGTAATTTTATACCGACATAGTAATACATTAGTGACTTGGATGAAAACGGACATGTGCATTTAACAAACTCAACGAGAACTCACCAGTACTGGAGATAATCCGCTGGCAACGGGGTCTGCTGTTTTCCATCCATCTTTATATTCGGATTTATCTAAATGAAAGTGCGTTTTTTTTGTTATGGTACTGGGGATTTCCTCAGCCAACAGCCATTTTAAATTAATATTTTGAGGTACACGTCGCTGCGGCCGCACTTTTTAGGACTGCTAGAAGCACGGTTAGATTATTCAAAAGCACTTAATTACTTTATGGAAAAAAACTATTCTAAATGTTTCTCAGTACAAAGTAAAAATAGTCCCTACAAGCAGACATAACTAGTTCAACGGAAATTGGTCTGATAGTTTATAAAAGGAACGCACATTTGGGCAACCTAAATACTTAAAGACCTCGTAGATCACATCATCTTCCATATGCGAAAGTGGTTACGATGTAACTCATGTATCATCTGAATGGATTTAAAACACTTCCAACAGACACGCTTCTGGGGGAAAACAGAAAAGCTCCACTATTATGGAGAACTAAACGAGACTTTCAGCGAAATTACTCTAACTAGCTTGTTAGCAGGTCATCCTGGCACCTGGCAGTTAGCAAATGAAAGATTTTTACATAACGGCAGTAATGTACAAAGTAATAGCTAACACACCGGCTGAAATACCATCTCGAAGTAGTTTTGTACCTGTTAAAAAAAAAAAAAAGTATGGCTGCCTTTTCTAACTGTACGGATACTACTGCAATTACGGCAGAGGCGAGGTCTATAAAGAGGAGCGTACTAAATACTTAAATATATTAAACGCGATATAACTTGAAAATGTTACCTTATACGGATTCTGTGGAATATTGGCAACTTAGATGTTATATTTTCCTGTTGATGATGTTTTCTCCATTTCGATGTTAGACTTTAGACGTTTGAATGCAATGCGTCGGTCTTTCTTCGCTGAAACGCGATCCCGCGCGGGGTCTGCAGCGTGGCGCTCACTGCGCACGTTTTTAGGGTCATCTCAGGATCTCCAAATTCGGACACTGTTAGGGTTACTGTCAAGGAGTGTATTGAATTGGACGTGAAGATGTATTTAATAGACGCTGTTATCCAAAGCGACATACAACAGAGAAAGCAGGGTCAGCCACTCACTGGTGCCACCGCGGTCAGACCCGGCTTCGGCTTTATTTGGGTGAGCCGCAGGATTATCTAATGGGGCCGGGGGTGAAGCTTACCGAGCGGGGGTCCGGCACAGCTGAAGCCCGTGGAATTCTATACTTTTCATTTATATTAGTAAAATCATTAATTGAAAAAGCTGGCTAGGAAAAAGGTATTTTAAATGTGTTATGGGGATTCCTATTAAAAGTCTCTATAACGGATTTTAATGCTTTGCAGGCATAAATTGCCTGCGGATAGCTTTCTCTGTGAAGTCGTGATATAATTGAACGTTTATGCCTTCTTGATTGACAATTTAAGTTACAAGTGTGTGTGTGTGTGTGT
>JAODKC010000001.1:28357940-28379304 GCA_026777985.1 Mormyrops attenuatus
TCAGGTGTGTTAAATGAGGGGAAACCCAAAAATGTGCAGGGCTCTGGCCCCCCAGGACTGGAGTCTGACACCTGTGACCTAAGGCCTCTATCGCAACATAAATTTCGTTGGTTAGCTAGATAACTTGTTGGCCTTCGTGATATAGGTCCCGGTGAAGCATAAATCCTGTTTCTACACACACAGCTGCGTAGACTAAGAACAGGTTGCCTCTGTGGAGTATTTTTAAAAATGTACGTAAAAATGTAAGTATGGCTTGGAGTCCATTAACCCACTTGCACCATGATTATCACATGTTTGGCTTATGTTTGTACTTGAAGACATTATTTTGCTGTTTATGAACTGAAAATATATTTATCAGTAGGATTGCCATTTTGTCACGTGACAATATAACTCAGCATACCTACATATTTCGATACTTTTTAAAATGCCATATACCACAATGTATTGTTTGGACGATATGAAAAAATAGATACCACCAAAGCCTACTACTACACTTTGCTTATCTACGACCCAAGCCACTGTCTTTAATTCAAAAATGGTCCTTTGCTAATTCACTAATTACTGATTCTGATTGGCCACAGAGGCTTCACACCAGGTTCACAGGTAAAGGAAGGCTGGAAAATCAGCAGTGACTGGGCTGTTAAGGACCATGATTTGAATAGCCCTGGTAAAGTCTGTCAGAATGCTATATTTGATTGTAAATTATACGTATATATTGAAAGATCACATGAAAAGTCAAGCAGCGCCACATAATGATACCAAAAAACAGAAGTTCCAGACACTTGATTCCATTACCAAGATAACTCATGAAGTATTTGATGGATCTTTTTCAAACTGCACAGAAGCATTATATAGGCAGCAAACTGGAAATGACCCTAAACAAAAGAAGCTGCATAGTATTATCAAAGAAAAGGTTAGTTTTGACACTTGATCCTGATAACATGATAATTCAAAAATATTTATAAGAAGTATGGATGATGAGCTAGAACTGATAAAATTTTGAGACAAATCACCTCAAAGCTGAAGCAATGCCACTTGGTGGCAGCAAAGGGAATGGTGATTGCAGACATTTGACCGTATGAATGTGATGAGTCAATAATCACTGCTTCAAAAAGAACATTAAATGGATGAAGATCTACAGATAATTTAATTTTGAGACAAATTGCCTCAAAACGGAAGCGCCAGTGCTATGTATCAAAGGAAGGAAATGGCTGTAGAAGACAGATATTTTTGTAAACATAATGTACACAAATAAAAGTCTCTCATAAATCTTTTTCAAACTCTGCAAACACATTGTGTGGGTGAATATCTGGAAATGTTCAAATTTTGATACAAATTGCCCCGAAATTGAAGCAGTGCCACATAGTGGTATCAAGAAGAAGGACATCCTCAGATACTTAATCTTCTCGGCATGATAACTCAGGGGAAGATGGTGGCGCAGGAGGCAGTGCTATCGTTTGGCAACCGGAGGGTTGAAGATTTGAGCCCTGGTTTCTCCTGACCCCATCAAAGTGTCCTTGCGCAAGACACTGAACCCCCAATTGCTCCCGGTGTGCAGGTTGGTGCCTTGCATGGCAGCCTTCGCCACCGGTGTGTGGATGGGTGAATGTGAGGCATAAATTGTAAAGCGGTTTGAGTACTCGTAGGAGTAGAAAAGCGCCATATAAATGCAATCCATTTACCATAACCCGAAAGGTATTTGTCAAATCTTTTCCAAGCTTTGCTGACACATTGTATGGGTAATGATTTGGCATTACTTAAATTTTGAGACAAACTACACTAAAGCTGAAGCAGTGCCTCATGGTGCCAGCAAAGGTGACCTTAGAATACATTTTACCTTGTGAATGCAATAACTCCAAAAGTATTTGATGGTCTCATGGTCTTAGACTTGATCTAATTAACTTCACAAAACATTATATGGATAATATCTACCCCTGACTTAATGTTGAGATAAATCCCCCCAAAACAAAGCATATACCTGTATATACACTGCCTGGCCAAAAAAAAGTTGTCATTTGAGTTTATATCAGCAAATACTTAAGAGCCAATGACTGGATCATTA
This sequence comes from Mormyrops attenuatus, assembly GCA_026777985.1. Classification (NCBI taxonomy): domain Eukaryota; kingdom Metazoa; phylum Chordata; class Actinopteri; order Osteoglossiformes; family Mormyridae; genus Mormyrops; species Mormyrops attenuatus. The sequence continues at coordinate 28,360,003 of JAODKC010000001.1, forward strand.
TTATGGCTCAGCAACGTTATGCAGCAATAAAGTGAAGTCAGCTGAGTACCTGAATGGCCAGGTTATACCTCCATCCATCATGAATGGATTTTTTCTTCCCTGTTGGCATGGGCATATTCCAGGACAAGAATGAGTGGTTCAACTCACTTGTCAATACAGGATCTCGATGAGAAATGAATGCAAATCTGGATGAAAATAAAGGGTGAGATGTTGCATAAGCTTTTGGAAACAATGTCAAGACAAATGTGCACCATAATCAAAGTGTGTGTGTGTGTGCGTTTTCTTTTTGTCTCAGCCCAAATTTATCCCCAACCTGCCTTCGGCAAATCTGACCAGTAGCAATCTGTTAGCTGGTTGGCAAAATTTATTATGGAGTCAATGTTGGCACATGAAAGAACAGCTATAACTATACATGTACATCTGGTGATTCTAAAAACATTGGGACAAGTCACACAAATGTGGGCTTAAAAAAGATGGGAGTGTGGGGGTAGTGTTAGGTCATATTATGGTAATATTTTCATTACACCAGTGTATTTTTTTTGGTGAACTTTATCATGGGGACCTCCCTTGGCAAGATTAAAAAATTTTGGAATAGTGTTGCTTTTGAAAATAGCATCAAAATGCCCTATAAAAGTATAATGTATGTACAGTATGACTATATGAAAAATTAGATACTGCCCCAGCCTTGCATGGGGGGGCTAGAGATAGTAGAGGTTGGGGGGTGTGAGAGGAGTACAGATTACATTGGGAGGGAGGTAAGGGGGTGTCTGGGGAATACATTGTTGTCATTCCAACAGCATCTAAAGTAAATTTTGTCCTTTAGGTTTCTTCGTCAAGCTCTGTAACTGGAAGCTCTCACATCTGTGTTTATTTTGGTGGCAGTAATGTCTTTAAGCTGTTGTTGTTTTTTCAAAGTATCTCCTTTTTCACCGTCCTACTGCAACAAGTTCTTGTAAGTTGACAGCAGGCTATACGGCAGACACCGTAAGAGTATTGTCCTGTGAGACCCTGGGTGACCTGATGAAGGGATCCTGCAGGTGATGCTGTTCTCTATTTAGGGGCACTGACTCATCTACAACTGCGTTCAGTCTGCGCCTGAGGGAATGGAAAGACAGAAATGAAAAAGTAAACACTACAATCTTTTAAATATAAAGCTGTCTCTCTGTATTTACTCATACAATAGAGGTATATCAATTATACTGATTTAATTAGCAGACGCTTTTGACCCAAAGCGACCTACAACTGAGGGGCTGAGAATAGGGTCAGCCAGTCCCCGGAGCAATTTGGGTTAAGGGGCCAATGACAGAATCACTCTGCTAGCCACAGGATTTGAATCCCGCCTTCGAATCACAGGATCAGAGACCGAATCTAAAGAGCCACACGCCACCCACATCAATGCACATTACTGACCATGCACCAACTGCATATCTGTGCAGGAAACCATGAGAACATGTAAACTCCCCACATACAGAGTGGGGGCAGAATTTAAACCCCCCAACCGAGAAAGTTAGGAGAGTACTACAGACTTAGCCACCATTCCACCCTAGTTTGTGAGTATATGTAGATATTCCACACAAGTACATAGTATTGTGCAAAAGTCTTATGAAGTCTTATGAGTCTGAGAAAATATGATTCTAAATATGATTCTATGGCTAATACATAGCTCAATCACTTTTTCAAACTAATTTTATTAATCAATTAAGTGAGCTGGTAGTGAAATTGAACAAAAAAATGGAATGGCTAAGGTGCCCATGAGAAGATGCTTAGGAATCAAAGTAGTGCTCATCTAGCCACCAAAAAAATAAATAAATAACTTTTTGGAGAATATGTTCCAATGTAAAATTTTGTTTTTGAGCAAATTCAGTGGTACCTTGACTTACGAGTTTAATTCGTTCCGTGACGGAGCTCGTAATTCAAATTACTCGTATGTCAAATTAATTTTCCCCATTGCAATGAATTGAAATGCCATTAATCAGTTCTGGACCCCCAAAAAACACCGCGTTTTTTGTTACATGTTTCTAAATAAGAAAAATGTGCTTATAAATGTCCGCTGTTTAGAAAATATTTTTACGCCCTTGGCTGGCGTTATAGCGTTTATTGACTCCGTCTGCTTCAGTAAGGTGCAGATGGTAGAAGCGCTACGCTCGTACTGCTTCGCCACGTCGACTACACGCACACTTTGGTCATGTTTTCCGATAATTTCTTTCTTTAATTTCAGTTTGATACTTCCACTGCGAGCTAACCACTTAAAGTGAACGAGTGAGATCCGGGATGCTGGGCGGATGTTTCGGCGTTCACTGCGTCAACTAGTGGTGGGGGATCTGAAGCTGGGGTATCTGAAGCTGGGGTATCTGAAGCTGACTCGTTACCCGAATTTTAGCTCTCAACTCACAGCAAAAAATCGGCCGAGAGACGCCTCGTATCTCGAAAAACTCGTTAGTTGGGACACTCCTAAGTCAAGGTACCACTGTATACACTTACTACACAAATGAATACCCTTACAATTTTTCTTTGACTTCCTAAGACTTTTTCAAAGTACTGTGACTCTGATTATTAGGTAGCTCATTTAAGTGGTTTCATTGTTGAGCCTCTAAACAAGGCCCAGTTGCTTATGGTCTGAATGTCTTCTCAGTTGTATGTTATTTTGAGTAAAAACGTCTGATGTCATGTAATTGACAGAAGGTCCGGAATATCATCTGATTGTGGACCTTGTCCATTTTGGCGTAAATTAATTTTGTTCTCTGACACTGTCAAACATTCCTTGGTATATGGTACTTTGCTCAAGGGTACAACAGCGCACCCACTATGTACAAGTGGCCCACTGGTCCACTGTGTATTATTGTGCGCGAAGATAATTTACAGAGTGTGTGAATCATATGCTTGCAATATTAATTGTGTGAGGGTATGTAGAGTCATAGTTGCGTGTGTTTGTTAATGTGTACTGTGTGACTGAGTATTAGGGTGATGCATATAAGTGTATGTTTGTGGGATTTGTGATTAATTTGTGTATGTGACAGTACCAGCTGGTTGGAGTTCCTTCCTGCCAGTGGCTGAATTCCTGAAAGCTGCCCTGGAGTGTGGCAGTCATTGCAACTTTGGGCACACTGAACCTCTTTTTTTTCCTCAGGCAACAGCTTTGTGATGAAGAAGGAGAATGTGAAGAGATCTGAGGCCCCGTCACCGTGGAGCACATCTGATGGGTCTGCTCATCCACAAACTCATGGTCCTGCAGATCAGATGCAAAGAGGAGAAAAATTACTGCCTAGTACGAAATTTTGCAAATATACTAACGTTTTCCCTGGAAGACATATGGCTGCTTGGGCTGAAGCTGTGGCCAAATTGATCCTAGCGTCCTGTAATTTGCATTGTCAGATTTATTTTACGCTAACAATTTTCCTTGCAGATCAACTAAAAGTCACTAATTAGTTAATGTCATTTCATTAGGAGAAGTTATGACAGGCTTTTAATGGAAATTAGGTAAGAATTTATCACTGGCCTCTCCAGAACAATCCATTGTATTTTAATTATCCCTGCATGTGTTCAGATGTATTTTTGGGATCACTGTTCTGGTAATTGTTTCAGTCCGTGGAGCTCTCACCGTGGTCCTCTCCAGGCAGTACAGCAGGTGGTGCTGTTCAGTCTGAAAACTGGAGTTATTCCTCCTAGACCGTGCCTGCCCAGCATCCCTAGATACCTTGAATATTGAAAGTGTCAGTCAGGGCCCCAAATAAAAGGGTGTAACAATCAGTACACAAGATAGCATGCAGTAACATTTGTTACATTTGTTACATTAGTTAAGACTTAAAAAGCACCTGGTCAATAGTGCATGAGGTTTCACACCTATATATGCGCGGTGGCCAATCTTCACCGATATCACATTTTATCAGTAAGAGCTGAGTGTGAAGGTTGAATTATCAAAGCAATAGTATAGCTGTACATACAATATTGCAATCCACACAACATAATGGAAGGAGTTCAAAACATAATATCAGGAGTTCAAAAGAGGACAAATTGTTGATGAGTGTCTTGCTGACACACCTGTGACCAGAACAGCAATTCTTTGTGGTGTATCGAGTGCCACGGTAATGTCGGCATACCACCATGAAGGGTGGACCACATCCATCTAGATGCAAGAGGAAGCTGACTGAAAGGGATGTCCAGCTATACTAACCTAGATTGTATCCAAAAAACATAAAACCACAGCTGCCAAACTTACTGCAGAATTAAATGCACACATTGACTCTCCTGTTTCCACCCAAACTGTTTTTCGAGAGCTCCACAGGTTCAATATACATGGTCTGGCTGCTATAGCCAAACCTTTGGTCACTTGTGCCAATGCCAAACATCAATGGTTTCAGTGGTGCCAGCAGTGTAACTCTTGTGTCTGGACATTGTGAAACGTATTGTTCTCTGATGAGTCCACCTTCACTGTCTTTCCTACATTCAGAAGAGTTACGGTTTGGAGAAGCCCCAAAGATGCTTACCACCTGGACTGTTGTGTACCCAGAATGTTTCCCAGAGGTGGATCGGTGATGGTTTGGGCTGCAATATCATGGCATTCCCTAGGCACATTACTTGTACTAGATGGGCACATCACTGCCAAGGACTTCCAAACCATTCTGGAGGACCATGTTCACCCAATGGTTCAAACACTGTAACCTGAATGCGGTGCTGTGTATCAGGATGATAATGCACCAATACGCACAGCAGGATATAGAGTGGATTGGTGGCAGAGTGCTTTGATGAAAATGAAGTTGAATCTCTCATAGCCTGCACAGTCACCTGATCTGAATATTATTGAGCCACTTTGGGATGTTACGGAGGAGTGAGTCACGAAACATTTTCCTCCAACAGCATCAAGTTGTGACCTGGCCACTGTTCAAGAGGAATGGCTCAAAATCTTTCCGGCCACCGTGGAGGACTTGTATCTGATGCGTGGTCAGTTACTCACTTTTCCTTGAGTCTACAATACAGTCTGATGGTCATTCATACAAAGAATGCTTGGCAATGCTGCATGCTTAACAAGACATAATGACAAAAGTGGAAATGGATACTGTGAAGCAAGGCCGTCTAATGACAAAGATATTGACAAGAACCTCACCCAAACCACAAGCTGTCAGATAATAAGAGCCATGTTCAGTGCTGACTAACCATAAATGGTAAGAGTTGAGAATGCAACCAGCACTGGAGCAAATGCCAAGTAAAATGGAAACATGCAGCTTGCCTACCCTACAATGCAATAGGAAAGTAAGGGCATGTATCAGCTGACCCTGTGATGCTTAGTTACCTCTTCCTTGGAGCCGCTCAAGAGTCCATCACGCTTGTACTGCAAATAGCTGCCAGCACCACTTATCCTGGCAAGCTGAGCCATAGCCAGCCTGCTTTTCTGTGTGAAAAAGCACATTTTTTAGCATCTCATCTCCACTGCTTTTCCGCAATGCAAATAAGGCAGCCCACAGCCAGGGTTTATCCCAGAGACAGGGAATATTTCCCCAGCATAAACAGAGTAAGTGGTGATCTTTCTTAGAGTATGTCAGCATTCATAGGCACTGTACAGACCTCCTTCATATACCATGAATGGAATCATGTGCACAACTTCAACCATATAATATTTGTTTGAAGCAGTAATAAGATTTATCAAATACCTTTTAATCACGTTCACAAGATAAAATGTTGTCAGCTGTCACCCTTCCCTTTGCTTTCACTAATCAGCATGCTTTATTTTGGGGGCAATTTATCTTAAAATTTTGATCAGTTCTAGTTATTCTCCAATACTTCTCTAAAGTTTGAAAACCATCTACCAAATACTTTTTGAGTTATTGCACTAATGGAATCATGTTTTTCAAACAGACCTGTTCTTTGCTCTCGCTATTCCGTGCTGGTACAGTTTTGAAGGGATCTGTTTCAAAATTTGATTAGTTCCAATTCATCATCCAGACAATGTGTCTGCAGTGGCAGCAATTACGGACTGCTTCCAATACATATGCATTTCTCATCCAGGGAATCAACACTAGTTACCCAGTTACATTGGCTACCATACATGTCCATGCTATAACACTGCGTCTGCCACATTTAACAGATGATGTGGTATGCTTCTGATCATGAGCCATTCTTTCCTTTCTCCATACTTCCTGCCTCTTCTCATTATTCTGGTGCAGGTTGATCTTAGTTACATCTGTCAAAAGAGTATTGTTCCAAAACTGGATATGCTTTTTTGTTTTCTGGCAAAACACTTTTTTAGATGACTATTTTTGAGGCTTATCTGCACCTTGTTGTAAACCCTCCATATTTACATTTTATGAAATCTTCTCTTCATTGTAGACTTTGACAATAATATGTCTACTTCCTGGGCAGTGTTCTTGACTTGGCTATATCTTCGGAAGGAGTTTTTCTTGATCAAGGAATGAATTATTTGATCATCCACCACAGCTGTCTTCCATGGTGTTTTGATATTGCTGACCTCACCAGTGCATTCCTTGTTTAAACGAACGAGAATGTACCAAATAGTTGATTGGCCACTTCTAATGTTTCTGCTATCTCTCTGATGGGTTTGTTTGGTTTCTCAGCCCAATGACGCCCTGCTTTACATGCATTGAAACCTTATATCAAGAGTTCACAGCAACAGTTTCCAAATGTAAATTCCACACCTGGAATCAACTGTAGTCCTTTTTCCTGCTTAATTGTTAATGACCTTTGGTCCCTTGAATAGGAGGGGACTACATATAGAAAGTGCTGTAATTCCTGAACTGTTAAGAAATTACACTTTACAGTCTGTACTTCAAGCCTACATTCATTATACGCCTAATAGTTCAAGAAAAAGGAAAAAACAATAACTTTGTCAATATCCAAATATTTAAGGACCTAACTGTATATTATGCATTATATGAATAAAAATTCATAGAGAAACACAAGCCACATGAAGATATGTCACATCATATGAAATTAGCAGAGTAAGACGGGTGATAACTACCCAGTGAGATTAATGAAGTACCACCATTCAATTCTATTATGGTAATAAACTTTTAGTAAAAGTAAAAAAAAAAAACAAACAAACTAAAAGATTTTTTAATATATTTTATTATTTTTAAGAAATAAAAACTGTGCATGCAATAGTCCATGACATTGTTTTCATATATAAGTGTGCATGTACACATATGAATGTATATGACTGGATAAGTGTTTGTAGGTGTTTCTATACTGGTGGGACAGTTTGAATGCAAGATGTACCTTTTGTGCTTGCCGCTTTTCTGAACGCTGGCTTTGCTGGTAGATCCGGAGGAAATTGGAGACAATCACAGGCACCGGCAGAGCAATAACCAGCACCCCACACAGTGAACAGATCGACCCAAAAACTTTTCCCATGATGGTCTTTGGAACCATGTCACCATACCTGTGAGGGAGGAGCAGATCGTGTTGGACAAAGAGAAAAAGAAGCTTTTGATTGGGGTTACGTCAGGCTAAATACTGTGCAGGAATAAGCCTCTGAGACATATAAAAACAGAAGACACGGAGAATGTCAAGGGATGCAATTCCTAGTCGGTACACCAGTGATCATGGACAATGGATTGAAACTCCATGATTGATAGGATACAAGATCCTATAAATGGAAAATGTCTTCAATGACCCATTGACTTGGTATTTCCAAGTGCATTGTAGTAAGGCTAAGCATTGTTGTTCCAGACCCAGTAGGGGGGGGAACAATGACCTTCCTGATCATCGGGCTTCTTTATCTCAAATTGTCACTAATGCTGACAGTCATGCTGTGGTTCTGCATTAGCTGTGCTCAGATAACATCTGTCTGGGTTTCGTTTATAATTTTCCATTGTGCAATTAACTAACCAGATATAACTGAAACAGATTTACATTAAATATATGATGTTTATATTTTATGTTTATGTTTATTTTTTACGAAACAAAAGGACCACAAGGGGTCAGGAAATAAACAGGGAAAAAAAACAGGGTAGCACAAAGAAACTAAGCAAAACCAAAGGGAATCAAATTGGGCAGGAGAACAGAGGAACAAGCACACCATAACATTCATAATGGCAGACAGAGGAGCAGGACAAAGGCAGGCACTTAAATACACAAGGAACGAGGACCAACAAAAGGTATATGTGAATCAAGACACTTAACCAATGAGCACAGTACAGGGAAAACAGGCCACAGGTGGACAGGTAACTAACTGCTAACAATCACAAAAACTAGGGAAATTTAACAAATACCAAAACAAGGAAACATTGCATACTGGGAAATAAACACTAAGAATTTTGAGGGCCAACACTAGGAGGCACTAAGAACAGAACTAAACTGGACACAAATGGGACAAACAAAACCAACACACTAGAAAACAGAAACCCAATAAACAAAACAAGGGAGGCTGGCCTCGAACCCATGACTGCAGGGTTACAGCCTTGGAACTTGTCTGAAACTCTGCCTCTCTTCAAAACAAGTGACCTTTACTTAGCAAGTTTAAAGCTCATTCTTGCCCACTTGATGAGTCTCTCCAGCCCTTGGAGCATCCATCTGCTCCTTGGTACAGAGGATGTAGTGACTGTGAGGTCATCCATGTCGGCTCTAATAGGGGGCTCACACACGCTGGACAGTGTAGCAGCAATGCCTACTAGCACACTGAAAACCGCAAGCAATACTAAGAAAAGAAGCTTTGTTTGCTAAATTTTCCTATTACATATTATAAATGTTTCAGCAGGCCTTATTTGTAACTTATGCTAAAAGATATTTATGATCTCGGCACAGCTGACTACCGCCATCCTTGCAATGTCACAACTGCATGTGGATAACATACCAATAGCCCTAATATAATAACAATAATAACAACATTGCATAACATGCATATACAATTTCAAACGCCTCAGCTCAGAAAGTGTGAGGGAACAGAGCTACCTACTGAGCCAACCAGGAAAAGTATCAATTTGAGAATTTCACTTTGGGATCTTCCCAAGGTTAGTCTAACTGCATGACTACTGTAGAAGAAAAATGTTCTTTTTGGAAGAAGGGCTCAGATTGACTACCAATAATTAGGACTCATTTATCCAATGAATTAATAATGCAATCAATTGCACTTGTTAATGGGGCCTCATACTGCTTTTTCAGTGTCGAGGAAAAATATGTAGCCTATCGTTATACACATAAAATATTTGCGGTAAACATTAATAGCATGAAACACACATAAGCACCAGAATAATTCACCTACCCGAGTGTGGTCATTGTTACAATAGTATACCAGAAGGATGCTGGGATGCTGGTGAACTTGCTGTTTTGCACACCTTTCTCTGCGTAGAATATCACCGTTGCAAAAATAATGATAGCCATCGTCAAAGAAAAGAGCAAAAATCCCAGCTCGGAGAAACAGCTCTTCAAAGTGTTGCCCAGAATACGCAGGCCTGCAGAATGACGGGAGAACTTGAAAATGCGAAACACTCGGAACACCCTCAAAGTGACGAAGGCTCCGCTCACCTCGCCTTTGTCAGTCATGAAGAGTCCTATGTAATATGGAATGATCGCAACCACATCTATAATACTCATCACACTTTTAACAAACTTGAGTCGGTCTGGCGCAGCAATCAGACGCAACAGGTATTCGATTGTGAAAATCATCACACAGGCAGTATCTAAGCAGAACAACTGCAGCTGGTAGCGCTTCCCGCAGGAGACCGGCGTCTTCGCTGAGGTCCCACATGGTACCGTTTCGAACACGTTGGCCAGGACGGAGACTGCGATGAAAAACCCAGTCACATAATAAATCACCAGAGCCGGTGTGCTCGTGTGCGGATTTTCAAAAGCTCTCCACATGGACTGCTTCAGGGTCATACCAGCAAGAACATCATTCTCAGGATTCTCTTTTCTTTGTGTCTCCGCCGCATCCTGCATCCGTTCCAGGTTCTCACACTTATGGTCCTTGTACTCTTCGTAACAACAGTCTCCCATGTTCTCCGGCATGATCCCGAAGAAGGCCAGCTCTTCGTCGTACGCCGAAACGCACTCGTGTCGCGGGTAGTGCAGTTTACCAGTGCGATAAAAGTTTAGGATGTGTCTGAAGAGTTCAGGGTCTCGATCAAAGAAGTACTCATTAGTTTCTTCGTGGAAAAAAAAATCTCGTTCAGTGCAGCCAAGTAAAGTATTCGGGAACCGCTCTAAAGTGTTACGCAAAGTCTGAAACTTTGTTCCACTAATATTGAGAATAATGAACTCATCAGGTGCTTTCCGGTGCACCGGCAGAGCCGGCATAGGAGACCTCGCCACTGGCATCCATCCTATAGCTGCCGCTTGGGCAAAGGGAAGCCAAGTTACATTTTCTGCTGCCATGCCAAACTTCTTTTGCAATAGCCAAACTAATCCTATATTTCACTTCTTATAGCTACAGCAGTGCCGCATAAAGAACCCAATGTCTTTCACCTAGAAAAGAGGCGTGTCACCCGCTTTTCCGTCTAATCGTATCTTGGATGCAAATTAGCAATATTTCCCATAGATACTTACTGTATACTGCTACTAAATAGTAAAATTTAATCGAGAACAATCTAGACATACTATTTGTTAAGCACATTTTTAAGCAGATATACTGACACTTACACTAATACATGCACGTTTAAACCATATACTGTGCGGACCACATTGTGTGCGGATATTGGCTCTGTCAGCTTCGCTCGGGACCCCCGTGACCCTGCATATGGAAAATGGATGGATGGATGGATGGATGGATGAGCAATGTAATGGCTTCTTCATATTGTAGGGATACTGTTTCCTAAAACTTTGATCGAGCAAATATACGTGTGTTTGATTTGGTTCATTTTCGATGATACACACATAGACCAAGTCTGAAATTGAGAGTGAGCGTGAATCATAAATATAAGAAAGAGCCACCGAGGAACAGTGTTGAGGACCCCCTGGATGTTCAACAAAATGCTTGTCCACACATGCTGCAGACTCCACACACGCACACACACACACACACGCACACACACATACACACACACACACACACGCGCACACACACATACACACACACACACACGCGCACACACACATACGCACACACACATACACGCACATGCACACACACACGCACACACACATACACACACACATGCACACGCACACACACATACGCACACGCACATACATGCACACACACACATTTTGCATGTATTCACAGCTCAATTATACAATAAAAAAGCCTATGATATAAACCTGTGGCGCAGTACCTGGTGGTGACAGGAGCGAACTGACAACAGCCCAGAAATTTGTTGCTGACTTGGGCGGGGGGGAGGGGGGGGGCTTGGTATATTTTGCTGATCATTATAAGTTATTCATTAATCATTTCCTGCAATTGGACCTGGAAACCTGCCGAGAATGATCGGTGGGTTGGGCATCCCTGGAATATGAGCTAAGGTTGGGAATGAAACACCGGCCCTCACAAGACTGACCCACTGGAAAAACTCCCGAACTTCCCGATGGCCAGTCCACACCTGTCTAGTGAAGTACTTCAGCATCTGGACCTGCAGCTGAGAGTATGTCAGATTCCCAGGCAGCATAGAGGTGCAGGATAGGGTAATAAGCTGACCAGGATACCAGCGCTTGCAGGGCACATACACACACATATTCAAACATACATTCAGACTCTAGGGGCACTTTTGAGTTGTCAGTTAACTTAACTGGATGTTTAGCCCTGCATATGGGAACCCAGGTATCCAGAGAAAACCCATGCGAGGACATGCAGAATTTTAACCTCCAACTAGGAACAACTGCTGACCACTATGCTGTTCTAGATGTCTTGTCATATTGGATGTCAAGGGGAAGTGGCTTTTGCATCTGTTGGATGTGCAGATCTGGTTCCGTCAAACTTACTTTTTCTGTAACATAGTCAAGGTCACTCATTTGAGATGGTCATAAAGATATTCATCCAAAAACAGTTAAAAGTACTATGCAAGAAAATGGCCATACAGTTAAAAAGTTGTTGAGCTGAGTTCTGCAATCTAGGGAGCCTTGTTTCATGGAATCTTAACCTTGAGTCCAGTCAATATGTTAATCAATATAAAGTTACAGACCTTTAATATGTTCTTTTGTTGGCATTTTCTTCTTGTTTACAGGTTTTCACCTACAACTCAAATAGATGCTCAGATCTGAGGAGTGCAATAGAAGGTATAACATACGGCATGCAGTACATGTGAGGAGGATGAGCCATGAGGAAGTTTATGGCATACCATACTATTTTAAACTGTTTATATAAAAAAAGAAAATACACATTCCCTAAAGATGGATCTCCTAAAATTACTCAAATTAATCTACAATCGCTGTTATATTGCAAATGTGTCTATTTAGCTTTCCTTCTACTCATAGATATGGTTATACTAGTCAGAAGGGAAAATATCACTACATTAATTTCAATGAAACTGGGAAAAATATCTATATGATAACAGGATGATATCAGACTTTAAATAGAAACAAACCAAGAAACAAGCAAAAACATCTATTTAATATTAATATTGAAAGGCAGGGGACCAGCTGGAGAGCTTTGCCCAGGACCAAGATGTCTGGGGAGATCTTTCCAGTGGCCTATGCCCCAGGATGGGTACTAGGCATAAATAGTAAGTATGTATTGAAAGTTAGGTGAAGTTTAATAGAGTATTAAATGGCAAAGAAAGTGAAGTCACCTTATCTGGTCTCATAGATGCAGAGACTATCCAAGTTTGTTATGGTAATTTATGCTGTTTAAAATAGAAGTTAGGGGCTATCCACTAAATTCGTATCGCAGTATTTATTATTAACTACACTGGTGCTGACAATGCTAAACAGCCACACTTAGTTACAAAGGGTGCATCGGATAATGCAGTGTCTACACAATATCCTTAACAAAGCGGCGATGGGCTGTAGCGCACAGTACCTGTCAGCTCAGAACATATTTCTATAAAAGAAATATGACATATCACCATCTCTATCATTGTTTTTGTGGCTGGAGCTGACAGGAAACGCAAGGGGAAATTTATTATTCATGTGGAAAACAAATTAAGCCCTTGGGGGTAAACACCTGTGTTTCCCCCATCAGACATGAGGTGTGGCTCTTCATTTCATTTACCATTCATTCAGCATTTTGAGTTTTAAATTTAACCTTAATAATGCAACTGAACTCAAAAAGTAAAAAGAAAGACTATGCACTATTCTCTTAACTTTTGTGTATCAATCACCAGCAATAATCACTTTGGCCAGGCATCTACAAATAGCATTCATTATTAATATGACCCTAAAGAGACCAGAGCCTCCGAACTAGCTTTAACCTAACACTGAAAGGAAAGCCCCGTGTTAGATATGCTGGACTTCTGGCAGGAGCTTGTTCAATGCAACAAAAGTTTAATATCAGAATGTAAAATTTAACATTAGCTTATATGCAAATTAACTGTAATACAATAAAAATAGCAAGAATTTCTTATCTACAGCAAAAATGTAATGATATCTTGTTGGATGGTTGGAAGAACACTGCTCCTGTAACTGATGAGATTGAAAAATAGAGAGAAAAGAATATGAGAGCTCCCGAGCCTTGAGATTGATAGGGCCTTTCTCAGAATCAGCTCAGTCCGCAGGTATTTACTGGCATTTATGTCAGGGCACTGGGATGGCCATGGAAAAAGCTGGGTACTGATGTACCTGAACCATTTTTTGTGTGCATTTGGAGGTATGTTTTGGATCATTGTCCTGCTGGAAGATCCAACCACAACCCAGTTTTAGCTTCTTGGCAGTGGCAGCCAGATTTTGATTTAAAATCTCCTGGTACTTTATGGAGTCCATGACATCATGTATCCTAACGAAGTTCCCATGGTCTCCCATGGAGAAAACACAGCCACTCAACATCACTGACCCCCCACCAGCTTAACAGCGGTGAGCAGGGGGCGCATTTTTAAAACTATTTGTATATTCCCACGGAAGAATATATGTACATCCAAAAACTCAAATGTTTGTACGATTAGTAGAAGTCAGATGTATAAAACCTTTTGTAAACCGAGGTACACAAGTACACAGGTTTAAAAATCCCACTTACCATAGAAATACAGTATATATTTATAATGTAATTTCACAGACAATGAAAGCCACAAATGTATTTAATAGTAGCTGTTCCAACTCAAAGTAAATAAATAGCATAGAATACAAACACACAAGTATGAAATATAAAAACTTGGTAGGGACCAGTTATGAATCGTTGCCATTTTTCTGGCTCTAGATTCATTTGTCCAAATAGCCAAATGTAAGTAGGTGAGGTTGTAAAGACCTATAATATAACTGCCTGTATCTATAATGTAATAAAAATCTAACAATGTAATAACCTGCTACTAAATGTAACAGCATTTATTTTATAATTATAATTTTGCATTTTATTAAGTTTCTTTCTATATTTGATAATATATGCAAAGCATGCATCTCATATATACTGATATTATATGCACATATTTGCATGCAAAATCAAAATCAATACAGCCTATGCTGTAAAGTCAGGAAGTTAAATTGTGCTTTAGTACCCCTGCAGGAACTGAGCATTGTGCCTTCCCAGGGTGACTCCATGGAGCTATTGTGTTGCGCTGCCAACATTAGCCAGCAGAGGGAGTCACAGCTCTACTCCAAGACACGCCCCCAAATCTGAACGCAGCAAGCAGGGGGTCAAAGACTGTCACAAAGCTTCCCCACTACAGTGAAAAGGAGTCACTGAAGCCCTACTTCTCCCTTTGCATCTCATGGAGTTTCAAAACAGCTGATCCTCCAAGTAGACTGCGGTCCATCTGGCACTGGCGATGCAGGGGAAAGTGCTCCAGGTCCTCCCCAGGCTCACCTCGGATGAGCAGGGGGACTGTGACGCTCGGAGCGCAGCACTAGAGCACTGTTTCCACCGGCAGCTGTCAGCAGAGGCTATGAGGGAGAAGCCGGCGATTTGGCAGGTGACAGAGATACTGGGTGATTTTGCTACTGATCGCTACAGTTATGCATGATGGGGTTACCCCATGCCATCTAAAAAGAGATAGCTCTCCGTGCCTTTGGCAAGGCATTAAGTCCAGAGTGGCTTCACCAACATTTCCAGCTGCTGGCTGATGCCTTGGCAGTGGCAGAGATGGTTGGAGAGATCTTGTTTCTGTCAGGAACCACACGTTGACCACCAGTCACACTAGGACTCCTGCCACTAAAGCTGCACCTGCAACTCCAGGAGCCCCAATGGGAGAATTTATATAAATTAAAAAAATACTAAATTCATGTTGATCCTTTAAATTTTTAACTAAATTCATGGTGTTTGCCCCCTTTTTTCAGTATTGTGCAGTGGCACAATTTGCATACAGGCTTGCATATGTGCTACGGTTTGCTATCTTCATTTGGCACAAAGCCAAAGAATTTCCAGGCACCACTCTGGCTACACTCTTTATTGATTAAGCACAGTGGTGGAAGCTGTGATGCTTCTGAACCTGTCATCTTAGTAACACCCCGTGTGTCTACAAGCCTCAGTGGTCAGAGCAAACCGGAAGTGCAGACTATAGAATTGATACCATGAAAATGAATATTAAAACGGTTTTACACACAATAGAATCAATACATTAGGGACATTCGTTACTTTTGACGACACTACTGCTCAGGCATCCTCCCAGGTACAGACTAGTCGGTCCTGCTGGGGTGGAAAGCAATAGAGGCCAAACTTGAGTCAGTCACTGGCGTGTGCGTGCTGAAGAAGGGGCCAGACCACTGACCAGGAGGTGAGGCTGGCCAACATTCTGGATGCCGCATCATCAGGCTGTATTTGCTGCGATACCTGGTGGCTCACAGGGGCCACACTCCATTTCAACATGGACACAGCGACCCTTCGAAAAGACTGATGCCAGATTTCCCCAGAATTGTCAGTTCCATTAATAAACACCCTTTTTCTTGGAACCATCGGTCATCACCTTTTTTCACCTGCACCATGCCCTGAGAGTGGCTCTGTCCCTTTTAACCCACCTGCGTCACACTTACACACAAAGTACGATTGGACTACAAGTGTATTACAACAGTAAATAATTTTGACATCTAATTACTGACCACAGGTTCTGGAGCATGTATCATGAATCCTGCTTTGTAATACAGGCCACTGGCCTGAAGCACTGTTGTTATCTAAGTGATCTGTAGCAATTTGCTTTTATAGTTTCTGCTCATTATCAGTGGGTAGAATTAAAGATTATAACTGTGCATTGATTTACTACTGTGATTCACCTGGCTAGCATCATGTGTGCGGTTTTAGAAAATCAATCAACACCCTTCAGACTTGAGAATTCGACAGTGCTGTGGTATAAGTGCATACAGAACTACATTGTTGATTTCTGATTGAAATACCTGGCACTTTGGTATTTTGTAAACAGTACCGTTCTGCAACTGAATTTCTGCAGTAAAAACTGTGCTAGTTTTTGAATCTGAATATATGATATGTTATTTCCACAGCAGGTAGTCTAATGGATGGCTTGTTCAGTCATGTTAAGTGTCTGTTATATATCCATATTACAGAAGCAGTTTTAGGAAGGTAGGGAAGCTAGCACACATCTGAAAAACAGATGTATGCAAATCCTATGGGTAAAATGGCAAATTCTGCCAAAGGTAAGTGTATAAATCTTCTGAACGAACTTGTTTTTCCATCACCGTCAATGATCACCTGTCTAATCAGCCATTTAAAATGAAGCAGCATCACTCATTCACTTAGATCACTACTTAATGTCTTCAACAGTACATTTGATCATTACAGACAATTATTTCTTTTGGTAAATTAGCTTTATTATCTTTATTGTGTGTGCTTTCTTTCCAAACAAAAGGTTATTAGGACAAACTATTAGGTTTCCATTTAAATACATACAAAACACGATAAAATAATAAAACTTCAGAGTACTGTTAACTTCTTATTTCTAAAACACCCACGAATAAGATATCTTAATCAGTGTTTCAGTATTTTTACTTTGATTATTTTCCCTCTGAAGTCCGAAGAAATCTGTCATAAGAAAATCTTAATATCAATGTGACAGTGACATAACTGAAAAAGGCAATGTGTGCTGTCATTATTAATGAAAACGTCATGTGTTATAGTAATCTTGAGGAGGTTATTAAATACAAGAAATAGATGATTTATTAAAATGAAAACTATAAAAACCATTAAAAGGTATTTACTAACTTAAAGCTTAATGAAATGGTTTGCATATTTGGATTAAAAAATTAATAAAGAAAAACTAAAGTGCTGATCTTCCAAAGGAAGTTTTTGTTGCGTCTCTAAGCACACACTATAATCATGCTCAAAAAAATAACACAAAATCAGCTCCAATACTTTAACTATAAATTCAGTGTATTATCAGGAGAGATTAAGAATTTATGCATGTTGTACTGCATTCCTCAAAGAGGATGTGTTCTAGGGCACAGTGACTTGGAAGGGGCTCCCTTGCACATTTTCATCTCCCCACTTGACAATAAGGATGTAGTCTCCTTTCTCTCTGACTGTGTAGGTGACATTGTATAACTTGTTACCCATATGCTTGACATACACCTCCTCGCAGGGCGCCTTGGGTCCATGAACGCCCACCATCAACATGTTCGTGCCTGGAAGAGAACAGACTACTGTCACTGAGGAATGGAGACTGCGTTTGAGTTTGTCTTGCATTTTAATGCTGTCCCACCTGCCAATGGTTAATGTTTCTAGTGTGTTTGTGTCTGTCTGCTTCATGGTTTGAATTCTGGGGGAGCTATGGAGAGTTCGGCTCCCCAGAAAAGAACACAAACTCCCTTGAAAGCCTCCCCTGAGATGTTCTAAAAAACATTAAGGTTCCTTACATAATAGAAATACGTCAATTTTATGTGTTTATTTGTTCATTACATTCCATTTTCCAAACATCTGTCTCCACTAATTAAGATAATTCTGTTACCTGTGTCCTTTTGCTTTATGATTTAGTTTTTTGTTTTCTCTGATTAGGCTACTAAACTTCTTGCATGATTCTGATGTTGCTGTTTTTGTGCCTATATGAAATGTTATTCACAGTATTAATTGTCTGCAGTAGTAATAGTAGAATGCTTTTTGCAGTAACCCTGTTATTGACTGCATTGCTGTGCACTTATATGTATGCACGTGCATATGACTTGGGAAGTCGCGGTGCACACCAGAAAATAGGGCTCCCGTGAAAGCCACTGTGTAATTCAATCCCTGATCTGAGTGTGTCTGAGTATGCAAACGTGAGTGTATATGCTTGGTCACCTGCTCTGCTGCAGTCTACAGTGAAGGTGTTCTTCTGTCCCACAAAAGCTTTTGAGAGTCCTGCGCCTCGGCACACCACCTTGCTTGCATCTGATGAGAATTTGGACAGGGTGCTGTAGGCGCCACCCATTTTGGTGACCGTTTCCACGTGAAGAGATGAAGTTTCATGAAGACTGTGTCCCCCTGACAGACGAGCACCTAATGGAAAAGACCGAGAAAGAATGTAATTTCAAAACTACACCACAGAGCCTTGTTTCACTATCCCTCATAGACACTGGAGAAGCACCACTACTAGGGACATGATAAAACCGCAAAATGGTATTTGCACCTGTGACTTTAGCTTTGAATGGACTGCCGACGATGTGCTGTGGCCCGCCATATTTGATGGAGATGAGATAGTTCCCCGGTGCCATTGGTGTGTAAGTGACTAAGTATCCTTCAGGACACTCGCAGCAGTCAAGCTTCACCTTGGAGGGTCCGTCGATGGAGACAGACAGGGCCCCCGATCCCGCATTACATGTATTCACAATAAACTTAGAGGGCACTCCTGTGGGGAGGGGGCAACAGGAAACATGAGATGACAATCAGTGTGCTGTCGAATATATGCAACGCATACAACTTGCTGCAAATTAAAATGTTTAATCTGAACAAGTTAATATAAGAGAGCACAGAGTATGTCACACACAGAACCAGCACAATACAAACACACTTGATAACCATAGTCATACCTGTAGTGCCGCCTTCTAGACCAGCTCCAAATGCAGAAACCATCCCTGGGTCACCAGCCTGTTCCAGCTCTCCGATATGGACTTTGAAAGGGCTGCCAGGGATGTGGCTCCCATTAAATTTTACATCAATGGCATGAACTCCAGTCTCCCTTGGAATGAAGCGGATTGCAGTCTTGTCTGCGGAAACCAAGACAAGGAAACTTTCTTTGACTCTGACAGGAAAAACATCAAAACAGTTTAAGGTGAAAGACCTTTAGCTACACTCTAAGAAAAAAGGGTACAAATTTGTACCTTTGCTTGTCACTGGGGCTGTACCCTCAAGGGTCTGCCAAT
>JAODKC010000001.1:28400850-28432817 GCA_026777985.1 Mormyrops attenuatus
TTTTGTTTCAACCAACCAGTTGAGTACTCTGTGACTGTGACTCTTTATGCTCAACTGGTTGGTTGAAACAAAATCCCGATCTGGACTTTTACTCTCTGGACCTGAATCACCCAACTCGGTTTATGAGGACATATCTTTCAGGTGCAGTGATTTTAAAATGGTCTTTACATCCATGTCCAAAACCCCATCACATGCCAACTTTAGTTACTCCTCTGAAGTAGAAGAGCTATTTTAGAGCAAACATGCTACACTGTGACCGATACCCTTCACAGCGAGTTATACTCAGTGCTCATGTCAGAAGGACTCTGCTCTTATCCTAAGGCCCAGTGGTATTATCACTTAAACATCTACTCGAGTGTGCCAACATCTTCAGCAGCACATTCTTTGGTTAACACTGAGCTAGAAATAACAGGAATTTTAAAAGCAGCCACAAGCCTAGTCTCTGTAGATGTTGAACTGTACTATACTCAGCCACATCCCGAATGACAGCTAGGTAAGGCAACACAAAATTAGGCATGCAAGCATGTAGGATTCCTTTCTTTGATAAATGCTTTACCTGGAGCACAGTTGTCGACCAGCGCACCCAGAGCCTTGCCGTCCCTCCAGTCCCGGTTGAAGTTGTTAATGGGCAGCTGCGGAACTTTGTTCTGGATCCAGCCCAAGAGACGCTGCTTAGGGGTTAGTTTCTTAGCATCCTCATCGTCCTCGTCGTCCCACATGGGCATGGAAATGGAGTAGTGTAGGATCAATGTCCAGATGAGGCCCAGAATCAGCTTCAGGTTCCCATCCACAATGGCCTTGCTGTCTATGTGAACAAATGAAGAGAGTCGATCAACACTAAATGATAACCAAGGCAGAGGACTCTGCGGGCTGAATTGGGATGGTGGTTCAGCTCTCTGGTGGCTTTTCAAGTTCAGCATTTACTTAGCAAATGCTGGAGTTTGCTGTAAATATCTTTCACTCAGCCGTACACAGTAGTGTTCCTTCAGAGCGTGTGTTTAGTACGGCCGGTGACATAGGACGCTACGCTCAGAGCACACATGTAATCTCCTGAACACGTTGACCATTTAATTTTTCTTAAAAAAAAACCTCACAAAGAAGATTACTAACATACTTGTTTCACTGCAGAAGTCAGTCATGTTAATCTTCCTCATTCTACATGTCTGTCCATGCAATGTTTTTTATTTGACTTTATTGCACTTTATTTTACTTGTTATGGACATACTTTTTGTTACACTTTTGTATTTGTCTGGAGAAGACTTGATTCAAAATAAAAATTAGTCACCATGTTAATCTACATCCATCCAAAGTTTTTATTTTTACCTTATTGCACTTTATTTTGCTTGATTTATGGGGCATACTTGACTACACTAGATTTTGTTTATAGTTCCCAATAAAATATGATAAAATGCTAATTGTTTTTGCCTTTTTTAATTCATTGAAATGTAAAGGATTGTGTGAAATTTCATCATTTCGAATACTAACCCCAGTATCGAACTGAACCGAATCGTATGGAATCGTGGGAATTTCTGAGGTATCAAAAAAAATTTAACCGTTGGCTTAAATAATCGATATTGTATCGTATCACAAGGAAAGCTGTGATTTTCACCCCTAGTGATAACCACATTAAGTATTACATGTCATTTTGCCTAGGAATTATCAGTAATGGCGATAGAGCCAATCTGTCCCTTATTTAATATGACACCTCACTTTGCCTTTGAATTCACTTTGATGAGAGCCATTTAGCAAAAAACTAATATAATAGTAGCTTTTTGTGTCTGCACATGTGCCCGCCCTTCCCTTCACCCCCAGAATAGGCCTTCTGGCTTTTTGACCTTTGCTTCTGTCCCCAACTCCGTTTTTTCACTCTGGTTTCCTGTTCACTCTGCATGAGGGTCCCCTGTCCTTGATGAACCATATAACAATCTTTCTGCCTGTTGAACTGTAGCCTCATACCCCCAGGATTGGGTTGTATGATCCTGCCTTTGGCCCTGTGTGTGTTCTACCTTTTTATTTATTTTATTTATCCTTTATTTTACCAGGAAGGTTCCATTGAGATACATTATTTCTTCTTCCGGGAAGTCCTACCCAAGACGGCAGCAAATAAGAAAAATAAGATAAAAAGTTTCCTATACATACACCCAGAGATGATTAATATAAACACAAAGTAAAACACATACAAATACTCAAAGTCTCCAAAAATAGATAGAACAGAATAATAATCAGTTAGAGCTTTATAATCACATGTCTAACTAACAAGAACTGTGACACCAGAAAAAAACTGCATTAGTGCCCAACATGAGGCATGACAGTGTATTTTATAAGGGTTGTAACTGCACTGGGAATGAGACCACATCAGTATGACGAGGCAGCCCCAGGGCATGTGTTATAATGAGGCCTAATTATACCCACATTATTATAATTACTCCTACGCCTTTACTCAACATCACTCTTTATCTTTCAGAATTATCGCTAAACTCAGCAAGACTGTGTAAAATTTCTCATCAGTACGTAAACCTACTGTAGCAACTCCATTTAAAACAGCAATTTGTCACGGAAAAGAATATGAGCATTTCACTCAACAAGGAGCTTTTTAGAAGCACAGTGGACACAGAGAAAGACAAAAGCACATTTAAAAGGCAAGAGTAATTTAATGTTAAATTACAGTTAAAAAGACATTTTTATCAGTATTTGCTGTTATTACCAATGTGATAATAAAACAAAAAAGCAATCTAGAAATGTAGGGAGGTCTTGATAGATTCACCGCCTCAGAAACCTGCCAGGACTGTCAGCTTCCTACACAAGAGCCATGATGGGTCAAAAACATACAGCCTGGGTTAGACAAAAAATAGGTTTTTCATGTTACAGATCTATTTTACTTCTGCTGGTCCGGGAGCCCTGATTAAGAATAAGACCTTCATGAAGCCAGTAAGGGAGCCTAGAGGGTATTTCTAAATGATGGGGTGTAAACCTCACACTGACCTCCCCTATTTCTAAGAATGGCCTCATGACATACAGGTCATGCGTGCACCTAATGAGCTGGTGAGTCACTGCGTTGAGTTTTTAACTCAGCCTCCTTAATAATCCTCTCCTCACTGTCACTTTCATTCACACTGTCTCCTCTCACTTACTTTCCCGGATGAGATAAGACATCTGCCTGTGACATTTTATCTCTGTTGCTAAACTTAAAAATGTTGTGCAGTGAGACTGGACTCTATATTTCTTACACAGAAATCATTTTGTCATCAATTGAAAGAAACGGCAGGGATAATCACTATGTGATCAGGAAGAGCCGTTTCAAACAAACACACTACTCTAAAACATCCGTTGGCTAATGATATATCAAGTGATGTTCCATCAGAGGTATCTGCCCCCCACCCTCACTAACTACCTCACACATAGGGCCTCTCCTGTGACTCTCACTTCTGATGCATAGCTATTTTAAACTCCTGTTCCTGGAGGTGTGCCAGAGTCTAGATGCCTGTTTGTCACTCTTTGGGCTTGAAGCTTAGCAAAAGCGCATAGCGCCCCGCTCCTACATACAGAAGCAACATGGCGTTCACTAAGAATACCAGAACTACCCAACAGAAATATGGTCGGTTTTATCCACTAATCAGTATTTATAAGAGAAAAATAAAATCCTGCAGAATTAGGTAGAATGAAATCTATGTATATGGCTGCTAGTGTATGGGTATCTGTTGTATGTGCGAGTTGGTATGGCAACATAAGTAAGGGAGTCAGTATCTCAAAGTGTGTGTGACAGCGTGTGGACAACTGGCACTTAATGTGAAGAGTGCAATGTAAGGGCAGGGTTTCCTGGAGAGGGCACCCTGGTGACAGCTGTTTCACTTGTTTCCTGGCATGCTCCCGGAGCTACTCTTCTAGAACTTAGAACTACATCCAGAGACATCACAGGAGACATCTTTCAAAAACGATCTCTTGTAAGATTGCCATTCAGAAATGTACCTGTTGTGTTTATGGTCTCTCATCTTTTTTACCTTTTACCACTTTTCGCTGGATGTATGAATGAAGAGTGGCATTGACTTGGGATGAGAGATTTATGACCCCCTGACCCTTGACCTTTATGACTGAGCATGAGTGTGGTCAGCTTGTGAACAGAAGGAGATGATCATAGCATCACCATTTCCATTTACTTTGACATTTGCGACTGCTGCAACATAATTTGTATGTACTTCAAGCCACATCCATCTAGGTATACTTTTTCTACAATATTTCTACAACACCCAGTCTGGTCATACATTATCCACACACACTCACACAGACAATGGGTTTGGTGTGTAAACATGGATTCGTATGCAGAGAAGAACACATACTGTTTCATATAACTATGTTCTCTGGTATTTTGAAGTTAATTGCAATCTTACTTCCAGTGGTCCTGAGACTGTTGTTAAAATGAAGAAAAAGCATAAACTCTAACATTTTAATCAAAAAATATAATTAACTTTGCTGAAATTTGGCTACGTCTGAACAACAAAGCATGTTGTTCATCAATAATATCCAAAAATTACTGAAAATCTTAAACTAAATTTGTAATTGAAGAGACGAGGAACAGGTATCACCTTCCAGCATATCATATAGCACACCATAAAAGATTCTCTACATAGGTGTGCTATAATACATATGAAGGTATTCTTCAACAAAACAAAACATTATCAAACTCCTTCCATTTTCCATAACCACATATTCTTTGTGTGGTCGCAGTAAGCCTAGAGACTTCCCCAAAATAGTGCACTAGGCAGGGGACATGCTGAATACGGTGCCAATTCGTCACAGGACATACACTGAGAGTAATTTCGAGACCCCACCTAGCTGCATGTGTCTGAACTACAGGATGAAATCGGAATAGCCAGAGGGAAACGGCAGCAATCAGAATAATATGCAAACTTCACACACACACAGGCAGGGGATAAACTCAAACTCATAACCCTGAGAGTATGCAGCTACATTACTATTCACTGAGCCACCACTCTGTTCATGTACTCGACTTCTAATTGTACCCATTTCCAGTAATGATGAATAAGTTTCTAATAAACCTCACCGGAAAATATTTCTCCGGAAAATATAACAAATTAAAGTTTTATTACCTTAGCAATACGTGGGATCTAAATAATGATTTATTCAAAATTTCTAGTGATTTATATATTATACATTATTTATACCCACAGTGCGATTCCCAGTCGGCCAAAAAAAACACACTTTCAGAAACCAATCCATTAATGATTTTCAGTAAAATGTAATAAATATAGGAGCTGTTTTGCGTTTAAAAATTAAAGATTATGATGGCATGTTTGCAAACATAACCTACATAAATTCCCTAAACTGCTCATGGAACAGACGCACTTGTCCAGCAATGTCTAGCTGTCATGACACCTTTCCAAATTACATATCGCTCATGGGGACCTCCTATCCTAGAGACCCCACGGTACCTGTAAATATGACGATTTTTATCAAATGCAGTAAAAATACATAGACTCTGACCTACCTATGGATACCAGTTTGATGTGTTCTCTCTCCAGGAATTCCAGCGCCACTGATACATTTTCCAGTTTCATTTGTCGGAAGTTCGGTCTTACGTTATGTTTTCTGTACATTTTCTTTTGGCTCAAAACCTCCAACAGGCTGATTAACTTCAGCCCATCACCGAAGTCTTTTTGGAGATCGGTTACGGACTTGTTGATACATTTCAGATGTTCATTGCACCACCTGGTAAAGGTGTTCTGCTGGATTTTCTTCCACGGCGCATCCTCGGCTAGATCTTTCTCTGTGGCCGGTATCTCATCGTCCTGGTCCTCCCAGTTATCGGTGTCTTGATAGTGCTGAGGCTGTTGTGGGTCGTACTGCGTGCTCATTGTACTTTTGGTTGTCCTTCGCTATTAACAACGGAATTTGTAATAGCCTGGGCGCGCTGGGGGTAAAAACTGCCTTCAGAAGTAGTTGATGAAACGTTCAGATGTGTCAGACCAAACACTTGTGGCCGGAACGAAACGATGCGTTGAAGATCTCCTTCAAAAAGCTACGTTTTTACCAATCAAGTTATGCCGGTAGAAGTCTAGGGCTTTATATCAGTGAACAATTTAAAGAGGTTCCTCAAAAAACCAAGTGAGACAAACTAGAAAAACTTCTTCAACTTCAGCGACTGAATGTAGCAAATGGCAGGACAGGGTTTTTAAAGAGACCCCCCAGCCACCGCAATGCCTACGTCATAAAAATGGATTCCCTAGAATGATCTTGTCATCACCGTATACAACATAATGATGCTATTTTATCCCTAATGTTTCAGAGAGAGTTATGCTGGGTTGGGCTGGGTGCAGATAAAAATAAACACAATCGACCATATCTACATGATAAAGTTATATATGAATCTTTTTGGATTTCGCATTTTTGGAAATTTTTGACTGTAAACTTAATGTGTAGTCACTCTAGGTTTAGCCAAAAAAAGAAAATGACAGGAAAATTTAATTAATATTGTAGGACACTATGCACCCAGCATTATTTTAATGTCTCTGAACAGTTCACCAGCGTGTAGCACGTACTTGACTCAGCTGAAGGAATTCCCAATTACAAGGTCATTTATTAATAGAAATGATCTGATGCAGGAGTAACCCCTTCCCCGTAGAAAGAAGTATTATTAATTCTGACGTCATACAACCAACCCAATAGTTTAATTCTCATAAAATTATTTATATGTATTAAATGGTTTCAAAGTCATTTGAATAATCAGAATAACAATTAAGACAATTGTTAGACAATTGTTGTAAGACAAGATCTCTAACAAAGAGATATATGTAAAATGTAACTTGAGGGACCGTTTTCATAATAGAAAAAACGGTTTGTTAATCTTGTATTTTAGGTTTTCGTTACTTCTTCAATGAGTGCATTCAAATTGTGAATTTAGAACAGGATTGTTGATCTACGGGGTTATATTGTTTGCAATGGCAATCACCCGTCACTTAGCGCATGTCAGGGTAGCTGTTCAGAGTGTGTGAGCCATTCATGCCTAGGTGATATATGAGACAGGACCCCTGCATCATTCCTTACTAATGGTCTCGGTGTCTTCCAGGTTAATAATAGTTGTTATTATATGACAAGTGGTGTGAATTTCACATGTCTTTGAGTGAGTACCTATAAATGTACACGCGCATATATATATATATATATATAAATAAATACATAATAATAAAAAAAACAGTCTTACAAATGAAAAGAATAAAATTTACAAAGGATGTTGTTTCTGTTTGGTACCATTTGGATAAATAAGTCATAAATATATCCATGTTGTGTATTGTATGTTTTGTGATTGTACATTTTATAGACAATTAAATTTACTACACTGAACTTTGATTATCGGTTCACTATAAGCAAGAATTATCATGGTTAGCTGGAACTATCCATAGAGAAGAAGCATTGGCTGTTTTTTCTTATTTTAGAATATACTTCAAGGGAATTCTGAATGTCAGCTCTACAACATACAACGTTCACATTCACTATAGATGCCATATCATGTATGGCTTTGAACATGGCACTTTACAGAACATACAATCTCTTAAAATAGAGCCCCCTGCCCAAGGCCCGGGAAATACCACCCTGATGACAGATATAAGGGTGTTTTTATTAAATGTACCTAAAATTAGGTATTATTATACTTTATGTAGATTGACAATTATTTTAAGCCTGTTTAGTTCTTCTTTCATGGTTAGGTCTTGTATTATATATGAAAGGTAACTATGAGGGAATTATGTTTTATGATGCATTACCCTTAAATTTTAATACCTGATGACGGTAAAAATCCACAAATGAAAAGTTTATATTCTGCTTTAAAATGATATATTCGTATCTTGTTTAAGCTGTTGCTCCATTTGTAAACCATGAAGAACATCATGGCAATGGGCTGACTCTGAAATGAACGTGACTCAGGACATGGCACGACGCTGACGAGAGTCAGTGTAAATATAAAGCATGACACATGGCTTTTGACCTTAAGAGCTGCATGCTGAGAAATGCTGCAAACTTCTACCCTTGTCTTTCTGCCACTCTGGCATTTGAAACACTTGTGAGCATGTACACACGTGCATGCGTACACACACACACACACACACACACACACAGCCAAGTTATGCATTTTATTTATAGTGCCTCTGCTCAGTGCTATGTTTTTATAAAAGTAAAATGAAGAAAATCACTAAAAGGTCTTTCTTCAATATCCTTTAACTGTCACTATGGCTGAAAGGCCATAAGAAGTAACTCGCCCCTAGAGAAACTCCAGACTTGTGCTGTGGATCTATCTGTTTTTGACTTGTGCAGCCACTCTGCAGACTGTCCAAGTCACAAGTAGTAGTAGCTGGTGGAAAGGCACAGGATGATGTCCTGGTTATTGATGCAACTGAGAAGTGGCTCAAATTTGAATGGATCCATTGGCTGGATCCTGTCATTTATACCATAGACAAGAACATGGTCAATAATCATCTTCCTAATCTCATTTGTAACTTGATGTCTTGCTCCTTTTCTTCATCCTCCACCTCTTTTTCAGATTCATTGTCAGATGTTGGGGTCTATTTTACTGAGCAGAGAGCTCACCTGAATGCAAATGAGGATCAAAGAGTAGCATCATCCACTGTCCTTGGAGCAAATGGGCAGAGGCAGCTACAGAATTTGAACTGGTGACCTACTGCCACAGGCTCAGAAACTTAACATACACTGCTATATTCAACCTGTATTACTGCTTTCTCATTGTTTGGTTGTACTATTTGAAAAATGTTTTTAAAATGAAACTTGTAAATGCATAAACCATGACAGCTACCTGCCAAGAGTGTTTCCTTGTGGATGCACGAGTTTTGCTTTCTGGTTACTTGTGCTTTGGGATGATATAGGCTATGCAAGAACCGCTTAGGAGATCTTCAGTTCTGCTTGTATTATGCTGTTTTGTGTAAGGTTTGACCAAATGAGTTATCATTTAGGTACCTGAAGAAAAGGTTTGAAATACTGTGTTCAAAGTACAGGTTTTTAAATGTTATTGAAAAAACTGAAATGAACAGAAGCTCTTTAATTTACAGGAAAGGTACAAGTTAAAAAAAAACTAGTCATAAAAACAATGTACTAATGAGGATCCAGGAGGTGCTTGGCAATGCCGCTCTTCACTGCTCCAGCATGTTAGATACTGACCCTTCCTTTTCACTTATCCCACTCTACAATCCAGTTAAAATCTTCCATCTGACGACGACGGTTAAAAATGACCATCACAGAGGATTTAACAATGTTCATTAGTTCAAACACTAATAAAGTGAAATGGTACGTTCTTCTTTCAGGAACAGAAATAACTATCCCAACCTGCTCTGTTGATGCACCCCAGAGAGCAGCTAGGGTAAAAGAGAATAGAAAAGAAAATACTTTCAACTGCGAAGGACCACGTCACTTTATAAATACATCTTTACGCAAGTCATTCTGAAGTATAATATCAGTTAAGTGCTGGCAGCAGCTTCCCTTTTGTAAAAGAGGGTGGTGTGCAGCTTGGTGGGTTAAGCCTCTGTGGCTGTGATCAGAAAGCGGCCAGTTCAAGCCTCAGCAGAATCGTCACATGTCTGTGGGCCCCTTGAGCAAGGCCCGTAATCCCCACCTCTAGGGATGCTACATGCTGGGACCCCCCAACCTTCAGCTGTTTGTGCGTCTCATGGAGAGCGAGATGGGGTAAGCAAAAAGAGAATTTCCCCATGGAAATTAATAAAGTATCATTATTCCGAAAGGGATGTTGAATTTCATTAAAATATCTTGCTTCTTTCAGAATCTTCATCAATGTGGGCATTATCTTTCTTACAGTGTGCAAGTGAGGGCAAGGTCTTCCATCTGCAAAGCTTCTTTTACCTGAACAAATAACTTCATAAAGCACATTTCCTCGACAGAATGCAAAACTAATGTCACTTCTTGATGATTCACCTGGCATTGAAGACAGGTAATAACTGAATAAAATGTATATGTAACTTTATTGATAAGAAATGTAACATTTTCTCCAAGTAAAGCACACATTTGTAATTATGTCAACTACAACAAAAAGTCAAAATAAGAGTATAGCAACAAATTTGTCTACAGGATGTTAGACAAAGCAAGCAGTTCATAATAAAAGATCAGCTGTTAAGCAAGGCCATTGATAGAAAAGATACAGCAGACCAAGGATGACTATTTTTGGGCAGAGGACAATCCTACTCTGAAAGAAAAAAAATACTGGAGGAGGCAATCCAGTTTTCCCTCTAGAGCATGGCATGGAGAACTACTCTGTGGAACATCAAATGAAAATTAGCCATTTTTGTTTGTTTTTTTTACCCGAGCCAAAAGCAGCTGGTTATCTGTCAGAAACAAAAAAACAAGATATTTAACTAATCCATAATTCAGAGACCAACCTAGAGCATCCCGCAAACCTTTGACAATTTTAGTTAAAAGAAGAAAGTAAAGTTCTGCATACTGAAGGCTGACGCTATTTTAATGGCTGCTGTCTGCTAAGCTAAGAGACATCTGGGGCTGCAAGGCAACAATGTTTGTTCAGTTGGTAATTGTATCCACAGACTTCCAGTCCTAAGTGTCTAAACACTTATGAATGAAAGTCTTGACTCACTTTACCATTAAAACACCAGTAATGAAAAATACTTTTTCATTTCACAAGGTGAAATGTCATCTGCTTTCACCCTTCATTTGTTACTACTAAG
Source organism: Mormyrops attenuatus (assembly GCA_026777985.1). Classification (NCBI taxonomy): domain Eukaryota; kingdom Metazoa; phylum Chordata; class Actinopteri; order Osteoglossiformes; family Mormyridae; genus Mormyrops; species Mormyrops attenuatus. The sequence continues at coordinate 28,411,563 of JAODKC010000001.1, forward strand.
CAGAATTGCTTTAATTTTTGGGCAAGTTGTCTTATATATGATCAGTTCTATTTCCTCAACCATATAAAGTGTCTACAAATTTGAAAACGATACTACAAATACTTTTTTGGTTACTGCCTAACAAGACCAAGTGTCAAAACCGCCCTTTTCCTTGATATCACAATGCAGTGCTGCTGTAATTTTGGAGTGATCCATCTCAAAATTTAAATGAGTTCCAGTTGATCATTATTCTGAAAGGGATGTTGAGTTTCACAAAAAAAATCGTGGTTCTTTCAGAATCTAGTAGTGAGACTATTAAGGACTATTTAATCTGCAGAGTAGTCCACCATACCTCCAGAAAGTCTGAAAAAGTTCTGTGAAATACTTTTTGAGTTATCTTAATGAAAAAGTGTCTGCACTGACAGGGGACCAGTCCAAAAAGCATATGTGTTCCCCACAAGGGAAATACAATCATGCTTCGTGAAACAGTTGATTGAATGTCTCAATCGGATTTCTGTGGTACTTCCTCCCCCTAGTGGGCTTGCAAAAAATAACATTGCTGATCTTTTACCACTGATGCAAAGTAGTTTTATAAAATCAGATGGTGCCGTTCCTAAAAAAAAACCCAAACATTCTCAAATGGACGTAATGTATTAATTTTTCAAAAACTTTATTTTTCTAAATAGTTGACTTACTGATAGAAAAAGAATCAGAAGCACAACAGAATTGATATCCTTACGGTACAATATCGTATAGCTGTACAATAGTGTAAAAAAAAAAAAAAGGACATGAAGAGACAGTGCATATCCAATAAACAGGCTGTCATGTAGTTACGGTGAACGTAACACCTCCTTTGGGCACTATGGAATGAAATACACATCCTCCACAACTAATTCAGTAGGGAATCTAAATTAATTTGTAGTTTGGGACCTTTTCATATTCCAGTTTTTTTTTTATATTAAAAAACATCCCATTATTGAAGAGCTCCACAATATATAAAGCTCATTCATTTCTGTTCTGATTTTTAATCCATAAATAGTTATTTTGGGGGGGAAAAAGAAAAGCAGAATCAGAGAGACAACTATTAAATATATAATTATACTGATATTCAAAAGTACAAGTTCAAACCACTTATTGTACAATTTTTAAATTGTGGCTTTATTGGAACTGGTTCAATTACCCTATTTTTATACAAAAGCAAAAACATTAACACAGTCTGACAGACTGGTTGCACTTAAAACTCGTTATGGTCATAGTTAAATGGCACTGATCTGAGAATATAGTTGCTCTTTTGGAGTAAGCAGTCTGCCAGTCTATGTTAATGTACTACTGTGATGTAAAAACAGGACAAGAGTTGGGCAGTGAAATGTTCCAGTCAACAAAACAATATTATGTACACAATTCATCTTTACTTCCTACTGTAATATGTACATGACATCCAATATGTTTTTAGTCAAGAAATATTTTGTGTGCTTAAATGAATCCAATGAGAGTGAATGTGAGTGAGAATCAGTGACAGAAGCAGATACTTAGATTTAGAGAATGAGCGAGGATGAGCTCACTGCATGTTGGTGATGGAAGGGGCTGTGTAGGTCTGGAAACGCTCGTGGGCTCTGTGCTTGCTGAGTAGAGATAGTGTCATGGTGTCAAGAGCCTCTTCTAGACCTTCGTCCTGCTCAATCTCTACGGTGTAGTCGTTCGCCTGCCAGACAAAATTCCACAGCAAGTGAAAGAAAGCTCTGCATTGGAGCAAGGACCTGGCTTCCACAGTGAACCGAGTTAATGTACCCACTAAGCGGGCTGTCAAATGAAATGAAACAAAAAAGCTTGTCTTCATTAAAAACTTATTTAAACTTATTATTAAAAGTGTGCGATCAAAAAAATTCAAATTGCAAATATACAACTACAACTTCTCAGTATGGACACGTTCTTTATTTCAAACAGAAGTCTCAAAAAAAGACAAAATAAATTATGCTTATAAACTACGGAGCCCCTGAAGGGACCTGTGCAAAAAATTAAAATGTTTTGATTTTAGATGTGAATTCTGGGATTCAGTGCAACTTCATGAACAAAACTCGTGCTGTTTACAGCCAAGAAGAAATATTATAGGTCTCTATTAAAAATATTTCTTCATACTATTTTAACGCACAATTAAAATATATCAATATAAACAGTACTGTCTCATCCTACATCTTGATTGCAATTACATCAATATACCATCAAAATTCGTTACGCCACCCAGATCTACAGATAAAACTCTTAACTTTACAACTCTACCCGTTAAATATAAAGACAGGACACCTTGGAAACTGATTTTTATATTATATGTGAGAGTTATATCCTGTCAAAGAAGCTAGGTTGCATTGACAGTTAAGTGACAGGTGTTTAGATATGTTTTTTTTTTTAACTTACCAGCTGCAATGAAGCTAGCATGTAACGACACACTTCATGGTTGTCCTTTCCTTGTACCAAAGAGGCGAACGACAATCTCTGGCCAATGTCTCTGAACATGGATACCACATTGTTCCCGTAGCTGTGGATGTCAAAAGGCAGCCTCTCCTCCTGAGGTGAACAGGAAGTGCACTGTGAAGATTGTAGCTCTGCAGATAATCTGGACTGTTTGTATTTCTAATGGTTCACTGTGTGGTCATGTGCATGTTTCATCATTTTCAATAACAATGGCAAATACGCAGGCACAACTCCATGCTAGAGGCCTGCAGTGTAGTTCTTACTACTGTCATTTGCAGCCAGTTTTTGTACAATTACAAAAGAAACAAAGAGCTTATTTATTCATCATAATTTCCTCTCGAAAGTGGCACAAAAGACATTCAAAATGACTAAAAACAGCAGAGTGTAGGGATTCAGCAGCCGTAAAAATCCTTTTTACACTGGCATTTAACATTTTAAATTGCATCTTATATACATCTTAAATTACAATAACCATATTTGTTTGAAGATACATGTTTTCCTTAAACACTAGGTGAAATATGACATGTGCACTACCTCTTCAGCCAGCTGAGGGCCTATCTTCTCTTCCCAGTCCTTCACACGTCGTGACAAAACAGTCTCCTGGGCATACTTTTGAGAATTCACGAGGAAGAGCTCCTGTAAAGTCACATGAGTCTATCAGATTGAAATTGCAACTTACACAAACACAGGACCTATCCTTCCCCAAATTAGGAACTACACGTACCACATTCCTCCTGACCAGGTCCTCATAGCTCATCTTCTCCGTTTGGGAAGCTGACAAAGCACAAGCAACATATTACATTTGCAGCCAGTAATACACACACACACACACACACACACACACACAATCATGCACTACTAACTAAACCAGTGTTTCCCAACCCAGTTCTCAGGGACACCCAGACAGTCCCTGTTTTTGAGCTGGGAGGGAGCAACAAAATGGACTGTCTGAGGGTCCCCGAGGACCGGGTTGGGAAACACTGGACTTAACTCACTGTGTGATGAATCACCATTGTGTGTTCACTGGACGACTCTCTAGTACCTGTTATGGGCTGGTTCTGCTCTTCCAAGACTGCTGGCTGATCCTCATCTAAATAGTTCTCATGGTCAGAGAAGTCATCTGTGAAAAGGCCAGGTTGTCACTCAGCATTGATTCCCTATTGAACTTCCTTCTGAGTCAATAACCCTGCTTCCAAATGCAGGTCTTCATTCTCTTAAGTGTGAAGGACTTTATTTCAGATACTTATAACTATTCTAGTGAATAAACAAAGGTGTAGCAGGATAACTCAAACCCTCTCCCCCTCCTATCCCCAAGCAGGCTCACCCCCGGCATCCTGGTCCTGGACAGCCTCATGCTGAGCCTCCAGCTCTTCAGCCTGCCTCTCAGCATCCTCCAGCTCATTAGGGAGAGACGTTAAACCCTGAAATATTATCAGCAGAGATCATCTCACTGCTGAAGCTGGCCAAGAAAGAGCCAATAGCAGCAAAGTTGGTTCAGAGTAAAAGAATATAGCATATACTTGAGCATTTATTAAACATAAATGGCATCTACCGCTTTTCTCTGGAAAGTCTTCTGCATCTTCTGTCTTTCCTTCATGTGACTCCAGTAAATATCCAACAGGTCTGAGAAACAAATGCATCCATTGACAGTACAAGTCATGATAAAATTCATTGTCTAAATAAAACGAGTAATAAACCGTATAATTACTTTAGTTTGTATAATAATACTGCTGAAAGAATGGGTGTATGGATTTTTAATTAACTACAGATTGCTTAAAAATACAGATACAATCTAACCATTTAAAAGGAAAACTTCAGTTACCTGTAAAGGTAGGTCCCTTTTTTGGTTTATGGTTAGATGCTTCAGATGCTACAGTAAGAAAAACAAACATCATAGGTTCTTAGTAAAGTATTACTCCAGCTGGACATAAACAGTTCATTCACCTTTCCTAAGGCACAATGACTTTATGGTCCCAACAGGTTCCCCAAGTAATCTGAATTCTATGCACGTGATATGAAACACTGCACATGATATACACAAACTCACATGTGCCATTGAACCAGGTCATAAAATCCTGAATTTTGGAAGTTCCTTTCCTCTTCCGTTTGTTTCCAGACACATCCTGCACGCCCCGTGGAACGGTGAAGTGTTTCCCTAAGAATTCAAAACATCTACTTATCAGTCTACACACTGTCAAAGGCTATGACCAAAACACAATTATGATACTCACCAAGAAAAATTCTTTTCCATTTTGCACAACGAATATCAGAAAAGTTAAAGTTTAATATATGAATGTGATATAACACTACATTTAAATGACTAAAAACTGATTAACTAAAAAAAAAAAACTATCAGTCATTAATCTCAGACACTACTGCTGCCTGACAGAAATATGAAGGCATGTTCTTACCCATTTTAAGAGGTTTCTCCTCTGAGGTAGAGAAAGGGTCCAGCCATTGCCACAGATCTGGGAGTTCCTAGAACAGAGCATACGGTCATAAAAAATAGGACAAAATAAAGTGTACTAATAGCAGAATCCCTTTTAGAACCATGAAACCTTGTTTTGATACCTTCTGCTGCTCTGGGGGGTGCTGAATAGCTGGTCTTTCTCTTAGCATTCGCTTCTCATTGGGAGCCTGAGGAAACGATAAAAGACACACACACACCTATGTAAATAAGAACTTCCCATATAGCTCTCTTTAAAGACAAATGATCCCCAATTTCAAGCCTCCAAAACAAAAAATATGCGCGTACACACACACACACACACACACCATGGAATATACCTGATGTCTATCCACATGTGGGCTGGGAGGCTGGTCCACCTCTATGCCACAGTCTTCCAGAGGTAGGAAGACGTGAGCCTCATTTTCATCCTCTGTGCATATAACACAAAATGCATAAAGACATTTCCCTGCGATAATACAGCACTATATGTACACAACGGTCAGATTGACCGGTCTTCGCCAACAGGGAACCACTTTGTTAAAGCTCCATGTTGAAAATTCACCATAAGGGAACTGTGCAGGTTCCTCATCTGGTGCTGCAGATAGGTTAAGGACTGGTAATGGGGCGTCGTCATCATCATTGCCATCAGGGGCAGCTCCACAGCTTGCATCTAAGCACAGGAATGCAAATTAATGCGCTTCATTCTGCCTAAGAATAACTGACATCTTCAATTATAGCGGTTTCTACAAAAGTATGCTTAAGTAACACACTTCCACAGCATCCAATCAAAATTGATGCATGGCCGAAAACCCAAGAGTTGGAATTTACACCTGGCTCACCAGAATTCCACTGTGTCCTTGCCTTTAAGAAATGTGATGGTGAGACACCTGGGTCCAGCCGGATGATCCCACTGGCATGGGGTGTACAACTGTTCATGCGGAAGTCCCTGCAGCTGGCAAGAAACTCCCCATGACGGCTGAGTGACAAACAAACAGTAAGTCAGAGGTTGCAACACTGCACCATTGACTTTTTACAAAGGTGGATTCACTCATTCCAAACTCCTCCTCAGGACACAAAGCACAGTTTCATTTCATAGCAGCTCAAGTTACTGATTTGGTAGAAATACCTGTAAAGAGGGTTTTTCTTTTTCTCCTGCTCTTCAGCCAGTATCAGAGGTTCTGGTGTGAGGGCAACAATCTCCATACCCTAATAGTGTGACCCAGTGAGAAGGGAAAAAAAAAAAAAAAAAACAGTTAACTCATACTCTTGTCAATACAGAGAGAAGTTTGTAAGGACTGGATATGAACAGCTCTAACTCAAACATACATCAGCGATATCTTTTCTCATGTCAACAGCCGGTGAATTCTTCTCACTGATGTCATCTAGGGTCAAAAACTGGAAGGAGGAATAAAAGTTAAATTTGAAGAACAAAAGTCATTTGAAGATGTCAGTCAGTTGACTAAAGAGGGAGTAAAAAAAAATCTAAACTATTACATTTGATGCTGCATTAAAGTACTATTAAATCCACGGGCAGTTGTGTCAGCATGGCTGTGAAATTTGAGTGAAGTACCAAGGATTTATTGCTAATATATATTTTCCTTTTGTGAAGGAATTCGATATGTTGTAAAACAGAAAGTATATATTAATTGTAATTTTTTTTAAACAAATCAATTTTCATCAATCACAGTTTGTTATACTTCCCAATAGTCAAAAAACCTGCCTTTATTTACTCTTCTTTCTTGTAACTGAATTTGGACCTGTGTCTTCCAAGCCAAAGTAATCCTCTATTTCATCCTTACCTGCATTTTGTCTTTGTTTGCAAATGTGACATCTGTGTCTGTACCATCTTGTCCAACAGAAATTGGCTGCTTGTCGCGTCTGTGTGGGGAGAAAAACCAAACCATGTTATGGCTTATATTACCACAAAATCAGATGTTAAAAAAACCGAACCACTCATATACTCTTATAGATACCAGTCACTGGTCTCATGCTTATATAAAGATGAATATATAAAGAACAATTATTTTAAATTACTTTTTGTTTGAGATTAGGTCCAGAGCCTGATACACCAAAGAATAAAGATATTCCACCTAAAAGAAAACAAACAAACAAACAAAAAAAGATCTTCAGTATCTATTCTCGCCCACAAGGATAACGACAGGTTTGATATTTACTCTCAGGTGACCATGACAAGGATGAACACAAAAATCAGTCAAAACATTCACATTTCATTTTGCATCCCTGAACAATCCAATTGTTTTTACTACTTAAATAACATAGTATCGCGCATAATTGCAGTTTTACTAGATATTTTTGTTGTTTTGTGTAGCTATAACACACACTCTGGAAACTGTATATGGGATTAAATTAAGAACAGCACCTGTGATATTATGATTATGGAAGTTAAAATGCGACCTCTTCGAAACGTATTACACACCTTCTTACTGTAAATACAAGCAGATCCCTGAATCAGCAGTGCCGCCTCGGCAAAGTTCATGGTGGTTTTCCCTTCATCAAATGAAATACAAATCTGATCCAACTGTGAAATAAAACGAGAGACCGTGACATGTCCATTAAATAATTGCTTTTTATGAGCACTGAGAACATAACTAAACAAGACAAATGGTGTTCACACAGATATCACAGATGCTTTCTAACATGTTTTTTGCCTAAACTTTAAACTAGGAGAAAATAAACTAAACAGGATATTAATATTAGTTTATACTATTTCATCTGAGAAATGTGATTAAAATACTCTATTAATGTACTGTGGGTACATTCAGATCTGGAGGCTTAGATTAACTGTAATGTGTTAAGTTTGATAGTTGTCATATTAGTAGAACTGCACCACATACAAGGAGCTAGTACATGTTAATTAAACTGGCAAAACGATCACCTCGTCAAGGTACTCCCCCAGCTGAGACGCCACGTCCACCTCCCAGTTCTTAGTGAGGTCTCTGATGGGCTGTAGCAGATGGGCGAATCGAGTTTCTGCTGTGTCCATCATTTCTTACGTTACCTATTCAAAACTCAGTGAGAGCAGGAAAAGATAACGTTGAACAGTTAATATGCAATTTCTGCTTGTCATACTCGGTTCCAACTTCACTTTGTTACATTTATATTTCTAAATGTAGACGCGGTTTCGGCATCTTAGAATTATAATTTGATTCGTATATTTCTTGTTCTACTTTAAAGGTTTAATGTGCCCTCACTGTAAACTGTGCTACTTTAAACTGGTAAACTGGTAAATGAAACTCTGCGGTCCCTTTTACAAAGCCCAGTAGTTACTACATCCTACACAAATACCTTTACCAGTAATAGCAAGCATAAATATTATGAAAGTATTACAATAACATTTATGAACACACTAACGGACAGCATTCGGTAGCTTACAAAAAACCGAAAATCAACGGAAACTACATCCAATAAAGTTCAGAGGCCTCACCTTTTAAAATATAAACGTTAGGTATAAATTCTGTATTACTTACAACTTAATAATTAAAAATACACCCAACTATGTCCTAAATGATTTGGGTATTTGCATTTTAGGGAAATATTTTTCAAGACCTGAGTCCCGGCTGTCTTTGTTTTTTCCCGCGTGCGTTACGTAATACGTACGTCTGACGTTTGTTGCCAGGGACAACCGCGCTTTCCGTTCGCTTCCGTGTTTTTCGCATACGCAGAATTTCCATCAGCGTGCTGTAGGGGGCACCGCTCCCACTTTCTATCTTTTCCGAATCGCTTGTCCAACTGAAAGCATGCTGAACTATAACCGGTCTTTCCAAGGTTTTGCGGTCCTGTGATCGCAGCAAATTAACACGTAAGGACGCAATATTTGCAAGACCTTGCAAGTTTACCGCAGCTTTTCCGCAATAAAGGGCCAAATCAACAGGGCTAGGGGGCAGATCATGTAAAACTGAGGCATTTATCCATTGACCATTAAATATCACTAGTATAAAATATTTAAATAATCATCCCATCCTGGGTTGTTCCCTGCCTTGTGCCTCTAGCCTATGGAATAGGCTCTGGACCCCCGTGACCCCGAACAGAACAACCAGGAACAGAAAATGGATAGATGGGTATATGATCATATAAATATCTTTCAACTTTTTTTTCCTCTTTCTCACACACATACATTCTATAGGGGAACTATCACTGTCTGGTATGGGAACTGCAAGGTTTCAGACTGCAACACACTGCAGCAGTTAGTGAGGGCAGCTGAGATAGTCATTGGGGTGCGTCTGTCTCCCCTGAGAGACATTTACCACAACTGCTGCTTTCGCAGAGCCAGTATCATAGTGGAAGGCCAATTCCACCCACTGCATGGACTTGCGTCTCTTTTGGCGTCTGATAAACTGTATCAAAGCATGCATGCTGGTTCTGCCAGACTGTGTAACAGCTTCATACCACAAGCCATTAGAAATCTTCATGCACATTCATGTTAAAATCTCAGCCTAGCCAGTTGCCACTCTATAGTACACTACCTAACTGTATATTTCACAATAAATGTATTATAATCTCAATGGCACTTTACCTACTGTCTATTACTACTATTACTATTACAACATACAGTTATGTTCTGTCAATGAATACTCTATACTTACTCAAAGGCTGCCAAATCACTCAATGTATAATATGAATGGTCACATATCATCTCATTTACAGTGTATAAAGTCAGAGGTGTTAGGACCAATGTTGCTATATTTTCCTTGTGTGCAGTGATTGATATCCAGCATACTGCTAGGTAGTTCCCTGACACTTATATTATGCTTGTTTATATTTAATTATGTATACAGAAATTGCCTCAATATCCCATGGCCCTACATTGTATATTGCTGCACTGTTTAGTGTCTTTGTCCTTGTTGCAAATTGTATTTTGTTATATGTTGATGTATGTTGCATTGCAGTTTATGGAGAAATGTCATCTCTTCTCACTGTGTACGTCTACATAGCTGTTGATGACAATAACATATGCTTGGATCCTGGCACAGCGGACTGCAGCATAATTCTTAAAAAAGTCATATAACACTGCTTTTGCGGTCAGCAATGAAACAAGACATCCTGGATCCCATTCTATACAGCACAAGGAACAATTAGGGGGAACAGAGAACATGGCAGGGGTATACTCTGGAATCACAAACTGTGGGCAATTTAGAGGTCCCAGTTAGACTAAATGCGATACCTAAACGAAACCAACGTTTACTCATAACTAAAAACTAGTACGTACGCAACGGTGAAGTCCGATTTCAAAGGAAAATCTATGTTATTAGAAAGCCCTAAGTTTTTTTTAATTAAAAGAGTAACAAAAATTTACCACAAAATAGGTTTCGGTATGCCGTATAAGAGTGTACCGTTACAAATAAACTATAGGTTTTTAACTGTGATCGCCTCGTTGAGTAAAAACGACAAATCCCACAATGCAACACTAGCGTCAGTATAGCGTAAACTAGGAATTGCTTTAAAAGAGGTTTCTGTCATATGTCAGCACACTGAGGACCATGGCTGCTGTCGCGGATCCATCTTCTTTCTCGTCCTTTTTGAAGTGCATTACCAAGCACTTGAACCTGAAATACAGTGTCGATTTTGACAGTCAGGTTTTAAAAGGGAAGGTTGCTCTCACCATTGAAGCTCTGGAAGATAAATTTTCCACCCTGGTACAGTACTCAAGGCTAATCAATTGTGTCTCCGTAATGTTGTTTAGTATTGACTTATCGAATACGGTATTTATTCCTATATATGCAGTATATTCACTTTCACATATTATCGGTCATGAGCTACATTTTTTATGAAAGACTATGAATTACATTTAATGCAATATGTTGTACCGATTAGCTGGCTACCACGTTCAGTGAATCAAAACAGAACCTTACCGACTTTACTTTAGGATTTCATTAAGTGAAATGTGCCAGTTTTCCTTATTCTTTGTGTCAAGTTGTTTTAAAAAGAAATGTAAAATTATATGCAATATATATTTAAGTATAACTTTTCACGAATTTTGAAAATCATTGCTATTCTGCGCTTAGAAGACTCCGCGTACGTATTATTGAGATTTGGAGGTTTAATACCAACGGCTTTATCTTCGTTTTCGTCTTCTTTGAAGTTCATAACCAATTAAGGACTTGAACCTGAAAAACAGCGCCGATTTATATTTGGTGAAAGTTTTAAAAAAAGTCCCCAAAATATGTACATAATTCTTAAACAGCCGTATAATGCTGCTTTTGCTTTCACAAGTGAAGCAAGACACATTAGTTTTATTTGTTCTAAATAGTGCGGTTTTTCAGATTGTTTTGGGGAAGTAAAATTGACCGCTATTAACTGGTAGACTGCTCTCCACAATCGCTCCTCTGGCCGAAATATTGAAATGCAGTAAAGACATGCAAGTACTGTATTAGTTTATCGGTGGTTTTATGAAGCATGCGTGCCTACAGTCTTATCGCGTCCCTTTTAATGATCGTTGTGATTATGGGCACTGAAGCAGAGCGATTTGGACAGTTTAAAGGTTGTAAGATCTGATGACTGGTGAAAAGATACTGCCTCTATGAGACAGACCATAAAGTGCTAGAAAGGAGAACATAGATGGCGCTAATTTAAATAAAATCCTTTCTTAGACTTGGAATATTTCTAGATTAGCTATTGATCATAGTTTCCCAAAGGTACAGTCAATATTTGCTGTACTGATCACACCTGGATTTCCTCTTCCTTGCATAGTATTCATGCGATAAGTGAAATCTGGAAGAAAGGTCTATTGCTCTGCAGAAAGGTTTCTACTGGTCTGTTTAGCTATATAGTCATCGTATTTCTTTTTAGCTATAGTAGAATTAAATGATGAAAATGCTAGTCAGTCACTGAAAAGTCAAACTGTGTTTCATGGTTTTCCACTCACGATTGCTACATGTTATATTCCAGCAGCCATGAAATGAAGGGAACTACAGTTTTGTTTTTTTTTAAAAAAAAAGCCAAAAAGTGTAAGAAATGATGACGCAAATAAGATTGTTCTCCTCTATGCGGCATACGTCAGTGGTGTGCTGCTAAAATGGTGGATGGCAGATGAAACAGTCGGGTGCTTTGCTCAACAGCAGGCATATAGCCAGTAGTTAAAGCATAGGTTTGTTTCCCCTGAACTGCTCCTGGCCCCATCTTCTGACTGGCAACCTATCGGTAAGGTTGCTGAACCCCTGCCACCCAACCCACAAAATTTATGGTTAGGCTATAGGCCAGCTCAACAGGCTTCATAATAATATTGTTGCTTGCCTTAGGAAGGTGGATAGGACAAGTTCATGCAAAATTCTGTTATACAATTGTTACTATTAGGTGCCATCAAGCTGATGTCGATTGCTGGCAAACATTTAAATGGCATACCTCCAGAGTGCCGTGTTTGGGTCTTTATGCTTCCAATGGAGAAATTATGCACGTGTTTGGATTAATGAAATCATTTCAGGGTGTAATCTGGGTCATAGGGCTACATTAAAAAATGGGAAGTGAAAACTTTTCTGCTTAGAACCTTTTTTTCCCTGCAACAGATTCTTGATACAAAGGACCTGAAGATTTTTAAAGTGACAGCCAATGGACAGGAAGCTCAGTTTACTGTTGGTGCATCACACAGCTTTAAGGGAGCTCCTCTGGAAATCACACTGCCCTTTGACCTCTCTCGGTAAGGGTTCTGTGGGTTGCAATTGGTCACTGCACACTGCCCTTTGACCTCTCCCGGTAAGGGTTCTGTGGGTTGCAATTGGTGACCATTAAGAAACAATCAACAACATCAAACAGATTCTTTTCAAGATGCCACTGACATTCACCAGTCCATAAAAATTATATTGTATTACCTCAAGACCTGGTAATGAAATGTATTAATATGAAATAAAAATAAACCAGGCCTTTATTAGGCCTTTATCTCAATGCATTTAAGCTGATTACATTCTCAGGCGTACTTGTGTAAAATGCGTGAAGGTACACCTTTTCCTGGAATTAGTTGAGGTAAGGCTTTGGGTGTTATTCCCACAGGGGTCAACATGGGATTGTGGAGGTGACCTTCGAAACATCCCCCAAAGCCTCAGCCCTTCAATGGCTCACTCCTGAACAGACTGCTGGGAAGAAGCATCCCTACCTCTTCAGCCAGTGCCAGGTAAATATCTCCCATTCAGTCAGGCATGGAATTCCTGCCATCGTGCTTGTTTTTTTTCTCAGAATTGCACAGAAGTTGCTAGGCATGTTTCTTGGAAACATTTTCAGTTCTTTTGAGGGAAGAAAAGTTTCTGCTGGTAATAGAAGGACTGCCTAAAGCGTGAAAGTTTTTTTTGAAGTTTTATGTGTTATATATGTTTTAAATGTTTATTTATAGGGGGAAGTAGACATATGATGTAGAGTGATGCAAGAGTCGGTTGTGTTCTTTACTCCCGCTTTGCTGACACCTGAAATTATAATTCCAGTTTTTAAATCTGCTCTTTGCTTCTACTGATTGTTCTGGTTAGCCCTAATAAATCACTTAAAGAGGGTGAAGGCACCCCTGGTATTATCTGCACCTTTAATCGTAGCAACCTGAATTGGGCATTTGCTGGATTAACCCTGCAAACTTTTGTTGTGTAATACCTATCAGATAGGCATGAGATGAAGAATTAGTCCAAAGGGCACCTATCTTTACTGGAACATGTCTTTGGAATTTATCATTTATGTCATGGTTCTTTGATTTTCCCTGCTGGCTTTTTTTTTTCTTGCCATTGTATTCATCTTGCTCCATTTCGTATTGATGTTATTTTGTTCATTTTTGGGTGGGGCTCGGAATGGTGCGCCTTAGGCCATTCACTGTAGGAGCATGGTGCCCTGCCAAGACACCCCATCGGTGAAGCACACCTACTATGCCCAGGTAAGCTCACCTGTCGCCTCCGTCACACCTGTAATATCTGCATAAGCCCCCAGTCCATCTGCCTGGTGGTTGGTTTCCGAATGACTTTAACGTAATGCGTCAATTCAACAACCTTAATGCAGCTGCGTAAACCGTCCTTGGTGGTAGCTAAGTATAAAATTTTCACCTCTTGCCATCGCTGCAGTTTTCATATCTAGAAACCCTTTGAACTTGGCAGCAAGGCACCACGATACAGAAGGGGATGGGGGAAAGTTGATATAAAGGATGGGGGAGGGGCTGAAAGGTGTAGAACGTAGTAGGTGAGGATGCAGAATATGATTAACTAAACAGGGATCCTGTACATGCAATTTGTTTGTAGCATGAATAGCCTTCTAATTGGGTTAGTGGACTTGTGACTGATATACTGAGGCCAATCAGTAAGCTTGTCTTAGCCAGGCTTAAAGTGGACCAATCGGTAGATGGAACAGTAGTGAAAAAGGAGCCAGTGATTGTAGCAGCAGAAACTGATAAAGGTGCGCTTGATTCTTGCATACACCTGTGGTGCAGCTCAGACACATCATCAGTGATGTATGTATCCTGTGATGCTTTTATGCTTCACCGTCATATATTATAGGCCTGCCCAGCACATACTGATACCTCTACCAATTCTTTCATCTGACCTGACAAACAAATGATGGGTTTGTGTGTGTGTACAGGTGTCTGTTCCCAGGGACCTGGTGGCTCTTATGAGTGCGGTGCCTGACGGGCAAGAAGTGGATCCCCAAGACAGCAGCCGAACCATCTACCGTTTCAGGCAGACGGTCAGTTCGTCTCCTCTTTTCTTCTTTCTTCTAGTCATCTGCTTGGAGAAAATGAAGGTGACAAGAATCTAGTTTGAGTTTTTTTTTTTTTTTGGGCAGAGTTTTGTTTTCAGTAATTGTGCCTCTTAGCACGCCAGGTGAGACCATTAAAAAAAATACAACATTGATGTTTTATTTGCATGACATAATATTTTGTGGCAATAGTAATAGGCAAACAAAACATGAGATTCGTCTGTCTCCACAGCCACCTCCAACCACCTACATCTATATGTATCTATGAAGACTGTTGAGATTGAATATTAGGGCTGGGTATTGCCAACTAGCCCACGTTACAATACTCATTACGATGCCAGTGTAACGTTTGAATACACCACGATGCATCTCAGTATTGCCATTGTATCCGGATGGTTAACACTCCAATATTGAAATAACAGAACTACTTAAATTTTAAACAAGCAAAATTTAAGGCATTAAGAGCCTTTAACTTCCAAGGATGAGTTGTTCCACATTTCAGCTGCCAGTTGCATAAACTATGCATTTATTTTCGCAAACAAAGTGCATATTTGTTTTAAAACAAAAAAAAGACTAGCATTTCAGCAGTAGACACTTCACTGCATTTTTACTTTGCAGTGCACTTAACATATAGGCTACATAAACAGCATATTTTTAATCAGAAAATATTGAAAAGTGAAATAAAACATTCAATTCTAGTGCCTGTGTAAAACAGTACTGCAGTAAATTCATAAAGTGATGCAAAAGTTCAAAATATTGATGAAAAATTGTGACAGACTGAATTGTGATAAATTGATTAATTCCGATATTGATGCAGCTTTACTGAAGGCTGTGAGTGCAGCAAGGTGTGTTTTCCGGCTGAGTAGTAATTCTTTTTTTTTTTTTTCCCCTTCTTCCCCCATCCTCCTAAAATCTGCAGGTCTCCATGCCATCATATCTGATTGCTATTGTGGTGGGGTCACTGGAGAGCAGGTACATACCTCAACTTCATTCTGCCTTGGTGACTATTAGCCATGTACTAAGAATTTCTGTCTGAAAATTTGACCTTCCGAGTTTGTAATGTAAACAAAAGTTTTTTTAGTATTGCTCTTGAAAGGCAATATGTCTGACAGACAGATCGGACCAAGGTCTTCAGTGTGGTCTGAGAAGGAAATGGTGGATCTCGCCGCATTTGAGTTCACAGAGGTAAATGTTTTAGGACACTACCTTAAATTTGACTTGGTGTTCTTGGGGAAGTTCAAGAGCCGTGTATATTCTATAGGTTTGCAGAAGAACTTGAAGGTTTAAAATAACTTCTACTTTACTGTAGACTGTAAAATATGAAAACTTTCAGTGGACTCTTATAGAAATTACTGATTATGTAAAATGAAGCACGGCTTTATTCTATTACTTTGGAAATTTCATTCAATGGAGTGATACAAAATAAAAATATTTACTCATCGATTTTTGCAGATGATTTAAAATGTCTGTAACCTGTTTTACTATATACAGTAGTGAGAAAGTTTGAACCCTTTAGAACTTTAAATCCCTGCATAATTTTGAACTAGAATGCAATGTGATTTAAGCTTAAGATTAAGATGTTAGAATGAGTCAATTTCCATTAAAATTATTTAAAATATCTATTGTAATGTACAGTTCACTTTTTAAATTAAATATACTGCTTCAACTTTTACTCTCCTAATGTGGGAGTTTTTTTTACATGATATACGTTTTATTACAAGGAATATATACTTTTGGTGATCAGTCTACGCTTGATAATATTGGATTTGAAGCAATGAACCAAATCCTGAATAGCTTCAGTAAAAATATGCAGCTTCATTTGCATAAATGTGCAAAATGTCCATTAAAATGTCTTGTACATCTCAGACAGAGACCATGCTCAAGACTGCTGAGAATCTGGCTGGCCCGTATGTTTGGGGACAGTACAACATTCTGGTTCTCCCCCCCTCCTTCCCTTATGGAGGCATGGAGAACCCCTGTCTGACCTTCGTCACACCCACTCTACTGGTGAGCACTCACATGGCACCACGTCTAACCAGGTTCCCCAGATGTGTGGTCCTGTCAGTCAAAGACCTGATGCCTTTCTCGGCAGGGACACTGGTTTAAACTGCTCTCTTGTTTTTCAGGCAGGTGACAAGTCCCTGTCTAATGTAAGTGACTCACATTAAGCAGTCTGTATACAGAAAAACATGTAGCCGTCTTTGATATTTAGACCTTTTTCCCCCTCAGGTAATTGCTCATGAAATCTCTCATAGCTGGACTGGAAACTTGGTTACCAACAGGACTTGGGAGCACTTCTGGTATGTTACAACGGACACTACCTGACCTAAGTGTTGGTGTGCTTTTCAGAAGTTATGAAAGTTCTCTCTTAAATCACATTAGTCCAAAATCAAATTACATGGTGATTATTTTGTAAATCTCATTAATATGCTTGGAAACAACTTTTATAATTCATTAATCATTCAAAATGATTATTTGTGGGACAAAAAAGTGACGGCATAGAAAATGTGCAATATCCAATACACTGGAGTAAGTTAATAGAAATTTTGATAATACTTCACTTAAAGCTGTCGTCTGTAATGCACTATGGATACCTTCATAATGGATTATAATGGTAGGTATAAAAATTGATGATTTGTTTGCTTTGTACTGCATTATGAAGATATGTATGTATGAAGGAAGTACATCATAGATGAGATTATGAATGCATTCATAATGCATAATAAACATGGCTATAATGTGTTATTCCTTTTGTAATAAATATTTATAGCCATGTTTACAATGCTTTATGAATGCATTGTAATGTGTTCTGAATGTGTTCATCGATTCTTACAGACATGGTATTCATGGAAAATGTTACAGAAATTTCCTGACATTCAATAGCTCGTCACTTGAAACTTTTGTCATAAAGCAAAATGCATTTAACTGGAAATATCAAAAGTGGACTACAAATGTTATGAATTGAGGTTGTAGTAATTAGGAATTGTTTTCGTGTAAACTGCTGGTAAGCTGACACACTTTTCTCAGGCTGAATGAGGGCCACACCGTATACCTGGAGAGAATGATTGCCAGGCATCTTCACAACGAGCAGTTCCGCCAGTTCATGGCCATGGGAGGCTGGAAGGACTTGAAAGAAGCAGTAAGATTAGCAGTAGTTTTTGGATAGATTAGGAAGTGAATTCGTTTAACTTGGCTGCTGCATAATAGACACTTAAATCTCATTCTGACAAATTAAAACTACAGATGGCTGTTTTGCTAGTGAATGTCTACCATCTAATGGGTTCTTCTGTCTCACAGGTAAACACCTTTGGGGCTAAAAGCCCATTCACAAACCTGATCGTCAACATGGAAGATGTTGACCCTGATGATGCTTTTTCCTCAGTTCCATATGAAAAGGGTTTTGCTCTGCTCTACCACTTGGAAGAATTAATGGGCGGCCCAGGTGATCTCCTGTATACATCTTCACACATTCTGACTGTACTTCACATGTAGATAGAACGTGCAAAATGTATTATTGATGAGGGTGATATGGCTATGATATGGTGAATAATGGC
Source organism: Mormyrops attenuatus (assembly GCA_026777985.1). Taxonomy (NCBI): domain Eukaryota; kingdom Metazoa; phylum Chordata; class Actinopteri; order Osteoglossiformes; family Mormyridae; genus Mormyrops; species Mormyrops attenuatus. The sequence goes on from JAODKC010000001.1 coordinate 28,429,686, forward strand.
TTCCATGAATACACTACAGTATTGGATTAACAAACAATGGGCGCTTAGAATTTCATTGCTTTTCTCTATTAAATAACATTCCTGGGTCTTTGTTTGCAGAGGTTTTCATGGGGTTTGTTAAATCCTACATCCAGCTGTTTGCTTACAGCAGTGTTACCACTGAAGACTGGAAGAACTACCTGTATGTCTACTTTAAGGACAAGGTACTTGAGAATGGTGCATGCAAGTGTATGGCAAAGGTAGCCCAAAGAATATAACAAAATCATTTATGACTTAAACATCTAATAAATTTCTAGAATACCCTAGAGATTTTCATTTTTGTAGTCATTAAGTGTTGTCCTCCTCAGGTGGATGTTTTGAATAAAGTGGACTGGAACGGCTGGTTCCACACTCCAGGAATGCCCCCAGTTAAACCAGAGTAAGTTGGCATAGAGCAGGGGTATTGAATTGGCAGACCAGAGTGCAGTGCACGGGGAGTGCTGGTGGCCTTGTAAACAAAGAACTTCATTTAAAAACCCATGTATCATCTTTTACTTGAGTAACAGGGTTTTGAGTTGAGTTAAACTTGGTGTGTTTTGTACTGTACGGTATACAAAGACAAAGGGGCTGGTGGTAGAGAGTTAGTGCTCTATACCCATGTCTGAAAGATCATTGGTTGAAATCCGGTAGATCATAGAACATTTGTAATACCCCTTAAGCAAAGCCCTTAATTTCAATGTAACTGTAGTATCTGTTTGTGCCTGCATACTTGCTGTGTTGTGGGATTGTTGTGTAGATCTACTTCATTTACAGCAGCTCTGTCCCCACACAGGTATGACGGCACCCTGGCAGATGCCTGCATTGCTCTTTGCCAGCGATGGATCAAGGTGCAGTGTCTCCCTCACAACCCCCAGCTGTGCCTCTAGTGTACAATGGAACTGATTTGCATTTATCTTGCATCTGTCTGTATGTTACTCTGTTTAGCTTTTTGTTTTGTTATTTTTATGTCTGTTTGCTTGTTTTAAATTGGTTAGAATCTGAAGTGATCTTTAACAGAGACTCTATTTCAGACTCTCATGGTTTAGTCACCCTTTTCAGGAATCATTCTCCTTCACCAGAACATTTTTTGTATTAAAAAAGCCAAATAACAAGTGGAAAACATACATGGACCTCTTAAACCCACTATGCATAAACTGTTTTATACACTGGCCTGTATTGGTTGAAGTGGGCTATTTCAATTTCTTTCCCTCCCTTTTTGCATTTCTTGCTATAAATGTATTAGCTGGCTGATAACTACTTGCCGCTCCTTGTCCCCAGGTGAAAGAGGAAGATCTGGCCAGCTTCGGCCCAGGGGATATACAAGGATTTTCCTCTCACCAGATAATTGAATTCCTGTCCTTATTGCTGCAGGAGGTATGCTGATGGACCTTTGATTGTGGGTTTCAGTAGAGATGGTGGTCTTGGTTCCTTAGAATTTGTTCTGATTTTTATTTCAATTTCATCTCCATGTAGGAGCCTATTCCATTGTCCCATGTGAAAAGGATGCAGGAGGTTTACAACCTGAATAGCAAAAACAATTGCGAAATACGAGTCCGGTATGTTGGTATTATGCCTTTAGAGTGTTGTATAATGTCACAATATGTTATGGTTGCAGAAGTCTTATGCTGGGAATGTTTCTACGTGCATTTTCTGCCTTTTCTAGATGGCTTCGTGTGTGCTTAAGAGCCAAGTGGGAGGAGGCAGTTCCTCTTGGTCTGAAGATGGCCACAGAGCAAGGACGCCAGAAGTTCACCCGGCCTCTCTATAGGTAACGACCAGTCTCTGCTCCCCAGCCCCCACAGCAACTACACCAACAGTAACTGTTTGGCTCGCTGATTTGTTTGCTGATAAATCTGCCTCAGGACATTTACAAATCTGCGATGTCATAAGGCTTCCTTCCAGTACTTCCTCGTTAGTATAGTGGTTAGTGTCCCCACCTGTCGTGGGAGACCAGGGTTCGATTCCCACACGGCGAGAGGTTTGTTACTTCAAGTGTGTAGTCCCAGATAACAAGACTGTTAAACAGTTTCTACTCGCAAGCAATTGGGCTTGTGAACGACCTTGCACTATAAACAACACCAACCACTTCTGCCCCTGAAAATGCACAGAGACATCTTACTAGTTTGTTACGTATTTATGTTAATATAATTTCTTATTCTATTTTCTGTGGTGAAAGGAGAATGTACAAAGTCAGAATTTCATTGTATAGCGAAACTGCTTGTTTTCTGTGCATCTTACTTGATCAATAGGTGTGTCTGAATGTGTCCGTTCTCCCGCCTGCTCTGTGCCTCATTCTCTGTTCTGTGTTTTTCAGGGAGTTGTATGGCTTTGAGAAATTCCGGGCGGAGGTGGTGGAGACGTTCCGCAAAAACCGGCCTTCCATGCATCAGGTCACAGCTGCTCTGGTAGCCAAGGACCTAAAGTTGGAACAAGCCGAGACCCCCAGCCTGTAGCCTGCTACTATATGTATGGATCAGTCCAGCGTAATCTGTATAATCTAGCATCACTGCCGCATGGTGTTAAACAAATGGTATTAAAAAGCCATAGTGAAACAACCTGATTGTATTATCCCTGCCAGGGTTGGTTTTACAGTGTCTCAGGGAAAATATTACTACAATTTACAAAACTTGTATTGTTACGGTGATCATTTTTTTTTAAATCGCCTATCGGCATTCAAATCTACGTAATAAAATGTCTTCCCATAATCAGATATGGACATTGTAAATGTCACTAATGAATGAACATTGTGCAGACTGGATGTGCAGCAATTCTTACTCCTGATTATATGGATATTGACTTTTGGACACCAATCAAGTCCTACATAAAGTTATTAAACTGCTCTGAAACAATTTTAAGTAGATAGTGTGATTTTTTTATGAGAACAAAGGTACCTGTGCATTTGATTTGTATGATCTAACCTCCATTCATAAACTTTGTATGAAACTTTGAATTTTCATCTACAATTCATCTGTGACTGTCACCAGGAAGGAAGATGATGATGACATTGATGATATACAGTTCATGGGAGCATCTTCTCCTATAAATTATCTCTTGGACTGAAACTTTTATTAACTTTGTCACAGTTAATGCAAATTTGAAATGTCTCGGTTACAA
>JAODKC010000001.1:28435932-28450157 GCA_026777985.1 Mormyrops attenuatus
TTCAGGGAAGTGTTCATTCAATGGCTATCAGACCTATTGATGTCAGCAGTCAAACAATAGATTCCTATGATCTTTACACATATAAGTTATTATGCATGAATTTCTGTATAACTTAAGACACAGATGTGCTAGGCTAATTCTAAGCTCAGATTTGGAATCAGCACACTCAATTTAATATACAACAGTTCTTTTTACTCTGGTAGCAAAATCCTTGTTTTCCAGTGTAATAATTCCAATTCAACATCCTGTGGGGTATGGCCAGTTCAATTCAAATTCCAATTCATGAATGGAATGGGACACAATTAATTAATTCTGAATTCTGCACAACCTGACACACAGGAATTTTGTTGTCACTGGTTTTCTAGCCATTTTTGTACTCAAAACTTTAAGTTGACATTTTAGTGACACTTTGCAGCCTTTGACAAACTTTAAATGGACCACAGAGAGGAAACAAGAAGTTTTTTATGTTAACCATTGTATTTTCCTAAAGTACAGAAAAAAATGATAAATTTTCCAAAATAATTTGAACAGAGACATGGACACGACATGCATTTCAAGTTATTTGTGTAATTATAAAAAGCAGCTCTTAGCACTTGCTCCACAAAAAAACTCCTTCAGAAACATAATTTCTTGTGGTTTGTATTCAGACTCTATATGGACTTCACAAGAAAATTATAATATATAGAAAAGAAAACTAAAATATAAAAAGTGACTGACAATACTGCCTGGGTGTTCTCTGCCTCCCATGTGTCATAGCGTGTTTTAGCGGTTCATACAGTGAGGGTACAGCAGTTCATACAGTGAGGGTACAGCTTAGCTCTCACAATTGACACACAGTTACTATACATTGGCTCAGCGTGAGAGAGACACGTTGAATGTATGCTGCCTGTTCTGTCTGCAGGGGCTGGGATGGGGCAATAGGAGGTCACGCCTCTGTATCACTGACCTTTCATGGTGTAGTGCAAGTGGTTCTCAATCCTGTTCCTGGTGCCCTCCCTGCCAGAATGTTTTCATTCCAACCAAGCCTTATTCAGGTCCAGATGGTCCTTAATCGGCTAATAATGAATGTGATGGGTTGGAATGAAAACATTTTTGCAGGGGGTATGCCAGGAACAGGATTGAGGTCCACTGGTGTAGTGAATAAGTCCTCCCTTATTCAGGTTTGAAGAAGTCTTAAATATACAAATTCTGCCCAGGAAAACTTCATCATAATAATGTTAACTGCATTCTTGAAAACGGCTGGTTTGTATAATACAGATGAAGAAAGGTCATGTTAAAAGCGCGTAACCAGACCTTTGAGAAGGAATGTGTCCTTATCTTACTGCTTCACCGTGGACCGGTTTTAAGTGTGCTCTTAAGTACTGTGCTTATGTCATAGTGATTAAACCTTCTGCCTGCCACAATTAATGCGTCTTGACAAACAGATGATTGGATTTGCCTAGAGATGCCCGGCAAAGAAATGGTGTCACCATTTGTAGTGACATGTGGCATTTCACTTGAGGTGCTGCTGTGCCTTTGGTGGTGGAGAGCTGACACCCAAAGGCACGTAGAGTTCCCTTTTTTTGCCGGAAGCTGTGACCCGTGTGAAGGTTCGCGTGCTGGAATATATACAAAAGCCCATCTGAGAATGCTGTATGGGAACCCAAGCTGAAGCCAAGCGGGAAGGGACCTGAGCACAATCTGAGCCCATTTAAACAGACTGGTCACATGACCATATTGGGACAACATACAGAGAGTATGATGCAGCTTATCATACCTGTTAAAGTTTAAGCTAAAAGCTATTTGTGTTCTTATTCATACCCACCCAGAATAACTACTTGGAAAAAAACATTTTAATGGGACTCAACCCAACCCAAAACCCATAAGGTCTATGTTCATTTCAGCAAAGGCAAAGGGAGAGTGGAATCTGTTAATCTGTTATAATATCCCTCTCATAGTGTAATGGGCAGATCACTGATCTGTTGTCAGCAGAGGTCAAACAGGTGTGTGACCACAATCAGGACCTGAGGGCATAGTAGAAATCTTTCTTCCAGTGTTCTTACATCTCTTACTCAGTTCACTGGTGAATCAAAAACATTCCCTTAATGAGAATCAGCCCTCTGTGTCAAAGGAAAAAGCCACACCAAAGACATTTCTAGAACTTCACAGCGCAAGTTCATGATGAACGAAGACCACAATGGCTGTCACAGGTAAATTTCAAGCTTTCCGGTTTCCGGTGAGCTGTACTAATTACCTTTCCCAGAGCTCTGATCTGAGTCTGGTCTTTCCACCAAAAACAGATCCACATGGCCAAAAAACCATTTGTTATTCCATCATCATCATTTCCCTTGTGTCCTAAATGGAAGCATGCAGTATTGCCTCGTCCCATTAACAGTAACAGACAATGAAAGCAAATATATCTTGGTGGAGATAAGCACAGGTAAATGATTCCACTGTACATAAAGACTTCATAATTTGAACATGGCTTGTGACAAGTGTGACACCTTGTTGGTTAAGAACTGAATCTAGATGCTCCAAATGGTGAACGCGTGTAAGGAATCAAAGCGTAGTGTCCATCCTAACCCTCAATCACCAGGGAGTCGCACAGGGAGAGTACAGGTCAGGAGGTCACTGTCATGTGAGAAATGGCCAGAGCACACAGGTGGAAATAAAGGTGAGAGAAACATGGGCCCTGCAGCCATGCATGCTGTCGGACGCTCCTTTTGTTGGGTTGGGTCCCTGTTCCACAACAGTCTGACATTTGTATGGCTTAATTTAGCCATGATTTAGCTAAACCAGTGTATTTAGCTAACGTCATTGGCTACTTATTGGCATATTTTGACGTTTCCTGTTAGTGCTTTATTATTGTTTGCCTAGTTCAAGGCTCTGTCTGTCTTTCCAATAATGTGAGTTGAGTGACTAACGAATGTCCCAAAATAACACTTTCCGGGGATAGTCATTAAAGATGCGCCATGAGTGGAGAATGGATGCAAAATGAAGGACATCACCTATGTCTTATAGCATAAATAAGATTAGTATACATTTGACGGTCGCTTAATGGTGTCACTGACATAACAAAGGCTAGGGCACACACACATAGACACACTAACCCCCTGGACAGACTACCCCCGAGCTAAATCCTTTTTACATACAGATCCTAATGGATTAAAATTGAGTAAAATGCTATACGTTGCCTCTTTGAGGAAAAAGGCCCTTGCGTGGCATGAAAAGAAAGACCTGCACTGGGGCCAGCTGAGTAGCGAATATCTAGGCATCAGGCTATTTACAGGAGACGGCGATACTGATCCACATTCAGGGAAGAGGCACCCCTTTATTTCTGGGTCAGGTGTCTGAGATGGGGCCTCCGGGTGTCCTGGTTCCGCTAGCATGGAGGCTGCCTCACACCTCCTGTTCCGCAAAGGATGGGAGTCCAAGGGAAGAAAGAGGCACTTTCAAAGTGGCTGGTTTTTCATTTTGAAGGCTTCCCTTTTGTTTTTGTTTGTGTCTGTTCCTCTGTTCTTGTTGCTGCTGTTTTTGGTTCTCTGTCCCAACACTAGGTGGTAGTGTTGTCCATGTTGCCCGATGAAAGTAGGCACTTGGTAGTGAGTGAGGCAGCTGGTCTGTGCTATGTCATCAGGATGGGTTTTTGTCTCACTTCCAGAATATCTTGGGGGAGAGAGAGAAGGTTGCTCACAGACAGACCAGTCACTGTACGACCTGTGCTGTGCCCTGCACCAAACTACTAAAAAGGATGCATTTTTTAATCCTCACCTCAACAGATCTAAGCAAACACATTGCAATATTAGCTTGACACCAGGCAGCGCAAAAATGCAAAAACTACACATTAAATCAATCTACCCGGCCCCTCTTTATCTTCAAAAAAAGAACATAAAGAAAGAACAGGTTGCATATTTGCAAAACGTAACTTATAGATATATAATAAATATAAGAGATACTGATTCAAATAGCAAACTCAAAGTAACACATTGTTAAATATGCTGTTAAAAATTACAGTAATAATAACATTATTATTATGAGCCTTGCTATGGACCAGGGCATACTCCAGCCTTGTACCCTGTCCTGTCTTAGATAGACTTCAGGATAAGCAGTTGAGAAATATGGATAATAACAATAAAAAATGGTAACAATAAGAAGAAATTGGATGACACATCTATTTCTCCAGTACATGCTCATTTAACATGGGAGTTACTGTGAGACCCACCTGTGGTGATGCGGTGCAGAGGCAGCGTGACATAGGTGAGGTGGGCATACAGCAGGAAGTACTCCTCTGTGCGGTTCAGCTTCAGCCAGGAGCCCACCAGGGAGCGCCCTGTCCCAGACAGGGACCGTGAGCGCAGGTTGGTGGTGTTGTGCAGGTCTGGAGGGAACGTTACAGCACCGGTCAGAGAGGGGCTGGGGAGTGGACTGCGGACAGCCGAATGGCTACATCCTTTCTCCATGTCCTCTAGTCTTATACTCACTGAGTTACATCACTGACCTGCTTCCAGCTAGCTTAAAAAAAAAACAAGACACTGATTGGTTTAGGCGGCATGCTGCCCCTGTGGGTAACACTGTTGCACCTCCAGAATTGGGGATTTGTATCTCATATCCATTTTAGAGGTTTCCTCTGATTACTCCGGTTTCCTCCTGCAGTCCAGAGACATGCAGGTAGATGAAACAGTTGCTCCAAATTGCCCACAGTGTGTGTCTGTGATCTGAGATGGACAGATCTGAGATAGACAGGCATTCCATCCAGGGTGTTCCTCTGCTTTGTGTCCTGTGTTTCCCAGGTTAGGGTCCTGGATAATTATGACCCTGTATTGATAAGCGGATGGGGGATGGATGGATGACGTGGTGCCATAAATGCCTTCCATGAAGACATAAGTCATATCCAATTCTGTAAGTGGGCCGGTACTCACTAGCAGAGTACTGGCACCTGTTAATATCTACTATAACAAGGGGCGTGCCGGCACCTGGTACTGAATAACAAGGGGCGTGCCGGTACCTGGTATTGAATAACAAGGGGAGTACTGGCACCTAGTACTGAATAATAAAGGGAGTGCTGGCACCTGGTACTGAATAACAAGGGGAGTACCGGCAGCTGGTACTGAATAACAAAGGGAGTGCTGACACCTGGTACTAAACAACAAAGGGAGTGCCGACACCTGATACTGAATAACAAGGGGAGTGCTGGTACCTGGTACTGAATAATAAAGGGAGTGCTGGCACCTGGTACCTAATAACAAGGGGAGTACCGGCCACTGGTACTGAATAACAAGGGGAGTACCGGCAGCTGGTACTGAATAACAAAGGGAATGTTGCCACCTAGTACTGAATAACAAGGGGAGTGCCAACACCTGGTACTGATTAACAAGGGTAGTGCCGGTACCTGGTACTGAATAACAAGGGGAGTGCCGGTACCTGGTACTGAATAACAAGGGGAGTACTGGCACCTAGTACTGAATAATAAAGGGAGTGCTGGCACCTGGTACTGAATAACAAGGGGAATACCGGCAGCTGGTACTAAATAACAAAGGGAGTGCTGACACCTGGTACTAAATAACAAAGGGAGTGCCGACACCTGATACTGAACAACAAGGGGAGTGCTGGTACCTGGTACTGAATAATAAAGGGGAGTACTGGCACCTAGTACTGAATAATAAAGGGAGTGCTGGCACCTGGTACTGAATAACAAGGGGAGTACCGGCAGCTGGTACTGAATAACAAAGGGAGTGCTGACACCTGGTACTAAATAACAAAGGGAGTGCCGACACCTGATACTGAATAACAAAGGGAGTGCTGACACCTGATACTGAATAACAAAGGGAGTGCTGACACCTGGTACTAAATAACAAAGGGAGTACCGACACCTGATACTGAATAACAAAGGGAGTGCTGACACCTGATACTGAATAACAAAGGGAGTGCTGGCACCTGGGACTGAATAACAAGGGGGGTACTGGCAGCTGGTACTGAATAACAAAGGGAGTGCTGACACCTGGTACTAACTAACAAAGGGAGTGCCGACACCTAATACTGAATAACAAAGGGAGTGCTGACACCTGATACTGAATAACAAAGGGAGTGCTGGCAAAAAGTACTTAATAACAAGGGGAGTATCTGCATCTTGTACTGAATAACAAGGGGAGTACAGGCACCAGGTACTGAATAATATAGGGAGTGCTGGCACCTGGTACTGAATAACAAGGGGAGTACCAGTACCTGGTACTGAATAACAAAGGCAGTGCCGGCACCAAGTACTGAATGACAAAGGGAGTACTGGTACCTGGTACTGAATAACAAGGGGACTGCTGGCACCTGGTACTGAATAACAAGGGGAGTGCCGGCACTTGGCACTGAATAACAAGGGGAATGTCGGCACCTGGTACTGGATAATAAAGGTAGTGCTGGCACCTGGTACTGAATAACAAGGGGAGTACCGGCAGTTGGTACTGGTTAACAAGGGGAGTGCCGACACCTAGTACTGAATAACAAAGGGAGTGCCAGCAAAAGGTACTTAATAACAAGGGGAGTACCTGCATCTTGTACTGAATAACTAGGGGAGTATCGGCACCAGGTACTGAGTAATATAGGGAGTGCTAGCACCTGGTACTGAATAACAAGGGGAGTACCAGTACCTGGTATTGAACCTGGTACTGAATAATAAAGGGAGTTCTGGAACCTGGTATTGAATATCAAGGGGAGTGTCGACACTTGGATCTGAATAACAAGGAGAGTACAGGCAGCTGGTACTGAATAACTGAATAAGAGGAGTACTGGCACCTGTTTTTCCCCACTTCTAGCACTGGTCACACCCTCCAACTGAATTTCTAGGATGGACTCTGGACCTTTGTTGTTCTCTGTTAGAATGAAGCTGAAACCAGAGTTACCTGGAAGCCCAAACTGGCCAAAACCTGAGACGGTCCAACCTGTTCAGAGCTGTGGACAAGGCCACAGAGAGGTACAGTTCTCACCTGGTCAGTGCCAGTGATGACACCTTGTTGTGCCACACCTGCCACCACTGAAGACACTCCATTGGTGTGACACAATGCCAGAGTCAGCCATCACCAAACAGAAGACTGCAGGGGGCTGCTGGGAGGAGAAGCACAAGCGACTGTGCTGTTTCTCACAATTTCCCTGCCTCTTACAGATGGCAGGAGGCAGGGTACCCCCCCCAGCGAGTCCTGCCACCTGGCCCTTCCCCTCTGCTGCTTTCCTTAGTACTCAGGCCTCCAAAGGCCAGACAGCTCAGGACACCCTGTCCAGGCAGACTGCACCTCACCTGTTAGGTGCCATGTGAGGTGCTCTTCAGGTTCCTCTGGTGGGGTTAGTGAAAGGTCATGATTTTTAATGAGTCATTAGTGGATGCTCAGACTGCCATCCACATTTTATGATACGGGCTGTATAAATTAAGAATACTGCTCTTCGTATCAATGTAGTGATTCCACGTACACATACTAAGGAACTGGAGAAAGTTCACACTTCGGCAACATAACATATTCCCCCTTTCTTCACAATATAATGTGGGGGGTGTCACAGACTGTGATTTAGCACTATAGGGCTCAATGAGCACACTACAGGAATCAGCAGTTTTCTGATCCCTACTAAGCCTTGCTTTTATAGCTGGTGGCTTTATAGTGACCATGTGGTGTAAACCTGGCTACATCAGAGACCAGTAGAACACGAACGTGCAAACTTTTCCACAAATGGCACTAGCCCGAGAATGAGGCTCTTGCTAAGTAATGTTTTGCCCAAACCCCTCCCTCGCATGTGGCAGCTGGGCAGGTCACTCTGGTGTGCCAGCTTGTGTGTGTAATTGGTGTTCTTGCCCTCACTGGGTCTCCCTGGGTCACTGTGCCTTCAACAGCCATAAGAAGAGCCAGGCTCGCACTTTAACTTATGCATAAAAAAGAACACGATGAGCCTCATTACAAGTCAATAATGTGACTCAGAAAGTTCACTACAGAATCGCAGCTTCTCTGGCGCTGTGCCACATCTTATTAGACTCTCTGCTTTTCTAGCCAAGATCTCCACCACAAACCAAGGACTACTGATGCTCCAATGGGCCAGGAGCAAAGAACTGGGGTCTCTTTAAATAAAGTAATGGAACTGTTTGGACATTAAACTATAATTCACATTCCCAATAATAAAACAATAAAATAATGTATACACTACTACAATAGTATAATGCTAGTAATACTGAAAAGGCCAAATCATTCTGTCTTTTGTTTTTAAGCATGTATGCACAAAGTGATATATTTCATAACAACACAATGCAACCTAATGTGATACACCTTCCCCTTGTCCCCACCCCCACAGTGATTCAGCCAATCAGGTCAATGCAGGGAGACAAAGAATTTGGGAAGGAAAAGTGCTGCCCAAGGCTAATAAAAACTGGGTAGTGCTACCAAACTTTTGGTTTTATCTATAGTCTCTGTTGGACTGTGAACGGTTCCATGGACAAAGCGAGACTCTCCAGCTCACCATTTATCACACCTAACCCATCCTTCTGTCTCCACTTCGGTAAACCAGTGCTCCACCCTCTCCACATGGTCTCGCAGCAAATACAGACTGTGGTACATTCTCCTATGCTCCGGTGATAATGACAGCATGCATGAGGGTCTGTCGCTCTGTCCCTGTCATGTTTACGGCCCTACCCATAAGTAATCACTTTGGTAATTAGCCCAGCTAATCACCATCTGTTTACTGTTTCGGCCAGGGGTAGGAAACCTGATCCATGGAGGGCCACTGTGGGTGGGTTTTTTTGGGATGGCCTCTCAATCAGCCAATAACAGTGGGTCACCAGGACTGAGGCTGAGAATCACTTTTTTATTATTGGCGGATTGAGAGGTCATCCCAACAACCTGTATCCACCTCGGTTCTCCATGGATCAGCTTCCCTACCCCTGATTTAGGCTATGTGGCTTCCCGTAGACTCTCTGCCTTCATGTCTGATCTCCTTTTCTCTTTTCATGTCATGAACTTGGATCTATTTCGGATATTTCCTGCACTTTCAGATACTTCCTGCACTTTCGTGATCTTAGTGGATGCTGGGGCATAGGGCCGGGCTGAAGACAACAGGCTCAGACGGGCTTCCGGCTCAGCTGCGCGCTAACCTCCGCCGTCCTCCTCCCGGAAAAACTCCTCGCTGTCGTTGGCGGAGTGCGACTTCTTCATCTCAGCAATGCGGTTCCGCGGCACCTTGCGGCGCAGCGAGGGGGAGAAGAAGGAGGGGCGGTTCCTCTCAGGGGTGGGCGGGGTGCTAAATGAGGTCACCTGTGGGGCGGGGCCAGGGTCAGGACAAGGGCTGCATTATTACTGCACACAAAGATGCAGCTTTCAAGAGCTGGATTTACGGAAACTACCTACAAACAGTTTACTGACTTGTGATGATGTTTGATGTATTTATGAATAATGTGACTAATAGTGTGACACTGCGGGGACTTTTTGCTCTCACTTCACTTCAGACAGGTGTGATGATGCTCATGACAAGATGCTGATGAACAAAAGTCAGACCAGAGACACAAAAATCCCCAGACAAAGTGAGAATTATGAACTGTTAGAGACTGGAGTCCACAAATCGACACTATAAGAAATACGTCACGCTGTTGCCTCCTAATGAAGTCAGCAAGGTTATCTGAAAGTGATGCTGAAGTGTTCAGGTGTCTGATGGTAAATGTTCAGGTATCTGATAATATGTGTTAAGGCACCTGGTAATATGTGTTTAGGTGTCTGAAGGTAAGTGCTTTGGAATCTGAAGGTAAGTGATTGGGCATTTCATGCTGGATGTGTGACAACCCCGTGCTTATGCAGTGTGAGGCTCTTGAGGGCCCACTGCCACCCAGGCCCACTGACCCGCTCGTGCAGCGGAGAGTCCTGGTCCTCCTCGGTGTTGCAGGGCGAGGTGTCTCCAGTGGGCACGCGGCTCACTGCCATCTCGGCGTGGCCCTTGCCCTGGGGCCCCTTCATGCGGACGAACTCCATGTTGTTGTACTTATAGAAGCCAAAGGACATCTTCTGCGCCATCTTTGCAGCCATGCTAACCTGCAATGGCAGGTATCTGGTATGAGTTAACGCAGCTCAGGCCAGCGCAGCCCCGATTAACGCAGTGGAAGCAGGCATGGCTCAGACTAATGTGTTACAGAAAATCTTAGGGTACTGCTGCACTGAAACACATTCTCATATTTGATTACATTTAATCTGGCAGAATCAATATTGCAAACTGCTGAAATATCTTTTCTATATATTGTTTACAGAAGACTGTAAAAAATTAAATTGTGAAGATATATCTGGGTTAGAAGACTGATCGCCCCTGAAGAGCAGCTCCGTTTTGGATTATTCATACGCCACTGAAGTAATGAGTTAAGAATAAAATTCTGCCTGATTTGGAAAAATACAGATAACCTAATCCAGGGATTTAATACTAATCATAAAACAGTAAAATTAACATATTATGACCTCCCAGAATACCCAGAAGGCACTGCTTTGTATTTGATTACCGATGATGCCATGATGTCCATTTCAAACCCCGTCTCTTACCCGATTGTCATACACCTTCTTGAGCGCCTCGTACCGGATGGACCCCTGGAAGATGACGCCCTGGAAGGTGTTGCTCTTGTCGCTGGCCACCAGCTCTACACAGACCATCTCACCCTCCCCCACTGTCATGTCACTGAACACCTGTATAAATAGGTCAAAAGTCAAGAGCAGCGGGTTTCCGTTATCCTTGATAAAATCCCACAGATCACAGGGCACAGGGAAGGGCAGGCCGACATCCTGAATGGGCTGCCAATCCATCACAGGGTACATGCACAGTAAGGGACACTGATTCACCTCAAGCACCAGTCTGTGGACTCCGGAAGGAAATCGGTGACCAGAGGGAATATAGGCGTAGTACAAAAACAGAATCCATGACCCTGTCAGTGTATAGCCAGAATGCCACCCACTGAGCCACTGTGAGATTTATATTCATCCTTTTCTCAACATAAGAAACAAACACTCTTTGTTGATTTAAAATTATATAAACTATGCTTTATACATATGATATTCCTATGTTTCTAAATAATAAATAGGTGCCTCACATTTTGCCTGTTATTAATACACAGTGTTCATGACCCCCAGACAGCTCCACCAAAGAATTACCATTTCTGTATACCTTCCTATACACTTGAATTTCAAGCAGAGACCAGACTGAGGTTTTTAAACTTTTAGTTTTAAAAGTGGTTTAGTAAGTTCTGTAACATTCAGCTCTCATTATGGATGTCACTTGTCTGTGTTGTTTGTAAAATATGTGTCAAGATGTTGTGATGACTTGTCCACTGCAAACCAAATATTCCTAGAGGTTCTAATAAAGTTAGCTGAACCTAAACCTGAACCTGATGTGTGAAAGTTATCTGAACCAGTTATGGTTCTATCTCAGCACCTGAAAGACTTGCATGACCATTAAAGTCAGTCTGCTTCCATTAAAACTTGACATGACAGGCTGTCACTGCCCGGTACCCATGAAAGATACAGCTTTTGGCTAATGAATGAGTGATAGACAAATGCAAGTAAACAGAGCTTCAGGAGATGCAAGGAGATTGGTATAGACCGGTGTTTCCGAACCCGGTCCTCGAGGACCCACAGACAAAAAATGTGGATCGTCTGTGGGTCCCTGAGGATTGGGTTGGGATACTGGTGTAGACTGTGAGGTTATAATGCGAGAACAGCAAGCCACAGGGGGTCAGGGTGGTCCTGGGTGTGGTCACTCACCTCCTCAAAATTGTCGATCATGAAGAAGATGTTGGGGTAGCTCATTTTTGACTCCTCCCCCTTGCTGTCCATTGGATGCTTGCTGGGCGATGCAAACACTTGCTGAGAGACAAGGAAGGTGTTGTTTTTGTATTTTTTTCTACATACCTTCAAACTGAGCACAGGTAACACAGTCAGCTAGTTAGTGTCAGTTATCTGGTGTTTTTCATTAATCTCACATAAATCTGCATGCGATGTATGGCTGGGTCCCCACCTGCGATTTTTTTTTGTGAATGTGAATGTCACCCGCATCTGATCGTGTGCACACAGCACATGTCACCACGTAGTGCAGCTGGTGGTGGGGGGAGAGAGAAAAAAGATCTCTATGAACATCTGACCCCTGTACACATCACACTAAATGCCTCCTTAGCCTCTGACTCCTGTACACACCCGCTAAAGCCCTCTAGAGTGTCTGACTCCTGTACACATCCCACTAAAGGCCCAGTGAGTCTCTGGCCCCTGCACACATTCCCCTATAGGCTGTCTGAATATCTGGGCCTTATGATGTGTAGGGATATGTGTGCAGGAGGCAGAGTCTCGGGAGGCCTTTAGGAAGATGTTTAGTCAAGCACTCAGGAAGCCCCTGTATACCTCCCCCCAAGGACGTCTACGAGTGCCTGACCCCCGTACACATCCTTCTATAGCGCCCCTGAGCGTCTGGCCCCTGTATACCTCCTCCTAAGGGCCTGTGTGAGTGCCTGACATCAATACACATCTACATAAAGATATTCTAAGCCTCTGACCCTTGTACACATCCTCCTAAGGGCCTCTGTGAGTGCCTGATCCCAGTACACATTCCCCTAAACTGCAGTACTGGAGGGCCGGAGCCATGCACATTTTTGGGTTTCTCCTCATTTACACACCTGATTCAACTCCTTGCAGCTCCTTGTGCTAATTAACACACAGTTCTTGAGCTGAAGCATTTGTGGTGGAACAGGGAAAGAACTAAGCTACACAGGGCTCCGCCCCCCAGGACTGGAGTTTGACACCCCTGCCCTAAAGGCTTCCTGAGCATCTGGCCCTTGTATACTTCCTCCTAAGGGCCTCCGTGAGTGCCTGATCATTGTCCATGTATTTCTGAATCACTAAAAGTGATGATGCAAGTATATTTTAGACTTTATTCCTTTACTCTTTTAAATTCTCAACAGAAAAAGAGAAAAATTTAACCCAGTGAAGCTCCCCAGAGATAGGTGCCACCCTGCAGCCACCCCCCATGTCTGGATTAGCCCCCACCCACCTTTTGTAGAATGAGGTTCAGGTAGACGCTCTCTTCCCAGTCAATGTCAGGGTCTCCCAGGCCCGGCAATTTCTTGGAATCCCTCCGAAACACCTCCACTTCCACCTGTCAGACAGGTATGAAACACACAGAGCAGGTAACACTATGCTACCTAAATTGAGGCCCTGCAGCAGAATGCAGTCGGTGGATGGATTTAAGTGGAGAATCCCACAAACTCCAGGGTGTGACAGACCCCCAGGGTCTCTTCCCCACCTGTGTCACATTCCAAGCCAAGCACCTACAGTACCTGCACCAAGCCCTGCAGTGCAGTGATGATGTAATCGCAGCCAGCCCTTGCCCCAGTGATCACATATGCAAGCGGGAGACATAATCTTATTTACCAACACTGCCTGGAATACCAAACAGCACCTTGATCCACAGACGGACGACCTCATCGCCATTGCTCTGCTGTGGTGATGGAGGTGGTTTGCCAGACCTGAGCGCAGCTCTCATTTTGTATTTTTTTGCACTACCGCTACAGTGAGTGTTGACCTGAAGCAGCATATAGTTTTATCTGTTTATACTGCTGGATATTTACTGAAGTATTTAAGTCCCCCCACCCACAGAAAGAGCAGTGCTTCCCTCAGCCTTCTGGAATATGACCCATCGGTATCGTGGGTCCAGCTGGGTCCTCATGTAAGCGTGTGGGCCCATTGGCTGCGTGCTGGAGTTGGCGGCCCCGTTTCTGCTCGTGTCTGTGAAGTGCAGCCACAGTGGGGCATCTCACGAATGGCTACAGCGCCTCTTCCAAGCCTCAGGCCAGCCCAGCTGTCAGGCACGCAGCGTATGTGGCTGTTGCCATCCCCCCTCGTGCCTTGGCCGTGCCGAGCCCTCGCTGGCTGCCAGCCCTCTGATGTGCTGACGATGCACCGAAAGAGTCACGAGTTCGACCTTGTCCCGCTACAAGGACTTCATCCGAGCTCTCCCTAGCCACTGCGGTTGTGGCCGGGAGCCATCGGGCTCCATCGTCTCTCACGGCGCCAGGGGCTGGCACCCTCTGGGCTTAGTATGCATCCTCCAAGCACTATATTGAATTTTTACACCCTGTTCTACAGTTAACTGGATGCATGTTAGCCAAGCCTCAGAGGTGTGTATTTCACTAGTGAGAAGGTGGCTGGGTGGGGGGGAGGGGACATAGGAAGACAATGGAATTTATTATTGCAGACTGGGGGGAGGGGGGC
>JAODKC010000001.1:28450257-28462689 GCA_026777985.1 Mormyrops attenuatus
CCCCCCCCCCCCCCCCCCCCCCCCCCCCCCCCCCCCCCCCCCCCCCCCCCCCCCCCCCCCCCCCCCCCCCATGTGCAGGTGGCTTCAGGAGATCATTCAGTCTAAATAGTTTGTTTTTGTGATATGTGTGTCATTCCCATGGCAGACAGATGTCACCACTGGACCCCATAGCTTTGGACAAAAGAATCTGCTAAATGTCAATAAATTCTAACTTAGTAAGAAACAGCTTTTTATAAAATAACCATCCACAATCCCAAAACAATGTATTAAAATATTTAACAACTAATGCTGTGAGAAGCTGGACTCGTTGCTGTTTATTGTGTATATGTATGTATGTGTCTTAAAAGAGAGCAAGATGTGAAATGAAGCACTCCATACCTGTACTTGTATTTGTGCAAATGGAAATAAAGCAGATTTTCTTTCTGCTTACCTGTGACCCGCACAGATGATCCATCCACAAGAGGAGCCTAACAGAACCTAACAGCAGCTATCAGCATGCGAAGTGGCCTTTTCAAAATACGGACTTTGGCCACGAAATGTAGGATATTCAAGATTCGAGAGGTTTATTCATCACGTAAACAGTTGTACACATACAATGTGTAGTGGAATGTAACCCTGGTCACTCCGAGCAGCTGTGCATGATAACAAAACAAAGAAATATATATATGAAATGGTCAGCTTCACATAATCTATACATAAGTGATGGAGGTATTTTGCTGTGCAATTTAAGTGCAATGTGCAAGAGGCCTGAGGTACATGCCAACGATTTGGACAGTGTGATGCAGTACCTAGAGGTATTGAGTATTGTCCTGATTTAGGAGCCTTATGACCTGGGGGAAAAAACTCCTTCTTGACCTCTCCGTTCTGGTAATAAGGCTGCGGAAGCGTTTGCCTGAATTCAGCAGGCAAAACAGAGAGTTATTGGGGTGGTAGGGGTCCTTTTATGCTTGAAAGAGTGGAGGAACATTGATTAATTCAAAAGAGTCCTGGATCTAGCAACCTCACCTGAACATTAGACCTCGAATGTGTCTGTAGTTTGAAAAATACAGCATGTCGACACTTCTGTGCATCCTTACATCTGCTGTGTGGTGCTGACCTGCTCTGCCGTCAGCAGATCGATGCTCGCTGACTGGTTCACACTCCCACGTGTGATCTGCTTTCGAGGTCCTGACTGACTTGATGTACAGGATTCCACACATCATTGAAAAACTAAGCATTTCCAGAGAAGTGCACCTCCCAACTGTGGCCTGTCACAGCTTATGATTGAGAAGGAACCTCTTGACTGTGGCCTGTCAGAGCGTCCAATTAAGAAGGAACCTCCCGACTGTGGTCTATGGGAGACTCTGGTTGAGGATGCAAACCCACATTCTGGCTTCTCAGAGCTTCCAGTGTGATGTGCAGGTTGAACTCTACGAGAACCCTAAGTCGATGTATGTCCTCACTCTGGCGCATGCTATATTTTTTTTACAAAAGAAAAAAGAAAAATGTATCGCTCCCCAAATGTCACATAAAATAATTAATTACTGTAAAGCAGTCATCCAAGAAGGTGTAAATATTTGGATCACTGTATTTTTTGATGCAACTGAAGGCCAAGTATACTTTATTTACTTGGATGTCCAAAAGCTTTTGGTCCCTGTTGAATATGTCACAAGCATACTTAAAACTGATGACCACTCTTCTTCACCAGATGAAACTAACATGCACCTTCTGGTACCTACAGCCAGAAGTCTGGATGTGGATAGGGATGTTCATCCCCTACTCTTAAAAATATATGTCATTAAATGTATTATGACCTGAATAACATTTATAGGTCAGAGAGCCTAAGCACGCAGAACAACTAATTGACAGTTATTCTGTCTAAAATTTTTAATACCAACAAAACTCCCAAAGTAAAAATGTCAAAGCGAAAACTCTAAATTTAATTTTAGAAAAGTAATTTTATTATGTTCAAATCATGTTTCAGACAAATGCATTCCAATAACTGAAAATAAATGTAATTATTATCAAACTTTATTTTGAACATCAAAAAATGTCAGACATTCACATCAGAAATGGACAGAGTCCGTAAACCTATGTAAATATCAAAGTTTCAGACTAAAAAAAATGGTGTAGAAAGACAACCAGAAATAGATGTAAAAAGGTACTACAAAACGTAAAAAGAATCTACAAAAAGTTCCACAGGTGGAATGTGAAACAATAGCCTGGAACCCCAAGAGAGATGCTCTGGTGAACACGAGATGCCCCGTGTCTGCTCTAGTCAGGAGAATAGGGAGGTGACAGCCTGCAGCATTGTGATACTGTAAACTCTGGTTTACTGCCATGGTATTCAGTAAACTCTCATGAGCTCAGAATAGTCACAGTTCACATAGCCTAAAAAAAGTTTAAATAAACAGTCCATGTGTCTTTACATCCCTCATTTTATAGAAAATTTACAAACGAGAGGATGCCGTTCGGCCCACTAAGCTTGTTTGGGGAGAACTTAACTAATAGTTCAGAGTTGTTAAAATCTTATCTAGCTCTGATTTAAAGGACCCCAGGGATTTAGCTCGTGCTACACTAACAGGAAGACTATTCCATACTCTAACTACACGCTGTGTAAAGAAGTGCTTTCTCAAATTCATTTTAAAATGTCCTCCCGCTAGTTTCCACTTATAATGTTTGTTTGCACCAGTAAGGACTAGATTTGCATTATTAAATACAAGAGCACCACCTTCAGACAAAAATAACTGTATTTAATAATTGTATTTCCTGGATGCCAGGGAATACATATGGTTTTAGGACTGCCACCTGAGACACTTTGCTTGTTAAGATGAGAACTCAAAAACTATTTCACAGATCTTTTTGCAACTTTGCACTGGAATTGTATAGATGATGACCTGGTAGTAATTAAAATTTGAGACATATTGCTCCAAAATTGAAGCAACACCGCTTAGTAGTAACAAAGGGAAGGGTAAAAGCAGGTGACACATAACACTGTTAATGTGATGAGTCAAAAGGTATTTGATGGATTTTATTACTGCTTCACAAAAACATTACAGTATATGGATGAAGATGTACAAGTGACTTCATTTTCAGACATATTGGTTCAATAATGAAGCTGGCAAGGTGACTGGCCAAGAACTGTGTAAGAAGGAAACAGCAGCAGTAAAAGACACTTGGTCTTGTGAACACAGTAACTCTAAAAGTATTTTATGGATCTTTTTCAAACTTTGCAGGTATATTGTAGGGTTGACAACTTGAATTTCCCCAAAACTGAAGCAGTACCGCATAAAGATAACAGAAGAAAGGTAGTTTTGGACACCAATAACTGAAAACTATTTGACAGATCTCTTTCAGCCTTTGCAGACATGTTGTCAATATCATTAGATTATAATATTATAACCTAATGTGAAAAAAGAAATTAGCCAGATTTATTTCCATTGATGAATTTAAGGGCATCATAAAGAATTCAGTGAAGGAGACATGTAGTTGTTTTTCTTGAGAGGTCAGTATGTTTAAATAGCTGTCTAATGTGTAGATTTTTTTCTATTATATTGTATATGTTGTCTTTTTAACATGTCGTAAGTTTGTATGGCCGCTACCTTGGCCAGGTCTCTCTTGTAAAAGGGATTTTTAATCGCAGTGGGACTTCCTGGCAAAATAATCGTAAAATAAAATTACAATTAAATATATAAATTTAGTTTCAATTTCAGCAAACTTTTTTTCTGATATGGGTAATGGGAATGTGCTTTAGACTGCACTAATTTTAGGGAATTCATTATGGTCATGAACTGAGGGGACATGCACAAGGAATGAATGTGACTGAAAAGCACTCTACCCTCATGGCCAGAGAATTGTTTGTGGAAAGCAGGTCATCCCTGAAACAGAGGGCAGAGGTCTCATCTCGCTGAAGCCACACTGGGCAAATATTTACACATTACAGCTTGTGTCCAAGTAGAGGAGATCCTGCCGCATAACAGACTGAGATTGGTTACAGAAAAAGCAATTCGATCATTCAGTTTGAGAAAAAGACGCAGTTTTCAAAAATTCCTGGAAAATGGAGGTAAGAGAATTTACATCATCGCCAGATAGTTAGTGATGTTAACAGGAAAGCTTTAAAGATAACAGGGAAAACTTGAGGTTGGGGAGGGGCACCGAACAGGGTGTGAAGTGTTGATACTGCTACAAAGTACTGGGAGAAACATGCTTATTTCTATGATATACTCGTATGTAAGGATGAAAAACACAGGGTCAATTGCAAGAGGCCTGAATATAGTACTCCCCAAAAGAGGTAGAATTCTGCAGCTCCTACACACTCCATAATTCATCTTCAGATGCCTTTAAAAGGAACCCTTTTCATCTGATAAATTTTGTACTAGGCTGTCATACTGGTGGTGCTGGTACCATTGGCGTCTGCGGGCCTCCTCTCACAGCCGCTAGACTGCGCAGACATGTACAGTGCCGGCTCTAACGTCAGTGGGGTGTATAAGATTTACCCCGCAGGGCCCACCTCACCCCTCTACGTCTACTGCGATATGGAAACCGATGGAGGGAAGTGGACGGTGAGGAAACACAATAGCATCATGTGTCCAGTGGGACAAGAGGGACAGTCATAGAATAACGTCACCTATTGTTACATTAAGTGATTACATAATACAGAGTTATAATGTATTGTTACAATGTGTCAGTCATCATACCTGTTTACTGCCAGTCTCATATTTAAAACACAGGTGTTCCAGAGAAGGATGGATGGCACTGTGAACTTCTACAGGGGCTGGGATCAGTACAAGAGGGGCTTTGGGCATGCAGGAGGAGAGTACTGGCTCGGTAAGGATTTGAGGACAATGATATGGTATGAAAATTATGAAAAGCTTAAGCATGCGCCAAAGCAACACAGAAGCTTGTCCATGTCCATCTCAGCATCTGTATCTGATTGCAGGTCTAGAGACCATCCATCTCCTCACTCTGAAGCAAAGGTATGAGCTGAGAGTGGACATGGAGGACTTTCAGGGAGCCAAGGTCCATGCCAAATACACCTCCTTCTCAATTTCTCCTCAGATGATCAACGCTGAAAGTGATGGATACACACTCCATGTTAGTGGATTCAAAGATGGGGGAGCAGGTGAGTCATAACACATGATCAAATCAGCTCTTTGTCATAACATATATAAAATGTGAAATCATTTGTTGAAAAAAAATTGTCATACTGATATTTTGTGATATCCATCTGCAATGGTTAAGGGTCTAATGAATCTCAGAGTAACAACAAAAACAATGGCTAATGTACTGTAGTTTTGCTGACATGCAAACTAAAATCTACAGCTCTAAGAATCACTCCTCACAGAAATATTGATTATGTATGAATGGCTGCTCATAAATCCAGTATAACTTGCTATGTTCTATGATCTTAAGGTGATTCACTAAGTTATCATAGCAACCAGAAGTTCTCCACCTTCGACCGCGACCAGGACCTCAACAGCGGAAATTGTGCTGTGTCATACCTGGGAGGGTTCTGGTACAAAGACTGTCACAACGTAAACCCCAATGGCGTCTACATGTGGGACACAGTCAATACTCAAGGAGTCTGCTGGTATCACTGGAAATCAAACTATTACTCAATGAAGGCCATTTCCATGAAGATCCGGCCAGTGGTTTAATACATGGTACAGTACATCTCAAACTCAGCCATAAAGTTATGAAGGAAACAACCTTTATAATTCCTTCTTTTCTCACAGTGTGAAGTCTCTCTTTAATCCTCATTAAAACTCAGTGGTCAATACATAATGGTGAAAACAAGCTGATTTCTTTTTGGCTAAAAGCTCTTTATCATTTTGTAAGTATGAATTTAATGTATTGCCAATAAATGTGCATCACTGTGCTTTGACATGTAATGTCTGATTGCAGACCAGTGCAACTGCTGACCAGAATTTTTAGTGAAGAAAACCCCACTGACACCCCACCCCCGTACAAAATTAGTCATTCCCATAAATATTGCATTAAATATTAAAATATTCATTTCACCGTAGTCACAACATTTTCCAATAGTACCTAATTTCTAGCCACATACCAAGACTTCAGTTGTGTATTGAACCATTATCCTGATAAGCTGATTCTTTTCAACAGCAGCACCCTTTCCTGAAATACAGTCATGTTTCAAGTAAAATAAAGAGTGATTTAATTGAAATATGAGTAGGCTACACAGTTTCACAGTACTGTTTTGCTCCGTATTGTATGAGCAACACAAGCACATCAACAAAAGCCATAACATTGTAGAAGCGAGAAAGACTGACAGCTACCTATAATCCAATTTGTTGTCAGAGATTTCATTTTCATCATGTCCTCTAAATGTCAGCTCCTGTCAACCCAAGAATGAAATCACATCCATACACCTTAATATACAGGACGGATGGCAACTCTAATACTCCAATGTTCCATAAGACTTAATTGTAACTGTACTGATACATTCCTTTTGTACAATTAAAAAATCTTATTTACAGTATATACAGTGGGGCAAAAAAGTATTTAGTCAGCCACCAACTGTGAAAGTTCTCCCACTTAAAAAGATGAGAGAAGCCTGTAATTTTCATCATAGGTATACCTCAACTGTGAGAGACAAAATGAGAAAAAAAAAATACAGAAAATCATTGAAAATGAGTGAAAACCTCCTTCCATCAGCAAGGGCATTGAAGATGAAACGTGGCTGTGTCTCTCAGCAGGACAATGATCCGAAACACACCGCCCGGGTAATGAAGGAGTGGCTTCGTAAGAAGCATTTCAAGGTCCTGGAGTGGCCTAGCCAGTCTCCAGATCTCAGCCCCATAGAAAATCTTGAAAGTCCGTGTTGCCCAGCTACAGCCCCACAACATCACTGCTCTAGAGGAGATCTGCATGGAGGACTGGGCCAAAATACCAGCTACAGTGTGTGAAAACCTTGTGAAGACTTACAGAAAACGTTTGACCTCTGTCATTGCCAACAAAGGGTATATAACAAAGTATTGAGATTAACTTTTGTTATTGACCAAATACTTATTTTCCACCATAATTTGCAAATAAATTCTTTAAAAATCAGACAATGTGATTTTCTGGATTGTTTTTTCTCATTTTGTCTCTCACAGTTGAGGTATACCTATGATGAAAATTACAGGCCTCTCTCATCTTTTTAAGTGGGAGAATTTGCACAATTGGTGGCTGACTAAATACTTTTTTGCCCCACTGTACATGGGATTACTTACAATGAACAAGAACAGTATTTACAAGTATTTACAACTCTTGGCTCTTTTACTTTTTACAGTATACCAATGCCTTGTCCACAAACCAACAAAGAATACTGCCAAACAATTGAGTTTATCTAACAGGAATGGTTCTGTTTGGTTAAGCAAAGGTCAATCATCTTTTGGTCAAGAACATGTGCGTAAATAGGTGGAGATCTCAAACTCTCCAATATTCGAATCAAAGTTCACCTTGGTCGAGAACACGCATGAGCATGCATAATTAGTGAGGCATTGTTTCACCAGGTTGGTTTAAAAATGCATCGTAGCCCATAACTAATCAATCAATTACTAAATAGAAGGAGATGAGAAAATGTTTTGGGTCATTGAAGTTCCTTTTTTATCAATGTAAGGCCGGTGCCATGTTGCACAATACTTTATGTTTTTTTACTTATTTTTGGTGAAACACTGCTTCGCTTTAGTATTTAAAAATTTAAAAAGCACTTTTGCTAAAATGAATCAGTTACTTTTATATGTACAACATTTTACTTACCTTAATAATTCATTTAGTTTATTATTATTATTATTATTATTATTATACTTTGAGCAGTGTTTTTTTTGTAAACATACAATTGCTGGTTAAGTGTTAAATGGAAAACAACATTACTGTATATGTTCTAATTTGATTGGTTTCTAAACAAAGAAACAAACAAACAAACAAAAAATTGTGATCTATATCGTGGATCGTGATTTTAACGAAAAATATCATATGACATTATGGCCATATTGCCCACCCCTATAGCTGGTATCACTGCAAGTCAAGCTACTAGTCTATAAAATCTATGGGAACGTCACAGGGGACACACCGGATTGGATAGCAATCTACTGCAGGACACACACTCAGACACGCTACGGCCAATTTCGAGACGACAATCCACAGTACTGCATTCCTTTAGATTATGGGAGAAATCTGGGGTAGCTTGAGAAAAGCTACGCAACACAAGGAGAACTTGCAAACTCCACAGACAGAGAATTTGGGGTGGGGGGGGTAACTCAAACCCCAGCCCTGAAGGTATGAGTTCACTGGCTTTTTACCGTGTCACTGTGCAGCCCCCGGGGATCTTTAGGATGCATGCAAATAAACGCAAAAGGTAACGTAGCTTAACATGATTCACCCCAGTTCTGTTTAAAGTGATCCTTCGAGTCCTTTAACTAGTTAGAAAAATGGGGCAACTTTGATTCTGCCTGAGAGGTTCTTTAAAAAGACACCGCAAGTAGAGATGACAAATTTACAGTGTTTGCAGTGTGGCTCATAATATTCTCATCTGTCATGCAAAGTGTGAGATTCACGGCCATGTAATACTTTCATCGATTTCGAGACTGTCATCTCGAAATTGGCCATAGCGTGTCGGAGTGTGTGTCCTGCAGTAGATTGCTGTCCAACCCTGTGTGTCCCCTGTGACGTCCCCTTAGATTTTGTAGAGTTAATCATTTAACCAAGAAATAAGGACCACAAAAAGAAGGCAAACAAAATTTCACACTGTAAATGATCCATTATATCATTTCTCAGGCTTGAGGTAAAAAAAAAAAAAAACTATTGTGCCTGTGGGCAACTTTTCTTTTGTCAAGAGAACTTCCTCACGGATCCATGTTAGTTCAAATTCCAGGGATAATTTTACAGCAACGTAGGAAAGGAGATTTACGAGGCTGCAAATCCCATGGTGGGTGTGGTTACTGAATACTGTCAATCCCCGGTTGGTTTAACTCGAAGGCAATCAATATAACAACCAATAAAAGAGGGTCAAAGGGGCTGACATGATGAAGCATTGCATCATAGTATACTTTAAGAGTCTACTACAAGGGTAAACAAGGGAACGATCTGGGGTGAGTTTCCCGAAGCCTTCTTAACGCTACGTCGTTCGTAAGCTCTGTGTTAAAAGATAGAACTAACGAACGACGTAGCGTTAAGAAGTCTTCGAGAAACTCACCCCTGATCTTTTTTACTCATTATGGTCAAATGGCCCATGTAAAGCAGGTCAACAAACTGATAAAGGACATGGGTCTACAACTTCCCAGCAAGGGTTTAAAGGCTACTTATTGATCTCTCACTACGTTGGGGGTCAAAGGGACTAATCATTTACACACTGAAAGACTGGGAGCCAAGCAGGGCGTCCAGTGGCACCTTTTTAAATACATTTTTAAAAAACAGATCACGACCAACTTGAGATGACGCAGCACCGAATAATCCATGAAGGAAGAATGAAGGTAAGAGAGCCTTACATCAGGAAGTGCTTGTCCGTGATGCTACAAGCCATGCTGTAGGCTGTCAGGGTAGCAGAACCTAACTCATAGGACATATGTTTGTCCGTACTGTTAATCGGAAAACATGAGAATGCAGGGGAACTCGCAGGTTAACAACAATAATGGACAGAAATACACAACTTCATCATTTTGATATTCAATTAATACAGTTTGTAGGGATGCAAAAACCATTTGTAAATCAGCGGTTAAATATTAGTCAGTAACAGATCTGGATTTTTGTCTGTGTTTATCACTTCCTTTGACTTAAGCAGTTTTTTTACCTTTGATAAATTCGCGATACTCTAACAGATCCTCATACTGATGGTGCTGGTAACAGTGGCAGTCCAGCCCCTCATGTTTCAGCCTCTGGACTGTACAGACATTTACAACGCCGGCTTTAACATCAGTGCAGTGTACAGGATTTATCCGGCTGGGCCCAGCTCCCCCCTCTACGTTTATTGTGACATGGAAACCGACGGAGGGAAGTGGACGGTGAGGACGCACCAACAGTGACGTCACATATCGAGTGGGACAAATGGGACAGTCATACAATAACAATACATCAAAAAGATTAAAAAGTTAGATCCGGTCAGATTACTTTCATAATTGTGCTGCTTTGTTACATATGTGTCAGTCGTCATGCCTGTTTACTGCATGTCTCATGTTTAAACAAAGGTGTTCCAGAGAAGGATGGATGGGATCGTGAACTTCTACAGGGGCTGGGATCAGTACAAGAGCGGATTCGGTGATGTAAAGACAGAGTACTGGCTGGGTGAGCCATTCTCATCCGCGATGAGCTGGGGGGACTGCCTAGCCACAATAATGTACATACCGTGTAATGAACCTATAACCAATGGAATAGAAAAACACTCAAAAATGGATTGGGTTCAAAGGGTTAACAATCTCAATAGAAGTATGAGACTCAACTGTAAGTCTGTATGAGGAAGAATATGTATCCCCACACAAGCAGCTTCCCTGGCTCAGCTTTAGCGTTCACCAGAGCAGCATAGAAACCTTTCAACCAGTCTCAGCACTAGGGTCTGATCGCAGGTCTAGAGACCATCTATCTCCTCACTCTGAAGAAGAGGTACGAGCTGAGAGTGGACATGGAGGACTTCCAGGGAGCCAAGGTCCATGCCAAATACACCTCCTTCTCAATTTCTCCTAAAGCGATCAATGCTGAAAGTGACGGATACACACTCCATGTTAGTGGATTCATAGATGGCGGAGCAGGTAATTCATAACTCCCACTGAACTCTGTTAAATGTATTATCTACATTCTGTCAACCCATTGATTATAATGTAAACTCTCTCACTCTGTCTTATGAAGTTAGATAAGTTATCATCAAGGTCTATATAGTTTTCTTACCACTAAAATATACATCTCACTTTTTATTTATTCCTACAGACTACTTCACTTTGACATGCCACCCACAGTACTATATATTAGACACCACTTCCTGCAGATATCATACACCCAGCGTATGACACGTTGACTCATTTCTGGTTATTTTTTTCCAGGAAATTCCCTAGATTCTCACAACAACCAAAAGTTCTCCACCTTTGATCGAGATCAGGATGCTTACTCTGGCAACTGTGCACTGGACCATCTGGGAGGGTTCTGGTATAACCAGTGCTACACTGCAAACCCAAATGGTTTTTACATGTGGGGGGCAGTGGACACCCGTGGTATAAGTTGGTATCACTGGAAGTCGAGTTACTACTCTGTGAAGGCCATCGCTATGAAGATGAGGCCTGTGAATCTCCCATAAGGAGCAACAACACATGAAATACTCAGGGACTCAAGCTGACGCTATCTGTCAAATCAAGAGTCTGTACCTATGTAAGGATAAATTCCAACTGTAACCTAATACATTTGTGTTTATGTAAATTCTAAAGCCTAACAACAAGTACACTGAAGTTATCAATAATGATCTCAATTTAGTTATTTCCCCTTAATGAACAATTCATCCTGGTGTGGGCTGTTTACTGCACACACAAGCCCCACTTTGCTAAACAGCATGTTTTCCTGGAAAGAAGCCACTTCATATGACAGCGACACCACCGAACCGCTCTGCTTATTTAAGCACTTGATTCATATGATTCAATTCAGATTAAAATACGTACATTTCGTGGGTCCAGTTTCTCCTGACTGGTTTCCAGTTATGCTACTGGTTTCCTTAGCTAGCTAAGGGATTGCAGCATAATCAGAACTCAGGACGCCCTAGTATCAATCTGGCCATAGAGTAATTTTTCTGTTTATTTTAATGTAAAATGCAATATGCATTTCTCTTATAAAATCGATGGGGCTACCATCAATCATTTTACATTTCAGAGTTTTCTAAGCCAGTTCTACGTTAGTACTTCCTTGATTTTGGTCTGTATAACAAAGCAGCTATTAGGTTGGTGTTACTGGTTGAGAAGAGACTGATTGTACCTTAGATACTAGTTAAAACCATTTGCTGATATTAAAATGTTATGGTAACCTTTTACTTGAGAGACCACAAATAATATATTATTAAGCTACACCCTTGTGCAAATTAATTAAAACAAGTTGTTTCGTCTATATACAGACAGACTCGTCACAGTGACATTAACTCATACTCATCACTTTGGGTCTGGATTTAGGACCTGATGGACTGATAAAATGGGAATAACCCAGAGCCTCCTCTGTCCATCCACCCAGATCTAACCCCACCCGAACAGGCCTGCCAGTCTGTGGGCACAGTGCCACCTCTGTCCATCCACTCAGTCATCCCACCCAGCTCTAACCCCACCCGAGCAGGCTTGCCAGTCTGTGGGCACAGTGCCACCTCTGTCCATCCACTCAGTCATCCCACCCAGCTCTAACCCCACCCGAGCAGGCTTGCCAGTCTGTGGGCACAGTGCCACCTCTGTCCATCCACTCAGTCATCCCACCCAGCTCTAACCCCACCCGAGCAGG
>JAODKC010000001.1:28462789-28487044 GCA_026777985.1 Mormyrops attenuatus
CCTCCTCTGTCCATCCACTCAGCTCTAACCCCACCCGAGCAGGCCTGCCAGTCTGTGGGCACAGTGCCTCCTCTGTCTATCCACTCAGCTCTAACCCCACCTGAGCCGGCCTGCCAGTCTGTGGGCACAGTGCCTCCTCTGTCCATCCACCCAGCTCTAACCCCACCCGAGCTGGCCTGCCAGTCTGTGGGTACAGTGCCTCCTCTGTCTATCCACCCAGCTCTAACCCCACCCGATCCGGCCTGCCAGTCTGTGGGTACAGTGCCTCCTCTGTCTATCCACCCAGCTCTAACCCCACCTGCGCAAGCCTGTCAGTCTGTGAGCTGGCCTGCCAGTCTGTGAGTGCTCTGTGTACTCTCTGCCCTGTTGGCTGTGCAAACCAGCAGGTCCCAGGCCACTGCATGCATGTCTGTTTGACAAATTGTTTCAATTAATTTGCACAAGGGTGTATTACTTATGTATTAATTAACCACAAACTAAGTGTTAGGTACATACTGATCTCAAGTCTGGTCATCATTAATGAATCGTGATGCATCTTTTATCTCAAGTACCTACTATATTTGTTACTGAATCTGTTAATTCGGAGAACTGTTAATAACTACTGAATGAATAATAGAGATACACCTTTAATGAATGCTTTAATGAAGCAGAGGTACAGAAGGCCAGAGAAAGAAATCACAAATAAAACCTTTAAGGTATCCATGACCACTTATCCAGTGGAGGGCTATAGCCAGTTAGGAGCCTGTTCCAAAGAGCACAGGGCAGGGTTACACCCTAGACATTATGCCCATCCATCAATGGCCAACTTAAAGATAGCTATCATCCTAACTGCATTTCTCCAGACGTCCAGATACCGATATTCATTGCATGTAACAAGTGAGGAATCTCATGGAACAAAGTGGAGGTGGGATGCAAACCATCAACCCTGGAAGCAGAGGCCAGCGGTACCACCCAGCGATACCCTTGAGCTGCCATTCCATCCCTACAAGACACATTTTATTCTAATACAAAGGATGCTTTGCTAATATGCTAATGTAGCTCCTCATGGTTAGGCTGACAGCAAGCTGGTTGTATTGGCACACGGGCTCCCAAAGTATCTGTTTCAGCAGACGTGCCATCTGGCTTGACAGCCCCTTAAATCCTGGAGACTGCTTCAGCTGCAGACTTGGATGTTTGGCTTGCTTTCCTGTCAATGTTACTGAGTGAGCTATCCCATCAGCAGGGACAGAAAGAGCATGCCTGATCCAAACCATTCACTCACAGGGAAGGGCAGCAGAAGCTGCCTAGTTACTGGCTGGAATGATGTTTTATCTGAGAGGGAAGGTGTCCTGTGGAGACCAAGCACTGCACTTAACATGTGCCATCTATTTTCTGTAACCGCTTATCCTATTTAGGGTTGTTGTGGGTTGATATGATAACATTTAAATATTAGATGACAAGAATCACTGCTTAATAAAGGGTCAGCCTGATTTTATCACCATATGTGGACATAAATAAGATTATACATAAAGATTAAAGACAATATTTTGGAGTGACTTTTGTTTTCCCATTCCATCGGACCTTTCACTTCTTTGATCTGTCTAGTACTTTAATAAAGGAATGCACTGGCCACCCTACCCTGGTCATGGGACACATGGCTGCTACTGGGATGGAAAACCTTCCCTCTATCAGTTCAACTTTCATCGTCCTGTTTTCCCCTGATTTTAATGGCGCTGCAAAGTAGAAGTCCTTGAATATGAAATATGACTGCATAATATAACCATACTGTTTTAATATTTCCTTATACCTTCCACTCTGCTGAAACTATAGTACAGGGGCATCTACCTCAGTGCATCTGTGGCTAATATCCGTCTGCTGAAGATGATCGGCTTCTTTCGTCACCATGGGGCACTAGTTACTGTAACAGATATACCAGATGTCACCAAGGTTGCCAAGAACCTGAAGGGATAGGACATCCCATCTAAGCCCCCCCCCCCTACAGGAAGTGTGGAGCAGCACTGATGTTCAGTTGTGATAACAGATTAGTTTCTCCATCCGCAAATGACCATTTCTCGATCCACTTTCAATAATCCAATGCAGAGTCCCGCCTAGAATTCGAAGCCTATTCCAGGAAACACAAAGTCCACTTGTGACAGAATTCTGATCCTACACAAACCAGGAGGCAGGGAACACCCTGAATGGGATTTCAATCCATAACAAGGCACATACACTACAGTGTAATTTACAAATACCAATAATCTCTTCCAAACTCTATTTATAGAATCACTTACTAAACAAACAAGGATAGAAAGATCATCCATATGTTTTAAATTATGTTCTCACCTTGCCCTGTACCATGAGGGATGCCAGAGCACAGAATAGGACAGGTCTAGGGTCAAACCCACCCTGACTAACCTGTGGTGGTGGCCTAATGGTTAGGGACACACACTTGTAATCGTATGATTGCTGGTTTAAATCCCTGACCAGTGAGGCACCCTGAGCACGATACTGCTCCCTATGTGCTGAATTAGCTGCCGCCTGCTTTGTCATGATGTGACATATGGGTGAAATGCAGAGGACACATTCTGTCTCACTTTCCTCTTTCCATTTAATACAAAAAAAATCATTCCATTTAAGGTTATACCCAGTGAAAAACAGCATTAAGCAGAAGACCAGCCGCTTGCCCTTGGGCGATAAAATTAACCGAACACAGTGAGCCAGATTATGCCCACAGATGCAACTTGTCATGTGCTTTTTTAAAGCTTGTAATTCAGCTTTACTTACTTAAAAAACACAAATAGTCATAACCTTTGAATAACATCAATGATGCCAGGAAACTATGATGGATATTGCATTCACAATTCCCCATTTGCGAGCAGTGAACACTGGAATTTTCAAGAAATTGTTGAAAAAATAGGGAGAGAGCATTGAAAAAAGCTCTTTATACTCATACTCCAAACAAAAGCAACTAGTAACCACAAGGCACTATATGCCTCATGGCTGGACCTCCTGATGGTGTTATAAATCACATACCCCTCAAGGAGACGGACGGGGGTGGCGTCAACAGATCTACGTTTTATTAGACATTAGTCTCACCTGGATAAGAGAGCTTTATTTTGAAACCTTCAGACAGGCTTTCATTCCCTCATCGCAGTGTAAAGAGAGCAGAAGGATGAAAGGGGCTATGATGCCGAGTCCTCGTTATGGTTATAGCGTAAACTGGTGCTCTCAGCAACAGGAAGCAGAAGTTGGATGTCAGTAAGCAAGCCTGTGCCTGACAGATTTGGTCTCTGGCTCCCTCTCCTGAGTTCTGTTTATATAACCTGCTTTATATTCCCACGTTTATGTTTCTGCAGGGTCTTCCCTGTTCCTGTCCCGTACCATAGTAAACTACAACTCCCCCAACCAATTCCAGAGTCAAAACTCAAAGAAAAACTAAAACAGAACTTAGCGACATGATTTCAGAAAATGTAATATTATATTAAAAAGTCTCCTTTTGTTTGGTGCGATTGCAATGGGGACCAGCATTTAACCAGCTCCTCTAGTGAGTAAGTTACCAAAGAGGATAATCTGGAAAACCACAGACAACAAAAATGAGAGGAAAATGTAATATTCTGACCTACACATTGCTATAGGGTGGCAACAATAAAACCTGCAAAATGTCAACAAACACCATTTTTGTTTGGGAAAGATCCTGTGTAGGAAACCATTCTGTCATGAAACCCCCACGCGCCCAGTCCTAGTCCTGTGAGGGCCAGCAGATGGCACTGCTGGTCCTCCTGCACCGTCTTTCCCTGCCTGGCCTGTAGTTTTAACAGTCCATGCCTGTCCCTCGTTACCTGCCTGTTAGTCGTGTATATAAATGCCTCCCAGTCCTGTGTTCCCCACTCCGGTCATTATCCCCTGCTACTGTTGGTTGTTGTCCGTCGGTTACTTGCCTGTACCCCTAATAAACAGCTGGGTCCCTTCTTGCTGTCCTCACCTACCGACATAACACATTCTTTTAATTT
This sequence comes from Mormyrops attenuatus, assembly GCA_026777985.1. Classification (NCBI taxonomy): domain Eukaryota; kingdom Metazoa; phylum Chordata; class Actinopteri; order Osteoglossiformes; family Mormyridae; genus Mormyrops; species Mormyrops attenuatus. Next base: position 28,466,779 of record JAODKC010000001.1, read on the forward strand.
TAATTTAATTATGCAAATCATATAAATTTAAAACAGACACGTTCTATAAGAATAAAAATGCAAATTCAATTAAAAAAATTGGTGCTTCTCAGTTAAGCCCTGATAATTATAAGGCATTTTCTGTATGCAAGTCATGGTCTTCTAGGCGGCTTCCCAACATGCTCACCTTCCTGCCTTCGCTGTTGTCCGCGCTGACATAGGAGAGCTTCCGTCGCACGTAGAAGAGCATGTCGTCCTGCCGGGGTGCCCACTTCTCCATGAAGTAGGTGGAGAACATCCATGTCCAGAACACAATCCTGTCATCCTTAAAACACACTGTAAGAGAAACCACAGCAGTGCAGCCTGGGTCAGACACAGCTTCATCTGGGCTACAGAGATTATTCATTATTCACAGCGGATTTTTGCCTACCACCATCTTGATCTCCATGAGACACACATATACAGGTGAACTTGGGGATCACAGCACAGGCTTGGCCAGCATCTAGTACCCATGAAGCACTTGGGGTTAAGGGTTTTGCTCAAAGACCCAACAGAGATCTGTTGGCCATGGCATTTGAACTAGCAATCTTCTGATTGGCCACAGAGTCCTAACCAGCAGGGCCTCACACCTGCCCCCATGGGAGCTAGTAGAGAACTGAGTGGTGCAAGTCCAGCCACTTATCTGGGGTCAGAGTGAGACGTTGTTCTTTCCCAGGAAGCACAGGGCACATGACCAGTCCATCAAAGGTTCCACACATTGTCCCACAGAGAATCATACACTATGGGCAACTTAGAGATGTCACTTAGCTCAACTGCATGTCTTGGATCAGGGGTCACCCCTCATGATTAAATTTGCCAGAGTGGGGGAGAACAATGTCTATGTTTAGAAATGCCTAGGGTCTAGAACTGCCTATGTCTTTGGTTGTGGAAGGAGACTGGAGTACCAGAAGAAAACCCACACAATACAGAAAGAACATCCACACACAGGACAGAAGGAGGTGTGAGTCAACAGTGAAACGTACTGGGCCACCTTGCTGCAACATTTTAGTGTATATCTGTTCATTGGAGCAGTTTATAAGAGCCTTTGCTCGTATAGGAAGTAACTATTCACCTTCTGGAAATGGTTCACATGACGGTCCATCCAGTGAATCAGCTGTGGGTGACTCACAGTCTGGACTTATTTCAGCATAATGCAGGTTCTTCAACAAGTCGTGGCATAAAAATGATACAAGAATCCCTCTATTGTATGATCAGTGTGCAAACGCTACAGAGTCTTTCATGCATGTACCTCGAGGCTCAGTCACAAGAGCTATAAACGCACTCAATCAATTCATCAAGTGCCCGTGGTAGAACTGTTTGTACTCATAGTTACCTCACTGTCAACTTTGCAGTACAAGTGTAACACTGCACAACCTGAGCCATTTTGTACATGTACAGTTTATTTATGGCTTCATATTGTATATTTTTACTGTTACTGTTTATTGAGTACTATATGGAGGAGTTGCCCATTGAATCGCATTGTACTTTGTACAATGACAATAAAGGAATTAAATTCAATTCAATTTGGGTTTCAAATTCACCTGCTGCCAAGCACCAGTATACAGAACTAGGCCCTAATGGTGATGAAGGTGCCTTAATACTGTACTTTGCAGAATTTCTCATATATCTCCATGAGTATTACATCAGCTTTGTTCCCTGGTGAATAACAGTTTTTATGATTTTCTGATTTCTTGCTCCCAGAAGGCTGAACACCACAGGCGTGTGAGACGTCTGGCAGAGAAACCGTCCGATGGGAGTTCCGTCCTGCCTGCCCGCCGGAACCAGAGGCTCAGGCTCGGGCTCGCTCTCTAGCTCGGTTGCTAGGCAACCATGTCACTGTGTTGCAGGGGTTCTGGGTCTTTTGTGACAGGAGCTGAGGTTCTGCACCGCAGGTGAACACAGAGGTAGAGGTGAGACTGCGGGGAGACGTTCTGTGACTACACCCAAACCCAAACAGCTAAAAAATTAATATCGAAGTATTAAAGCAATCTTAAAGTAGGGCATCCCTACTCCCCACAGTGTTCATAGTGCCCTTCCCAAAAAAGCTCACACATAAGGACATATAGTACACTGATCAATCCCTCCATCCATACATTTATCCATGTGATGTGTCAATCTATTTATCCTGGGCAGGATCGCAGGGATACACACTGATACAGTGCTCACAGAAAGTCTTGGGATGCTTGCTTACTTTGGTGAGAATGTTCCAAATTTATTGGTAGATGATATTGATGTAACATATCTTCACATACTGTACCGTCCTCACAGACATTTTCTTTTTATCGAGTGTCATAATTTTTTGACTGACTCGTTCTATTCTGTTCTTGCCATTTTGCTATGAATTGCAGGTGTGGTCAATGGCTGCCGATGCAATACTAAACACAAATGTTTGGTGTTTTATCTTATTACAAAGGTGTCACTAATTAAGCACACAATGATACTGCTTGTCAATGAACTTTTAACTCAGAACTTTTAAAACTATAATTTGGGTTTCAATTTATTACAACTTGAAATGAACATTTTACAGAAAACTACGGGTTGTCTCTAATGTGACATGTATCTGTAAACAAATGAAGAAAGTAATGATTTTTGTTATGATACGAATACATTTGCAATACTTGATTACTGAATTAAGCAGGGGCCCCAGACTATCTGTGAGCACTAAATTTCTCATTAAAATGGCACATCTTATGAACAATAAAGGGCAGATATAGTGTGTCTCAGTTTCAGTAAATTTAAAGTAACCAGCAAAATGTTAAAACATAGCAAGTGTTAAAACCGTAAGGCAACTAAGGAGGGGGAAGCAGGGCTTCACCAATGCTATTTACAGCAGGGATGGAGAACTGTTGACCTCAACTGGGGATATAGTCAGGCGGTGGAAGGAATATTTCGAGGATCTCCTAAATCCCAATGATACACCTTCCTCGGAGAAAGACTCACAAGTGCACTTGCCCATCTCTGGGGCTGAGGTCACTGAAGTAGTCAAACAACTACTCAGTGGTAAGGCTCTGGGGGTGGATGAGATTCACCCTGAGTTCTTTAAACCTCTTGATGCTGTTGGGCTGTCTTGGCAAATATGCCCCTTACACATTGCGTGGACTTCAGGGACAGTGCCTTTGGACTGGCAGATTGGGGTGGTGGTCCCAATCTTTATGTAAGGGGACCGGAGGATGTGTTTCAACTTTAGGGGCATCACACACCTCAGCCTCCCTGGGAAGGTCTATGCTGGGGTACTGTAGAGGAGGGTTCGTCTGTTGATCGAACCTTGGATCCATGAGAAACAATGCGGATTCCGTCCTGGTCACAGAACACTGGACCATCTCTTTACTCTCACAAGGATACTGGAGGGCTCGTGGGAGCTTGCCTGACCAGTCTACATTTGTTTTATGGACTTGGAAAAGGCATACGACTTGGGGGGGTCCTGTGGGGGGTGCTCCAAGAGTATGGGGTACGGGGTCTGTTTTTGCGGGCCATCAGATCCCAGTACAAACGAGTTCACAACGAGTTTGCATTGCCAGCAGTAAGTCAGACTCGTTCCCGGTGGGTGTTGGACTCTGACTGCCCTTTGTCACCAATTCTGTTCATAACTTTTATGGACAGAATTTCTAGGCGTAGCCAAGGGGCGGAGGGGGTCCAGTTCGGGGGCCTCGGGATCACATTTTTTGCTTCTTGCAGATCAGCACCTTCAAACCTGAGGCCATGTTTCTCAACCAGAAAAGGGTGGATTACCCTCTCTTGGTGGGGGTTGAGTAACTGCCTCAAGCTGAGGAGTTACTATATCTCGGCTTCTTGTTCACGAGTGAGGGAAGAAGGGAGCAGGAGGTTGACAGACAGATCGGCACAGCGTCGAAGGCAAAGCTCTCAATTTACTGGTCGATCTACGTTCCTACCCTCACCTATGTTCATGAGCGCTGGGTAGTGATCGAAAGAATGAGATTGCGGACACAAGCGGCCGAAATGAGCTTCCTCTGCAGGGTGTCTGGGCTCAGCCTTAGAGATAGAGTGAGGAGCTCAGACATTCAGGAGGAGCTCAAAGTAGAGCTGCTGCTCCTCCGCATCAAAAGGGGCCAGTTGAGGTGGTTTGGGTATCTATCTAGGATGCCTCCTGGACGGCTCCCTGGGGAAGACCTAGGGCATACTCAGGACATGGTGGAGAGATAATCTCTCTCGGCTGACCTGGGAATGCCTTGGTATCCCCCAGAGGAGCTGGAGGAGGTGGCTGGTGAGAGGGAGGTCTGGGCATCCCTGCTTAGACTGCTGCCCTCATGACCTGAAATAAGCGGCGGAAAATGGATGGATGGATGTATGGATGGATGGATGGATGCTTGTTAAAACAGACATTAGAAACTAGTAGGAAGTAATATGATGCAATATAAAAACTTGCATGATATATCAGTATCAGCATTGATAAAATTTGGTTGACGTATCGATATCGATAAAAATCAAGATATGGATATTGGAGTGGTGTGTCAATCTTGACCGATATTCTCAGCTGATACTTAAAGTTTATCTATAATAAAAGCTAGCAAAGGTAAAGACATACTAAAAACTAAACTAATAGAGATGATTGCATTGGTCGTTCAGCCATTTTTTAATTGGCTCATTCACCACTCAGAAGTAGGGTTACCATGTTCAACCTGAAAGGGGAGGATCAATCGCGTGGTTTGAAAATACAGTTCAAATTGCATCCCGTATTTCTTCAACATGGGGCATGGCATTTTATTTTAAAGTTCTGAAGAATCCTGTAAAATACGGGATTGGTGGAAACTCTACTTAGAAGAGGTCTGAAAGTACCAGTCCGCAAGAAAGTTTTATACGGCCTGCACCATAGTTTTAATTCATTATTAAATGTGGTTATCAGATTGATTTGTCGTTTTCCACAGAATAAAAAATGGTGTTTCGCTAATGAGTGCTGCCCCACCACCAACCCCACTCAGCATGTGACTCAGAGATTAGCTGGTTATTGGCATCGGTATTGGTATTGCTATCGGTTGACACTAGACAGAAATCAGTATTGGTCAAAATTTCATTATCGGTGCATCACTAACAATATAGCATAACATCGTATATGCACTACTGGCACTGTTGCATCACACCTCCACGGTTGTGGGTTCAAATCCAGTAAATATGAATCAAAGACTAGTGAAATCTAGAATTTTCTTCTGTACAGCCAGAGGGGTTTGCCTTAAAAGGCCTGCCTAGGTGGGTAACAGCAGTGTCTGGATAGTTCTTAAAATCAAAGTAAACAGAAAATAAAACTCTCTACAGTACCCTGCACGCCCGTCTAATTGAAAATAATTTAAGTCTTTTGATGAAACTAAATTTCCTGGCATTCCTTTTAAAAAAAAAGTCTCAATGGAGTTTGCACATAAATTTCTCTTTTGTTTTCCTCAAAAACAAATACAATACTCTTCAGCTGTGACAAGTCACAGCAAATAAAACTGATTTCTTTGGGTACTGGTGCCAAACTACAATAATATCCACAAAATGTAAAAACATAAAACTCATACCAAATTGCCTTAATCTACATCAGTCCCCGGTAGGTTAGCTATGAAGAAATGCAGCTGTTAATCATGTGACCCCCTTTTTGCGGGGGGAGGGTTCCCCTCATCAGATGACTCACAATCAAAGGGTTTCGGTTACAATGGACTTTGTCACACTTTAAAATTTTTATTTACATACTGCAAAAGTCGTCATGCGACCTCCCCGTTGGTGTCTTTCCATAATGACCCCCACTGTGGGAACCCCTGATGTCAGGTACTGAACACAGCTTGTGTCTAGTGACAGCAGGTGGATAGTCCGTTTCCTATGCAGCCCTATTTGCATTTCTCAGACACCGTCAATGAACTTGTTTCCTCTTTTTGTGGCCCTCTGAGCTTCAGGCAGGCCAGGGTTGCCAAGTCTGCTCAGTACACTGGGGTTGCCAGGTTTGCACCACAGGCCATATGACTGAATGAAACACGACTTCCTCTGTCTGGAGACCCTGTCAGTGCAGCTTTGTGGAGGGGTCCCTTGTAGGTGCTTTAAACAAGAGGATGTCCCTGTGATTTCTCTACAATGAAACAGAGACGATTCACTGGTTCTATAACATTCCAAAGACACTCAGTTGTGTTTCGTAAAATTACTACGTTATCATTGCAATATGTTTTGTTAACTTCAGTTTCATGGTATATCTATCAAAAAATATTCCACTCCAGTGAAAAATATTTTTAAATTTGAACAGGATGACTTGTGAGGCCAGTTTAGCCGGGTTAACCAGCAGAGTAATCATGCAATGATAACAAGAACAATGGACAGAAAATAGTATGGCTCGTGATAGCAGGTTACTTAGGTTAATAAGGGTAGAAATGGTGCAATCATAATGGGCATGATGGAAAATCACAAATCACACTCGGGTTTGCAAAGATGTAATACCAATAAATCTGCACAGGAAAAGAAAAATTGCCTGTAACACTGGTTTAGGTGGGTTAACCACGTTAGGCGGGTTGACCAGGCTTCACCCTACACCGAGACAGAGCGTGGAGCTGGACCCTCCATGACACACGAAGGTCAACTGAGTCTCCCAGTACACAGCAGATTCCAATTCCATTAGTATACTCAACAAGGCGATAGAAAATACTCAATTACTCATTTAGGTTAATAGATTAACTTGTTATTTTTCAAGTCACTATTTTAACCCATATATTGTTCCTACTAGTACAGAACAATTTCTTTGATAAAGTCTCTGATTCTGCCAAATCATTGTAGGTCTATGTCTACCTGCTGTGGCCCAAAGTTTGAAATATGCAGAAATTACACTTCGAAAACGAAGAGAAATTTTTTAAAGTAAGTAATTACACCCTCCGCCCTCAAACCCCAACATGGGCAGCCAGATATCACTGTATGGTGGCGTTGTGTATCTGTCCCAGTCCGCAGGCAAACTGGATGAATGAGAATGGCCAGACTTCGATACACATGGCTGTGAACCAGACGACAAAGTTCACATGAAATCCTCCATATGAGCACTGCTTCATTTCAGTTTCAAGACTGAATGTGGCCAAGACCTTAAAGGCAATGTCAGGAGATTCATTTACATTTAGAAGGTATTTAGGTATGATGCTTTAATGCTGGCATGACCTCAGAGCCGAGTTTCTGAGAAATATGGTCAGAAGAGGCTGGACCGAATGCAGATATATGAAAGCAGCTGGGTGACCCAACGTGAGTCACCTTAAATGAGTGTCTGAAAAAAATCAACTGCATGTACTTCACCGCCTGAAAGCATACAGCAGATTTACGTATTCACCGCCACAGGGGAGCTCACAGCGAAATAATCTATAGTATAAATTAAAATGAGAGGACCGTTGGCTGATGCTTTTATGTGTAGATTATTAACCTTCCTGAGAACCACCCTGGAGGAATAATCACCCTTTCTATTCTGCACATCTCTTAAAATAAACTATTAGCTATTACAGTATGTGTATCTCAACGTTGTCGATAAGACCTGTCAATGTTTAGCATTCATATTGTCTTTCTTCATACAAGGAAGACTCATTTTAGAGGTGCCTTGGAAAGAAACACATTCTTAGTAATGGAATAATGGAATATTAAGTAACTTTTAAATGATTCCGTAAATGATCACAAATTGCCTTAATTTGCACCTTTTCTCTCTGACACTGTGATTGCAATGACAGTATCATTTACACCCCTATTTTTACATTCATTACTAACTCTTGGACTGATTTTGCATGTCAACAAAAATAACCAAACGTTACACCCTTATAAACCCAGTGAGACTTACATCATCATTCAGCGACAGCTAAACAATTTAAATGTTCTATATTTCATGAGGAACGAATGAAGCCAAATCAAATATTGGGGGGCACCCCCCCAGCACCACCCCCCTGGTTCCTATACCCCTGCATCATTACATTTACACTTCATTTATTTAGCAGGCAGCAAATTACATGCATATTGTTTTCCGAGTGGATTATTTTAAAAATCCTTTAATAAGCACATAGCATGCATAACATTATTCTATGAAACCTCTTTAATGTGAATATATTTTCAATACATTCATATAATGTACATTTTTCACATTTTTGTATTAAAATTGATATTTAACTAATCTAAACAAAACAATAATAATTAATTAGGCATCATTTATGTTTGAAACCTTTAAATTGTTGCTCCCTCACAGGTGTCTGAGAAGAAAACATCTATGCTGTGTGTCTATACTGCAACCTAGTTTGTACAGATTGTACGCTGATTGCACAGACTGTGTGTGTGTGAGACAGCAGCCTTGGAGATGTGCGGTGTACCAGGTATATATGTGATACAGACAGCCCTGGAGATGTGCAGTGTGCAGGCAGTGTGTATGCGTGCGCGTGTGTGTGTGTATTATGTTTATATTACATTGTGGGGGGCATTTTTCAGGTCCCTACAAAGATCTGTGAATGCAATCAAAAAACTAAGATTGCCAAAAGACTTGTATTTTGTTTGGTTACTTATGGTTAAGGTTAGGTTTGGATGGGGGTTAAGGTTGTCATGTTGGGATGAAAGTTTTCCTCGTAGAAAAGAATGGAGAGTCCCCACAAAGATAGAATTATAGACCTCTGTGTGTGTGTGTGTGTGTGTGTGTGTGAGACAATGTGAGGGCTCAGTGTCTGTGCATATATAGCCCTGGCGATTAGTTCAAGAATCAATTTCCAAGCCATCTTCCAGCAGCGACACCTCATCCTGAATGCACACTGCCCAGACTCATTCCACCCACTGAGAATATCAGCCTAAATCGAGCAGACTCATTAGGACAAGCTCGTTACATCCCTGCCACGCGAGGTAACTCTGCCAGGGCTGACAGCAGCTTTATCAGCACAACCATACGCCCATATCACCCTGAGCCACGGGGGCCATAATTACATTGATTGTAGGTGACTTATAGATCAGTGTTTTTTAACCAAGGTCCTCAAGGTAGACCCTGTGTTATGGCGGGGCATGATGAAGGAGGGAAGATCCACGTAGCAGCTCTCAGCAGTGCACCAAGCACACCGTGACAGGATTTATTATGACAAAATCATTTTGGGGAAGAAAACTCAAAATATCAAACAGAGTTGAGAATGGTCTCCTGCCAGCCTCAAGTCCATGACTGTAGGAGAGGGTCAGTTCTTTGCCATACACTCAGCCCTTTCAGCCAGACAGCAGCCCAGGGAGCAGCAAAACACACTAGTAACTAAGGGGCTACAAGACTGAGGAGGCAAATGGGGAAAACAAGACAGAACAGGACAGGGCAAGGACGGGTCCTGACACCCTGTCACCTGGTTTTCAGTCTATGTGATCTTTGAATTCATAAAACACATTGCTGTTGGACATGGTTAGCAAAACTAAAATCCAGTTACAATAATGTTTGCCAATAAAATGCCTTCCTTTTATGCGATAATTCTACTCAAAACATTTTTGGCATCTTATTTAATAAAGCCAATTGTTGAAGTTATAAATAATCAGTGATTGATGGAAAAAACAATTAACAATGAAGCAAAACTGGAAATATTTAGAAACATCTGGTTATTTTTCACTTTTATAATTCACAAAAAAGAGCAGCTTAGTGCAAAATTAATGTAAGTCTTCAGACAGTGCATTTGATTTAACACGATTTTAATTAAGGCTTAAAATGTGAGTGATTTGAATCAGTCAAGCTTATTTAATTAAGAGCTCAGCAGACAATAATCCAACATCCACATTGTATTGTGAGGACCGGGCCTGGGAAACTGTTACAAAATGTGCAGCCCGAGCTCTACAGCTTAGTATCGCCGCTTAGTATCACCAAACACCAATCAGACGAAGGGTACCCATACACCCGCTTCCTATTGGTTCACAGAAATGAGGAGGGCACTCTGAAAAAGGTTCATTTCTCTAACAACGAAGACATGGCTATATCTCTCCATACAGATTACTCCCTTAGGGTAGTATAAAAACACATACAGCCGAGAACAGAAAAGTTCAGGCTGTTTGTTTGCGACAGTGAACCTCCATATTGTTTTTCTTAACTGAAAGTGACATTTACAACTAGGTTCACTTCAGCAAACGGTGATTATGAAGACCAGGCAGTTCTCTTACTAAAAACAGCCAAGTTGCTGGTCTGTCCAGACATCTCAGCTACTCGGCAACAGTAAAATGCAATACCTTTTTATCGGACACAATGTGACCAGGGCGTGTTATTGGACTTCGGCACAGGGGAGCAGGATGATTTGGAAATGCAATAAGACATCCTGCTAAAATATCCAGGGGCCCAAACGACAGACTCAAAGAAGCTTATTCTTCTAGTTGTGTTTGGCAGACATGAGGTCTCTGGATTTGACAGGAGGGGGCGCCACACTCAAGTCCCTGTCACTAAAATTCTACAAAATCAACACCGGGATGGAGACCTACTAATATACTGCTGAGCAATGTCCTTAAGGACGAATTCACTATCAAAATATACATGTAGCTGTGAATGGCTGATGATGTCCAACTTAGAAATGCAGAGTGAACCACAAAAGCATGCGTTAAAACACTTTCTGAGTTCCTCACACTTCTAAATGCTGTACGACCACAGATCCTGCAGGAACAAAGCAGGATTTTCCTATTGGCAGGCTGTTCCCAGCAGTTGAATTTTGAATATGTGCATTGAGCTTTATAATCAATGCTAATTCGGTTCCAAGGATTGCACTGTACCAGATGGTACCAGCACACACTAAAATCTCTCATCTCTTCTCCTGCAATATGACAGTTACTCCACAAGAACAGCTGGCATGCAGTTTGAAACCGAAACAACTGGAAGGGATTTTTCCTTCTAGTATACCTAAACACATGACGATAGTGTAGCCTACAAAACACAGCACGTCATGACAATGCACCAAGCATGCAGTGAAGTGGCAAAAACAAAGTTTGTTTTTTTCAATAAGCTGCTCCTCTTTCCTATTTTGTTTCACCACTTTGAAAATGCTGGGGCATGCTTATCTAACTCGTGCCTTCCAAATGATTCAAGGAGCAGATGAAGATCAACTAACAAAAATATTCATTTTAAATAAACAACAAAACAGAATGCAAAATGTGTATATGCATTCTGTGCATTCTGAGAGTGCTCTTTTTGGCTGTCTTTGTCAGGAACATTGCCAACCTGTAATAATTCAATGATAGTAGGGACTGGCACCAGTATTCCTCATGTCCTTGTGTACCAAGCATGCCACAATTGTGTACCAAGCATGCCATGAGTTTACCAAGCATGCCACGATAGTGCACCAAGCACACCATGACAGTGTACCAAACATATTGTGATAGTGAATGCAGCATTCCATTATAATGCACCAAACATACAGAGATAATATACCAAACTCATTTTGATAGTGAATGCAGCACCGTGTGATAGTGTACCAAACATGTGGCTATAGTGCACCAAGCATGCCATGATAGTGTACCAAGCACTCCGTGATAGTATACCAAACACATGGCGATAGTGTACCAACCATGCTGTGATAGTGTACCAAGCACTCTGTGATAGTGTCGCAAGCACGCTGTGACAGTGTACCAAGCACGCTGTGATAGTGTACCAAGCACTCTGTGATAGTGTACCAAGCATGCTGTGATAGTATACCAAGCTCACTGTGATAGTGTATCAAGCATGCTGTGATAGTGTAGGCAGCATCAAATCAATCAGATGAATTAATAATAGGCACATCCGTGCTTTGCTAATTTGGCTGGTCTTGCACTGTCTAACAGGATGGGGGGGGGGGGGGCATATGGAGATGAAACATAATGCAGGGTGTTACAGAGCAGGCAGCCCTGCGGGAGGCATTTCTCAGGATGCAAACATTTGCCCAGACTACTGAGTCACTTCCCGGGATGCGGAGCCTCATGGCCAGACCGGTGGAGGGGAGACTCAGGGAGCAGCAAAGAAGAGGAAAGAAAGACATCTTACTAAAGCAGGTGGAAAATGGCATGCCCATCTCATCCAGTACAGGGCCAGGGGGGAGGACCCTGTCCCAGGGAGCACAAAGCCATCCATCCATCCACCCACCCGCCCATCCATCCTCCAATTGCTGTTCCTGGTCAGGGTCACGAAGATGGGATGCCAGTAAAATTCATATTAACATTACGCCAAACCAAGATTCCAGGGACAGCACTGAACAAAGAAAACGATTGGGAAGGGAATGGTAGTGCTGATGCTATAGAGCCAAGCCACCAGTAGCTTTCAGCGGGGCTGTTCCTACCCCCTGGCAGGATGGAATAAGCACTATAGTAGGAGCAGTAGGAGACGGTATGCGAGCCAGTCACCCCCCTCCACCCTGCAGACTCAAACCCTCAGGAGAGCCTGACACTCTGTTCAGCAGCAGGATCCATGGTGGGTCGGGTTCCATTTCTAGGCTGGTCGGGTGCTAAACCCACTCATTCATTTACCTACTTCCTAGTTCCCAATCCCATAAAAAGACATAAAGGTGTGATGGCCCAACCCCCGGGAATCACACTGGTGCCCCATGGCCTTAGATTGGCTTTGTTTTCGCTGTGCTGTCTCCAATTTCCCAAGTTCCTGTTCCCTCCCCCAACCCCCCTTGAGAGAGGGATCTATCCATGGCCCTGCCTGGAGCAAGACGTACAGTCGCGTTAGTAACTCATCCATGTTCCATAACTGGCTATCGTGTACAAGGTCACGGGGGGACCCGGAGCCTATGTCAGGTCACCCTGGATAGGTAGCCAATCCACTGCAGGGCACACGCTCACAGCCATAACCGATATGGGCAATCTGGAGATGCCTGTTCCCCAGTCCATATGACTTTGGACAGCATTACGAAACTGGAGTATCCAAATAAGTGCAGCACCACATGGGGAGAACATTCCCACACGTGGGGAGCAGGCTGGGATTTGAACTGAACCACAAGACTATTCCATTAGTAATGAACGATTTACATATTGCACTACATGCAGTAACACTTTATTTCAGGGGGTACAAATAATATAATATTATGCTCTTACTTACGTATTAATTAACCACAAACAAAGTCTGAGTTACATACTGATCTTATGTTCAGTAATCATTAATCAATCATGATGCATCTTTTATCAAGCAGTTACCGTATCTGTTAATTCTGTAAACCTTTGTTAACTACTTAACGAACAAGTAATGAATAACACAAGTGAAATACTGATTTCATGTTTGTTCATCAATAATGAATACTGATGCATTTGTTCTCTCGAGTAGCAACTACATTTGTTCATGGTTTGTACTTCAGTAGTAACTTAGTATTTGTGCCCCCTTAAGTAATGTGTTACTCTATATGCCCTTGTACACTATGTGCATTCATTAGCTATAAGGCACAACTTATCAGATGTAACGCATCAAATAAAAAAAATTGGTGAAACTAATCCAGCAATTGACGCCAAAACCTTCCTGGACCTGGACAGAATGTGAGACCCGCTGAACTAACACTTCAACAGCACCACCCATGTTGACTCACTGCATTCCCGCAGAATTAGCATCCGCTAATTCGACACGCTTTCCTACACTCCTCCCTTACAGGTAGGCAGGGTCCTCACAAAGCAAGGGACCTTCTTGGTGGTTCCACCACACACCGGCCCTGAGTGTTCCTGACCCATTTTCCAGAGGCCAGTGAACAATGAAGACTTCAATAAAAACAGCAGTATGCCCAGTAATGACTCATGAATATATGCATTTACAATGCAGGTCAAAATGACAACCCCATAATTACTGATTGGGTTTTAGAAAGACTCTGAATATAATGAGAGCAGTCAGCAGAAAATATGCCACTGTTGACCCAGGAAAATATGTTATGTACGTCTCTCACCTGCAAAGAAGCTGGCTTTTAATTCATATCAAAAAGTTCTTATTTCACATATTGCACATGTTATGCATGTATGCCATTGGGCTAAAACAAAAGAAAAATGGCTGCACACCAATGACACCTGCCTCTTGGGATGTACCATGTGGCTGAGAGCCAGAGGGGCCACTCCACTCTACCACCACCAGACAGCTATCCTGTGGGCAGTTTGGCTAACAAGCTAATATGTCCTTTTCTGCCATCAAGTTCACTGTATGTGCAGGCTATTAAAATGGCCAAATATGTCTAATATCTTTAGAAACAGAGAAGAGGGTAGACCGGGCTTTTCTGGTTCTTCTCTGTGACCTGGAAATGGCATTTTGTTTGCCCCAGTTAGTAGAGTGCATGAAGAATATAAATTATGACACAAACTCCTGCGCCGCCTCCCTCCCTAAGCGGTGACATGGCACGCTCCTCTGTTTGACCTTTGGATGAATGAGAATGCCTCAGGCCTGAAAGGCTTTCTGTCTGTGGCCATTATTTCCAAGCCTCTGGGGCCTGATCGCATCTCCACAAGTACAGCACAGAACTCTTCAGCCCCGGAACCCAAACTGCAGAATCTGGTGCCATGAGCCAGCAGTGTTGATGGTAAGGAGGGATGAGACATTCACAGTTTTAAGGCTCAGCATGTTTTCTGTCAAGCAAGAGCAACAGGGGTCCAAGCTCTCTGTGACAAGTCCATCCAAAGTGACAGGGCATGCTCCAGCTGCGTGGCCATGTTCGCCAATCAATTATGCTAATTTTGGAAGCTCTGAAACAATGGGAACTTTCCAGAAATCCATCCCAGGATGATAGAGAGCAGGCCGGAGGATGACTCCGGCTCAGCTGGCAGGAAGTGAGTGTTAAGGAATGGGAAGCTCACACCTGCATCTGACAGACACGAATAAGGGCTATGGATTTACCATAAAAAAAGGCGAATGTTCTTTAGTAGACATTAACAGTCCAGTCTGTCGGGGTCTCCATGTATATGGTCTGGATCCTGACATAAATTAATCACCATCAATCCTTATACAACAATTCATTGCATTCGTTAAAGGAGCTTCATCCATTGATCTACCAATCTCTTATCCAGTACAGAACTACGGGGGGAGATGGTCCTGGTAGAATAGGGCACAAGGCAGGGGGAACACCCTGGGCGGGCTGGCAGTGTAGTGTAGAGCATGCGCAAACACCACCAACAATTCTATCATTTTTAGAAATGTCAGCCAACTGCATGTATTTCAGCTGCGAGAGGAAACCCACACATGCAAAAACAGGTCAGAGACGGGATTTGAACCCATGACCCTGGACAGCAGCACCATACTGCTTCAGTTGTCAGCAGGAGATTCTTGTGCTTTCGATCAATATTTCCACTTAAGCGGAACCAGGATGAAGCTCAGGGCTTGCAGAGTCATCAGAGTGGAGAAATGAGTCTGTGTGTGTGTGTGTGTGTGAGAGAGAGTGAGAGAGAGAGAGAGAGAGAGAGAGAGAGAGAGAGAGAGAGAGGAAGATGTCGATGTGACCTCATTTGCCCCTCAGGAGTACCCTTCTGACAGCAGGCTTATGAGAAGTCGCTGAGCCCAGCAGCATCTAGCAGGGGATGCGAAGAAGGTAAGTCTGAAGACATCTTCATACATCCCCCCCACCCCCAAAACCAGGCCTAAGCACCCTGATTGCACAGAGAGAGAATAGAAAGGCAGCTTCTCCCCAGGTGACACTGCTCACTCCTCTGCCAGGCAGAGGACGCCTCGCTTAGGGCGTCACTCCCACACACTGCTCAGTGACACCCCCTAGTGGATGATTTCAAGAGGCAAGTGGCTCTAGACTCCCTGAGGGGATGTAAAGTCCCCCAGAAGTAAATAAGATAAATTTAAGGCTGCGCCCACACTGCTACAAAACAGAGTTTTAAAACGTAAACAATCAGCGTCCACACAGACTTCTTCACATTGTTTACGAAAGTATTTACATACGCACTGAAAAGAGCAAAATGTATGTAACACAGCTTTTACCGGCACCACATACAGTGTATGCAAACCGGAATAGGAAGTGTTTCCTACGCTGGTGTCATTTATTCACGACTTGTACAGTACAGTGTATTTACACGGAGCAGCAATGCCAAAGAGAAGCAGAAAAGCAGACTATTGAGTATGGACTGAGGTGGAATTGCAGTAATGCAACAAAGCGGCATAAAATACAAATTGGGAATTGTGTCCAAATACAGGGAAAGGTTGCAGGATGAGTGGGACCAATTCTGAATTTTCAAAAGTCCCTGTTCACTCATTCACACTGCGACACTAAAACTGAGTTTGCTGAAGTATACGGCTCTGAAGACCGTTTTCGAAAGTCTCGGTGTTTTGCCATTGAAAACTCTGGTGTAGTGTGGATGAAAGGCGAAATTAGAGTCTAGACAAATGTGTATATTTTTAAATGAAGATGCAGCTGTATGTACGTAGTCGAAGAGAAAAGCTAAAGCTATTACTACATGGCAGCCCATGCTTAGCTCAGTGACCAGAAAAGAGAGGAGATCCACCTCGGACCAAAGACTAGCATCCTGACCATCAGGATGACTCTAAATGTCAAGCAGGACCCCTCTGACAGCTTGGGAAGGTCGAACCATGGGCTAGATAAATAACAGGAGCAGCTGAAGTAGAGGTGCAGTGGTGGAATTCCTGAAGGACACCCAGGCTAACATGTACACGAATGCTACGGAAAGCAGGAAGCACCCCCAGCACCTTTCAAAGCGTAAACTAACCCCCCCCCCTCCCCGGTGGCTTTTGTTGCCCTGCTTAGGGCAAAAGGCAAGAGGCGGCCATCCTGCTTCCATCGAGGGGCGAGGTTGGACACCGCTTAGACCCCAGACCATCCTAGAGAACTCTGGGTACCTTCAGCATAGTCACATGCTCGACAGCAATGGTCTCTAACCTTTTCTTACAGTAAGAGCTACTTCTACAAAGAAAATACTCCGGCAAGCTACCAAATCACAGCAGAAAATCTCGCCAGCCGGGAAGGGAGTCCCCCTCAGCATATTTGTTGACTGGTGGGCTAGGATGAAGGTTGTACTGCAATCGTTGCAGTGGATCGACAATTTGGTCACCAAAGGTCTACGGGTAACTAACCAGCACCCAAACTGGGAAACGACTGAGCAGCGGTGTGAGACCAGAGTAGGAGAAGCAACAATACACAAGCATTTTATCTGAATCTTCTTCTCCCCCATAAAAATATCATGGAAGATCATTAAAGATTCATGCACAGCCTGCATGTTTTTATAGGATGGAATGTAAGCACAGCAAACAGAGACTAAGCTAGCAGTGTATGTACCAAGCAAGTCCACCTAGAAGACACAAAGTAACATCATTACACTGCCCTGAAGGGACAGATTTTACACTGTGCATTGTTTACCTTACTATGAATACCCAGGTAATGTGTCCCATTCTGGGTATGGACCACAACCCGCCAACCGGCCCGGGTGTTAATAGCCCATCAGCTGGCTATTAACAGGCCATTAATTTACAGTCAAGGGGCTGACAAGCCAAAGTGTTTAAAGAGCCGCAAGTAGCCGAGTGATTCAGAAAGACAGTAACTTTCACCCAGGAGTTCTTGCTCAATACATGGTCGTCTTTCGTGCCGTATTAAATATATTGTAATTCTGTCTGTGGTAGCAGCCTCCATTAAATCTTCCCGCAGAAGAGCTAAATTTAGTATTAGCTATTAAGCTAATACTGGCATTCCTTGCAGTGTTATACTGTACAGTTGACAGTTTAACTCTGGAAATGAAACACACCTGAGTAAGAGGGTGGGGCTGCAGCTGGAGTGTGTGAGAAAATGGAAGGTGTGTACAGGAAGTAGGGAAAAATAAAGAACCCCCAGTCCCTACTAGAAAAATGTGCTGGTGCATAGAAAGATAGTTAATAATTAGAATAGCACAGAACAGGGTAAAACAGAGTCATTTCTCATGGTACAGAGGATGAGTGTGAAATGCTGGAATACAGATGTTTAAAAAATGTGCCTCTAATGTTCAGGCAAAAGTATGAATGAAATGGAACAGTCATGTGCTGCATAGCCAGCTGCTAACCTTGGTCTCCTTTAAAACAATAAGAAAGGGGTGACTGGGCCAGCCGGCTGCATTGACACCAAATCATCCTGGGTGAATGAAAGACCCTGGGCCAAAGCAGAGTCCTGGGATCCAGTGTCACACAGTGGTGGGAAGCGACCAAACCCTCTCATCTCCAGAGATGGTGAGGCCTCTATACAGTTTACTACAAATACCCAGCTTCATCTGAGGTCAGCATCTCTGCAATGGGATGGGGTCTGTGCTAAGGTCATGCAGATGTTACACACTGTAAAATAAGGGCGGTGTGTGGCTCAGGGATGCTGCTATCTTAAGCTCTTTAAGAGAATATCATATTCGGCCCCTAACCCAGCCCAATACAATCATGTCCCAAATTTTTTAAGGCCCCAATCACTCAGGGGCCCTTAGAATCGTCCTATCTTCCACCCCTTCACGGCGCCTCAGGTGTGGCTTTGCAGGTTTGGATTCTGTGCCCATCATTAGATGGATGAGACTCAGTCGGCAGAGTGGTTTCACTGTCGGGCCCTTGTGCGAAGCACTTAGTGCCAGTTCATTCAGGGACTGGCTGGCCCAGCCTGCTCAACTGCATGTAGCTTTGGATAAGACCATCGGCTAAATAAGATCATCTAAAATTGTGGGACTTCACAAACTCAAGGTAAAAAAGAAAAAAGCACGGGTCACCTTCTAATATCTATAGTACCCTCTCATGTTAAAGAAACAGAGGATGATCTCATGAAGACTCATTTTCACCCTGAATGGATGACAGGGGATCCTGGAGTGGGAATGTGGAATTAAACTATTTGCTGAACTAGATTTGGCGCTGTCAGAAAGGACAGCACTGTATTCCCTGGACAGTCCTGTCATTTGGTCTGGCTATCTAAACTGTACTCATTGCACACTCACATGTACAATTTCTAGAATGACTGGATGGATCACATGGAAATCTAAAAGTTAATAAATGTGTTTTTACCTGAATGCTGTGAGTCCTTGTCATGATATGTAGCTCTGAAAGTAGCTACAATCAACAATAACAGTATTTACAAAGCAAAGTATTTTTAACTCCAATTCATTAACCACTAAACAGCATAATACTGGCAAACAAGTGACTTTGTATTGATCGCTAGTGTGATTTTCTGCACTATTAAACCTTCACATGTAAAACTGCCTTACATTGTGCTTGTGAATTCCATCAAATACAAGTGGAAAAATAGCAATAAGATGCTGCCCATCTATCACCAGCAGAACCCACAGAATGTTACTTATCGGGTCCAACCATGAAAACCTGTGCCCTCCTCTGAGCATCAGCATTCCCATCAGTCTGAGCGGATTTTTACCCACACGTTTCAGTCTTTCGACAAAGTGCATAGCCACCGTGCCCAGAGCCACTGACATGCACAGACAGAATGAGCTCTCAGACTCGACGGGGCTCCGGTGGTGCGGATCCCCTCTGGAGAAGCTCAAGGCCGGGAGCACCTCAGCGTCAAACACCAAGGACATGCAGCAGCTCCCGATACCCGCACCAAAGTCACAGACGAAAAAGGCTGCAGTCACGCTGCTTCTTAAGAGCCCTGACTGAGGGAGCTGAAACAGATCAAACCATGCACTTCACTTTGAAAAGCGAGTCTTTATCAGCAGGAACAAAGAGCCACTGTGAAACTAAAACCACAGTGTGCATCCCTGCCATTTTATAAATATTATATAGCTTAAACACAGCTTCTTACTACTCCTGTACTTTTACACACATGCTACGTTTATGTTGTAAATTGATGATATGATGACAATAATACATTTAGCCACCACAAACCTGTATATTTAGCCACCGCAAACGGGAAATGTTTTTGAAAGTCTGCCTGTGAAATCATTCAGAATATTAAGCTTATAATCTCAGCTTTTCAATTAAAAAGCAGTTTATGAATATCGTCAGACTGCAACACACCTACAAGTGTAGGCCTAATAATGTCGCTTCTGGTGTGATAAAAGCCATTTTATTGATTTCATATCAGTATTGCTGTAAGTGTCTTTCCCAGTCAAATGTATTCAGTTCTATGGTGTAAAGTAACAAAGTACAAATACTTCATTACTGTACTTAAGCAGGTTTATGTTTTGGGATTTGCACTTCAGTATTTTAAGTTATTGCAACTTTTACTTTCACTTCACTACATTTCGGAGCCAAATAAATTATTTTCACTCTTACTCATAAGAACATAAGAAATTTACAAATGAGAAGAGGCAATTCGGCCCATCAAGCTCGTTTGGGGAGAACTTAACTAATACCTCATAGTTGTTAAAATCTTATCTAGCTCTGATTTAAAGGAACCCAGGGTTTTAGCTTGCGCTACACTAGCAGGAAGACTAT